>OY660867.1:16475000-17085000 GCA_962446985.1 Xyrichtys novacula | reverse complement strand
CCGGGGCCCTACCACTGGAGTCTGTAATGAACTGGCCCAATGTCTCAGCTGCTGGAAAAGAGTAGGTGAGTTGTATTTAGTCTCTTTGCTAGAGAAATTAGGCAAAGTTAAAAATATGTTTGGTGGCTAGTGCTATGGCTGGGAGCCTATATGTACTGTTGATGATGTTCGGTGCTGTTATGGGCATTATTTGCGGCTATAGAGTGGCGTTTTGGTTGACCGTGTGTGTGGGGCTCCTCAGACCCGTGTATTGCTGTCGTGCGGTCGTTACTAAAGTTGGTATTACTGGAGATGCAAGCGGTCGGCAACAGTCATCTCTCTAGGGGTGTCTAACTCGGTGTTGCAGTGTGTTTGACCCTAACTTAATTTTACGCCGGAATATCCCTTAAAGTTAAAGTGAAATCCTTTTATTGCTCATAGTTGTCCATTGCCGACATTGCATGAGCTCATTCAGTTCATACTGTTTTTTTTTTTTTTTACTAGGAAGAAGAGAAAAGATGCAACAACGTTAAAAGAACCCTCACAGAACAATCCAGGACTTTGGATATCAAGCCCACAGGATTTGAGTCTCCTCACAGCAAGAGGCCTCTTATTTTGAGCAGGACTAACAAAAAAGTCAATTTAGGTACAACAAAAAGTATTCACGTCAGGCAAACAGAATCAATTAATTCACCCACTCTGGTATCAGGAGCTGGCACATCTCATGACCTGAGTCTGCCTGAGGTACAGGCCACTACGTGTGAGGTTCCCGCTGAAAGTGGAAGATCCACAGTGTCTTGCCTCGCACTGTCCACATACAGTGAAATCATTCCTGAAACACAGACTGACTCAAGTGTGACTGTGTTGTGCTGTGAGACTTTGGGCCCTCTTCCAGACGGAGAAAACGTAGATCCATCTGCTCCTCAAGCAGGTTTTGGTCAAACTTTGAACTTTGTTCCTGTAGAAGTCCTCGAAGATGAATCAATAGGCTGCTTTGCTGAAGAGAGTGGACCCAGTGAAGAGGAGCACGTCTCTGTTTATGAGCATACATACTGCAGACAGGATACAGACAAAGACCAACTTTGGAGTAAAATCTTGAGTTTGCATGCAAGGATCGTGGAGTTGGATCGCAGGGAAGAGAGCACTGTAGCCAAAATCCGAGCCCTGGAGACAGAGATAGCCCTTTTGAAGAAAGATGGGGCTGCTTTTAAAGAGAAGCAGAAAGTTTTAGAAGATTACATATCATCTGTGATGCTCTGACCCTGAAAATAACTACAATTTTGTCTTAAAATAACACATGTAATGTCCGTGCTATGTAACAAAGGAGTCAGTTTGCCTTTATTTTGCACAGAAGCTTAAACTTGTGTGTTCTACAGCTATCGATTGCTCTAACGTGACTGTTTTATATTAAGAACATTGTTTTAGTGTTTGTCCACATGGTGGTGCTGTATGACCTCCTTTTAAAGGAAGTACTCGGAGGCTAAACTGGTGTTCATGTGAAGTTGCACTATGCATCCTGATACATCTTCCTGACTTCAAGAACTAATACTTAAGTTATTCTCATATAGAATAAATACCATGCTGTGTGTTGGATGATTAACGTTGTTTCAGTTTTAATTTAATACAGTTCAAGCTCATCATTTCATGTGAAGTTGAATTCAAGTACTCAAAGATGTAAGTGATTATCACACTGAGACTATAAACAAAAGCTTTGTTGCCTATCACTTAAACCAGTGGTTCTCAAGTCCAGTCCTCTAGGCCCACTGTCCTGCATGTTTTGGATGTTTCCCTGCTCCAACACACCTGATTCAAATGATCAGCTCGTTATCAAGCTCTGTGATGGCTTAATAACGAGCTGATCATTTGAATCAGGTGTGTTGGAGCAGGGAAACATCCAAAACATGCAGGACAATGGGCCTCGAGGACTGGACTTGAGAACCACTGACTTAAACTGTACTTTTACTTTTTCGGTGTAACCACAGGTTTTTGTACCAGAAAACACCCTGTTCGGAACGTGCTGTTCTTCAAATAGATACTAAAAGTCATGAATTACATCTAAAACAGTTATAAAACCTTGAAATACAAATTGCATAGTTGTTTACATCTGGTGTCTTGTATTAGAGCTGCTGTGGGGAGTTTTTAGCTGGTTATAATTCAAAGTGATAGTAATGATACGAAAATTCAAGTGAGCTAGCATTGAAACAGAGCTGCCTCTGCACAGTGGGGCTTCCAGCAAATGTTAATTACACGATATATCAAAAAGATTAAAACTGATACACTGATAATCTGAGGAAATTTAACCAAATTAAAGCTGACAATAAATAGGAGAGGTTCAAAAAACTCAAAATATTTACAAAAGAGATAATAAGAACGCTTGCTAACAACGTATCTGTGTGTATGTGTGTCACACTGAACAGGAGCAGTACGAACAGGGTATGCACTGACTGATACTTGCTCATTATATCTGAAAATAAATGTGTATTTAATGTGAGGGTGGCTCAGTCCTTAATGTCAGGTACAGTGGTGTGCTCAGTGGGGGGCAAAGGGGGATGGGTGCCTCCATGTGTAAATAATTCTGCAGAAGCGTCAGCTTGGATAATTTCGCAATTGGTAAACATTGTGAAATTATCCTTCCTTGTGCTGTATTAGCTGAAAACATGAAGAGTTGCTTCATAGGTGCTCTTCTAGTGGTTAAAACATAAAGCCTCTGCTGGTAATCTGATTTGACTTTTTAGACCCCCAAGCCTCAACATAGGCCACAGTGATTATATCAAACCATCACTGTGGGTCTCACCAGTTAAAAAAGCTATTTTGACCCTGTCACCCTCAGGCTGCCTCCTCCTAAGGTGGCCCAGATAATTAATCAGCACAACTTCATTCTTGCAGTAACAGTATGGTTACAGAACGCCCAGGAGAAACTGCCGGTATGCCACTGAACAGGCAATCATTAGTATACATAGTTGTGACACCAAGTTGAAGCCTATGTGTGGAAAATGCTATATGCTCATTACTTTAGTGTTAGTTATCATCCTGCAAACACCAGCCTGATGAGCAGGCAGCTTTTTGCAACCAGCTGTGCAAATATGATGCCCCTTATAGATGATGAGACCCTACAAGCTGCTCTGTTTCCGCAGTTAGGGAGAAGCAGCACTGGCTACTTCTATAGAGTTGCTATTAAAGTCTGAAACCACAGGCTGGGGGTAGGCCTACCACAGAGATGTCAGATGAGTCATATATGTAACAGAAATAACTTAGATGATGCTTCAAAAAAAGACACTCATTACTGATGCACAGGACAAAATTAGTAAGAGAGATGAGAGGTGGTGCCAGAATGAACGCAAACCAAAAATTTCCACAAGAGCTTTAAATCTTAAGAATATAAATGTTAAGAGAAAAAAAACACAGTATTAGTAGTCTGGATGGAAAAGGGGGTCCACTCGCACCCCCTGGCTTTTTTATGCCACTTTTTTTTTTTAATCCTTGATGTGTGTATTTTCACAATATGCCAGGTACCAAGCTGAATCAATGTCTGAAAGGCTTCATTTTTAACCCGTAAGTGTACTAACCCGAACCCAGAAAAATCAAAATATGAGAGAGAAAACTTTTGATGTTAACAACTTACGGAGACAAATTAACACATTTTCCCATACAATGTTGACACAAGTAATTTAATAAATCATTTATATTTTATTTATTTTAATATTTGACAACAGCTCAATTCTGTGTTCATTTATTTATGGCCAAAAAATTGACCAGATATGCTCATTTGGCAATTACGTTTCATATCACTACATTTAGGAAAAGGAAAAAAGGAAAAACTAGGGCCTGACCGATTTACTGGCGAGCCGATTAAATCGGCCAGTTTTAGCTTGTTTGAGACTAATCGGTAATCGGCCAAAACTTGCCGATTTTCGCCGATATTTTCAGAAATAAAATGCGGAGAATAAGATTCGGTTTCACTTCGATAATGTTCCGCAACAAGTCAACAAGTTCAACCCACTTCACGATGTTCCCCACTGTGCTGGTTTGGGTCACGCCAAGTTAACGGTGAAGCACCGTGTACTATGCAAGCTAAAGTTAGAGTTAGCCACCTGCTATTAGCCTTGCTACACTGCCAGTAACAGTAGAATAAACAACAGTACACATTACGTGATCAAGCTACTTCTCTTACTGAGGAAGCTGCATGTCTTCAGATGAGACCGGACCGTAAATGTGTAATGTGGGTTAAGACGGGGAGGAAGCACCGATCGGCAGCGGCGGGGGGTGGGGGTGGTTAAAAACGCTTTTCTGGTCCGAGTTTGATCAGTTGGTCTTTCTGTCGGCATGAAGAGCAGTAGCCTACAGTGTATCTACAGTATACTATAATGTAGGTTTATATATATATATATATATATATTTATATATATATATATATATATTTTTTTTACACAAAAATTTAAAAAATCGGCCGATTAATCGGTAATCAGATTTTTTCCCCTCCTAATATCGGCATCGATCCTGAAAAATCCATATCAGTCGGGCCCTAGGAAAAACTCAGTCACGTCAATGCTTTGACTGTCTGTCAGATGTGCGTAGTGTCTGCATGGTTAAACCACAATCTGGACAATCTATATTGCAATAGATTTGCTCTGCTTGGGCTGTTTAATAACTTCAGGTGTCCCCTAACAGAGCCACATGTTTTCCATCAGCCATGCAGACAGATAGGAAAAAGCAAAGGCAAAGAGTGAAATGAGATATTAGGGGAAAAAGCACACACAGAGAGAGAAACAATCGTGAGGACCAGCAGAAGATTCTGATCAAAGCAAACAGCAGGAAAATCAGTGCATTTACCATGCTAATGCACACCAAATCAATACATTAGAGACTGAGCTCAAACAACAGCACTCATACATGTGATGAAGTCCTTTGAATCTCCATAACATCCATGTGGGCAGAGGCAAGTTTTATCAGTGCCACCATTTCTTTAAGTATTCAGCTTTGCATCAAAGTGCTTTTATTTTGAAATGCACTGTAAATGAGCTCCTCCAAGCGTCTGTGTCCTCTGTGTCACTGCTGATTGTTTTAAACCCCCACAACAACATGAACATGAACCAGCAGCAGGATTTATCTCCCACTTCTCCACCCTTGGGCCCTGTATTAGTCATCAGAGTATTTTGGCGAAACAAGACACCTAATCCCATTTGAAGCAGCTCTACACAATGAAATGTGCCATTGGCTGTCTCTGCACTGTAGCAGACCTGGTCACACAATCGAGATCTGATTGTTACCTTGTTAAAACATTGTATTTCGAACCCACAGCTGTGCGCCGAATAGGTGTGTGTCATCAACAAAATTAACAATAAAACCAGCTTGTGAAAAGACAAGGAAGCACCTGCAGAGCTTGAGAGGGAGCGCTGCATTATGTCACAGTGTTACATAAAGACTCATTAGACCAGGAGGCTGCATACATTTATGATGTTAGCATAAGGGACTTCCGGCTTGTGGGGGTAAACGGAGGGCTTTTAATTTGACATCCTTTTTAGATTTCCATTCCAGTCAAGCGTATACGTGTGTGTGTGTGTGTGTGTGTATGTGTGTGTGTGTGTGAGAGAGAGAGAGAAACAGAAGGCTAAATTAGTTTTTGAACTAATTACAGATTGATTGCACATGTGAAAGGATTTGTGAAGTGCAATTTCAAATGACTCTAGGGTGTTGGGTAACATGACAAAGTTACGTGATGAGCCTCTTCAGCAGCAAGATTTGAAAATATCTAGTCTTGTAATTGGTGCCGAAATGACATTTTTGTAATCTTGTTTCTTTGTGTTTTCACTGCGGAGGAGTACTGCACTGTGAGACTCTGTAGCAAGAGAAATATTCTTTAAAAAAGTTGGTAATGAATTATCTTTGGTAAAGTCTATATAAAAAGTAGATGATACATGCAAAATGAAAACAGAAAAAGGGAATAGAGCTTAAAGGCCCCAAAAGTCCATTTATCTCCCAAGTTGGTACCTGATAGACATGTACAGACAAACATTTTATCTTCTGTGATCCTCTGATAACCAGTCATTTCTGTTTGTTTTTGTCTTGTGTTCTTCAGATAATGATTGTGGTTTCACTGTGTTAAGCTGCATTTTCTGGATTGGTCAAAAAAAAATACAAGAACCTTGAGTCTCATAGCGAAGCGATCATCACGCAGAGACTGACCTTCATAAGCCAGCGGATGCAGAAACTGCTTTGAGACCCACTTTGACATGACCTACGTATGGATATTCTATACACAGGTATGTATACTCAGGGGCTCGTATTGATTTAGACAAGATTCAAAGTGACCTCGCTGACACTCCCTGCAGCCCACAGCTCATGGTCTATAGTCCTTCAATCTTTTATCTTCTGCTGAATCTTCCCAAAGACATGCTCTCTTACTGTATATGGTTTGCTGATTGGAGGCCATAGCAGATTTGATGGAAATCTCACAACATCACAAGAATTTGATGAAGTATGACTAAAGATGGGCCTTAAAACAGACTAAGAGAGGTGCTGTGGAGCAGGTTAGTAACATACACCAATTTCTAAACAGCAGGTGTGTAATGAGCTGGAGTCAAAATTTAATGTCTTTTGTATCATATATGATACAAACTCTTATATACTTCTATCAAATCAATATGATTAACAAATTACTAAAAAAATACCTGAATACAGTCCGATAAATGAAAAAAATGTTCTCTTGTAGTGTATCAGTTTCCAAAAACATCTAATGTACCAAACGAGATAAATAAATATATTTGTTAAATTTTAAGGACATTTTTATTTTTTTGGTTTTCAGTAGTAAGTGAAATAAACATTTCAGCTCTAAATAAATTTGAATTTTCTGGCCATAATTTCTGGTGTCAGGCATTAAAGGGCTACAGGAGAAGTTTAACAGAATGTCTTTAATTCCTGCACTAGTGAAAGAATTATTTCCCGCCTTAGTTGTTATATAAAACGGGAGGCTATCTTTGTAATGGCAAAAAAAAGTTGATAGACAACATTAAGTACTTCTACTAGTTATTTTAGGAGCAAAAACCTTTAGATTGGTGATTAGTGGAGAGGAAAGGAGAGGAGAGGAGAAAAGAGGAGAATGCCAAGAAAAAAAGTTAGAGGGAAGAAGATATTTTTGCTGATTTTTTTTTTTCGGCATCTACTGATAATAAAAATGGAAAATCAAAACTATTAACACTGTACCATTTCTGAAAGTGGGAAGTTCAACATTAATTTGTTTATTTTTCCACGAGCTTAGTAAGACTGTTGCTGTGGAAGCGCTGCCTACTGTCAAAACGGGAAATATCGATGACACTTCATACAAACTGGCCTCTACATGATAAACTTATTTATAAAGCCTTATAAATCCACCCTTCATTCATAACAAGCTTTCATAACAGCTTATAGCACTGTTTATAAGGCGTTGTACACCGTGAGCATAAAGCTTTATAAGGAGATCTTTATTGGTCTTTCTCACTGGTTAAAGTTGTAGGAGTTATGATGTGTTATTAGGATTCAAAGACACGTTTTTTTTTTGGCATTAAGGTATTATACATTACTAACCATATCTTTATAAGGCATTATGCTCACTTCTTATGACACTTAATTAACATTGGCTGTCATATATGCTCACAAACATTCATAAGCATTGTTATAAATCCTTATAGATGCATTTATAAGGCTTTAAAAATATGTAAATTATGCATTATAAGAGGTTGGTTCATATAAAGTGATACTGAAACATCTTTAGGTAGTTCTATAGACAATTCATATCAAATCATCTTCAAATCAGTTCTTAAAGTCAGCTTGTTTGTATATTTACTCAGTAGAGAGTCATTAACAGGATCATGTGTAGTTCGCTGGTGGATTTGAGAGACAAAATCCCCCAATGCCAAAAATAACAAATCTTGTTTTCTTATGCTACCAGGATTGTTTTTCTGGAGACCAAGAAAATAAGACCATAGAGAGGTCACTGGAGCAGATCAGACCAAAACATGCCATGCTTCTTAACCACTGAGGTAAGTTCAATCTATATCCATGTTTGTGTCATGCTTCTGCAACTTTGGAGCTGCATGTTATGAGTTAGGCCTAAAGATCTCCTTAAAACTGCTGAATACAAATGTATGGATGCATGTGCATATTGGTTAGATTGAGGTAAAGCAGGGACAGTTGCCATTAGGTGCTCAAGTCTATGCGACACAAATTGCAGGCAAATTGAGGAGGCTGACATTAGCACAATAAATAGCACTGTTTATTAAAAGATCTGTTTTTTTTTTCTGTTATTTACATTCACCATATACAGAAAATTCAACATGATGCAAGAAGAAGGAAAAAAAAACTAGACAGAGCTCATGTTTTCTGTGAACATAATAACAACAACATTAAAAAATAGACAAAATTGACATTTTTTGAAAACACCATTTAATTATTTATTTATCAATCTGACAACACTGAAATTTCACTTCTAGCAAAAGAAAAATGACATAAGTGTTTTCCGTGTCATTATTATGCTTCTGGGATATTGACTTGGATGTTTCAATTTTGTATTGAGCAGAATTTGTCTCTAGAGATAAAATTTATTCTTCTAAAACTCTCAAATATTCAACAAAAGATCTTTAAAAAGACAGAAGATAAAACAAGAAAGTCTTGAGGACACAGACAGAAGCTGAGTTTTACATTTTGAAAAACAATGTCAATAATAATATTACTACAGATGCTTTTTTTTCCCCACAAAAGACCAGATCAGTACCTCTTTGGCCAGTGTGATTAATTCATTAGAATTTCCCCCCAAGGGACTATTAAAGGAACATCTTATCTTAATAAACTCTACAGTTTGCAAAATAAGATGGACCTACAGTGTAACTTATTGTACATTCATGTAAATCAATGCCCATATATTTTTCCCTTGGTATCCAGATGTAAACTTCAGTCGGTCTTGAGACTTTCAAGTCTTGTCCCTTTGTATGTCCATGCATACTTTGCCTTTTGTTTCAGCTGTAGTAGAGATAAATCCAGGGGTTGGTGCAGCTGTTGAGACTGGCCAGGAGCATGATGATGGCAAACACTGGACCTGCGAGGGAGAAAGTGACATAAGTTTTTAAACAGATCCAAATCTATTGGCTAACAAATGTAATATATACAATATGTTACTCTAATGCATGCAGCGTGAGGATATAAACATAATGGTCAGGGGGCACATTTGGTCTTTGTAGGGTGCAGTCCTGCGTAATTTGAACCAACCTTGGGTAGGCGCACTCTCTGGGCTCCATGCAGACCATAACTGAACGACAAAAAAGGGACTCCAGCACACTGTATATGCCAGTATAATCACAAATGTCATTTTCACAGTTTTAAGCATAGCATTGGACACCCCCTTCGTGCCCGCGCGCCCTGCCTGCAGCGCCTTCCTCTTCATGTTGAAGTAGATTGTGGTGCAAATCCTCACTTGGCAGTGAAGTAGGATGACAGCAGGCAGGGCAAACACAGACAGAGTGATCCAGCTGATGTAGATTCGGCTCCCCCACGGTTCAATAAATGTCGCCCAGCAGTCGAATTGATTCTCCTCCACCTCCCGTAGTGAGAAGATGAAAAGCTGAGGGGTGCTGAAGGCCAGGGATATGAGCCACGCTGTTCCGATGGACAGATACCTCCTAAATGACCCCTTTAAAAAGGAAACCATCGGCTTACATACTGCATGATATCTGTCTATAGTCATGGCAACTATCATGTACGTGGAGGCGAACATCCCAACAACCTGTAGATACTTTATGGACCGGCAAAGGAAGTCCGTGCCGCGGAACCTGTGCGTAATTTCAATAAGAAACTGCGGCAACACTTGGAAAAACGCCACCACCAGATCCGCCAGACACAAGTGTAGCAGAAACAGCTGCGTCCTGGTGTTTCTTTTTCGTTTCTTCCAAAGTGTTGCCAAGAAGAAAAGATTCCCACATGTTGCGAGCACAAAGACCAAACCGAGAATCCCGGCTCTGATGAGCGCATAGCGTCCATCCACTTCTCCATCTCCGTGTGCGTCGTTTTCGGTGCAGTTGCGTCTAGAATCCATTTAAACATGTAGTTCCTGTGTTTCCTCTATGTCCAGCGACTTGGGGGCTCAATTTCCATCCATATCATAGGTGAAATGTTGGAGCGTAGGTGCAGGTGATGTCTCTACATTGTGCTCCTTTGCGCACCCGTTTCAAGTGACGGCGGTGTACTTGAGGGGGGTGTCAGTACTTGTCAGTGTCGGTGTGTGTTCGTGTAGATAACAGTGAATAAGGGTAGAATACAAATACCAATTCCAAATGCATTTGTTATCCTGCAATCCATTACCCTTTCTCACACCCTGCATTTTCACATTTTCAGTCTAGTGATATAGTTGTTAAAAGTATACGGTATAAGGGTCAGACATCAATTTCTGGATTGATTTAAGCAGAACAGTATGGAAGCCCATTTCCGCCAGTCAAAAAAAAAAAAAAAGTCGAAATTATGAGATAAAAAGTCATAATTATGAGATTTGAAAGTCATAATTATGAGATAAAAAGTGTCTGTAACCATGACACTGACCAGACGTTTCCAGTTGCTGTTCAATGAAGGTTGCCACCTCAGCCACATCAGTTTTGTTCTTCCTACACCAAAGCTCCTTCTTGCTTAAGATTCTTTCCAAGGTGCGTTTGCTTATTACAATCCCATGGAAATCCGCAAGCAAATGGAGAATTTCATTCGTTGTAAATCCACATTTAAAGTAGTCTTCGATGTGCTCACAATCTCATTTCTGATTAGGAGAATTCACAGAAAGAGCTGCTACTTTGACTGTTGTGTTAAAGAAGTATCTCATAATTTCAACTTTTTTTTTTTTTTTTATTGGCGGAAATGGGCTTCCATAGAACAGGCTCGGGTGGTTCAGCTAATGTAAAAAATTAAAAAATCTGCTGTAGTTGTTGCTCTTTAGTTGGTTTGATGGACCTGTTGTGCTCCTTAAGGCTCTATTCTTGTCCACCAATAGAACTAAATGTAAAACATCAACAAGGACAGAATCTGCCTCCAATTGCTCAACATCTAGACGAAATTCGCAGCATTTGAATGGTCCACTGACTTCTATGTTTTATCCTGGCATGAACCTTTAGCAAGTAGGTCACATAAGCATGTTATGTAATTGTTTCCACTTTTATCCAGTTATGGTTCAGATTAGCATCTTGTCAGATGATTTTTCTAATTTGATAATTTTTCTGATTTAATCATTTCTGTCTAATAAGTCCTCATTAATGTCAGTTTTGATTGACAATTGAAGCTAAAATAAAGAAACATTACAGCAGCCATTGACTGTAATTGTACCATAGAGTGGTGCCATGAGAAGCCCAAAAGTTTCAACTACTGAGAAAGATAGAGTAACATAATTAACTGAATTCAGCGGTTTAGCTTGTTGTTGCACACATGCATGTCATTGAACACACTGAACTTAACTAGGGTCAATGTGTTTATAAGATTGAATGTTGAACTTTGATGTTCTTCTTTAACAGGTTCTGATCCAAACAACAGGTGATTGGAAAAAAAAAAGAAACCTATATTTAAGTGAACTCAGTTACTTCCGAGATAAGTCAACTTGGATGAATACATTGGAAGCTTCAACCTCAGTGGTCAAGAAGAGAAACCTGAGGTTTTGAGAGGCTGCTGAATTAGTTGACCTAGATCAGTTCTAATTTAAAAATGCAAAACTTTAAAATGGTTTAGAAGAGCATGTGTCCATTAAGGTAAGTGTGAGGAATTAGGAATTTGTGTCTATTGTGGCACCCCCTGTGGATAAAGAGATAGCTTTTATGTCTCAATCTGTACATTTGAAAGTACTCTTTTCAGACAAAAACTAATTCTCTAGTCTACTTCAAGTGAAATGCATCACTGTGAGCATTTGCCACAAAATATGGTTAAAAAGGCTGTTTCTTAAGCTTGATATTCATCTGGTCAGACACCCAACCTCTTGCAGCAGTGTCAGGCATCAGATTTTACAACTGAACATTTTTCAGCCTTGTTGCTGATGGTCTTGTTTGCTTCTGAAGGTCTTATGGAGGTACCAGTATCAGTTTTAGTCCGTTTCCCAACCAGTTAAAAAATCCCCACAGTGCCTTTAATGACATTTTTGGTCAAATTTAACCCTCAAAATAATCAAGTAAAGGTTGATTTTTGACCACAGCCATTACTGTCAACAAAACTGATATATGAAATCCCTTTTAATTATGATTCATCTGTGATGAAGAGGTGACATTAATGAGAATGGCATCTGATTTTAACCAATAGCCCTCAGAGCATGGCAACAAATGCAGTTAATGCAGCAAGTTTTGTATAGAAAATCAATTCCGCTGTGCAAAAAGGGTGAAAATGGGCCCAATTTAACAGCCTTAAAAGGTTTTCCTATTTTCAGCTTATTTCTCTATTCACTGTACAAGAATCATTTTGTCATAGCCCGCAAGTTTGCATTCAGAGTCATTACAAAAAAGGTCATGCTGCTTTCTGACTGCTGAGTATTGCAGTAGCTAATTCAGTCAGTGCATTTTATCATGAACCCATTACCAGATGTAAAGTCCATGGTTACTGCATAAACAGAACAAGTCCACTTTTTTGTCACAGGTCTTGTCACTCTCAATACGCTTTTTCAATTATACAGTCCACTACGGCATAACAAAGGCACTTTTCAATGAGGGAGAAAGTGCAGAGTGCCACTAAGTGACCCGTAAATCAAGATAATACATACCCTTTTGTCAGAGCATGGTGTTATTATACCCAACAAAAGTTGTGTGCATGATGGGAGGATGATCCCAGCTGTCTCCTGCCTTTTGTCTTGAAGAGCTCTCATTCTCCGTCAATGAAGGAGCTTAGAAAGCAAGAGTCTGAATATTCTTTTTAACTTTTCTTCTTTCCATAATGCATTTATTTGGTGACAGGATATAATAAAAAATATTGTGCTCCAGTGGTAATTTGTTTTATTGTAGAGCTGTGAAACTTTTTCATTCCCACCCCACTCTGACCGGCGGATCAATGTTCTCGCCCTGATCATGTTCCATCAGCAGTGATTGCTACCTTACTACGTCAGACCTTTTCACAGATATGGGGTAAGAATACACAGCCATTACTTTTCCTCACAAAAGCAGTGATTTTTTTTCAACAGTCACACGTGTCATTTCTCACTCTTTGACCGGGGCTTTTTTCAAAAGGAGGCTCCACATGTATTAACCTGTGCCAGGGCTATCAACTCTCTGCTTTAATATATCACAAATAATATGTATTATTATTTCCATCAGACACACCTATTTCCTGCTTTTGTCACATATAGAAAATCAACTTATCGCTCTCAAAGCACTGTAATGCCATGAAAACCAGGCCACACAAGCTATGTGGTGTTTCATCTTGGCTGTCATGGATTTCATTAAGTCAAAGAGGCTCTCTCAACATGAGATAACATGTGACAGACCACTTGACAATTGGCTGCTCTGGGTTTGAAGTCTGTCTCTGTTGAATCATTAATGACTTCATGCAGAGTACAACCATTACTGAGATCCCTGTAGCCTCAACATATAAGTAGATAGACAGAATTTACTGTCACTTTTTACAGGAAAATTTTGTTTAAGGAACATTTTAATCCAACATGTTTTTTCTTTTTCTTTTTTTTTTTTATGTATGGTGATGTAGCAGATCCCGTTCCACTTCGTCAAATGGATTAGATGCCGCTGTCCATGGTGCTGAAGTGCCTTCTGGAGCTTGTATAAGAGGTGGATTCAGACCACATTAACTGTACACTGATGGTGTCAAAAACAAACAAAAATTAAATATTATCATTTCTCAGACATGTTATATAACACACACACACTTGTGCACGCACACACACTCAAACACACACACACACACACACACACACACACCTGCCACAGCATAATGAACACAAGGACAATCATATGCAATGCCATACACAGCGCCACAGCAAACCCTTCTTTGAGGAAGCTTTCGATTTTTTGTTGACATGATGGTGATGACTGTACTTTGTCCTATAAGTAATTACTTTATTATACAGGGGAGAGTGGGGTAAGATGAGTCATTTTTCATATTTTGGATCACAACATCAAGGCAATCATAATTTTGTCTCTAACTTGTGTATCTGCATATATTTCAGGATGCATCCTTGCAAACCAAAAGAATGAGTGTAAACAGAACTGTCGTGCCAAAAAAGTGGTCTCCTATGGTCAACTTACCCCATGTGTGGGGTAAGTTGACCATAGGAGCGGAGTAAGTTGAGCCGTATCCCTACCCCCAGCCCTTCCTCACCTTTTCTCTCCCTATATAACAGTCACTTCTTCACATTCATGTGTATTTTTATCTATTATACACTATTCAACCGGTACAATTATTCTTTTTATTATTGCATATAACTGCTAAAAAGCTGTTTTGTAAAAAAACAAAAACAAAAACAAAAAAAACATTTTAACATGAGAATGCCTTTAAGTGATTCAGAACATTCACAGCTGTCTTTTTGAAAAGAAAAAGTAACATATTTCAACAATCTGAACTGAAACTCTGATCCTCTCATCATGCCCCTTTACTTTCTCAGTTGAGGCACTGACTCAACCTACCCCAGAACTACTATTTTGAGCTAAAGTGGCTAAAATGGTGGACTTTTATGCTAGGTTTTTGACCTCATGTTGTGGCTCATAGATACAACAATGAAAAATGTTTTTTGGAAATAAATGTCCAACCCCTTTAGCTAGACTCCATGAATTGATGCCCATCTCCTAAATATTTGGTCACATTATCAATTTCTTTTACCATTTCCAAGCAACAGGGGGTGGCTCAACTTACCCTCTGGCTCAACTTACCCCACTCTCCCTATGAGTACATTTATCACCTGAAGAAAAGAAGAAATCAAAGGTAAAAGCTTCCTATTGGTAGAATATATGGTGGAGCGGTTGTTTTGGATAGTATAAGATAACTCAGGAGTTCATAATGCTGGGGCACCAGTGTGGCTAAATTTAGCTTTTAAACAGTAATTATATCGTTGAGCTTTTTTTTTTTTTGTAAAGCAAACATTTCTGCCGACATCTTGTGGCCGAAACGAAGCAGTGTATCCTCACAATCAAGAAAGAAAAAAAAAAAAAAAAAAAAACAACCGTTGACGTCACTTCCTCTTTTCTTCCTGTTGACGTTAGCCAACACGCCCAGCGTTCATACATTTGACTGTACTCACAGTGAATTAATAATTTGACAACATATTCAGCTCTTCGTTTCGCATGGTAAGAATGTGGTAATGTTTTTAATATGTGTGCTTTATCCAAACTCTTAAAAAATGTCAAACCAGGGCTAATGTAACTCCAATACGAGAGTTCTCAATGCATATGTTGGCGCTCTGTGTTAGCTACCTGGCTATCAATCTCGATAGTCGGGTCGTAATTACGTCACATGTAATTCAGTGTGTGTATGTTTGTAGTTATGTGACAATAGATGTGAGCTCACTTATCGGATAACATTAGAGTCGCTTAGAGTCGTTCACAGCTCACAAATAACAAACAGACAGAGAGCTGCTAAGCTAACGCTGACCAGTCTGGTGTAGTAGTTCAGTGAATCAGGCTCCTGTTACTCTGGGAAACAGTTTTTCTAAATATATTCACTCGGATCCAATAGCTTAACGTCATTATTATGTAATTTTAATGACTCGACACTGACCGTGTGTGTTTCTGGTTCAGTCCTGGGTCAAAAGTCCACGGCTCTCTGCAGTAAAGTCTTGCTCTCGATAACGTCCATGAGCCACTTCTCTCTGAACCTGGTCCACCCAGGTGTGTGGACCAGCCTGTTCGACTCCACTAGAAACAGAACTTCCACGGGCAGAGTCTGGGGCTTGAATTTAGAAATGCCCACGACGAAGTAGACGCTGGCTATCCCCTGAATGGGCCTCCGCGGACTCGGGGTGCTAAAGCGGGCTCGGTAGTGGTAGAAGGTATGGTGGTCCTCCTCAGCTGAGTAAAGAAAGTCCACACTGTAGAGCCAGCAGGGCTGCAGCTCCCAGGTCAGGATATACTCCCCAATCTGCGTTTTCCCCACCTCTACCGTGAAGTCCCTGCATGTTATCCAGGTGATATTCCTCTCGTCCCCCTGTGGAGAGTTCTCCACTTGCTCCTTGAGGACACCGCGCCGGTGTTTCTCCAACAGAGTCTTCACAAGCTGAGCTGACTCTGCTGAGACTTGAGGATTTAAAGATGCTCTTCCGACCTCCATAAGGTTTTTATCCTGGGAAGAAACAGTCAAAAGTGCGTCTGGAAACTGTGACTTTAGCTCAACGATGGCTCTTGTTGTCAACGGTTTCTATGGTTACCAGGACATGGCGTCGGATAAAGACCTCTGGCCCTGCTTCCTTTTTTTTTTCTTCACATCACTTGAGTTAAAAAGCCCAGAGGAGTTGTGTATTTTAGCTCATCTCTTTTCTTGTGATCACGGTTGAATTTCAGCTGTTTTATGATGATATCTGAGATATCCTCTTGATGTCAGGTGATCATATCCTGAATCTCCAAAACTGCAGAGGTACAAAACAAACATGTGGCCTAACTACACTGTCATGCACTGACTCTTGAGAAGTAGGATAAAACGGGACACAATGTTGAAAAAAAAAAATCTCATGCGTGGATTAATGAGATTACATATTTATATCTGCCATTTTTTAAGTTAGTGGGATGTGTTTTGATGCAACCTCCTATGTTTTCTCATTTTTACCCCAAATGTGTTTTTTCCTTACACTTTTTTTGTCAACACTAAAAACACAAATTAACTTTTCTTCAGATAACACAGCACCTTTAAAAACTAAAAAGAAAACTATATTTTTTGCCAATCTGACAGAGCCACCAAGAAACTTACTTTTAATATGTTATATTTTTATAAAATACAAGCTTTAAAGGGATATTCCGGTGTAAAATTAAGTTGAGAATGTTGCCGATCGCTTGCTTCTCTAGTTTTACCAAATTTATTAACAATCGCACGATAGCAATACACAGCGGTCCCAGGAGCCATAAACAAACCTCAACTAAAACGCTACTCTATAGCCACAAATGATGCTCAGAACAGCAACCAACTTCAACAAGAGTACATAAAGGGCCACCAAACATCTTTTAAGCTTCGACTAATATCTTTAGCAAAGAGGCTAAAAACAACTCACCCTCTCTCTTCCAGCAGCTGCTTGTTTGTAGCGAGACCTCGGGCTAGTCCATTACAGACTGCAGCGGGGTGACGCAGCTCAAGGAAGAACATTTATGATCATTACCTTATCATTTCCTTGAAGTAATAATCACCATATTAATCATTTTGCACTGCAGACACGGTAGGTCTTCTGCCTTAGCGTCTCAGTCTGATTGCATTTCCATGAAGAAATGACCATAAATGTTCTTCCTTGAGCTGCGGAATATCCCTTTAATGTACGTTTTCTGTATTGAACTATGTTTTAGAATTTTAACTTCACCTTTAACAGCAGTCAAATGTTTTTTTAGGATTTCAAAACACATTCTCATAATAGAAGAAACATTGATTTTTTTAAATTGATCAACAGTTTCTCAAAATAGATGAAATATTCTGATGACATATAATATATTATTGTTCTGACGGGGTGACACGTGTCTTACAGTGTTGACAAAAATCCCAGTTTTTAATCATTTTATCTTTCAAATGCATTGTATTATCAAAAAAATAGATAAATCAATGGTTTTGCTTATCACAGTGACTAACTTATTATTTGGTTTTCTACATACCAGGAAATGATCAAGTTATCACGAGAAAACAAGTGTTGCCATTTCATGTAGTGAGCTAAATAGGTTAAGATCACATTAATAAGATAAAAAGGTTAACATCTAGAGAACACAATTGGACATTACCTCTCACCTTGGTTAAGTGGGATACATGCAATGTATGGGTCTGCTTGGGACATTTGTGCAAGAGCTAATTTTCTCTCTGTTTTTTTTTTTCTATTCTAGGGAACATCAGATCAGCAGCTACTTCCACCTTTCCAGATTTCTCTTCATAATGGAATTTAAGTTAAAACAACAGTAGCAGATGGCAGGTAGTGTGCCAGAATGCTGCATCATTTTAAACTCAATTTATTTCCCTGATTAACTACAAATTCTCAATTGCTGTTCCAAGTGAGCCAGCAAACGCATGTCGCGAATCAGGACCACCCTCGACAGCGTCACCAAGGCAGTCGGCAGCACAGATCTCATATCTAAGTTCTCCCGTCTGAAGCCTGGAAGCTCTGCAGTCAACAGCACCCATGCTGAAAAAGCTTTGGTCAAAGCTGAGATCTTAAACACTAACAACAACACAGCTGCTGCTGCTGCTCCACCACCTGAAACCACGATGAGGGAAGAGGAAGAAAACTGTGAGAGCAATAAAGCAGAGGAAGAGCAAGTCTCAGAAACACCTTTCATCGCCACCAAGAAGTCTACCCCGAGTCTAGCTTCAGCAGCGGCTGCGTCTGCAGTGAGCTCTTCCTCAACTGTGGCCAAACAAACCATGCAGCTGTTTCACCCAGCTGCTTTGTCCACGAACATGGATGAGACTTACAGAACTCTGTCTCACCACATCAATAGCTACTTTGGCACTAGCCCACAAGTGGAAGCAGGAGACAAGACGCCACAGAAAGACAAAGTAGCAGATGATCCTGTTTCAAAGCCAGTTCTCAGTTCTATTCCCGCGCAAACTGAAGACCACATTCCCATTTTGTCTGAAGTTGCAAAGGCTAAAAGTAGTGAAGCCCTTCCTACCTCTTCTCCTCCTCTTACTTCTCCTCCAGAAAAGCCAAGCTCTTCAGAAGACACAACTTCCTCTGACACACCTTTACCTGAAAGTGAACCTCAGACCACACCTGCACCTGCTACCTCTCCCAAGAAAGGCTTCACCCACTATCTCTCCTACCCTCGACCCAGCATGCAGGCTTTTGTTGGCAGCTACATCGCCCCCCTGGTCCCTAAATTCAGAGGGGATTCCAAAAGCATTACAGCTGAAAAAGAAAAGCCGTCAGCAGTGGCTGTGGAAGAGTCCACTGTTGAGAAGGAAAAAGAGAAGACGGATAGTGATGAGGATGAAGAAGCAAAAGTGAGGCAACAGCTCTTGTTGCAAAGAGAGAAGGTAAGTCTCTTTATGTGGCTGTAATTGATGTTAAGTAAGGTTTATGCACAGAGAGCTTAAGACTCCTGACAGGGTGAACAAAAGACTAATTCCTCCAGTTATCCTTTTACTCTGCATTATCCCAGTTTTTACCCAGCAGCCAACCAAAGATATTAACTCAAAATATTTGTTTGAAGATAAAGGTGCTGACTTGTAAAACTATTTCTCCTTCTAGCCACAAAATACTCCCTTAGATGATGAGGTCAGTTGTACTCCCAGGAAAAGCTATATTCCGATTCATCGTATATGCATGTTTTATCAACACCAGACTTTATGTTTGACATAATTCACATTGAAGTCAAATCATTTGTGTGTCCTGTTGGCACTTGGAAAATCACAAACACTGATTGCGGTCCTCTTTCCATCATTTTCAAAGTCTATTAACATTTCCACTTGACCACGTTTGATTTGATATGTGTGTGATCAAGTTGTTCCCAGTATCGGTTGTTAATCTCCATAGTAATGAGGTTTTGACTAATCAAAATCAAGTAGCTTACTCAACCAATAACGGCTTATGACAAGTAGTCACAGAAAATAGAAAAATACTCAATTAACAATGTAGATAGAGTTTGAACTTACTGTGTTTAATGTTAAAGGGATATTCCGGCGTAAAATTAAGTTCAGGTCAAACACACCGTAACACTGAGTTAGACACTCACTTGAGTGATGAATGTTGCCGACTGCTTGCTTCTCCAGTTATACCAACATTAATAACGAGTGCATGATAGCAATACACAGCGGTCTGAGGATCCAAAAACAAACCTCAACCAAAACACCACTCTATAGCCACAAATAATGCTCAGAACAGCACCTAACCTCATCAACAGTACATATAGGGTCCCAGCTACCAAACATCTTTTTAGCTTTGCCTAATTTCTTTAGCAAAGAGACTAAACACAACTCACCTATTCTCTTCCAGCAGCCGCTTGTTTGTAGCAAGACCTCGGGCCAGTCCATTATGGACTACAGCGGTGTGAGGCAGCCCAAGGAAGAACATTTTCATTTGAAATTGAAATTACTTTGAAACATTGAAATGATTAAGAAATGATCACAAATGTTCTTCCTTGAGCTGTGTCACCCCGCTGCAGTTGATGGACTTGCCTGAGGTCTCCTTTCAAACAAGTGGCTGCTGGAAGAGAGTTGGTGAGTTGTGTTTAGTCTCTTTGCTAAAGAAATTAGGCAAAGCTAAAAAGATATTTGGTGGCTAGTGCTGTGGCTAGGACCATATATGTACTGTTGATAAAATTAGGTGCTGTTCTGAGTATTATTTGTGGCTATAGAGTGGCGTTTTGGTTGAGGTTTGTTTATGGCTCCTCAGACCGCTGTGTATTGCTATCCTGCGGTCCCTACTAAAGTTGGTATAACTAGAGAAGTGGTCGGCAACATTCATCTTTGGAGGGGGTGTCTAACTCGGTGTTACAATGTAAACTTAATTTTAAGCTTGAATATCCCTTTATCTGTTGCCATGTAGATCAAGTACAACACTTCAAATGGGTCAGGTAGTTTCCGATTGTCTTGCAGATGTGGACATGGTGTGTGTTTGTCTCACAGATAATAGCCAGAGTGAGTGTCGACAACAGGACCAGAGCGCTGGTGAAAGGCCTGCAGAGAGTCACTGAAGTCAAACTCCTCACCAGTCGAGTGGAAGAGCTCAGCTTTCACCTCCTGGAGTTCCCTGAGACACGAGGTGTCGCTATCAAGGTTTGTGCATGCGTGTTTAGCTTTGCACTAACCTTTCTGCTCAGTTAAATGTCAGATGGGTTGTGAATGTGACATTCTTGCAGTGAAGTATGTGTGTGTTTGGTTATGACCTTTTAGGAGAGTGTGATACCCTGCCTGCTGCGGTTGCGCCAAGCCAGAGATCTTCCTCTTCAGGCAGCTGTGAGGGAGGCGCTGTCCCTGGTTGGCTACACTGATCCTGTCAAAGGCAGAGGGATTCGGGTCTTGTCTATAGATGGAGGTGGAACGAGGTAAACACATCCCAAATAGCAAAAAAGGGGAGGCATCGATGAAAAAAGTTAAAACAAGGAACACATTTCCAGCAAACATGACTCCAGAAATCGCTGTTCCTCTCTGAATCATTGGAGCTGCAGAAACAAATAATGAGGAATTATGTGGTTCAGTTACACGTAAGAATGTTACTTTAAAGGAGCATGTCTGTCTGTGTAGCGGTAAATCAAATTCAGTAGCCAAATTTTTGTCTATAAACCATGTGAATTTATTACAGAGGACTCCTGGCTTTGCAGACCCTCCATAAACTGCAGACTCTGACTGGCAAACCAGTCCACCAGCTATTTGACTACATCTGTGGAGTCAGTACAGGTAAATTTGCCACTCATCTGACTTTCTGTAAGCTTTGAAACGACGCATAATTTTTGAAGGGATATTCCAGTGTAAAATAAATTTAGGGTCAAACACACCAAAACACCAGGTTAGACACCCCCCCGGGAGATGAATGTTGCCGACTGCTTGCTTCTCTAGTTATAGCAACTTTTGTAACAACTGCAGGATAGCACTACACAGCGGTCCCAGGAGACACACGCTCAACCAAAACACCACTCTATAGCCACAAATAATGCTCAAAACAGCACTTAACTTCATCAAACAGTACATATAGGGCCACAGCTCTAGCCACCAAACAGCTTTTTAATTTTGCCTGATTTCTTTAGCAAAGAGACTAAACACAACTCACCAACTCTCTTCCAGCAGCTGATTGGTTGTATGGAGGCCTCAGGTGAGTCCTTTGCCGCAGCGGGGTGACGCAGGCCAAGGAAGAACATTTATGATTATTACTTTATCATTTCCTTGAAGTAATAATCACCATATTAATCAATTTGCACCAAAGACGCGGTAGTTCTTCTGCCTTAGCATCTCGGTTTGATTGCATTTCCATGAAGAAATGATCATAAATGTTCTTCCTTGAGCTGCGTCACCCCGCTGCAGTCTATAATAGACTGGCCTGAGGTCTCTGTACAAACCCCTGTATGTACTGTTGATGAAGTTAGGTGGTGTTCTAAGCATTATAGAGTGGCGTTTTGGTTGAGTGCATTTCTTCTGGAATCGCTGTGTATCACTATTGTTATCGCCATAGCAATCATCACTAAAGTTGTTATGACTAGAGAAGCAAGTGGTCGGCAACATTCATCTCTCGATGGGGTGTCTAACTTGGTGTTACGGCGTGTTTGACCCTAAATTAGTTTTACACCGGAATATCCCTTTAAACTCTTTCTTTTTTGCTTTAGGAGCTATTTTGGCTTTCATGCTGGGAATATTCCAGATCCCTTTAGAGGAGTGTGAGGACATGTACAGGAAGCTGGGTGCAGATGTGTTCAAACAGAATCTTATTGTTGGAACAGTTAAAATGGGCTGGAGTCACGCTTTCTATGACAGCGAAATGTGGGAAAACATCCTGAAGTAAGTCAGAATGAGCCTTTTATTCGTCTCACTTTCAAAATTTCTGTCATTGCAAATTTCAAAGACTACTGTTTTCCCCTTATTTGTCTGTGACTGAAGTTTCCTCTTCATTTTCTTAAGGGAGAGGCTGGGCGATAGGATAATGATTGAGAGTGCCAGGAACCCAAACTGCCCTAAAGTAGGTCACATCAGCTCTACAAGAACAAAGATTTCAGACACGGATCAAATCTCCTCTCCTTTTCCTGCATCTCTTCTTAAAACCTCTTATTTTACCCATTTACTTGTAACAAATGAATTTCTTGTGTCCACTAGGTGTCAGCAGTGAGCGCCATTGTAAACAGGGGTCTACCTCTGAAGGCATACGTGTTCAGAAACTACAGACTCCTGCCTGGAGTGAGATCCCACTACCTTGGAGACTGCAAACACAAAATGTGGCAGGCTATCAGGGCCTCGTCTGCTGCTCCGGGATACTTCCAGGAATTTGTCCTGGGAAAAGATCTCCATCAGGTATGACAGGGGAGTGAGAAGACTGAATAGTCTTGGCAAAGTTTAGTTGAGGTCAGTGCGGTTTAGGTGAATTAAGTTATACGGGATGGAAAAACCAAGTAAATCAATCAAAAAATGAGACGAAGTGAAGTCAGTGGAAAAAACACCACAGATTGTTGTCTTGAGCAAATCTAAAGTATGCATTTTGTCCTTCTCAATCCCTGCTTTCAAAGATGGTTTTATCCTCTCTGATCTGGACCTGGACCTTGACCGCGTGAAAAAGTGTCAGACTACTTTTCAAACATAAAACGTCTGAATTAGATGTATTCACATGTCATTTCATGTAAGCAAATCAAGGAATCTAGAGAGTCACATGTTTAAAGGAGACTTAACTTAGTGTAAAATCTCACCATTTGATACACTTTTCTGCATTTTTGAGTCAGCACGTGAACCTCTTACTGCAGCAGAGTAGTGTGACGGTGTGGTGTGAATCCAACAGGTAAAATGCATACATGCTGGATGAGGAAAAACTAGACTGTTACCACTCATTTCTTATCTTATTGGGTGCGCTTAGCTTAGATTTTGAGTTGTGTTTATTGTTTATTGTTTAGGCTTATATCACAACAACAATGAAATGGATTTAGGTTTGTTGCGTTTATCTAGACTCAGATCCTTATGTTTTTTCCTTGCTTGTTCCCCCTCTCCTTTGGTTAATATGGGTCTGAAAGAAAGGGATTGAAAGAAAAGGGAATAAGACAGATGTAAAGACAGAGAACAAGAGTCCTTGGACTCCGTCTGCTCCCCCCTAAACATCAAAGGCCTTGTCCTCTTTTGACCCAGCTTGCCATCCTGCACAGAAGAGGGAAGCGTCTGAGTTGATACCCTATGAAAGTAAAATCCATCATGGCTCTGCGTGTCCAAAGGCTTGTTTCAGGCAGCTCCAAATTGAAAAACCATGTTGTTGCAGGCCATGTTTTTAGGATTTTCACTCCTCTGCATTCTTGCTCTTTGCAATAAATCAGAGTATGAAAGCTGGCTCTGTCTTCAGTCATGAAAAAGGGGACACATTAAGTCCAGAAATGGCAGTTGATTTTGGTGGATATGTTCAATCAACCTAAACAAAACAAACAAACTCTTGCGAGCTCATATCACAAAACAAATCTGATAAAAAAGTAGGTGCTAGACCCATAGGCGTCAGTTTAGGGGGGGACACTTTTTGTCAGGAGTTGTTTTGTCCCACACACAAATCCTTCACATGTAAGTCATTGTAACCCCAGTTATTTTCAGCAGTATAGAAAATCCGTATTCGTCCAAGAGTTGCTGAGAAACGCAGCAGACCTTCGCAAGGATAACAAAAACGTGCAGCTGTTGTAAATTTGCGTCTGTGCTAAGTTGAAGCTGCGACTCAGAGTGTGCTTTTTCTTCTGATAATTCCTGTGGTGAGTTAGAAAACTTGTTTGCATGTTTAACCTCATGATTATCCCGTGTGATAACTATATGCAAGGGGGCGTTAGTTGGTTACATGAAATAAGTCTGTGCATTTTATAGTTCAATCAATTATAGTCATCATCCCAAAGTCACTTTTGCTAGTAGCTGTCCCCCCACCTTTCGAAACAAACTGACGCCATCAGCTAGACCGTAAAAAAAACAATAAAAGAACTTTATAATTAATCCTGAAAGATACTGGACACCAATGCTAAGTCTTTAAAATGTAAAGTGTAAATCATGTACTATTGTCCCTGCTCCAGTCCCAATGAAGAAAACCTGAGTTTTGTCCTGGTTGAACTGTAAAAATGTCCCTGCCACCCATGACTTGATATGTAACCGTCCATTTACAGTTAAAAAGGGTCATTGGAAATTACAGTTAAAGTTGTGTGTCATCAGCATAGCTGTAAAAGCTGCCGTGACATTTCTGAGGGGTAACACGAAGGTTAAAAAGTGTAGGACCTAAATTTGACCCCTGGGGAACACCATAGTGTACAGTGTACAGTTTTGACAAGCATTTTCCAAGGGTGTCCACTCCTGCTTTTACTGAATCTTTTACTGATGCTTTCTTTATCATGTATATAAATTATAAGATGAGGGTGAGGAGGTGTATTTTATTTTGTTTTATTTATATGCAGCACTTTTTGTCACAGTATGGTTGTATGAAAAGTGCTTTACTAATAGGAGCTGGAATTCTTTTAAGAAATCTACCATCACTGTGTGTTGTGTACATTAGAGCAGTTTTTTCACTTTGGATCCAAACCACTTAGGCCCCCATCTCAAAGTGCCTGTGATGTTATTTTCTATCAAGTTTGATTATTAGGTCAGATATCTTTAGATGGTCTTTATGGGCAGCAATTACACTCAAGGCTCAGTTTAATTTCGATAACCTACTTAAGCAAAATTAGCGCTGTCCCAGCTTCTTTCCTCTCTTCTGCTACTTTCTAATGCAAGACTCCCTGTACAGTGTTTGAGACGATAACAAACGCTAATCTCCAGTCCCACTCTGCATGTTTACTGACCTAAGCCTTTATTCTTGGAGGCATTTAGAACAAAAACGAATGGCTTATTAGCTCTTAGCTGAATAAGGGGGCGGGAAAAACCTGGGTACAAGAAAACAAAATAATGTGCAACCTCTTGCACAGAGCTTAAAATGTGTTTGTTGTTTTCTGGACAGAAAACTCTTTTTATTCTGTGATTAGCATGCTGTCAATGTTATCTGCCAGTTTTATTTTCATGTATTTCAGCTGGGCTGTTTTAGGCTGGTCCCGTAGACTCTGGGACGACAGCGAGGATGAAAAGATGGAGAGTGAATGAGCTGTGCGTGTTGTCCTCTACATTCCTCTTAAAGCTGCATAGTGTTTCATCGACAGTTCGAGCTCCTGTTGCCACCCACTGCTCTCACTCCTACTCTAGTTTTCAGCACCAGCAGCGGTATTTCTCAGGAAAATTCTACAGTTGCAGGACATCAGAAATACATATACACACACAAGCGTAAAAGAAGTGGGAAATGATGTGTTCACAGCCTTAACATAGAGATGGATTTGAGATTTTTCCACCAGTTTAGCTACATTTTGTCTCTCTTTTGTGATTGGACATAAGCTGGGTGTCATTCAGTCAGGTGACACCTCAGGGTGAGTGGTCGAGGGTCAGAGCTGAGGAGCAGCTGTGTAATTAACCTGTGGTCTCCAGAGTGTAAACTGTGTTCTGATGTTTGAATAGTTAACACCTGAGGGTAAAACAGCTTTATAATTAGGTCCAGGGTGTTTAAGGCAGCAGTGTTCAGTAATGACGAAGGAAGCGGCATGGTCCGACAAACCCTCCACTCCCACACCTCCAACCTTACCCACTGGAGGCATGGAGATGACCTTTACCCCTGCTCTGCGGGGTAGGCGCAGACCTCGTGTGGGCCACGTTTTCCAGCTCTGTTCGCAGAGCCAAAGGCACTACAACAGCTGGATGTGGTCCAGAGCAGGACTCGGGGAAAGGCTGAGAGAGTGTGTTCAGCACTAAATCTGCCCGGACATCCATTCAGCTTCACTTTCAATGATTGTTGGCATTATTCAAATCAGCAACTCTCTAATGAACCCAGTTACATTATTCAATGAAAGAGAAACAAAGCGAGCACATAATTCTGATTACCCTCTTGTTCAGTCAAGATTAGGAAACCGGAATAAAAGATGATGATTAATTCAGCCTTTGGTTCTTTAAATAGCTCCAGTCTAGACCAAACAGTGGAGAAAAAAACATCATTTTTAGCTGTCAAAAATGATGACCTTACCAGCTTGTTTTCTCCTGAACTAACAGGGCGTTTTGCCAGCACAGCACATCTCTAGCCAGGGAGCTTCATTTCCTCTGGACTGAAGCTGTGGAGCTGTTGGACTGCTTACTCCCTTCACCTCATTTGACCCCTGCAGAATGTCACATTAAATTTATTGAAGCTAGAGGCATGTTATTTTTATTATTTTATTTCCGGTGTCCCCTCTGCACATTAGCCTTGGTTTGTAAGCATATCTGACTAATAACAAGCTAAAGGTGACTAAAAAAATTTGTTTAGCTCTGAATTTTGGGGCCTTTTACGATCTTTTCTACAGGCTTTGCTGTCCTCTTTATCATTTCCATCTTTATTTTCTTCTTTTCTAGGATGGAGGACTCCTAATCAACAACCCAACAGCACTGGCCATCCACGAGTGTAAGTGTCTGTGGCCCAACACACCGCTGCAGTGTGTGTTATCTTTGGGTACTGGACGGTACGAGGCGGCAATCAAGAGCAGCCCAACTTACACGAGTCTGAAGGCAAAGCTCACAAATGTCATCAGCAGTGCTACAGACACAGAAGGTAAGATGCTAGATATGTTATTAAAGGGATATTCCGGCGTAAAATTAATTTGCTGTTCTAGTTACACCAACTTTAGTTAGAGAAGCAAGCGGTCGGCAACATTCATCTCTCGACAGAGTGTCTAACTCAGTGTTACGGTGTGTTTGACCCTAAATTAATTTTACGCCTGAATATCCCTTTAAGGTAAGCTGTCAGAGGGAGGTGTTGCTTTATTGCAAGTATAAGGGCCTGTCTCCACTGATGCCATTTCTTCCTGACTGTGCCTAAGACCTTAATTTTATAGAGCTTTTCAACAGCACTCGGTTATGAAAGTTGCTACATGGTGCTTCCTTTGCTAATGAATGTTAAGTGTTTTTTAATTTGAATACAACGAATGCTATTGATGGACACAGGCCCATAACCTGCCCACAATTGCTTCTTGACATTGATCGCTAAATTCACCTCCGTCCCCATTTCAGAGGTGCACACGATGCTGGACGCTCTCTTGCCCCCCGACACCTACTTCCGCTTTAACCCCTACATGTCTGAGGACATCCCATTGAACGAGAATCGCGTGGAGAGGCTGAACTTCCTCAAGAGCGAGGGGGAGCGCTACCTGGAGCGCAACGAGGCCAAGCTGAAGAAAGCCGCCAGCGTGCTGGGTCAGGAGAAGAGCACCATCCAGAGAGTGGCCGAGTGGGCCAAGCTCAAGGCTGATATGTATGAGGGGCTTCCCTTCATCTCCAAGCTGTAGGTGTCGGCTAAAACAGTGAATCAGAGACCACAAAAGAGGTATTTTTAAGGTAAGGAGACATGGAGTCGAAACTGACTCCCAAGACCTGAACAATTTTGCTGAACAGGGAACAACTTGGATACTGTCTTTCAGCATCTTTTGGCAATTTGGAATAAAATGCCAAATTAGTTGTTCACATGGTTTCATAGTCATCCACTTGAGGACTGTAAGAAAATTAAGCTGTATGTTTTAAAAGACGTTAATATTACATAACAGAACAACAGGGTGAATGAATTATAAGGACAGGATGAATTCAGCAGGTTTGGACTCAAGTTTATGAATTTTTAGCTGGTTAAAAGTTGTTTTTCTGGAGTGCACAAAGACAATATTGTGGTGCTGAAAAAAAGATAAGGAAAATCGTTTAAAGGAAATCTGTTGTTATTTTGTAAGAAAGAGACTTCAGTTCCTACATTTCAATAACTTGAATACAATATTGCACAGTGCGGACAGAAACGCGACTGCCTATTTTTAACACTGTACAGAAGACGGACCTCATGCACTTTGTATCGTAGGATTCTTGTCAGAGGAAATATACCTAATATTTGAAGTACTTCTAATTTATTTGAGTGCTTTAGCTGTAATTAAAAACATGCTAATGATCTGCTAATAACCCATTTTATGTACATGTATTGGCACAAGCTGTAGAACCACACTAAAACCTCTGATGCTGAGGAGAAAGTGTCAGAATAGGATTATTGTGTTCCTCCTTGCACAAAGCATGCTCTTTATTGTGGCCATACTAAGACGCTTGTAAAGCTTTTGCCTTTGACTTTAACCAAGCCTGAGTTCCTCGGTCTAGATTCAGTTTTTATTGCGAGCATCCTGGTTGTCCAACGTTGTTGCTCTGTGGAATGCGAAAGAGAAAAAAGTGTCGTGAAAAAATAAAACCTGGTTTTTAAAACCCTGAATAGATTCCCTCTTTGAAGATATGTGTGATTTTTTTTTTAATTTTCTTTTTTTTTTTTTTTTTATTGTTTTTCCTTTTACAAAACATTTTATAAAGTGAACATGTTTTTTTTTTTTTTCTCTTGAGTATGCTGAGAATACATATATATGTATAACACAGGACTATCATAGTGAGCACAAGCACACACCAGAGAAGGACCAACAATAGAGTCGTCACAAAGGAATTCAAAGCATCTCCCTGTGATGAATTGCTTTCTTATTCCAGTCGCACACGTTGAGTTTCTGCTTTATTGTTTTCAACTCCATTGAAGATCCGCTGAAATTCCTCGGTGTCATTCCTCCCAGTCACACTGTTGTTACTCCAACCAACATGAACAATGCTCCACAAGGAGGCAAACGCACAATGACTGCACAACTATGACACATGTCAGAAAGACAGAGAATCAAACGCCGAGAAATTCACTTCACTGCCTTGTCCCTGGATTGACTGAATTGATGTCTTTTTTTTTCATCAGCCGGAGCTTCAGCAAACATCAAGGTCTGAGTTGAGTCGATGTCGCTGTCACTTGTCCTCACTCGAGAGAAGTCATAGCAGTGAAATAAGTTATTGAATTTTTGAAGGTCCATCAATAGTTTGCTTTTGCGTACGTGTTTGAGAACAGAATCAGAAAGCAAATGACTCTAACAAATATATATTCTTTTTTCCATCAGCACTGTGAAACATTTCTTTATCTTTAATGGATTTTCAACATTAACGACACATTGCTAAAAGAAAAAAGGGTAACCCTTTCTTATACCGTATGCTTATTACCAGGTAATTAACAGGTAAGTACCTAGTAACAATATGAAATTATCTGGTAATAATATGATAACTACTAAGTCAATTCTGTCTAGTTTTTCTTTTTTTTTTTTTTCTGTGCAGCTCCATTTTCAAAAGCTGTTTGGGGTTCTTATTTTCTATGATTGACACTTGATACAGGCTAGGGGCATGCGAAGATTGCGTAGAGATACGCTGTTTGAGCCGAGCATCATCACAGCGACTCATCCGCCGAATGGGTACAATGCTACTGCGCAAGTGGTGGTTCCAGGAAGCGGAGAAAATCCTGGAAGTACCAGAGCGATTCGGCTTCAAATTTGTATGATGATGTTGACTTAGTATTTATTATGTAATTACCAGATACTTTAATGTTGTTACTAGGTAATTACCTGGTAACAAGTGCACCGTGAAAAGAAAGGGTTACCGAAAAAGGTTACCGAAAAAGGTACAGCGCTTAGATAATTCACCTAACACCAAGAACATTGCCTGAAATTGCATCGATCTGTTAGGCTGGTTAATGTAATTTCGTGGAAAAAAAACAGCATTTGCCGATATTTGAGCCAATCACATCACGCATTACGACAAATACAGATAAAAGTTAAGAGGTTAAAAGTTAGGGTTCCTATAAGCTCCAGAGTTAGTCATATTTGACAGTCATAGACTCGTGGTCAGTTTGAAGGGAGAGAGGCTGGAGCCTTCGCTGCATACATTAAAACGTTGTTCAGATTTATGTTTACGTTGTTATGACTCAGGTTGGTGTTTCCTTTCCTTGCATAGACCTCAGAGGATCTGTTTTTGTATGAATTAACAGCCTTACCTCACACCTCCCCTGATCTAAATCAAACTTTTAACACAGAGGCTTATTTGTTGCTGTGAAATTCCTCCTGTCAAATCTGGCATTAATATTATTTAGACCTCGTGTTGGGCTGTGTGCAGACTGAGCGTCTCTGACAAGCACAGAGGAGGCAGACAAATGAGGTAACTATGAGATTAACGCTCCCCGCCGATGTTCGTCCTGTTGCCAATTTTTGCATGCGTAAAAGGCCAGAGTGCCGAGGTGAAGTGGAGTCTGCCAGCCTGTGTTTACATGAAGAAGTGTGAAATTTATATATAGTTCATACCGCTGCACTATTAGTTGGTTGTTGTGGCAGGAGCTCTGTCTTCATCCCTCTCTTCCTCCTCCTCCTCTTGCAGAATTGGATCGTCTGGTCTTATGGTGTTCCCTAGCAACTGGGTATAGTTTCCCTCTCATTTACAATCTTCTCAATGTATGTGTGCCCACGTTTGCCTAAAATTGTCCCTGATCGAGCTGAAATATATTATACAATTGACCCCCTTTTATGAGTTGGCTGCTGCAAACATGTTTATTTTTAAATGCAAAGAAGTGACCGCACATCAGTTTGACACCATAATCCCTCATGTTTTTGAAGCTCCATTGGTTGGCACTTACTGTTTATCAGGTCAACATCTTGCCACTTTATTCCCTCTTCTTTTACAAACAACCGTGCAGCTTGTTTGGAGAAGTTTTTGCAAGTTGTCTCGCATTGTTTAGTCACAGCTCTGCTTTGCTTTTGAACGCACCACAGCGGCAGAACCTCGCCCAATGGAGCTGTAATTACAAATACAGAAAAGCAGTTAAGCTTGTGATCATAATCTATCAATTTACAGTAGCTCCAGTGATGCAAGAAAAGCAACAAATACACCCCTGAGGGGTTTGAAGTGAGTGTGAAGCCCACACAGGAATAGAAATGAGGGAGAAGGGATGGATTAATGCATCCCATCTGTCACTGCAGAGGAGAAATATCACCCAAAGGGCTGGAGCAGAATTCATTTCCAGACCCTTCCCTGTGAATTTCCCTCTCAAACCCCAGGTCATACTAGGATATGGGAGCTCTAACTCACAGGTAGAGGGCAAACCCAGCTGTTTCAAATCATTGACATAGCTTTTAGACAAGTCAGGAAGGCTGCTGCATAAACAATACCCTGGTCCCCATCAAAGAGACATTGTCCTCCTGTAATATATCCTGACTTGTGTAAACCTGTTTTAATGTACACAACTCCCCCGCTTTAAAGCAGATCTTAGGAATGTAAGTTGGTGCAGAAAAAAAGCAAAATGTTTTGTCTGTAGCTTAAATTTAACAGAAAGATTCACTGTTGTGTTTAAAGCGCCTGGGAATATTTCACACTCTGTGGCGGTATGTCTATAAAAACCCACATCTGTGTGTCATCATGTCTCCTCTAAAAGACATCGTTTACACAGTGCTGTGGTTCTCCACAGATCCCTGCCAGTCGGTTAGTGTGGCGACACACCTGCGCACACAGAAACACACACCTACACGCACACACATCCTATTTGTCCAACAGCTCTGCATGAATGTCAAAACAACACTGCCCGTGCCCATGGTTTCAACGTCTGTGCAGTGTAAACCAGTCCTGTAGATCAACACTGAAAAGATCATCACATGTTCAGCCTCTGAAAATGAATGATGCTTTTCAAGTCTTGAGCTGGAGCAGAACTTTGTTATACACACACACACACATGCACCAACGCAATTTTATCTTCTGTCAGATCACGTCTGGTGAAAAATGTGAGTCAAACTCTCTTTTGTTTCGGCCCCAGACTACCCTCAGGACTTGTCGCCATTACCAGTACCAACAGTCCATGACTCACTTGTGAATGCCCCATGGCTCGAATGAGCATTACATGCAATTTTCATGTGACAAAACTGTGCATGTGGACCCTTTATTTTCCATATTGTGCCGATGACCTGTGCATGCCTCAAGGTGAGCTACACATGAATAAGCCATTGACCATAATTACTCAGCGGTTATTTTTCTCCGACCTCGTGCTCAGGAGTGGGCGCTCATATGCTGTGGCGCGATTGTACCACTGTGTTTAAGGTCATCTATGGTCATCTAATTTTTTTTTAATTTTTTTTTTTTACTTTTTGAACAACTCACTGCTTCTCTGTTGAATAAAAAATAAATAAATAACATAGTTAAATAATTAAATCTAACCATTTAATAAGCTGACAAAAGCTTGGTAGTGTTTCAAACTACCAAACTAAACTACTAGATACAGGGCTAACATTTTAAAAAAGCAAGAATTTTCCCAATTAATCGGCCAATAAATCAGTATCTCTAATGACAACAATCCTTAGATACCCTGATTAAGAACAACTTAAAGGGATATTCCGGAATAAAATTAATTAAGGGTCAAACACAAAAACCCCTTCGAGAGATGACTGTTCGCTTGCTTCTGTAGTTATACCAAATTTAGTAACGACCGCATCATAGCAATACACAGCGATCTGAGGAGCCATAAACAAACCTCAACCAAAACCTTAACATTTATCATTTCCTTGAAGTAATAATCACCATATTAATCATTTTGCACTGCAGACGTGGTAGTTCCTCTGCCTTAGCGTCTTGGTCTGATTGTATTTCAATAAAGAAATTATCATAAATGTTCCTCCTTGAGCTGCATCACCCCGCTGCACTCCGTAATGGACTGGCCTGAGGTCTCGCTACAAACAAGCAGCTGCTGGAAGAGAGTAGGTGAGTTGAAATTAGGCATTGTCAAAAAGACGTTTGGTGGCTAGTGCTGTGGCTAGGACCCTATATGTACTGTTGATGAAGTTAGGTGCTGTTCTGAGCATTATTTGTGGCTATAGAGTGGCGTTTTGGTTGAGGTTTGTTTATAGCTCCTCAGACAGCTGTGTATTGCTATCGTGCGGTCCTTACTGAAGTTGGTATAACTAGAGAAGCAAGCAGTTGGCAACATTCATCTCTCGACGGGGTGTCTAACTCAGTGTTGCGGTGTGTTTGACCCTAAATTAATTTTATGCCGGAATATCCCTTTAAACCTTGAACACAGAAAGAGGGATATTCACTTTGTAGGTACTGATAAGAAGAACTTTATTTATTCCTGAAGGGAAATTCAACATTGAATATGATGGATGCAGTGTTAATGAGAAGCTCTGAATGTGTCTAAGATATGTCCAGGCTGTCCCACACTGAAGCTGAGAGGTGAGCAGTGTTCACATACGCCCTGTCATGTGACCTCTGCAGTTTAAAATGAGAGTCGGTGGGTCGGTAATGGTAATGTGATGTGCAGTGAGGCGTTTGACACCAGCATGGTTTGTCAGTGTGTGCATGAACCACCTGTGCTGTGTTTGAGTTGGTGTTGGAGGACACCTGTGTTTCACTTTAAAGCTGGAGAAAATCCCAGACCAGAAACTTTTCAACATCACTTTGAAGACTTTGACTTCACAGGAAGCAAAACACATTTGAAAGGAACTTTGTTTGGAGCTTAAGACCAGGTCCACTCTTTCTGTTAATAGCATGAAACTTAGCACACTTTTACTGCTCTATAAGAAGATTGAGCCGTTGCCATTGTAACTGTAGTGAGTTTTACTCATGGCATCACTAAAGGTGCTAATTACAACTCCCCTTGACAGTCTTTGACGGTTCTAGGGTAACAGTTACATCTTTATAGACACTACCTAATCACCTATTCTGCCTCATATTGTTTAAAATAAGATACTACCTTTGGTTAAAGCTCCTGTGAGGAACTTTTGTTTTGTGTCAGTCTTTGTCTTGACAGTTGACAGTTTATTGTAGGCAGGTCGCATGTGTAGTCTTCATTACACACAGTAACAACAATAACAGTAATCTGAAGGTGTTTTGCTCTCCTAACTATCTGCAGGTCCCTCTGCTGCCGCTCATTAAAACGGGGTCGCTGCTGTTGCTATTTTCTGTCTTTCTTTCTGCACCGGATTGGCAGCAGTTAACAGATAGGAAAAAATGCAGATATCTCACTCTGATATGATATTCGTGTACCAGAAATAAGGTGTCGTGTATTGTTTTTTGTTTTTGTTACTTTTTCATCAAGCAGTTCATCTACTAACCAAATCCTCCTTGAAAACGTATGATTTATCAATCGATATTGAGTCTTGCATATTGGATCGGCATTAAGGAAGGTTTTGCAGGTTAACCATAAACCCCAGATAGTGTGTTATTTTATTAAATTGTGTGCAAAATAGGCCTAATAATAGATTTATGCATCGGCTTCTACTGGCTGTGTTGTTTTACTGACTTAATCTTAAAACATACCTTTTTAGTCTTGCTTTTAACAAAATTTTATATCATTTATTTTGTTTAAGTATTTTAGCATTTATCTCTTCTAGTTTTAATGACAGGATCCTCTTTTATTGAGCTATTTTGTTGCTCTTATTTTAGTATCTTTTACTGTTGTTTTTATTTCATTTTGTTCATTATTTCATAAATTTCATTATATATCACTTTGTTTTTAGATTTTAAACCTCCAGTGTTTCCTTATCTTGAATTTTAAAATGGCGTTTCCCTTAGTGCACACATTCCTGTTTATATGAGATCGAGCTTTTTTTTTTAAGTTCCTGCATTTTAATACATGTTTCTATTGTGTTTAGATTGCGGGGTGGGGATGAGGGATTGGGTCAGTGGTTCTCAATCCAGTCCTCGAGCCCTCCCAGTCCTGCATGTTTTGGATGTTTCCCTGCTTCAACACACCTGATTCAAATGATCAGCTTGTTATCAAGCTCTGTAATGGCTCAATAACGAGCTAATCATTTGAATCAGGTGTGTTGGAGCAGGGACACATCCAAAACATGCAGGACAGGGGGGGCTCGAGGACTGGACTTGAGAACCACTGGGTTGTGTTGGGGTAGATAAGGGTTTTCTTTGTTTCTTTTATTCCTCTGCTATGTAAAGCACTTTGTGTCACATCTTTTTTGTATGAAAAGTTCTATACAAATAAAGACTGATTGAATGATTGATTGATTAATGGGCACTACTAAATAATAAAACCAACCAGAATTTCAAAGAGGCCTTGCATGTTGTCTAATTAAACCTGCTCATAAGGAGTCGATCTGAGTGGTTGTCATGTTTCTTCACCCAGGAGTGAGTCATCTTCTCACAGGAATAGACGATCTTTGTCGCTGCTGGTTTTGACAGCGGCGGGGGAGCTGGTGAGGAGGAGGAGGAGAGCGGAGGATCCGTGTGGACCACAGCTTGCTGCTGCAGCGGCTGAGTGAGGGACGGACACACTGGCCGGGCACAGTCCCCCTCTCTCTCTCTCTTTCACACACACACACTCACACACACACCTCATCCTTTTCTACAGCATCAGCACAGACTGAGTGGCGGGGGAGGAAACGGCAGCCGGACGGTGAGTTTTCTCTATTTTATCATGTTAGTGCTAATAGTGAATGTATTTTCCCCTCGTCGTTGTCTTCTATATCACTTTGGGAATAATGGTGCAGTGGGTTTGCCAGGTCGGTCTATTTCCATCCGCAACAGCATCCCGGTGATGTTGCTTGACGAGGGGCGACCAGGTGCAAATAATCCAGCAAATATGGAGGCGCCTGACGCCGATAGTCGTGTTTTTATCCGGATTCTGCAGAGCATCACAGACAGACCATTGCAGCTACTGCACTGCCTGCACACGCTGCAGCTAGAGCAACCATGTAAGACATCGTATGGGGAGGGAAAGCAATGTGTTGATCGGCTGTTGTGTTGAAAGAGGCGTCGGTTCGTGCGTATTGTTGCTGCTGCCGGCCGGTGCGGACAGGCCCCGCAGCACTGAGCGGATTATTTGATGTCTGCAAGTGATGCTGCCAGATGTAAGTCAGCTCCTTCTGCTGTCAAGACAAGTCCTTTTACTCAGAGGTGGAAAGAAAGACTGCAGACCTAAGGCCTTGTTTTTAATTGTAATGAATGGTTGGCAGGTGTGTATTGGTCTGTATAGGCTTTAACTGATTCTTCTATTCAACTAATCAATAGGTTTCAAGAAGGATCTAGTTGTTTTTCTGTTATATATGTTTTTTGTAGGGTGCTGGTGTTGTATTTTAGGATAACTGTAGGGAGTAGATGATCATCCAAAATTAATGGGTTCTTGTTGTTGATAGTGACCTGGTTGTAGTAAAAAAATGATTAGTGCTTAGTGAAAATGAAAGAGTTTTTTTAAGGATTAGGAGATTTGTGGCTTCACCTCTAAAAAAATACATGGACTTAAAATTCAAGAGTGGGACAAAATATCAAAACAACAATATTATGTCATCCAGACTGGTGCGATGCAGTTATTGAACCATGGTTGCTGAATCCTCATATTTTGATTTAAAGCACATTTGAATAGATTTTCCATACTAGTTCCTTGCATGGGGGAAAATTACATTAATCCTGCATTTAACCTTTAAGGAGCATTTGTGTCCTTCAGAAAATCCGATACTTAGACGTGTTATTGTATGTTTGGCAGTGTATCAGTTATCACAAATTCACTGTATTTTTAATTAACATTTTCAACGGCATATCTTTCATATCTTAGTCTAACACAGTGGTTCTCAAGTCCAGTCCTCAAGCCCCCCCTGTCCTGCATGTTTTGGATGTTTCCCTCCTCCAACACACCTGATTCAAATGATCAGCTCGTTATCAAGTTCTGTAATGGCTTAATAACGAGCTGATCATTTGAATCAGGTGTGTTGGAGCAGGGAAACATCCAAAACATGCAGGACAGTGGGCCTAGAGGACTGGATTTGAGAACCACAGGTCTAATGTTTTGATCATATCATGCCGTAAAGTATTCACATCATACTTTATCAATTCATGCTTCCCTGTATCCTTCCGTATCAAGTCTCATCATGTTGTATTGTATTGTACATTGTATCGTATTGTGTGGTGTTTTAATGGATTGTTTCTCCTAGTAACATGAGCCACTCTTTAGTCCTCAGCTCCACTGGAAGTCAACCCATTCTTGAAAAAAAGTACCAAAATCTGATTATTGTAGTCAATGTTCAAGCAAAGTATCAAACCCTCCAGTGTTATCCTCTTTATTGTTGAGTGTTTTTTGACATTTATGGAGCTTTTTACATTTTTTTTGACACATCATTGATTGAGTACCGTGCATGATGGCATGGATGTGAAGTAGAGGGTTAGGTTTAGGGGTCGGAGTAAGGTTAGGGTGGTGTCTGAAGGTGGTGATGATAGGAATCCTTATCTTTTTAAAACAGAAGACAAGTTGAAGAGTTATCACTTTCTTCCTCAGCCAAACTTACGCAAGTACTTGATTGCTCTTTTCTACACTATGAATTCCTTCCAAGCTCTTATTTTCAATCCTAAATGCCGTGAAATAAGCTAAGGCAAAAGAACTACCGTGTCTGCAGTACAAAATTATCAATATGGTGATTATTACTTTAAGGAAATGTAATGATCATAAATGTTCTTCCTTGAGCTGCATCACCCCGCTGCAGTCGGTGATGGACTTGTCTGGGGTCTCTGTACAAACAAGTGGCTGCTGGAAGAGAGTGGGTGAGTTGTGTTTAGTCTCTTTGCTAAAGAAATTAAGCAAAGCTAAAAAGATGTTTGGTGGCTAGTGCTATGGCTGGGGCCCTATGTGTACTGTTGACAAAGTTAGGTGCTGCTCTGAGCATTATTTGTGGCTATAGAGTGGCCTCATGGTTAAGGTGTGTGTATTGACTCCTTAGACCACTGTGTATTGCTATCGTGCGATTGTTACAAAAGTTATTGGTTGGTATCTTCTGAGTAATATTTTGCCAATCTGAATCTGTGCCACAGTGCTATTATCAGACTGGTAACCTACATTTGGAAAGTTCCAGTCAGCATTTCAAATTCATGCGTGAGGGAGGAAAACACGAGCCAGAGAAGATACATGTCCCTGTTTGTTTTTCCCAACTTTACCTCTCTCAAGGAACGTGTGTGTGTTGCTTTAATTGTCAGAGACATTGACGTACTCCCCGATGAAACAGGAGTTATATTAACCCAGTGTTCATTCTTTATTAGCCTCCGTAATTTCCTATTACTGTAAAACTCATCCACTTATTTTAATGCATCACAGCAGGAAAGGCACAGGTGTAATCAATCAAAGTAAATGATGGGGGAATGCCATTAAGACATTTGGATAGAGCTTAGCCATCGTTAATGATATTAGTAACACCTGTGCTTTTTGAAAAGGACAGCCTGCTGCGCTGACATTCAAACACACAATATCAGATCGTAAACTCACATCAGGTTTCTAAATCGGTGCCATTTGGTGTAAGTTTCCCATAAAGCAAATACCTTTGTATGTCATCCTGTGCCATTGCATGTCATGGCACTGCAGGTACTGTGTGTTGGCACCACCATTTCTGCCAGCAAGCTTGTTCACCCCCAGAGATATCACAAGGTCTGACTTGTGACAGGTCTCCTGACTGTCAGAGCAGCAGCAACGGCAGGAGCACCGAAGCCATTACTCACGCCAGATGCAGTGTCATCGTCACTCTCCCAGTCTCCCCGTTTCTCCACGGCCCATTAGACACGAGTCAGGTGATGGAGTTTATACATGGGGGGTTTAGGTGCATTCTCATTCTGCTCACTGCTGCCTTAAGTGATGACACAATTTACAGAGCAGGAAGATGCATAATGTTGCTTTCAGGCAGTTCTGGGATCAGGGGTCAAGTTGTCATGCAAGTCAGGGGAGATTGAAACTGTAGCCTGTGACGGTATGATAGTCCCCAACCTTTCTGGTTATGGTTTTTTATGGTGAACAGTTTTTGAATCTTTTATTTCATATCTTGAATGAATAGTCAGTAAGCTTCCCATGATAAGGATGGAAATATCTTAAAAGGATTTTTTTTTACTGTGATTTCTTGCCATATTGTTGCATCAGCCTTCATCAGATCTGTATGTTATTGCTATTAGTTTAACATCTTAATCTTTTAGCTGATATTTGACAGCAGAACAGGCAAATCCAGGTCATATTTTTAAAGAACTGTGTGATATTTGCTGCTTTTCTTGAACAAAATGTGTAACCATTTCAACTGAGAGCATTTGCTTCAATACCAGTTATTGTCTCCATGTTTGTAAAATGGTAAAAACTATATCAAGATCTCTTAATGCTCAAGGAAGTAACTTTACTACAAAAAGTTGAGATAAAAAAACTCACTTTACAGTCCTACAGAACAAATAGGTTGCTGCCATCAGAATCTGCTGTAGTCTGTATGACACGACCTTGGTTAACGTTTTTTTGTTTTCTCTGTGTTTGTTTCCGCGAAAATCAAATGAAACTGTTATGAGAAGCACTGAAAAACCCCTTATTTTAGAAGCTGAAATTAGACTTAATATGCTGTTTTGCCATTAAAAAAATCACTAATATGATCTTATATATTTTCTATTTCATGTCAGGTACACTCAAGGGTGTATCCTTGAAATCTGATCGGCCACCACCAACAACAAAATCTTAATTATGGTGAATTTTGGCTATTTGCCTTTTTGGAGGTTACACTTTTGCTAAATCAACTATTTAAATGTCGTTAAAATCACAGACTGTATAGTATATTTAATTTTGTAATTCCTTAAAGCTCCTATAAGTAACTTTCAGTTTTCATTGACTGTACCGCCCCCATGGTGCCTCTTAACACTTTCCTGAAAGACATGAAAATAAAAAAATCTCACCTGGTTTCTTCAAGATTAAACCAGTCTTGTTGTTTATGCTCCTCGAAAGAAATAATATGATACTTCAATGTTGATAGTCAAAGTAGAAATGAGACATTGATTGGAAAATTGATAATAATTCTTAATTCTTCTTTGTCCCAGTTGAAACAGTCTGGACTCACCCCTGACTTAGATCCATCTTTTAATCCAAAATACATGAGACGTTTTAAAACCAAAACTCATGAGGTGATATCTTTGAATACTAAATTTGGTCATGACTTGAACTAATTACTTCAGAACAGACAAATATTTATGTAATGATGGTATTGCATTATTAAAAACCTCTTGAAAACATTATTTGATTTTTAATAAACTGAGCCTTGAAGGAATTTTATTTAATTCAAAAGTTTTGATTAATAACTTATCTGATGATGCCAGTTTTGAAAAATATAATCACTAAACTATTAGCATTAGCATTTGAATGTTTTTCTCAGAGTCCATGAAAGGATATGAAAAGTTTCATACTCATATTTGCATTTTCTAGATGGATAGTTTTACTTGTATATTGTACACTAATCTGTTGTTATGTCTTTGACAGTTAGTCCCTGTGCTGCTCCAGGCAGGCTGTCACGACATAGAAACAATGCTTCTTTTTTAATTCATCCCCAGAGGTTATTAAGCTCCCTGCCAACATAAGCAACCAGCAACCAAGTATGCAGGTGCTAATGTTAATGAAGTCATAGTGGGTGCTCATCTCCTTGGTTGTATCTATAGAAGCTGCGGCCAAATAAATACAATTAACACAGTGGGTTCTTCTGTAGGCTTTGGGTTAATAGCATGAGCTCCCTGTGGGGATGATGTGGGGGGCATGAGCTCACCCCAGATGGACCTCCAGATCCTCGGCACACAGCCGGACATATTAGGGTGGCTGTTTTCATCCAGTGACGGGAACATATTAAATATTAAATTATATTGACTGGCTGAACTTTGATGAAATGGTAAATAAGTGAGTGAAAAGGCGCGTCTGGAGAGCCACACTCTGCTGGATAATTCTGATGAGAGCAGATGCTGTTGTTCTGTGCAGCCTCCATGAAAGACAGATGGTTTTTAGAGTTTTTTTCTCTTATTTTGGAAGATGATGTAATTGCTGGGAGATTGGAGAGACCCACTTTTGAGTACAATGAGAGACTGTGGGGAGTTGTGCACATATCTACTGTGTTGGACAATTAAGCCTTTAAGTTTGATGTGAAGGGTAGTCCTACTATATGGATAAATGCATCCTAACTAAAACTTGGGGGAATTTCAACATTTTAGGACAACAGGGTTAATATAGAGAATTACTCATATTAGTTATAAATAAAAGATAGCATCAGCACTATGTTGAAAACCTACCTCAGAAAATAACAGTAGATACAGTTTGGAGCTAAGGTGATTTATTCAGAGAGACAAAGGAGGAAGGAAGGAAAGAAAATGGAAAGAAGGGGGCATAGTAGAGAAGGAAGAGAGCAGGGGAAGAAAGGAAAGAAATAGCAGTGAAATTTGGAAACTGTAGAGAGAAGGAGAGGGCATGAATGGAAATGAAAAAAGATGGAGGAAAGGGCAGTAGGAGTAAAGGGGAGAAGGTAAAGGGGATACAATAGAGAAAAGGGAAAAGACAAAAGAAATGACAAAAAGAAGGAAAGAAACTGAGTGGGAAGAGAAGTTTTCAAGAGAAAGCAAGGAAAGCAAAAGGGAGAAAAGAAAAGGGAAGGATTAAGGACAGAAAATGCTGAGATGTCAGAAAAGGAAAATAAAGGGGAGAGAAACAAAATTATTGGTTGGAGAAAGACAGAGTCATGAGGAAAGTGAAAAAGGGGTGAAAGACAGAAAAAGGATATAACAAAGAGGAATAAATGGGAAAGAAGAGGGGAGTGGAAAAAAAATTAAAATCAAATGGCTGGGAAGAGGAGAGAGATATGCAAGGGGAAGAAAATTTAGAGGAGAGGAACAAAGGAAATGGGGGAGGTTTAAGAGGGGAGAGTAAACAGGAGGAGAGAGAAGAAAAGCCCAGACTTGGGGAGAACAAAGAGGAGAAGAATAAATATACAGAAGGAAGAGCTGCAATGAAGAGGTAGAGGAGAAGAAGAAAAGTAGAAACCTGCTGCTGAGATCTCCAGCTGTGCCGGGCCACATCTGAAATACAGCAGTAAAGTGGAAATTAATGATATGAGATGGAGCCCAGCAGGCTACTCCTCTTTGGCTTAGACATAAATGAGACATACTGTGGATGTAAGCACCGGCATGATAAGCTGACTCTAAAGGTCAGTAATACTCAACTTCTCACCTTGACATGTCCGACTGGGCACCTTCAAATCACGTATAATGTCACCAGTGGGTTTGGGTCTGGTTGTGGGCTGCAGATGAGTTGTTTCTGTGGATCAGGTGGACGGCAGATGGGTGAGTGGGTGAGTGCAGAGAAGATGCCAGACTGGTAGTAGCTTTTACTTGCTGAGCTTAAAAAAACATATCAGCAGATTTGCCTGAACGGCTGATTTAATTTTGTATTCTGAGCCATATGCAGGCAAAAGATTATTTCTCTTCACTGCAGTTTTATTTTAGCGCTCCTTGTTGTGATTATCGTTGCCGTGAGATCTGTGAAAGCCAGAAATTTGGTTGGATTTCTGAGGTTAAGATACTTTTCTTTGCAGATGATGCACTCGTTGTTAATATGCCGTAGAGGAAGGTATCAACATCAGGGCTGTTGTAATCCAGATTTGACAAGATTTAATTTTGAATACTAAGCCATATGCTTTTAGATTTATTTTTGGCACTTATGACTGTTATTGTAAGTGGTGGGAAATCCATGAATAGCCCAAAATTTGGTTAGATTTTGAAGAAGGCATACTCCTTTGCAGATTATGTGCTAATTTAGCCTTGCTATGTCAGGAAGGAGATACCATGAGAGCTGAATGTTGACCTGAATTTAGAAGAAGCGAGAGGTTTAGGCTCTTTAGAGGGAAATAACCCCGTAATGAAATATATCAAAGGCATATGGTTGTTTACAGGGCTGTATTAAGGCAAACAAAGAGGGAATTTCCAGATCCCACTGGTGGTGGGCTTAATTCATTGTACAGTAAAGGCTTAAAAATAATATTTCCCCCATCCGCCTCAATCTTTGTCACAGCTCTAAAATGATTAGTGGGGATTTGGGTCAAAGAAGCCATTAACACGCTGCTCTTATCATACCATGCACCCAGTTAGTTCAAGCAAGCAGTATCACATGGCCAGATTGAGCCAACCAGCCGTTACAGTCGTCTTTCAAGACGTCTGCTCAGTGAATAATTGAATCCATCAGCTCAGGCTTCTTCTCTCATAGGTAAATATCTTCAGACCCCAAGCAGTGAGATAGATTTGATGGGGGATTTATCTCAGAACCTTCACACATGGTTTGTAGAGTGTGTAATTATGCATTGCTTTAATTCATTTGCCTGAAGCAGAACACCTACACAGGACCCTAATGCTTCCTGTGGCCAGACTGGTGTCACTGCTGTGCAATTGCCTGTACCTTCAATCCGCAGAATAGAGTAAAGTAATGGTGTTTTATGACTGTATCTGAGTTATCCATGACCTCCGTTATATCAGTGTGTAAAAGGTTACACTCCAAAACATTGGTGGATTGATGCTCCGAGGCCTCGTACCATCATTCAGGGGAACTTGTGTAGAAGAAAATACCCAGTGACTCTGATTGTAATTGTTCGGTTGACTCTTTTCATTGAGCATCTGCTAAATTTCAGTGTGTCTAAGGTGTGGCTCCAGTTCAATGAAGCTTGCATGTGCCCCTATCCTACTTGTCTGACCAGAGATGAAAAGGCCTTTCTGAGGCCAGCACGCCCTCAGAAAGTGCCCTCTTGCTGCACTAAAAGACCGCCTTTGTCGGAAAAGGCGAACTGTCCAGTGAGCAGATGAGGAGGATGGAAAACAGAAGCAGTTCTGAGTGTGGAAAAGTCATTCATCAATTTAGGATGTGTCTGTTAACCTATAAACCAATTAAACCCAGACAGATGCCCCCGTTTATGGGCTTAGAAGAGAGCTCTTCAGTATCTGTCCCGCTAACATAATTCACTTATTCCAACTTTTATCTCTACTTCAACTCAACTATCTACATGTCCAAACTGGAAACCACAAATAATAGAGACTTACAGCCTGACTTTTACAGTTTTTGTCAAAGCGAAACTGATCTGAATTTAAAAAGGAAGAACACAAAACCAAATGCTGATACGGTAACTGTTTACAATAACATTTAGGTCATTAAACATGTGGAAAATGTTTCAAGGCATAGCTTTCTTATCAGGGTGTATTTTATGTGCATTACCAGTACAAGTCAGAATATTTACATCTGTTTTCATTGTAGTAAGAGAAGCTGAATGGGATGAAGATGCTCCTATCAGTAGTGTCAGATCTAGCAGGTCATGACAACGTTACATTTGTATGTGTGTGCATAAAGTGAATGCAATACATTAAAAAACACCTAACAAAAAGGCAGAAAAACTACACCCAGAACAAAATACATAAAAGAAGCAGATAAAATATACATTAGATATATAGAATGATCAGTCACATATGCTGAGGCAGTACAGTAAAGTCTGAACTACCTGATAAAAGAAACAGTAAAGGCTACATGAAGAATGGGCTAGGATGCAAAGATACTTTACCTTCAGTGTGTAACTACAAAGAAGTAGTGATGGCAGGACTTTGTTACAGAGTTGTTGCAGAGTTGGCGTGTGTGAGCAGACAGAAACAAGCTCATACTGATGTATCTGTGATTGGTCGATGTTGGCAGGATTATATCAGCCCACAATTATCGTTCAGTCCCAAATCAGACTCCTCACTCTTGTAGACATTGACATTGCACAAACAAGACTGCTATGGTAGAGCGAAATTTTTAACCTTTTAAACTTTTTTAAGTAAGAAATGACCAGCTTTTGAAAAAGCTCAACTCTCAGTACATGTGTTGTTAAAGGGATATTCCGTCGTAAAATTAATTTAGGGTCAAACACACCATAACACCAAGTTAGATTCCTCTTTAGAGATCAAAGTTGCCAACCGCTTGCTTCTCTAATTTTTTGGTTGGGGTTTGTTTATGGCTCCTCAGACTGCTGTGTATTGCTATCCTGCGGTCGTTACTAAAGTTGGTATAACTAGAGACACCCCTCATCTCTCGAGGGGTGTCTAACTCAGTGTTACGGTGTGTTTGACCCTATATTAATTTTACGCTGGAATATCCCTTTAATTTAAAGTTTATATGCTTTGTCTTTCAGGCACTGAGACAGACAATAATGAAAAATTATAAAATAAGTACTGACTCATTTAACCAAATGGATGGGTTTGGATTATTGATTCAGCAGTCACTCTTTGGTCATTTACTCTTTAGCTTTAGACGGCTCATTAACTCATTTTAATCAGATCACAGCATGTGTCTCATATTAGCTGGCCCTCTCTGGTCCAGGCTATGAGTACTACAACTCACCGTAAGAATAAGTCATATCATGTTTGTTCTTGCTCAGCATCATTTGATGCTTTTGGATGTTGGCCCACAAACGTCAATGGGGTTTCACATCAGTAATAATTGCCCCACCCTGCCACTCTGTCCTCTCTGTCTCTTTCACCCCTAAAGCTGCTGAGCTGGCTGGTTTTTGGGGCAGCTGGATATTCGGCTTTGTCCTATCAGAGCCGGGCTGCTTTAGTCACCTTGCCTTTTTGTACCCTGATGTAATGTATTAATAGCTGCTGGCTTAGCACTCTCACTTATTACAGTTAACATGCAGCATGACCCACATTTACTCCAGCCGGAGATCTATATATCTTGAGCCCAGTTTTTTAAGCTTACTCTTAAGAAGTATGAAAGTTTTCATCAGATATTTTTCTTAATTCTTGCCGGTTTCATCAGAGTTATAATTATTCATATCAGCTTAACATAAACCTATGTTCCTGTGATTCTGTCTCTGACAGTCACCGGCATGCAGTGATCAAAAAGAGGCGCAGATTGTGATCAGGACACTCGGCCAAATTAGCTTTTACCGCCGCTCTCCTGATGTGTGTTCTGCAGGGAAGCGATAACCCTGATGTCCCAGTTCAGATTACAGACTTACATGTGTGCGGAGAACCTCGAACAGCAAGATTGATATCAAACTCACTGCCTGCACAGGAATACAGAGAGGAAGGTCTGCGAGTTCATAGGGAATTATTTCTTTTGGGTCAAAGGTAAGTCATTCGTCCCGTAGAAGCAGGAATTTAACATCTGGTCCAAATCGCAACCAATTTAGCAATGTGTAAAGCACAGTTAACTGTTTTATTTTGAAAGATGTGCTGCTAATCCTTTTTGTGTAACGTTTAACAGTATAAGGTTTCTTGCTTACATTATGAAAGTGTTTTCACGATGTGAAGCAGGTACGCTTTGTTTGAGAAGTGTGGGTGGCTTCCCACTCAGTAATAGACGGCTATTAGACGTCTAGTTTTTTTTAGACCTAATTCAACCGTCTAGATTCTGTATATTTTTTAATGGAATTTAGACGTCACACTTTAACACATTATTTGATAACTATTAATTTCAAACAGCAGCTGTAAGTTGCATTACTGATCTCCAAGTACTTAACCAAAATAATTATGATAGCCGTTGAGCAATATACAATGTAGTATAGATAGCCCAGGTTTTTGACTTGGTCTAAACTTGGTCTAAATCTAGATGTCTAAAAAAACTTTGATTTTTAGACCTGTGGTAGCCTGATTTTAGACCAGTTGTCTAGGCTACATTTAGACGTCTACTAGACCTCTTTTAGGCCAAAAAATGCTCAGTAGGTTGGTATGTCTTAACCCTGGCTCTACAGTTTGAGTCATTTCAGGGAAACAGGGATATTCAATCATTACTTATTTAGCACTAATTCATAACAAATGTTACCTCAAGACACTTGACAGAAAGAGCTGGTCCAGAACAGACTCTATCGTGATATTTACAAAGACCCAACATCACGATGGAGTAAGACTGAGTCCCATCTTGTAAAAATCAGACCCAAACTTATCCCATCTTAATCCACAGTATGAGGCATTTAGCAGTTAGCTTTATAATAGTGTTACAATTGGTTGGCTGATGCTCATAGTTGAATCAGCTGGAAAGCAGGCAGGTCCTCCAGATGAACCTACAGGATGAGGGAGTTCAGGTACTGTGGCTGGTGACTTTGACATGATGATTCAGAGTTAATGGCACACAGAGAGATAGAGGCTTGAGAAGGAAAGACAATATCATCCATGGATGATGAGAGAGCTTTGGCCTGCAGTGAGTCTGAGTGAAAATGTTGACGCTGGAGACTTTTTATGTGCCCTGCTGTTGCTGTGGAAACACAGCTGGAAGCTTGGTGTTTGATGCTAATATGCATCCTTGATAGGTGAGTGGAAAGATTGATCATGTTGCCCAGTTTATTTAATTTCACCACGGCCTACTCTGCAAACAGCCTCTTGTTTATCCTGGTGCACAAAAACAAAATGTGCCCACACCGATGACAGACAGCTTGGTGTTTTATGGAAAAAAAACATTTTTGAATATAACTGCAGATGTTTGCATGTTCTTTGAGTTGTCGCCTTCAATCAGAGGTAGAAAGGTTGCTCATTGTTGTGCACTCGGTTTGTTTGTCCCAGCATTTTCCCACCACATGCTCATTGCTGGTATTGACCCTCAACCCACTCTGTCTGTCCTCCTCTCTCTGCTCCGATCCATGACTCACAAAGTCCATTTAACCATTATACCCCCGAACAATATTGAGTGGTAAAAATGTTCCCACAAATAAAGATGAAGTGATGAAACTTAGAGAAGAAAGCAAAACTTCAGTATTTATTTGGTCTGTTTTTTACTAGAGCAAAGGAAAGCCCTCCATTTCTTTAAAGCCATTTATCCATTACAGCTATGTGAAATATTACCTGCAAGTTATTTAAGCCACAAAAAGCCCATTACTAACTAGAAGAGCAGCTACTTCTCTAAAATAGGTTTCACATACTCTTCCCACGGTGGTTTCCTCCATGTGCGCTCACAGAAGCAGGTAACACAAGCTATCAGGTGTCCGGACAGGGAGTGTCCTTTAACTGCTGGATCACATGACTGTCACTTATTTGGTCAGTGAAGACACAGTTTACCATTTCTCAGTCTGGAAACACACATCAGTATTTGACTTAAAGGCCCAGTTTGTGGTTCCCTTTTTTATGATATGTTAATACTGATATGAATAGCGGGCCTTTGATGCTAGTCTAATGCTTTTAATGGCTCCGCTTTTCTTAGTGTGTAACCATACATAAATCCTTTTCCTCGTTTCCTCAGAGACTGATGGTTTCAGGGAAGACCTGTCTCACATTGGGCTGAACATCAATGGGTATATAATTTAAACTGCATTGAAGACCATCCTGAACCCAACAGGAGGAAAAGATGTGTCAAGGACATTAATGGTGGTTTTTAATATCTTTGGCCAGACCACGACCTAACATTAAAGGGATATTCTGGCGTAAAATTAACTTAGGGTCAAACACACTGTGACACCGAGTTAGACACCCCCTCCAGAGATGAATGTTGCGAACCGCTTGCTTCTCTAGTTATACCAACTTTAGTAACGACCGCAGGATAGCAATACACAGCGGTCTGAGGAGCCATAAACAAACCTCAACCAAAACACCACTCTATAGCCACAAATAATGCTCAGAACAGCACCTAAATTGTAAATGTTCTTCCTTGAGCTGCGCCCCCCCACTGTAGTCCATAATGGATTTGCCTGAGGTCTCGCTACAAACAAGTGGCTGCTGGAAGAGAGTAGGTGAGTTGTGTTTAGTCTCTTTGCTAAAGAAATTAGTCAAAGTTAAAAGGATGTTTGGTGGCTAGTGCTATGGATGGGACCCTTTATGTACTGTTGATGAAGTTAGGATTACAGAACATATTTGGGGTTTTGGTGCTGTTGATCAGATTAGTGGGGACAATAAAAAAGCTACATGTGGCTTTAATACGGGATTATAATAACGGGTATATTATTAAGTCAAAAATAATCATTTTCATTGCAGTCTTGTTCTCTCGACCCTCATTCTTCCTACAATAACAGTTTACTTGCTTGGTGCATTCTGCAAAATATTTTGACATTCCCATCTTGCCTCCTGATGTTATTTAGCAATACTAAGAAATGGATTAATGGATTTAACTAAGGCAGAAATTTACTACGAAGCCAACTACTTTACATAATACCAATTTCATAACAACACATTGGCCTCTGAGCTTGAATTAGCACCTTCAAACATCTGAAAACGCCCCGAAAAATACACCAACTTTGGGCTGAGTGAGTGTTTGGGCTGGCTCCCTCTGGCTATGAGAGCGTCTTCCTCTTTGAATAATTGATATCTTCTCAAATATATATGCAAAAACATGTCTCTTATCTCCTTGCTTAGAAGCACTGCCACTGCTGTAGTGTATCAAAGCCAGGCCAAAAAATACTGTACCACAAGATGAATTATTGAGAGCTCTATCCCGTCCTGTCACTTGCACTCAGGATCCTCGACGTAGCAGGGTCAAAGTGGAGATGATTGGGGATGTGCTGTGCTTGTTTTGTCAGAGAAATTGGGTTGGCGTACGTACGTTTTTCAAAATCAGAGTGATGGTTGGTTTGTGGCTCTGGTTCTCTGAAGTTTAATTCTTCTTTCTTTCACCCTCCCCTACGATGGAAAGCTGCACAAACATTGGCTTTTCTCACCCTAAACAAATGCCCCGGTATTCACATTAACACACTGATTGATGCTGTGTGTCAGGTATCACCAATCCATAAAGGCCAGCACATGAGCTTGTATTGACACCCGCTTTATTGATCCGAGGATCAAGCGAGGGGACCCCGAGGGCATCAGAAGGAAGACCCCTGTATTAAGCTGGCCGTGTGATCCTCCACAAGCTCATTAACTCAGGCTGGACGGAGTGGAGGGGGTTAACTCGGTTTATCTTGCGCAGCCAAAATCCCAGCAGTCAGACGAGCGTTTTGTCCGACTGAAGCTCCTCAAAGAAAAGGAGGATTCAGTTCCAATTATAGCCTAATATTTCCAAGAGACACAGAGCTACTATCAAACTCAATACCTCCTTTCTTTTGGCTCAATCCGACTCCTCCTCGAGTTCAGTTTTTGGCAAAGCCTAAGGAGAGAAAAGTGTGAGCTGTAAACAACTTTGAGGCAGTCAAGATTCTGCTTTTCTTCTTAAAACAATGATGTAATAGTTCGATGGAGTAACGCGGTAAATATTCCTCAAACAAGCTCAACCTGAAGTAGACTACTTGATATAAGAGATGGCACATTAGTACAGATGGAGCTCAGGACTGTCCCAATGTAAACCCTGTGCTGCTTTGCTGCGGGGTACACTCATTAGCTCAGACAGCATCTGTTTTTAGAGTACCAAAGTGCTGAGTGGAGCCTTTGTATAGAGAGAGCTGCAGCCTCTGTTATACAGCTGGGTTCGCTGCTGCCTATCTGGCCTGCGACGAGCTCAGCGCCATCGGCCAACACGGCTGCAAGGCCCTGTGGGCGGGAGTGAATAGCATGTGAAAAGCCTATGTGTGTGTGTGTGTGTGTGTGTGTGTGTTTGCATGCAACAGGATGAGTGATAGCAAACTGCAAGGGTCGGCTGTTTTGGTAGGGCTGTTGCAGGGGTCCATGTATGGTTTTCCTCATAGCGTTATTGATCTTGGATCAGACTTTTGTATCTGCTTTAAAGAAGAGACCTGCAGTCATTCATTTATGACCTATACTGCAGCCTGTCAACAGAGGGTGCTGTTCTTGGAGTGGTTTCAAGTTACTTGTTTCTTTTAGGGTAACTTGTTACGAGGGAAAGTAACTTTATCATTGTTTTTTTTTACTCAAAATTTTCTTATTAATGTGTTGCCTACCTTACTGGAGAGCCAGGGACACTGCCAGTCCTCTGGCTTGCTCGATCAAGCTTTTGTTGTTCGGCTGGAGTGGCTCCTCCTTTGGCGTCAGCAAAGATAACGTTAGCAGCATCACCTGTGTTACCTTCAGGGTCTTTTTCAACTAGCTTGGTAGATACGTGTTGTTTCTGAAGATGTTTCTGAAGATGTTTCTTTAGATTAGAATTGCTCATCTTTGATGTGGATAGAGTTTTCAAACCTCCACATAGATTACAGGTCACCACAATATTCCTCCTCTTATCTTTTACTGTGAGAAAGGAAAAATAATGTGCATATTTCCATGAGAGAAATCCCACGTCTGGACCGTTGTCAACTGCAGCCATTGTTGTTTTCATTCATCCACTTGCACTTCCCTGAGTCACATGTGCATCAGGTTCACCAAGGAAATTATAGTCCTGAGTCATGCACGTGAAGTAACAAGCCTGTTTAAATCGCAGTAATGATAAATGAAAGTACAAAAGTACTGTAGTTACTGTAATGCATTTCTTATTAACGTGTTTGCCCCAAAACTAATGGTAACAAAACAGTATGCTTAAACTGAAGTAAGTTGAAAATGGCCATCCTCTATCACTACATACTCTCAGATTTCTGCATGTATTTGAGCCAGTCATGTTGATACCAAGTACTGTTAAAAGCAGCCATGCTCGAGACTCTTAGAGTTTGTATTTCTATAGAAATTCTCACAAACATGTTGTGCATGCTTGAATTCAGAGAAATTGCAACTTAAACCATTGCAATTGAAATTATTTGAGAGAGCTTAAAAAGATCCTAAAGAAATCGGCTGAAGTATGTAAAGATAATGCTCTGGAGTCCACTCTTGGGAGGGGAAGAAAGGAAGAGGTGTTGATTACAGTCTTTGGAGGACTGGTCAGAGATTGGCAGGTGTGAAAGAAGCAGCACTCGAAATATTGACTTTTTTCCGCTTCAAAAGCCTCACAGGGGTGTCAGGAGATTGGATAGTTCTAGTCAGTTCTGTGCTGTGCAAAGATTGGTGTCAAATAATGAGGTTATTGGGACACACAGACACCGTCTTTGTTATCTGTGGTGTCTCAGACCTATCCAATTTGCATATTAAAAGACATTTACCCAAAAGGTTTTAAATAGCAAGGCTTTTGCATTTGCTTTTGGACTCTCAGAGCCTCTCAGACGAGCTCAGGCTTTCCGGTGAATTGTTTTGTCTCCCGAATTTGACTGCAGGTTGATGTTGTGCCCTTTCAAATTTGTTTAATGAAAATCAGGGTAAAAGTGGGGAGGCAAATAAAGCAGGCCTGTGTCTCTGTGGGAGAATGCATAGGAGCTGCAAAACACGAAAGCATGTGCTTAATCTGTGCTACAGTGATTCTTCACACAACATCCCTGCAGAACTGAACCATGACGGCATCCAAATAAGTTCAACCACGCTGCTTTATATCGTTTTGTGCACAGGAAGGTGTGGTCATGAATCACGGCTGAGACATAAATCAGCAGCATTCGGTACATCTGCACGTATCCTTTTTTTAGCCACATTAGTGAAGTTGAAAGCTACTGAGGCGAAAGCCATGCGGTGGGGCTGTTGAGTGTTTATTTGACCTGGAGTGCCGTATACAAATAAAGCAAAGCAGCGAACATGAGAGCTCGTGCTCACTGTTGCTGTTTTGTCTACTACTAGCCCCTAGTCTTCTTTTTTAGAAGTGCACTGCTAATGTCAAGTCCACCCAGAGTAGTCAAGTGTGTATTTCTAGAGCTTTCACATTCAATCCAGTGAACCTGCTGAGTGCAGCGCAATTAGTCACTCTGAATTAGCCGAGTACAAGCACACCCCACTCCAATCAGGCTACTTGTTATTATTTCTCTGTCTGCTGCACTGTAGCTGTGTAATGCCAAAACTGTTGACTCTGGTGACACCTCCATTGCCTTCCACAGATTCTTATCGTCCTAGTCCAGTAAACATGAGCTTGTTTTCTCACATTGAACTGGACATAAATCTGAATTTTAATATCTGGGGGGCACCAATGGTCTAGAGGTCTCAGTGCTCAGCGTACAGAGGCTGTGGTCGTCATCGCAGTGGTTGAAAAACTTAGAGATGCACCATTACTGTATATAAGAAGGAAGGCATGCCCTTGTTTCCTTACACTGTGAAGGCCAAAGCATCCAGGATCCGTATTGAGCACGTAACGTAAGCGTCGTGTATCACGCAGCAAATAGGTTGCCGTTCTGACCAATGAAGTATCGCATACAGGAAATGGATCAGATCCGTCGCAGCTCCGTATCAGAAACGTATCGAGCGTGGCACTGCTAAAGATACGCATCAAGTCTATTTTTGCTACTCTACGCTTCCAATCCGCATCAATCCACACAGAAAAGATTGTTCTAGACAGGATGTTAAGCACAAAAACCTTGCGTACCATCCGGTAAATTTCAAAATAAAACACTGTATGCAAACTCTCAACTGTGTATCAGTTTGTGTAGATGAGAAATACTTCCTTGTTATGGATTTATCAGTAACACAGAACAATCTGATGGTAAATCCCTGATCCATGTGGACCCCAACAGGACTTTTAACTGCTAACTCTGTCTGAAGGTAATAGCACAGCATAAAGGAACATAGTTTACTTTATTAAACACGAGTAAACCTGCAAAAACCGAAACTGTAAAATCATGTTGCTTTTTCACATATAGTAGAGGCTCAACGATCACTGAATTATATCCAAATAAGCAGGTAATCGACCACAAAAAGGCAAAACAACCTGTTGGGAGGATGTTGTTTCCAGGATACTGAGCCAAGCTGACCGGGGCTACACTATGCTTCTGCCACGCTCCAAATACGCATCCTGTATACCATACCCAGGGCTGCTCTACTGAGCAAATATGGAACACGCTCAATACGGATCCTGTATGTTTATGGCTTGAGGCCAAAAGGCTGCCTTGACAAGCACTGGTATTGTGCTGGTGCAGTCAAGCCATGGACAGAGGCGATGCAATCTCTACCTGTCCACAAACAAGAATAAACATTTAACTTTTCAATAAAATGATGAACATCCCAGATAAAGGTCGGCGAACAACACAAGATTTTTGCCCTGATTTGAATCAGACACTCCTGCATTTGTATTTATTACATTCTCCCCTCACAATTCCCCGGTTTAGTTTCAGCCCACATATTTCAACACTGCCCATCACTCATCTTTTAAAATCAACTCTATTAAGGCTGACATCAGCACACTAACATGCTTGTTAAACTGAAGAAACGGCAGTGTTCAGGAAAGCTTGTATTTTCGTTAGCCTCTGAGCATCCTTGAACTTGTGAGTCAGCAAAAAAAGCACAGCTGATGGGAATGTCTTGAAGCAGAAAGTTGAACACTTCTTTAGAGGACACCATGACAGGAATCCCCTGTCTGGATACAAGTGGAGTAATATATCATGATTTTCTCGACAGAGCTCTGACTTCTCAATAAATCAAAGGCGGTATTTCTGAGGCCCCGTTTACAATGAACCCCCTAACCCTAACCTGAGTGTAGTAGTAGTTAGGTAATCCATTCACGCACAGAGGTCATGAGAGAAAGAATCCTGCTGATAGTCAAAAACAGCAGGTTTCACCTCGAGGTGAGCAGCTTGAAGGTGTCCGCGGCTCAATCTTGAGCTTGGTTCAACATGCAGACCCATGAATAATAATCTAACACCAGGACACCGTCTGATCCCTGATCCAGATCCACCTTTACAAACACATAAAAAAACCAGAGGGGTACTCAAGTAAGATGAAAAACTAAGAATGATTCTCAAACTGTAGTTTGGTGATGTTTTCTAAAAATAGCAGCCCCGTCATCTGCTGCCATTGCATGTCTCTAGTTTTGATCTACCTTCAAAGTGCCTCTAATCTCATGATTGCTGCAGGATATACCAACTACACAGCTGCAGCGGGCTTTGTTCATGTTGTATGAGTCGAGCAAAGCAGTGAGGTGCATACTAGTTAGACAGAGCAGCATTTTGACACTACTCCTCATTCAATTTCTTGTTAAATCATTAAAAAAGCCACCTCATTTACAGTAGACTCACTTGGTAACAGCTGCACTGTCAAACAGAATGAAACTCAGACGTGTTTCAGCAGCTTCTGCGTGAGCTTGTCACTTCTCCATCACAATGTGAAGATTTTTTTTCTCCTGAGATCAGAGAGAGAAATCCCTCTTCACTGTTGTTACTGATACTAGCAGGCCTCAGTCTCTCCATTCTTCATCTTCTACTTTCCTCTGTTTGATGAAAGATGGGTGGTCAATATTAGGCGTCTCCTAGGCATCCTATAGGTCTATACCCTCCACTGTTTGCCCTCCCTTGTCAACAGCCCCCCTTTGTTCCTCACACTCTCATTTCCACGTTTCCATTTCTCATTTCCACACTGCATCTGTCTCCGTCTTTGTCTTTCCCTCGCTGCTCCTTTTGTGTAGTTCCTCGAGGTGTTGGCTGCAGGGGCATTTTTTCTCAAACGTGTTTCTGACACATCACGTCAACGATGGCCGAGCTCTGAGAGGCTAAGCACTTAAGGCATTATTCTGCTTGACTCTCACAGTAGCAACAGGGCTTAAACGCAATATATGTATTTTTTTTTTGTGCCTTCTTGTGCTGAAGTTTTACTGCATGAAATAGATTAGACAATGCAAGGTTATTTGTATAGCACCATTCATACACAAGGCAATTCAAAGTGCTTTACAGATGCAAGGAAATATATTTAAAAAAATTAAAAAAAAAGGAGAGCTTGAAAAAAGACAAAATAATTTAAAATCATAAAACAAACAGATTAGTAATGCTAATTGGACCCAACAAACGTCTTGAAATTAAGTTCATATGTTTCGTAGTAATTACCTCGGTCACTCTCCCTCTTTTTTCGGGGTATGCAGAGATACCTTCCTAATGTGGCACATGAATTATAATCAAAAATGCAGTTAATTAGTCTTGGACAGACATATTCAACTGTTTCTGGTATCATTGTATACATTGTTGTAATCTTGCTAATGTTTTAGAGAGTTCTTGTGGTGAATCTAGCTGCTCCCAGAGTAAACTGTTGGTTTGTGTCCATTTTGGCGTCCCCCTGTAGACAAAGTAGAATCTCTGATATCTCTGCTGGTCTTGTCCTGTAACTGTGAGGACTGTCTTCTTTCTCTCAATAGTCACGTACCTCTCAGAAAATCTTTACGGTGGAGGGAAAAAAAAGGTTGTTTCTGCAGTAAATCACTTTACCTGACACCTTCCCTGAAGCAGTGTTTGCAGGCATCAAAATAAAAGCATAGAAAGTCAGTTTGCATGTCGATGGTCCTGTTTGCTTTTGTATTCATTTGCATCTCTTTCAAAATCCCTCCACACAGGCAGTGTTGTGTCCTTTTTGTTGCTGAGTGGCCTGATTGTGGCACTCAATCATGTAAGGGTTCATCAAATCTGCACACACATAGATATAAATGGTATTTATTGACCCTGCCTGTCTACAATATATTCTTTTAAAAATCTAAGAATTTTCATATGCGGGACTTTCTTGTGTTGTTCTTGCTGCTTTAGCCACAGATGCCAAAATATAGGCTAAGTTTTGCTACTGTATTTTACTATTAAAGGGATATTCCGTTGTAAAATTAATTTAGGGTCAAACACACCGTAACACCCAGTTAAACATACCCTCGAAAGATGAATGTTGCCGACCGCTTGCTTCTCTAGTAACACCAACTTTAGTAATGACTGCAGGATAGCTACAAAATGGCTGCTGGAAGAGAGTAGGTGAGTTATGTTTAGTTTCTTTGCTAAAGAAATCAGGCAAAGCTAAAAAGATGTTTGGTGTCTAGTGCTGTGTCTAGGACCCTATATGTACTGTTGATGAGGTTAGGTGCTGTTCTGAGCATTATTTGTGGCTATAGAGTGGCGTTTTGGTTGAGGTTTGTTTATGGCTCCTCAGACCGCTGTGTATTGCTATTGTGCGGTCGTTACTTAAGTTGGTATAACTAGAGAAGCAAGTGGTCGGCAACATTCATCTCTGGAGGGGGTGTCTAACTCTGTGTTACGGTGTGTTTGACCCTTAATTAATTTTACGCTGGAATATCACTTTTAGGAATCTAATCAAATGACAGCCAACAGTGATTGCCCTTCAAATCAACTATCAAGAAACCGCCAAACTTCTAGCTGCTCTGGATTGCTTTTTTATTCGTGCAGAAGCATCAGTTTTAAATCTATCTAAGCAGGCAAGTATGCAACTAAGAGTGTAAGCTCGACATGTTGGATTTATCTTTTGTGGGGAGCTGTGGTAAACCCACATGGCGTCTTTATTAAGAGGGACTTAAACTCAGACAGGTCTTTCTTGTATCCATGTGTAGGAATGCATCTTTGTGTTAAATGAGGTGTTAGATCCCCCAGCATCACCTCCAGAAGCCCTGCATTAACATAGAAATCAAACCTTCTGGCTGGTTTCTCTCTCACTGACTGATTTAATCCATCAGGGCGTCATATGGCGAGATATTTCATCTGCATTGATGTTGGCCGACCTGCCTGTCAAATCACCTTTTTTTCCCTCTCCAGTCTGTTTATCCAGACCTCACACTCTTCTGTTCATCCCCGTCGCTCTCATGTTCCCTGCTCCCTCTCTCTTTATGCCTCACTCTCGCTCATATACACTCCCTCCTCTGCCGGCGCTGTAAAATGAGTCTGATGATTGGATCCAATCCCCTGAGAGATCTCATACCTGGACACTTTTATAACACACATGTCTCCTTTCAGCTGCAGGAAGCTTAGCAGAGGATCAGCAGCAGAGGAATGCTGCTTCCTACTGTTCTTTAATCATGATTTATCTCCCCGGTTTGGGTCGTCTCTTTACTGTTGAGGCATTCTGGAGGACTTCATTGTGTGCACCGTGTGGACTCTAGTGGGAACTGTTGCAATGGGGGAATTGTCCCTTTAACCTCTGGGAGGGAGGAGAAAAAGAAACTTTCAGGAGGCAGTAAATCTCTCTGATTAAACCCTCTGACTGCATGCTCTTTCTGTGAGGCACTGGACTGTGTTTGTGTCGTCTGTCATGTGAAGGATGCACACAGACTGATGAAATTAAAAACCTTCAAACAGCCATGGCAACCAATCCCCCACCCAGAGTCAGTGCCCAACACCCACATTAGGGGAATGTATGGTTCTGAACTCAGCTGTAAAGGTCATCCTGACACAGGTCTGTGAGATTTTTCCATCTAGTTTCACCTTTAGCAGCACAGAGGTGATTGTAGATTCTCTTGTTTTTATTCTTTCTTTTGCTATTTATGGGGATATTGTTTTACAAGCTCAATATAGACAAGGAACTATGCTTTTAATCTGTGCTTTATTATCACCCAAAGCTGTGTTTCCACTAAAAGTTCCTGGAACTGAAGCTACTTCTTTAAAAAGAATTCAACAGCGCCTTTGTCCACAGTTGTTTGCTTTCCAAGAGGTTAGAAACCTTTATTGTCAAACTACTCTTTTGAAGTCTGAGATAGTCTTTTGAGTGGTGCAAGTACCTAACCAATCCCAAGTACATGCCTTTGGGACCTTTTTGGACCCTGGTTCCATTATTTAGGTGATTTTTGACTGTAGGGACTTTCCCTATGAACCTTTTTAGGAACTTTGTATGGTTCAACATACACAGCCTCTGCTTAAGATTAGGGTTAGGGTTAGGGGGTAGTACTTTTTGATGGATCAGGGCCTTAAGATTTTATTTCCATGAAAAAAAAAGCAGGTTGTCAGTTTTCATATGAAATACTAGTACCTTTAAATTTGATCCCATGTGTGTACATTATTTTCCATCTCGGGACACTTTTCAACAGTTTTACTCCATCTCCAAATACCATCCCTGGATGTCATTGGCCTGTCAGGAACCATTTAATTCCTTAAAGAGAAGTCCCTGGAATTAAAAGTTTTGGATGCTTTTAGTCAAACCTTATCAGTCAAAAAAGCACCTTTAGAAAAGTGCTTTGTACCTCCTGTCATCCTTAATCAATGGGAACGTTTGAGCATTTTGGAAATGCAGCTTTATGTTTGGACTTTTTTTTAAAGCAGATCTTTGTAACTTTGTTTTAATTGCAATTTGTAAACTGCCTCTACGTATAGGTTTATAACACGGTGACATGGTGCACTTAACCCGACCTGGGGACCATCTTAATTAGGCCATTCATCATTCCCAGTGACAATAGGTACATGTAAGCAGATGTTCTTGGACACAGAACACACACACAGTCAGAGCGATAAATAACCCTCAGGCCTCCTACAGAATCACACACAGATGGTATGTCTGATGCTTGAGGAAGAGCCTTCAGGCTGCAGACAAACAGTCGTCGCTACCCAGGTGCTGCTGCTTCTCTTTCTGACTACCAAACCAGCGTGGATACATGTCTCACAATCATATTTTCTATCACTGCTTATTTTTGACTTTCATTTGAAATGCCTTTAGTCTCCTTATTGCATTAATGTGCTGCCAATGCTGATTCATATTTGTTTCGAGGAACATTTTGGACAAGTGCTGCTTTTGTGTTTTCCGTTATTTGCACTGGCTGACTCCGGGGCGACTGCTATGTGGAAATCAAATGTGTTCTCAGGAGTGAAATAGTCAGCCTTCATTCTCGGCAGCCTGAGCAATGAGCTTTGAGCAATACAGATAGTGTTCTGCTGTTTCCTTAAAGGTTTGATTCTGTTACAAGCATGCTACAATGTGATAAACAATCGTGTAGATGGCGTTTTAAAAGCAGCTTCCTCCCTCGCTGTGCTCAGATTTATACTAGACTTAATTTACTTGGAAGGGATGTTCAATGGCGTAAAAGCTTGAACTGTAATGTGATTACAACTGAAAAACCACATCAGTCAGATAATTACACAGAATAACACACACTTTCTTGTGCCAAGTATACTATATTTGCCTTTTTATATATTTGCCTTTATTTTATATTCTTGGTTGAATTTGAAGCTGGTTAAAAGTTGAATTTCCATCTCTAACAATCGGTTTAGCTCAAAGAAATTTCTGCTTGTGGGCATGATAATGTCAGTTATTAACCTTCTAAATGGAGGTTCAATTTCCTGCAAATTTTTAACACATAAAGGTAGACGTGGGTGTGGAGAGCATGCACACAGTCAGGGTGTCTATGTGTCTTTGGGGACAGCTGCCATTGTGCATGATAGCTGGGGCCCCCAGTTAAGGGGGATTATAGCACACACATACACACACACGCGCAAACCCACTTTTCTATTCATGCCTGGGGTCAGTTATTTTATCACAGGCTGAAAATCCCCCTTCCTATACCCCACACACCAAAATACATCCAGGCACATGCAGCGAATCGGTTCCCGGTGGATCCATAAACTCAGCCAGCTAATTGAAACAGCAGATAATGAATCAGAGCGGGGTTGTCCCGGGCTCTGGGACATAAGGCTTTGCTAACCAGTGAGGAATCGGATGGTAGGAAAGTCCGGGGAATGGTGGTCTTGACTCCAGGGGATGTTTCAGTTTTCACAGAGCTTGTGCTTCACATTTATATGGTTGTCATAGAGATACTTGGTTCAGATCTATTTTTGCTTCATGGTTTCATCTGAAGATTGAAACAGATTCAAAACATTCCCTTCACCTTTAATAACTTTAGATTCTGATAATTGCGTGGTGGCTTTTTTTTCTTGTTTGATTGTAAATACTCGGAGTAAAGGTCTTTACACACCGGGAACGACGCAAATATACGGCGCAAAATTACGAAATATTCAGAGGTGAATTTTGACACGCCTGACTATACAAATCAAGCGCGATGCGATTCTGCGACTTTCAGGGGGGGAAAGAAGACGCGTCCCGGGTGGAAGCAAGAAGACTGACACAACAGCAGACTGACTGTTTTTCAGTTCTGATTAGACACTAGTGTTGAGATGTCTGTCTGTCATGATAGCATGTACTGAGTCGGGGCCAGTACCAGATACGCACATAAAACTATAATCCATAAGCGTAAAGTAACAACTGAGACCTAATGGTGCTGTGACAGCAAAGTGATTGAGTTTGAGACAGTGAAAATACATATGGTATGTTGTATCTGAACATGTTAGCTTACGAGCTAAAGTTACTCAGCACAGATGAAAGTTAAAACAAAGACGTTTAGCAAACTGTTAAAACACAAAACATCGTCATATGAGAAATCCGATGCTATTACTCTCCACAAGCTGTCCTTCAGGTCGTTATCTTTGTAATATTTGTGTTTTTTTTTTTCAAAAAGCACTCTGTTCTCCGACACGTAAACAATTAGCCGGATTGCCATGTTGGATATACCGGTGAATCTGACGTCGCAACAACACGCAATCTGTTTGTTTAGAAGTGGACACACAATATGCAGAACTTAAAAAAATTCGACAGTGATATGAAAAAATAAATGCTGTAATATTGCAGGATGGGAAAATGTTGCTGATGTGAACATTTGTATTGACAGGATACGGGTTCGAAAAAAATATTAATGTCCAAAATGTTCGCACGAAAAAAACGCTCCCGGTGTGTAAGGACCTTAAAAGTGGAGAATGGAATTAATTTAATTAATTTAATTAAATTAAATGGAATTAGCTCACAAAGCTAGTCACATTTTTAAACTTGTTCAAACACAGATAGGAAATAAGGTGTTAATCAGTGAGCCACTATACTTGTTTGTGTGTTTGTTAGCTTCACAAAGAGCAGGGTGAGCTGCCTAGTGTTCAATTTCAGGCTAACCAGCTCCTCCTAGCTAGGTAAAGCTAGATTTTATTTTGTTTTTGATCAAATTAAAAGGGAACTTTTGAAAATATGTTCCTTTTTGTTGTCTGGTATTCAGGGATCTTTCTTCTTCTTCTTCTCTTTCTCCCTGTTTACATGTTAAATCCAGAGGCTATTTTTGCTGTCTTCTCTCTTCTTCCTCCCTGCTCTTCTCTGTATCTCTTTCCACCCCCCTCTCATGCGCTCTGATGATGAAGCGCTTTTAGATTTTTCTGTTAATAATGCATGTTTCTGGTTCCCACCCGCCTGTCATTTTTTCATGTGTTTTCTCACTCTTTCTCCCTGCACTCTTTTTCCCATCAGCCTCTCTCTCGCTGAGATGCCTGATGTCTCCCAGCATTCCCGTCACTGTTTATTTTCACCTGCGTGTCTTCCCATTTTCTCCTATCGTTTGCATGGTCTCAGTTCAGTTTGCTTTAGTCCAGCAAAGACAAGTTAATGTCTCCAAACTCAGAATTCAATGTCATTTAATTCATTGTACAAGCACCATTTCAGGTTAATGTCCACATCTTTGGATCTGGTGTTATATGCAGAAATGAAGCATTTGAAGATCTCTTTTTTTTCTCCTCATCTCTCTCTCTTCGCCCCCTTGTTTCCATGGTAACCGGTCACAGCTTGGGGTTGGGTTCCTGGCGTTCCTCCAGTTCCCCCCTTCCTCTCTTCCTCTCTCTTTGACAGAAGCTTCTCACTCATGTCACCGGGAGGATTTCAAAGACCCCTTCCTCATCTTTTTACATCATCTCTCTGGTTCAAACAGGTCGACCTCAGCTTATTAATGTACACTCACATAATCCACTGCCTCTGAGCTAACCGCACTTTTTAATGGCTCCTCGTCTAGATGGACCCACGTTTATTGTCTGTCACATTTGTTTTGCTAATGTGAGATGAATGGAGGGTCTCTCTGGAGATTATGATAATGCATTCACGGTCATGTAGGGAGGCTCATTTGCTGTAGGTGGGGGTTAGCCCATGTATGTGTGTGTATGTGTTTGCAGGGGGGGTCTTTCATTTGTGGGAGTCCCCTGCTGGAGGTAAAAGTAATAAAACACAACCGGAGACATTTTGGTTATTGATTGGGGGGCTTGTGTTCAGCGAGACACAGTCATTCACCAGGAATCCCCCTGAGAGCTCAGAGGATGTGTTCATGTATTCATGTCACACAGTGTGTGGCACCGGCCCATTTTAATGAATGACTTGTGTACGCTTTGTCTCAATTATACGTTATTGGCTTGATTTGGCAACATTTATTAGATTAGCTTAGCACTAGCTGAAAAAACCATTTGCTTCAGTAAATGTCAGTACATAGAGTAACAGAGACCACACAATTTAAAGCCAAAGATTAAAAAAAGCAAAATCAGGGACAGTTTAATCATGGTGGGTAGCTTGTTCCTCAATTCTGAAAAAGCCTGGGCAGGAGTGATTTGCATCCTTACTATTGGGACGACAAGAAGCAGCTGGTTAGCAAACCTCAATGACCTTGAGTAGGTGAAAAAATGAAAAGGGTTGGGGATGCACTTAGGTGCTAGCTCATTTATAGCAATTTACAAACAGAATCACCAGTGGCCACACAATAAGATACTATCACGATACTTGGGTCACGATACGATATTATTGTGATATTTAACATTTTGCAATAGAGTGAGTGTTGCGATACATTATAATGCAGTTATATAATTTTCTCAACCGTTTAGCTTATTTAGCATTTGGCTTTCCTTTATGTTTGTCTTATTTACGCTGAATTTTATTTTCATGTAGCACATCTTGCAAACAATATATATATAATTGTTGCACTAACTTTCTTCTGCTCTGTGATGTCACCTTTGCCAACCTCACTGGACAAACAGTTGATTTTGTTTTTCTGTTATCATAGATTTGACTTCATATTAATAGCAATTGATTTGAAAAATCGATACCCGGTAAATGAGACAATACGATATACCACCAGACAAAATATCGCGATACTATGCTGTATAGACAGAGGCAAAAAAATGGGTAATATGCTCAAAATTTCAAAAAGGTATCTACAGGTGACTTCACATCAGAGCAGGCAATTACATGTGAGGATCCCCAAGGCTCCATCCTGGGGCCTCTTCTCTTTAACATCCACATGCACTCACAGGCTCAGATTCTAGAAAACAAGTAAATAAGTTACCAAAGCGGTGCAGATGACACACAGTTTATTTATAACAATGTCGCAAAATTTCCTTTACCTTAACAAAGTTAAAGGCTGTTAAGTTTGCCCTAGAAAAGTAGCAGAAAACACACGAGTGCATGGGCATGCAATACAAAAAACTGCATTACAGTTGTCCAAAAGAGTTGAAATGACATTATGTGTGAAATAATCTTAATTAAAAACCATAGATCTTAAAAACAAGACAAAATCACAAAATTTCTGTTCATCTGATTTAGAACCTCTGTCAAATTTAGCATCAAGATTTGTAAATGCAGGTTTTATCTGTGGTTGCAGGGAGCCCAGGTACTTAAAAGAGGCCTCACATCACACACCAGGTTTAAACACCATACCTTTTTTGAAAAATAATTGTTTGTCATTAAAACCATTAAGACCAGGCTTTACTTTTCTTCCTACTGTGTTTGGTGTCATGAGGACATAATCCAAGTTTGTGAGCTGTTCAGTTCTTTCAATCGGGGGTTTCTTTGCCAAATGAGTTGTAATGAACATCTGTGCTGCTACAGAATGTCACAGGAGATAACGTTGCAGCGGTGGTGTGATGTTTGATAATTGTGCATCATTATTGGTACAAGTCAACAAAGATGTAAAGCTGATAAAAGAATGGGAGGAGTTACAAGTCTTGTTTGGCTGAAAAACAACCCAATTCATGGCTTATTTTCTTTTCTTATTGTTGCAGGTTCAAACCAGTTCCTGAACAGAAATTGTGGCTGAGATTAAATCCTCAAAGGTAAGTCAGCAACTGCAAGTGAATAAAATTTATTTCTTTTGCTGTTGCACCTCTTACTTGGCTGTGATGTGAACCACTAACATCCCAGGTTCAGTGAAATGAAAACAGTAACTCTGTCTTTACAATTCGCTCTCACTCACTCATGACTCCACTGCAGGTGCTCCAGCTTGCTGATAGCAAGTCTGGCTTCATGTACTGTTTTTTCCCAGTGATATGGGCAGTTTTGCTTTGTGCGGTTCATGCCAAGAGGATTATTGCTCTTAATGCATTAACGCTGGGGATGCATGTGCACCATATAGTGTGACTGTAACTGACTGGAACATACTTTTATTTTAAAATGTAATGCTGGTTAAAAACCGCTGAGTATTAGGTTGTGTCCTGTAGCTGGTAGCGGCTGCTTATTGCCCTTTACAGTCATGTTGAAAATGTGCAGCAAAAGCAAGGATTCTTTTTGAACAAACTTAAAGCGATATTCCGGGGTAAAATTAATTTAGGGTCAAACACACTGTAACACAGAGTAAGACACCCCCTCAAGAAATGAATGTTGCCGACCGCTTGTTTCTCTAGTTTCACCAACTTTAGTACCGACCGCTCGATAGCAATACACAGTGGTCTGAGGAGCCATAAACAAACCTCAACCAAAACGCCACTCTGTAGCCACAAATAATGCTCAGAACAACACCTAACTTCATCAACTGTACATATAGGATCCCAGCCACAGCACTAGCCACCAAACATCTTTGTAGCTTTGCCTAATTTCTTAGGCAAAGAGACTAAACACAACTTACCTACTCTCCTCCAGCAGCCACTTGTTTGTAGCGAGACCTCAGGCGAGTCTATAACTACAGTGGGATGACGCAGCTCAAGAAAGAACATTTACGATCATTTCTTCATGGAAATGCAATCAGACCCAGACGCTAAGGCAGAAGAACTACCGTGTCTGCAGAGCAAAATGATCAATACGGTGATTATTACGTCAAGGAAATGATAAAGAAATGATCATAAATGTTCTTCCTTGAGCTGCGTCACCCCACAGCAGTCGGGAATTGACTGTCTAACTTGGTGTTACGGTGTGTTTGACCCTAACTTAATTTTATGCCGGAATATCCCTTTAAGCCTTCAAAAATACAGAAGAGACCACATTTCAACCACCAAGGAGGTGAAAGGGTGAAATAAGTGCACAGCATGTGTTCAAATGGAAACAAAGCTAAGTTAGATAACTTCCAGTGGTTTGGAAAATATACAGGAGGTCATAACAAAAAGGGGAGTCACTATGATGTTAAATATCCAGAACAAGTTTAATAACAAAGCTCACAATATTAGGCGTATGAATCATTTGAGTCACTGGTGTGTTGTGTGCATAAGTAGGGGATACTTGTGTGTGTGTGTAGGTGTTGTGCATGAGCATGAACCCAGCGGTCACACTGTGCAAAGATTTCCACAAAAAGTAGAGTTGATGATTGAGCTGTTGCGCCAATTGTTAAGGCTGACCTGTGTACATCTAGGCTTGATGTGTGTTGCAGTCAGGCATAATTGTATCATGATCAGCCAACCATTTTGTAGTCGTTTTGGCAGTGTGAGCAGGGGATAAGTCTTTCTGGAGAAAGAAACAGCTCTGTGTAAGAGGATATAGTTGACTAAGACTTCTAATATGCCAGAAATTTATCAACTTGCAACTGATCAGGAAGAAAGACTTTCCCAGATTGTCTAGCTCCAAGAAAATAAAATAAAAGTTTGTGTAATGCTGAGCAAAAGTAGTTTTGTTGCATATTGTATGTTTTAGGATATCCATAAAACATGAGCTGTGGTTCAGCATTACATAACACACAACGGTAATGTTTCCCATCTCCCGTTACTATAACTGCTACCTGAGTAACCCCATGAGAGGACTTTACTATATAACAAAAACATATAAATTTAACAGTGATTCATTATCCCAGCAGTTTATCTTGCAGATATGATGATGGATCTCCTCCTCTCTCCTCTCCCAGACTCTCACCTCCCATAGCTCTCCTCCTCCTCCTCCTCCTCTTCCTCCTCCTCTCTAAATGAGTAATCCTGATGAACAGATGGATGGAAGAGAAAAAGGGGGCATGCCAGCTTGTTGCGCTGCTATAACACCGTCAATCAGCCCCCTCCCCCACTCTCACCTCCGGCCTCTTCCCTTTTCCATCATGCACTCTCTCTACTGTCAACATTTCAGCCATTTTTTACATGTTAAAACGAAAATAACTAAGACAAATTTACTCTCTTCAGACATTTGGCAAATGCTAGACTTCCCAAATAACCACTTTTGAAAATGGAATAAGCTGATATATTTATGTGATATATCACAATGATGGTCCCATAGATGGATCAAGCCCAGTAAAACAGAGACCATGGTTGGATTCTCCTTCATAAAGACATCACTGTCTACCTCTACAAGGACACAAACACTACCATACAAATCCACAGAGACACAGACACACTAACTCATGTCAAAGAGTCACGTACCAAGGCCACGTGCGTCTATGCACTCATCAATACCTTTTACCTAGCAATAGCACATAGGAATACCGATGAGACCTGGCCCGTTTACAAGCTGGATTTATGTGGTCAGTGTCACATTGGTTCACTGTATCAGAATGAGGCCCTATTGATTCTTGTCCTTTTGACCCTTCATACAGTTTCATTTTGGTGAGACATCTTTAGAAAGTCAGTGTTAGAGGTTTTGTATGGTTTGGACTTAAAGCAAGTGAAGTTTAGGTTTACATTTTCAGTCTTAGATGATGATTTTTGCAGTTTGAGCCTCAATGTGGACTGAGTAAATGGACTTTGGCAGTGATGGGAGTAAACCAATGAGATTACTACTGTGGTAGATAGTTTTTTCACTGTTTTCTTGAAGCAAGTTGATTCATCTTCATTGGTATGATTATTACAGTATTAGGGCCATATTTAAAGCTCCATTGAGGAAGTTTTTGTTTGTATCAATTTCTGGCAAGGCAGCAGCACACAATTTACACAAGGAACAAGACAAACAACAGACGACAACATGTAACCAAATACAACCAACATTAAATAATCAGCCTTTCGCTGTAAAACATGTGCATTCACTCGTCAGATGATTCTCAATCCTCATCTCAAAATCCTCCAAAATAATGAATTTATTCAGTCTTTGGTGACCTTTCAGCTCAGACCAGGATGAGGGAGCAAAAACATTTAAAGGCAGACAGAGCGAGGCTGAGGAATGACATACACAATTTGTCCACGGGACCAAAGGTCACGGCTGCTGACAGATTTAAGAGTCACTAAAGAACATCGATAAGACAGCGGTTCATAAAGACAGATATACTAAAGCTTCATACTTCTGTTGAGTAAGGAAGATAGACCTGCTTCCTCATGTGATACACAGAGATGTGTGTGAAAAGCCTAGACCAGAAACACATGGTGATGCAAAGTACATATACTGACCGTAAATCACAGCTTTTCTCTTTGTTTTATTTTTATTTTTGTGTAAATGAATGAATATACAAGGCAAGTATTTTTATTACTTTTTATTAAATTAAGGTCGATAGTTACACATAGTAAGGGGTGGGGCTAATTTGACTGACAGGTGAGTACTTTGTAGCAGTTTGCCAGAAGGCTGAGAGCTTGTCTGAATTCCACCCATGCTCCCGTTTTTAGATTAGCTGGTCAGAAGAAGGAATCAGTCCGTACATTTACATGTTGTTAAAAAAATCTACTTGTTGCCTTAGTCTGAATGAAACTGAAATTTTAAAACAAGTAAATGTCTTTTAGTCTGACTGAAATTGCTATATCGAACTTCTCATAGACGGATAAACATACCTAGATTTATCTTATATACGCATCAATTTACACTGAAATACTTAAAACTAAAAGAAAGCTGTGATTTTATGGTCATCATATGTCCTTTTTCTCACTGAAATTGTTGGACTCAGTTGGGTAACATTGTGTATGACTCGGTTGGACTGAAGCTGCCTGAAGCATTCTGCACATGCTCCAGTGTGCGCATGTTAGGCTTTGAGCTGCAAGCTGAATAGCATTAATACATTGCTCTGAAGGTGGGTAGAAAACCTTGACAGATAGAGGAAGGACGCAATAAAAGAGACTTCCTATCATATGAACAAACAGTTCAGAGTTGTAAAAATGCTGATGCTTTTGTTATTCCACGTACTGTGTGTTCCGTTAGCTCTGGCTGTCAATTGTTTTTTGGTTCAACCAGGAGATGACGTGATAAGATCGAGCTGAAAGGAGGCATGTGGCCACCTACCATACTGTCAATGATACAAATTCTTCCTGGTGCTTGTAAATTGTGACAGGAACAGTGGAACAGTTAATGGGCGATAACTGTAGCTCAACTTACCTGTGCATGTAAACTTCTATGCTAATTTTAGACTTCCTAACACCTCTCCTGAAACAAAAAGCTGAGATGTCTTAGCTTTTCCAAACAGCCTCCAACACCCTCTCTCTACACACATCTTTTGCGCACTTGCGTTAAGTGTTCACCACATGTACGGTCGTCCAAAACCTCTGGGTGTAGGGTGGGAGTGGGTGAAGACCCTCCAACAGCCAGCATGCACTGATACTGGCTTACTGATCAGGTGTGATGCCATTCATCTTTGGTCATGGTGGACACGATAGATCAAAACTCCAGGCTGAACACTTCTGAAACCAAAATCTGGTGTGACACCTGCAGATTCTGCATGTTTACTGAATCACCCTGAAGAGGTGAAAGAAAAAAAAAATCAGTAGCATGGTCCTCTCTGGGAGCTGAGCCCACAGCTTTTGATAAGATGACCTCAGACAGGCGAGACGAGCCTATAAACAGACATGTTTGTGTGTAGGTTGGCACATGTGCCCACGCTCATGTCACATGGGCAAACATCCAACACCCTACCAGGCTACTGGCAACCAACAAACAGGTCCATACGCCTGGCCAAATGTGTGCGAGTGCCACGCTTCTATAATTGGATGAAGGAAATTCTAATGACAACCACCAGTTATCGCTTTGATGAATGCATGTTTTTTAGGGAATAATCCATTTCCAAAGGCAACAAAGTCAAACACTGTATTCATTTTGAGATAATTCAAAATGTTTTTAAAAAAAGACTGTTTAATAACCCTTTTTTACATTTTTTAACTAAAAAAAGAGGTGAAGAAAAAAGCTTTGAAGAAAGCTTTGTTTTATTTGACGTTGTCCAAGCAGTTCATACTGAGAGTCCTTCACCAGGGAGTGGATTTGACTTAATTTGAGGCGTTCCCGTTTTTTCTACCTTTTACTGAGGATCATCTGACTTTGGCCTGAAGCAAAACTGTTGAGATTCAGTTCATGGAAAGACAGGGCCGCTCACACACCTTGAATAGGGAAAAGAACAGGGGAAACAACAATAAGATACTCCTGTTTTTGTCATGGTTATGTCTAATCCTATCAGGCACTGGGATGTGCATGGGAATTCACTGCAGCAGTATTCAGTTGTTAAGTTAGCTATGTAGGGAGGGGTCAGCAGATCCTCACTCTTTTTTCCATACCTTCCATAGCCGTGCACTTGTTCTTTTCAGTCTGAAATGTCAATAAAATGATGTAAGAGTGTCTGAAGACCGGAAGACACAACAAATCCTTCATGGTTTGCCAAGAGGAGGCATTTTAAGTGAGAGCATGATTGAATAAGCGCTTATTGTCAAAAAATTTGAAAAAACCCAGACACAAGATACAGATTGTGTATTTGTTCATAACTTGGCTAAATGTCAAACATAGGATGGAACCTCTGACAGCTAAAAACCCTGCTCTTTAGAGAACATGATGCACTTAGCTAGACCAGTCTCCACTGTTGTCTCCAGTGGTTGAATGAGTCTTCCAGTCACAGTTATCTCACACTGTCCTGCTGTAATTCTGGGAATTTATGTTAAGTGGTTGAGTCACCCAGCACTTGGTACCTTGGATATTTTGTGGTGAGGACAAGTTAGTTGATGGTGTCGATGAAAGGTTTTAAATTGATTGATTGCTTCAATGTTGACGTAGTGCACTTTGTTCCTCTAACCCCGAATTTCCACCGCATCCAGAACTGCTCTGATCTGGAATGGCGGTAATTTTTGCCATCCGCCAATTTCTACCGGACCTGTTTGTGAGGCAAATTTCGTGGCTAACTACAGACAACGGTGATCGCAAGAACTCACAAGAACCCGCAGATTCACGTGCAATCACACTATCACAAGTAGCCTCTGTAAAGACAGTCACATAACCATAAAGGCAGTAGATCGTGTCCCTTAAGAGGAGGAAATCCACTTCTAGACTTTTGAAATCGGCATCTACTGATCCATGGTGTCATCGGGCCGAAATGCTGTCTAAAAACCTTTCACTTGTTCATCCCCGCCTGTTTTCATGGTGTATACGATCTGCCTGAAACATGGAGTGTTTTTTTTTTTCAAAAGAAGCCGGATGTTTTATTTTGTGTCTGTGCCCGACTTCCTTTCCAGCACTGGTTAATCTGTGCTGATTTATCCGGCATCCAGAAAAAATAGAACTCTTGCAATCAGCTACAAAGTTTGGCGATCCGCAGCAGAACGAAAAGAAACTGGTGGAAATTGACGCATTAACTTGAATGGTTACGATCGGTGGATATGGCCTTTTCGTAGCCGTTCCAGATGCGGTGGAAATTGGGGGTTACTGATCTTGTTTCCTCTTGTCTAGATCTTTGCTTGTATTGTTCTTGTTCTTGTATGTACGTCACTTTGTATAAAAGCATCTGCTAAATAACACTGTAACATTGTAACTTATGTCTCTATAGGTCAACCACAAACTCATACGACATCCGAGTTTCAAAATATGAAGCAAGAGTTGTATCACCCTCTATGCAGATGACACTATCTTTTTAATTTTTCTTATCTGGTTTTCCGATTCCACAAAATTAGTTAGGAAAATATGATTTAAAGGTTTTGTTTTTAAAGTGTATATTTATCTGCAATGCAGTAGAAAACTGTACATCTTTTATTGCTGGAAGTGTCACCTTGTGCCTGACAACACCCCTGCCGTTTCAGCGTTATCCCAGTGGTAAACAACATGAAGGACAATAGTCCCCGTGGGGTGGTTGTGGAGGTGTGGATTGTTGGGGGGGGGGGGGGGGGGATACGCACTCGGCGTATGCTGACCATCAGCACTTCACAAAGCCTCAGAGAAAAGCAGGCGCTATGGGATTCTGCGGATGGTGCTAGAAAAACTGACCCCAAAAAGGGAAGCCCCTGTGTATGAGTGTGTGTGTGTGTGTGTGTGTGTGTGTGTGTGTGTGTGTGTGTGTGTGTGTGTGTGTGTGTGTGTGTGTGTGTGGTGGGGGGTGCTTGGGTGTATATGTGCAAGAAAAAGGCTGAGATAGTTTGTCCTGATTACATGGCTGGCTGTGTGTGATCCGGTCAGAGACAAAGAGGCTGCTAGTTGTGTCTTTTCTTCACAAAGGAGTGGTGTTAGTGAAGTGAAAGCTGCTCTTACAACAACTTCCAATGTGGCGGGCAGCTTCCGATGAAGTCAGCACTTGAAACACAGGGCCCTCTAAAATTACGCAGTCATAACTTTAATCCTGATAGGAAATTGGGCTGCTCTTAAACAAAGGCTTGTTGGCAAAGAGTACATTTTTAAGATATATTTTGAGTACTTAAAAGCATCTTTTGTTGCAAAAGTGTGCATGTTAAGCACTCAAAATCTCAATTATGAATTTTCTAGATGCTTTCAGGAATGTAATGCCTCACAAAAGCAGCAATGCAGCAGGTATCCCTCTTCATTTGGTGCTACTGTGCTTTTTAAGCAGTGAATCCATAGCTTAGCTCTTTAGTTCCTTGTGTCTACAGGGATGAGAAACAACATTAACTCTTAAATACTAATCCGACTCCTTCTATTCCAAGGTGAGGAAAGTGTAACATTATCCAACTATTGTCTGCAGCCTAAATGTGCCTCAGTAAATAATACTTAACTCAGTAAAAAGATATGAAACGGGAATGGATAGCAGCCCATCGATCAATGAGGATTAGTGAAGCAATGCTACCCTTTATTTTCCTTTCAGATCAGGCAGGCCAGTCAAGACTTTCCCCCCAAAGAAGTAGGGCTGTTTTCTCACCTTACAATGGGCTTTGTTCGGTAGACCAGTCACTTGATGTGGCTTTGTCAAGGTGGGAGTGGAAAAGGAAGACAAGGGGAAAGAAAGAGGGAGCAGTTGGTTGGCAAAGGTATCAAACTGACGGATTCAGAGACAAAGGCTGAGAGCAGGTTGGAGTTTTCTTCTGGCACGTGTTTACATAGAGGAATGAAATGTTAACATGTCGTTCTGTCTGTCTCAGTGTCCCATAAATCTGTCTCGTACCCACTGACATTGATTACATTTTGCATTCCTCTCCCACAGATGCTTGAAGTCGTACTTGTTGCATTTGCAGTTTGAAGCGATTCTGTTAAGTCTCTAAAAGCAGCATCCGTGGTTTATGCCAACTTGACTGAAACAAAGAGATTTTCAGGCTGAACACAAACACCATTTTACCAGGTTCAAAAAGATCTCACCTCAGATGCAGTATTTGGAGTTTGGGCCTTTTATTTCAACTGCTGGTTTCATTTCGGAGTCCTGCGTCACAGTTGTAAGAGTATCTCTAACAAAGTCCATTTGCACAGTCTACTTTCTTAGTTGTCAGTGCGTGTCATGCACAGGCTTCTTATTTACACTGCAGTTCATCCGCTTGTGTTTGTGGGAACTCACAGCTCCTGTTACACTGTTTGGGTTACCAGAGGCACTCAGATGAAGTCAGAAGGCCACTGCAGTACAGTGTTGTCTGGTTACTGTTATTATACACTTCCTGGAAGTGTAGGAGTGAAACCTCAGCCTCCAAAGGAAACACTGCTTATGTTGAATTTAATTTAAATGTGTTTATGTAAGACAATGATGCAACTATATACTACAGATAAGGAAGTATTCACTCTACTTCAGTCCAGTCTGGCTCAAAGCGGTTTGACTCTATTTTCTTAGAAATATCTCCATCAGTGTGATCTGATGTGACTGCAGATGACTGTGTTTTCATCCCTCCCTGTAACTCTCTTCTTGCCTCCCTCCCTCCCTCCCTCATCTGTCCAGTCAGGCTGTCATGCCTCAGTGTCTCTCACTGTGACTGAAGGCTGCAGAGTGACCAACTTAGCACATTGCTGCAGGGTTTGCAAACTGAAAGCCAGAAGGTACTGTGTCAGCAGACTTCACATCATGCTCTGTTGTTGTTGAAGATTGTTGGCTGTGTTTATAACATGAGTATGCAACATATTCAAAGCCCTTTTTTAATCACTTCCTGAAACCTTCACGTCAATCAAGTTTGCTGGTGACTACACAAGGTTATTTCACCAAGTAATGTCAAAGTCAAAGACACTGAACTTCCTAAAAGTGGCTAAAGGAATAATGGTTTTCTCAAGAGAGACTGAAAGCTGGACTGTGTTTGAGGGTAGTCATAGCGCTGCAGTTTAGAGAATGACAGCAATGTTGTTTTGAGAAGAATTTCTGCCAGTATGACAGAGAATAATGTACTGATCCTAAAACTTAATGTCTGTAGTAAAATTGAGAAGCCACTGTCAGCAGAGGGATAGCTTAGCATAGATACTGGAAAACAAGGAAACAAAATCTATGAAGATACTTCCTGCCACGAGTTAGCATGAAGACTTGACAAAGCTAGACACAATATTGATGATGCTGCAGGTTAGCCTTAGAGACTTAAAACCGGGAAAAATATGAGTTATTCCTTGATACGTTATCATCTGTTTATTACAGGCTTAGAATATTGTTGACAGACAGTTTGGAGGACGTGTAATAAAAGGATTTGGATTAACTTTAGCAGCAGAGATGTTGGATGTCAGCCATAAACCATTAGTGAAAATGTCGCCCTTGCATGCAAGCCATGGTAAATACTAATAATTAATGTTACATTAAGACTCAAACCAGCAGTTTCAGTTTGACAGGCAGACTATGCTGACTCTAATTTAGGACGGGTGACAGGACACAAAACGACAGAGTGAAAGAGATGGGAGAGGACAGGAAGTAAGAGAGAGAGAGAGAGAGAGAGAGAGAGAGAGAGAGAGAGAGAGAGAGAGAGAGAGAGAGAGAGAGAGAGAGAGAGAGAGAGAGAGAGAGAGAGAGAGAGAGAGAGAGAGAGAGAGAGAGAGAGAGAGAGAGAGAGAGAGAGAGAGAGAGAGAGAGAGAGAGACACGATGAAGGCAGAGACTGACTTTCTGACTTCTGGGCTTTGACCCCTGAGTCAGGAAAAAAGAGAGGAAGAAGAGGATGAGAGATGACCTGCCCACCAGCTAAAGTCATGACGCCCATCCTTCTTGCAGTCCTCTGTGTCTTTGTCTTTTTTGTCTGTACCCTGTAAGAACATAACAATGAGTTCAGTGTTTTAGTTGATTAGCTCCTGGTTGCTTACACCATTAAGTGTCAGAAAAAAAGGATCAGATCGTGCTAAATATCTGGTTTGAAAATTTGTTGAAAGGTCAGAGTTTAGCTTTTATGTATAATCATGCAAATCAAAGGCTGTGAGTAATTTTCAGTGTGAATGTCTGAGTCATATTCCCTCTTAACACTTAATGGCATCCCTGCTGTTGAAATATGGAGATGTTGACATTTGCAGCCAGATGTGTGTCTGTGTGTGTGTGTAGATGTGTGTGTGTTTGTCTTTGCTTTGTGTTGTGCACGTGCTTCCACAGTCATCTGTGTTGTGTGTTGATTTATTATGACCCTCAGGCAGTTAATCTCTCTGTGACGCTCTGGAGATGTGGCCCTGGTCGGGCACAAAAAGAAACAGACACACTCAAGAGAGGAACAGATGACAACATACGAACTTGTATGACAGTGTTGTGGAATTTTTTAAAAGTAACTAAGCATTGCATTCTGGGAAATATGTGTATTTGTTTCAAATAATGAGAAATGGATGGAATAATTAGTATCACTTCACATTTTTACTGGCTTCATCCCAGTAGCTGTGTTGGTAAATGGTCAAATGTAAACAAAACTAGGTAACACTTTATTTGACACTTATCTCTATAACACATAATAAATGTATGTATAGTGTGTTATAATCATGTTATAGCACTGTATAAACACTCATAAATGATCATAGTGCTTTATAGCAATAATCGTAACACATTGTAAAGCATTTTATCATGACTAACAAGGTCATGTATTATAATGTGTTATAACTGTTAACAACTCACTGAGAATGCCCACATAGATAATGCATTATACATATATTTATGATGTTATAATTTGCTTATAAACTTGTATAACTATCATTATTAACATTCATTAATTATCATAAGGCTTTATAACAATAAGCATAACACATTATAATACCTGACCTTGTAAGTCATGATAAAATGATTAATAATGTGTTATGATTAGTGCTATAAAGCATTGTGATCATTTATGAGTGTTTATATCTATACTTATACAGTGCTACAATGTGATTATAACACATTATACATATTTTTATAATGCGTTGTAGAGATAGGTGTCAAGTAAAGGTTTACCCAAAAGTACATCCAGTATGTACCGGTTGATAAAACAAAAACATCATCTTGCAACCACTCCTGTGATAAAAATCAAAACACATGATTCTCAAATAAACATCATAAAATTGTTGGATTGTTCTCTTTAACACACCATAGAAAAACAACACTTGTAACACAAGATCACGCTTATTCTTTTTTTTATCTGCAGAGCTTTTTACAAGCCAACCTCTCACAGGGATCACCCCTCAGGTTAGCAGGGGCCCATGCAAAAACACTCATATTATTCTCAAAAAACCAGCCTTGGTGGCATTTTAAAATAACACAATTTGCATCACTCAAAGGGATATTCCGACATAAAATGAACCTAATGCCCAATTTTTTTTTAGCAAAGACACTAAACACAGCTCACCTACTCTCTTCCAGCAGCCATTTCTTCATGGAAATACAATCAGACCGAGAAGCTAAGGCAGAAGAACTACCGCGTCTGCAGTGCAAAATGATTAATATGGTGATTTTTACTTTAAGAAAATGATTGCTATCCTGCAGTCATTACTAAAGTTGGTACTAGAACTAGAGAAGCAAGCAGTCGGCAACATTAATCTCTTAATGGGGTGTCCAACTCAACGTTATGGTGTGTTTGGCCCTAAATTAATTTTATGCTGGAATGTCACTTTAAATAAAACAATGGTGATTGGTGCTGAGTTGTGACAGAAGATGGCAGGTGCAGTCATTAGCTTTGCCATGCTAGTAAACCCAAAATGCAAAACATAACACAAAATATGTCTTCATGCTTAAACACTGAGCATAACAGATTTTAAAAAAGATAGAAAGCTTTTAAGCTGTAAATCATGTAAAGCTATTAGCATAACCCACAACATCAGCCAACAAAACAGCACAGTAGCCCCTCTTTAAATATTCATCCTTGCAGAAGAATTGGTCTGTTAATGGATGAGATCATTGATGAAATATGCAGCAGATCATATTTCACACATCAGCTATCACACACTCCACCCCCCAGGCTTTACATTTTCCACCTTTTCTCTACATTCACCGTGAGAGATTCTCATTTTCATCCATCCTGATCGTCCATGTCCCCTTTTCTCTGATCACTCATTACCTTTAAGACAAAAGCCCCTTTTAGAGGCGGCCCCAGCAGGTGAATAAACTCCACTCTTCTCTCAGAGGACAAAACAGCCTGAAGGTCCAGCTTGGCTTAATAAGGCCACTGTCGCTGTCAGGAGGAGCCATTCCTGCTGCTGCTGCTGCTGCATGGAGCATTATCCTAATTAATCTTTAGAGGGGTTATTGCATCTGCATGATATCACATTGCCTTTTTTTCTCAATGAGATTAGCAGATTTAACATGCATGGCTGGCATTTGCTGCTCTTTATTGTTTTGCCCCTTTCCTCTCTGTTGTCTTCCCTCACTTATTAGGTAGTGAGAGTTTTATCCAATAGGACGTGTCGGCGTAATTAGCTGTACCCTGGGGTTGTATTAGCTCACACTCTGCCTAGCTCAGCTGGATAAAATCTGACACACTACTTTCTTTCTGTGCGTGCATGCATGTGTGCGTGCGTGTGTGTTATTTCTATACTCTCCTCTGTGTCTCCTCTGAGGCTTACTTCCTCTTCAGCAGAATAGAGATGTAACAGTCCATGGTTTAATAGTGAGACTAATATTTTCACGTCTTCATACCTCTGCATACTTTAAATTTCTGTTTGTATGTTCAAGTGCCTGCATGCTTGGCCTTTGTGCCCACACATATTGATGTGTTTGCAGTACACAGACAAGGACACATGTGCACTTGATATGAATTATGAGGAGCCATACACCCGACAGCAGTGCACTGCTTCATGTCCAGATCCATCTCAGCCTGCTGTAGGAGTTACTGTAACCCTTTAGCTACCTCTGATCAGAAAAAAAGCTATTCAATAAACCATTTAGTGTGGCACAGCCTTTCCAAAACTTGAAATCAATAATAGTGTACTAATACAAAATTCAAGCCCTCCCACATTCATTGACCCTTTGGTTGGGGAAATTATGTTTGATAGCATAAGACAGAACTTAGAGGATTTGAGTACAGCAATGTTATACTCCTGCATAATTCATGTGAAACATTACATAATGCATAAATAAGTACATGTTCAAGAGTTTACACCTTATAAGAAAGGGTTTTATCCTTAAGTGTGGATTGTGGGGATTTCTTTAAAGGGAAACTAAACAGTAAAACCAAGTAATAAGTGCGCTGCACACTGTAGGATCTTTCTCACCTCAAACACTTAATAGAGAAGTTAGCCGATGATTAGACGCCCATCAGGCTGGGGAGGACCCCAACATGGCACAGAGAGGTCCTGTTCACCATGAGGAAATTCATATAATACACCTCCATACAGCTAACTAAACATGATCCTGTCCACCCTTAAAATATAAACATATGATCACACAGGTGTTGATTGATTCTTGAAGTTAAATCAACTAGCCATGACAAACTGCCAAAACCAGATTGTGATGCAGTTTGTGTCTGTTTTCTTCAATTTGCTAGATCTCTTTTGCCAAGTCCAACGGTATTCTTATCAGCTAGCATATACAGGTAGAATAAACTCAAAACCTGGTGAATTTGAAACATCAGCATTTTTACTGATGGCATTTCTTCCAGATGGTCTCCTTTTTCCTCCTTTTGAAGTCCAATTTACTAGCCACGACAAACTGCCAAAGCCTTATTTTGATGCTGTTTGTGTCTGTTTTCTTCAATCTGCTAGATGTCTTTTCCAGAGTGCGTTGTATTTTAACTTCCCTGAAGAAATGTTAACATTAACATGTTAAGGAATTAATCAAAATGACTTGCATAGGAGATTGTTACTGCAGTGATACAATACCAACTTACAAATAAACAAATCCTGGTTATTGCATGTGTCAGATTCAGAACACGGCATCAGAGAGGACACAAGAAAAAAACACAGAAGCAGTTTTTTCCCCATGGTGCACTTCAATGTCAACACGTTTCACTGTGTTTGTAGTTGTTGTGCATATCAATCTGTGCCTCTTTGTTACAGCATTAGCAACAGAAGCTAGTGCTCGTGGGGTTGCACTCATGTAACTCGATCCATACGACACACTGACTGGGATGCTAGTGCTAATGTGGTGTGTGTGCGTGTGCATGAATGAGCCAATCTACTGCACAGCTTTATCTGAGATCCTTCCAGCCGAGCGCACTCACATGCCATATGTTTACAGGCCAACACGTGGTAAACAGGGTGCAACAAAGCAACAGTATGGACAAAGCTAGAACACAAATACTCCACAAAGACCACCTCAGTTGTTTTATTTTGTAAAACACTTAAATAACTGTGTTAAGCTCTATGGTTTAATCTCCAAATAACACATACGATTGAGGAGTGCAAGAATTTAAAAGCTTTTACATACAAGGGCTTTGTATCTTTAGAGTACTATTGTAGTCTACGCTTGGTTTAAAGGGATATTCTGGCGTAAAATTAACTAAGGGTCAAACACACCATAACACCAATTTTGACACCCCGTTGAGAGATGAATGTTGTCGACCGCTTGCTTCTCTGTTTATACCAAGTTTAGTAACGACCGCACGATAGCAATACACAGGGGTCTGAGGAGCCATAAACAAACCTCAACCAAAACGCCACTCTATAGCCACAAATAAAGCCACCAAATATCTTTTTAATTTTGCCTAATTTCTTTAGCAAAGAGGCTAAAAACAACTCACCCATTCTCCTCCAGCAGCCGCTTGTTTGTAGCGAGACCTCGGGCCAGTCCATTAAGGACTGCTGCGGGGTGAGGCAGCTCAAGGAAGAGCATTTATGTTTGGTGGCTAGTGCTATGGCTTGGACCGTATATGTACTGTTGATGAAGTGGTCGTTACTAAAGTTGGTATAACTAGAGAAGCTAGTGGTTGGCAACATTCATCTCTCGATGGGGTATCTAACTCGGTGTTATGGTGTGTTTGAGCCTAAATTAATTTTACGCCGGAATATCCCTTTAACTGCAAGACTATTCCTGAGTTATCTAAATGCTGTCAAAGTTTCCAGACTTGTTTTACAGTTCAAAAAATATCTGAGTGCTGTTTCTGTCTTTTTGTCCCTCTTCACAGTTTGGATCCAGCCTTCACTCCATACTCCACTGAAGTAAAGAGGTCTTCATTGGGACCCATCTCACCATGGACAGGAACAGGAAGTGGGTGCTGGGCTTTGGAGCTGTGCTATTGATCATCTTGAGTCACATGACCTCCGCGCTTGAGGTGCCGCTGGATCGTAAGTATTGAATTTTGAATATCGCAAACTTTGATTTGAAATTCTGTAATGTGATAACTTTTATACTTACCATTCAAGACGAGACCAAACTTTGATGGAAATGCCCTATAATGCTTTTATGTTAAAGGGTTTCATTAACATTACAAATACAGTCCCTTTTGACCACTTCTAAGGCTTTAGAGTTGCATATAGAGCAGCGGTTTACTGGTTCTCTTGTGTTTCAGCTTTGCATGTCTCAGCATGGACTCAAGTTTGCAGTTTCAGCTATGAGATGCTATAAAACTCTTTAAACCTTCTGTGTAACATCCTGTGTAAAATAATGAATTCTTCAACTACTTTTTTAGCACTTAATGAGGCTGCCTGATGAAACTTAGACCACTGAAGAAGTGACCAATCACTAAGTCATGTGCAAGCTCACTAAGATGCTTAAAAGTACTTGAACATTGAACTTTTTCACCTGAATCTGTGGTTTACTCCTTGCAAAGACTAACACCTCTCCTTAACATTCTATCACTGTGGTACGGCGTGTAACGATGGACAAAAAGCTAAAGTTCTGGAAGGATGTAAGTTGCCACAAACACTGCTGTCACTTGAAGTGCTGCAGACCTTCTCCTCTTACCTGACTAAGTGTTGTTTGGATTCTAGCAGTACTAGAAGTGCATGCAGTAATGTCAGCAGTGTGACTGTGTGGAGTGACTTGCTTGTTTTGGAGTGGCGCTTTGTTTATTGTCACCTCAAAGACAGGTAAGCTGACATCAGATTAGACGTTGTAGTGGCTTTGTTTGCAGCTCCACACGGTGTGAAACTTGATCGTCTAGTTTACGTGAACGCTTGCTGCATGCCGCCTGCATATCCTTGATTCTGTCAGTGTAAGTGTGCTGTTTTTACTCTTCATTGTACACGTCTTAACCACCCTTCCATTCATGTTTCTCCAGTGCCCCAACCCCCCACTATAACGCTACAGTCCCCAAAGGATTACATCTTTGATCCGCGGGAGAACATTGTCATCCACTGTGAGGCCAAAGGGAAGCCTCATCCCAGGTGAGAAGAGCCCTCCTCTCATCACAAGGATGATACAGACGCACACTTTGTATATTTTACTGGTTACACTCCTGGTTAACAAAAGAACTGACAAAAACACGTGGCTTTGGTCATAAAATGAAGCAAACCCATATGTTTCCATTAGTAGTGGAATAAAATCAGTTCTTTAACAGTTGATGCTGATAATGGTAGAGCAGGTCTGCCATTAGCTAATAAACAGGTGCATCTCAAAAATGATAAAATGTCCAAAAAATGTCAATTCCCCCCCCCATGATACAATTCAGAAAGTGAAACTTACATTCTAAGTGAGACCTTTTTGCATTCTGGATTCATTACACACGCAGTAAAATATTTCAAGACTTTTTTAGTTTGAGTCTTGGTGATTACAGCTTAAAAAATAAAAATAAAAAAAGAATCTCAAAACATTAGATTATTACAAAACACCACCCCAAACAAAAAAGGATTTATGACACAAAAAAATATCTTCTTGAAAATGATGTTCATTGTTGCTCTCAGTACTTGGTCAGGGCTCCTTTTGCTCAGTTACTCCATAGAGGTAATCAGTCTCTGTCTCTGCTGGAGTGTTATTAAAGTCCAGGTTCCTTTTGTTTTCTACAATCTTTTTATTGAGAACAAGGTACAAAGAAACAGTGATATAAAGAGACGATATATACATGTATATATATATATATATGTATATGTGTGTGTGTGTGTGTGTGTGTGTACATATATATTTAGACTCTGATTCAGAAGGAACTCGACTCTTATTGTCCATTTCTTGGCTCATCTTTGTGTACTGGCTCTGATGCTCTGACTCAGTCCTTGTGAAGCTCCTCTAAGTTCTTGACTCTGTTTGACAGTCCTCTCCAGGCTGTTTCTTGGTCTCCTCTTCCTCCTTCATTTTTCCCTTCAGTCAACTTCCCATGATCTGCTTCCATACAGCACTCTGTGAACAGCCAGACTTTTAAGCAAAGACCTTCTGTGGCTTGACCCCCTTTGTGGAGGGGGTCAGTGATGGTCTTCTGGACAGTTGTCAAGCCAACAGTCTTCCTCATGAGTGTGTGGACCTTTGCAGGTGTTCAGAGTTCATTCGCTGGTTAGAGCCCCTTTTAGGACTGAAAGAACTAACAAGAAACTGGACTTTTCCACAATATTCTGATGTTTTGAGATACGTGTCAGAAACAACATGTGGGTGATTTCTAAATGACTTCAATTGTCCCAATGAGTGATTAGTCAGTCTACCTCTGGTTTCCATACAGTGTTATGGCTCTCTGTGTGAAATTATAGATCTGCTTCTGAGGGGCAACTTAACCCTAGCAGTGTGGAAATCACCATAGCTACTGTCGTCATGGTGACCACTTGAGAAACACCTGACAGAGTGAATTAGACACAGTTTAGATTTGCCACATGGCCCTGAATCAAACAAGTTAGCCAAACCCCTGCTATGAAATCAGTCATCCACATCAGCCAGCATGAAACCACCACAGTTTACTGTTGTGCTTTTTGTTACCCAATTGTATGCTTCTCCATTACTTCCAATTTGAAAACAGAAGTATTTATAGTTCTTGTTGATCCTAGCTTCTCCTGGACAAGAAATGGGTCCCACTTCGATGTGGAGAAGGACTCCAAAGTCTTGATGAAGCCGGGATCAGGGACTCTGGTCATCGACATCAGTGGAGAAAAGGCGGAGGCCTATGAGGGAACATACCAGTGTACGGCACACAATGAGCATGGCACAGCTGTATCCAACAGCATTGTCATCAGACAGTCCAGTAAGACTTTAGATTTCCTCATTTCTGTTGGTTTCTGAAATCACATTTTTTTCCCATTTCAGAATGTACACTTTAGTCATTCACAATATAATAATTTTACTTTTCAAGTTTCTTTTGGGACTCCCGAAACTAAGAAAAAAAACAAAAAAACTGAATTAAAAAAAATATGTGTCAACAGTCATAATACACACTATTTTTTGAGGCCTGCAGTTTCCTTGTTTGATGTTTGCGACTCGCAGGGTCCCCCTTGTGGTCAAAGGAGAGAAATGAGGTCCTTGTGGTGCAGATGGGGGTCCCCCTGGTGCTGCAGTGCCGACCTCCTGCAGGGCTGCCTCCACCTGTCATCTTCTGGATGGATAACAGTGAGTCATTTGCATTTAAACCTATCTGCATGGAATAATTGATTTTTGGATAAAAACAACCTTTTATTGATTTCTTTGTGTTCATGCCTGACTCTCTCTCTCTGTGCTGCAGATTTCCAGAGGTTACCGCTGGATAAACGAGTGTCCCAGGCTCTGAACGGAGACTTATACTTTTCCAACGTTCTCCCTGAAGACAGCAGACCTGACTACATCTGCTATGCCCGATTCCCGCACACACAAACTATCCAGCAGAAACAGCCCATTTCAGTCACTGTGCTGGACAGTAAGTTATGACCTTTAAACAAATTAAAATTTTAAACCTTAACAGACATTTTCAGAGTCAGTAGAAGCTTTTTAATTTCATATTTTAAGATGTTTTATCAACATTTTCCATATAGTTTGCTTTTGTGTTACCTTTGTTTCTATGACTATTGTACATGCAAACCTGTCTGAGCATAACATGTTTTTTTGCACATTTTTCCCTCTAGTTCAAGAGCTCGAATGGCATTGTAGCACGATTTAATTTACTTTAGGTCATCTCAGTGCTAAAATGATGTAGCTTTGCTGTTTAACTCATTCTGTGTTTTAAAAATGCATTGTCCCAAAGCTGATGTATTTTTGAAAACACTTTTAAAAAAGCATTGTTTTCTGTTTTGTTTCCTTGTTTTGCATGCTTATTATTTTCTATTTCAGTGGAAACATTGAATGAGACTCTGGCTGCTATGTACAATGTCACTGATTTCTATAGTGGTGAGTGCTGCTGGTTTATATCCCACTCAGCCCCCTCAGTGTGAACTGAATCCTGTTTCCACTCCCTGACCCAACCAAACCTGATGCCACTCACCTTTGACCGGCCTAAATCTCCCCCTCAGTAACACACTTGTCCTTCAGATTTCCTTAATTTTATCCTCCAAGGGTTTCCTTTATGCAATTGAAGGTTCTAAATGTGATATTTGTTGACATGAATGAAAATAACTCGGTCATACTGCATGATAAGAAGCGAGTAAATGGCAGACAGTAGTATCTGTGATCTCCCCTGTATGCAGATAACACATAAAAGCCTTTAAGCAACCCTCAGAGCATGCATATTATTAAATGTCAGCTAACTGCATCTTCCAACTGCATCTTCCTTGCAATCAAACAGTAGACACTTACTAACTCAGACTGATTGAATCATCTGCTTAATCAAGCTCATCCCCGGTGATCATCCATGATTGCCACATAAAAAGCATAGGGCAACATCTCAGTTTTATCAAACGGCACTGGGCCTCATTCTCCGCCAATATGTTATCAAGTTTCATGGAGTAGAACTGTTCAGACATGTACCTAAATTGATTTCCTGACAAGACTGCATGGCACTGTGCACATGCAGATATGACACAAGACTGCGAAGGAGGAAATTTAGAAACATGCAATCTAAACTAGCCCTTTAATGCCTTTTGTATCATATTTGATACATACTTTTATGATACTTCTATCAAATCAATATGATCAACAAATTACAAAAAAAAAATACCTGAATACAGTCCGATAAATAGTAAAAATGTCCTCTTGTGGTTTATTAGTTTCCAAAAACATCAAATGTATCAAACAAGATAAATATATATTTGTTCAATTTTAAGGACATTTAGATTTCTTTTAGTTTTCAGTAGTAAGTGAAATTAACATTTCAGCTTAAAAAAAATCAAATTTTCTGGCCATAATTTGTGGTTTCAGGCAAAAAGGGTGAGAAAAAATGAACCCTAAATGTTAGAAATACTAGAGATCCATGTGGATCCTGTGTCGGCTGTTTCTTCAGCTGATTCGCTGACACCTACCCCTCACTACTAGTGTCAGACAACATAAATTACTATTCAAAAATCATTTTTCTTTTCACCTGTTGTCTCTTTTGTTCCTTAATATTATGAAGAAAACTCAATAATAGATTCATCGATATCAGAAATTCTTCAGTGGAGCTTCTGCACCCCTGTCTTATGACTATAATAGAAACAAATAGCACACACTGCGTTGTATAGGCCATGGCTCAATCCTTTACAACCCCTTCCTCCTATTTTTACCAATAAATTAGAAATCGAGACCAGCCCTCGTGTTTCATCCGTCTCCTTTGAGGGTTTTTGTTTGGCCCTTCATATCACATGTTGCCGCTTGCTTCTTAAACACTTGTGTTCTCACATGTTCAGACACCCCAGAGGGAGAGCGTCGCCCTGGTTTCATGCTGCCTGTTGGAGCCACCAGCACCAAGATGGTTCTGAGAGGGGAGACTCTGGAGCTGGAGTGCATCGCTGAGGGCTTGTAAGTAGGCGCGTATAGAAAGTTAGTAAAAAATGCAGAAACAGCCTGAAAACAGACACCCTCTTGTGTTTGTTTCTGTAATAGGCCCACCCCAGAGATCTCCTGGCAGAAGGATGGAGGGGAGCTTCCGAGCACCAGGACGTCTTTTCATAACTTCAACAAAATGCTTAAAATTTCTGATGTGAATGAGAATGATGGTGGAGAATACCGCTGTACAGCTATGAACAATTTGGGCACTGCTCACCACATCATCAAGGTCACAGTCAAAGGTATGGTATGACTGAACATGAGACTGAACATTTCAATTTATAGTCAAGTAAAAACAGTCTACTCGTGTTATAATTCACACTGAACTGAACATCACCATGACAGGTAATGTTAGACACAATGAATGGGAGCTCTACAGGAGTTTCAACACAGTTATATTTGTACTCATTCATCTCTCCTTATAAGAAATTTTCAATTGACATGTCTTTAAACATGAAGAAGTCAAATGTAACTATTTTAACATTGTAAAAAACAAAGCACTGTCAAAGTGACCTCAAAAATCCTGCACTTATTTGTATTTTTCATCCACAGCGGCTCCTTTCTGGATCAGCGCTCCCAGGAACCTGATCCTCGCCCCAAATGAGACAGGCATCTTGACATGTCGAGTCAGCGGAGAACCCAAACCAAAGATCACCTGGTTTGTCAATGGAGTCTCCATAGAGAGTGAGTGAAATGATATTAGGTTTTTCTCAAATGTTAGACAGAACCAAGTTAAAGAAATATTCAGAGTTGGTCAGAACTCAACAAGCAATTCTGTACATTTTACTGTACCGTTTTTTTGTAATAGATGCACCAGAGGACCACAGTCGAAAAGTGGAAGGAGACACTGTGATTCTCAGCAATGTACAGTCAGGATCAAGTGCTGTCTATCAGTGCAATGCATCCAACGAGTTTGGTTACCTGTTAGCGAACGCTTTTGTCAATGTTCTTGGTGAGTGAAACCATTGCATTGAATTTTTACATTTGATATGCCAAAGTTTTAAAAAATGTGAATACACTGATCAGTTTGTGTGACTATTGAGATGTTGTGTGTCTTCCTACAGCTGAGCCACCAAGGGTGCTCACACCACCCAACAGAGTGTACCAGGTCATCACCAACAACCCTGCATTACTTCACTGTGCCTCCTTTGGCTCCCCAATACCAATCATCACATGGTGAGGTCCAGATTTTGGATCGTTTCTTGGATCATATCGGACAAAGATTTAAAACACATCTGATTAATGCATCTGCAAAACTGTATGAAAATTGAGGTCCTAGCCTGCACTGAAACCTGGATCCACCCAGAAAACACCAGCTGCAACCCTACATTTTCTGTCAACATTCTTGTGTCCACAGTCTCAAATCTGGTCTCTGAGTTCATGCACAACAATGACCTATTTGATCCAAATCAGTCTGGCTTTTGACAGGGCTACCCTATTAAAACTGCTCCTCTATAATGAAGCAGCTGTGATTGGCTAGAACTGTTCTAACTTGTATTGCCGCAAGAACTATTAGCAGCCTTTGGCACAGTGAACCACCAATTCCTCCTCTCCACACTCACTGAACTTGGTATCTGTGGATCTGCCCTTTGTTAGTTTCCTACCTCACAGGGAGATCTTTTGTAGAAGAGGAGAGTCTGAACAACACTGCTTAACAGGGGTGCCTCAAGAGTCAGTGCTTGGACCCCTCCTTTTCTCTGTATGCACTCCCATCATTTCTTATATCACCGAGTCTCGGTCTAGATTTTGTCAGGCCTGGCTGCTGTTGACCAACTAACCTTTACGAACTTTCAGATGTACATTTGGAAAAACAGTGTCTGAAAATTTTAACACCTGCCATCAGAATATTCAATGATGTTATGGTCTTTCCCTGTTGCTGTGCAGGTTCAAAGACAGTCAAACCAGCATTAAGAATGGTGACCCATATGTGATCCATGAAAATGGCACATTAGAGATCCATGTGGCTCAGCCCTCCAACAGTGGGAAGTACACCTGCATTGCCACCAACAACCTGGGGATCAAGGAGAACCACGTGTACTTGGAGGTTAAAGGTCAGATAAAGACCAGAATAAACTAAATGTCCTGACTAGAAGCTCATAAGGAAATTTTATATGGGGGCTAATTTTTTTTTTTTTTTTCCATCTTTAGAGCCAACCCGTATCCTTAAGCAGCCAGAGTACAAGGTGGTTCAAAGAGGAATGGGCGCCACATTTGAGTGTAAAGTCAAACATGACCCATCCCTCATTCCCACCATGACCTGGCTCAAAGACAATGGAGAGCTTCCTGATGATGAGAGGTACAGCACTTACGATATAAACCCCAAACAGCATCTGTTCAAATGTGAGGACGGTAAAAGCAGCATGATTGTGATATTCTTCCCTCAGGTTCATCGTGGACACAGACAGTCTGACTATAAAAGATGTGACAGATGGAGATGAAGGCACTTACACCTGCATCATGAACACCACCCTGGACCAGGACTCAGCCAGTGCTATGCTTACTGTCGTAGGTGGGTGTATAGTTGAATCTGGAGTTAAAATGTTTTTGGTTAGATAAGTATGCATTTTAGATTTGTCATTTTGAACTCTAAAAAACAGAAAATTGAAAGGGCAAAATAACAGTAAAAAAGAAAACTGAGAAAACTATTGACATAAGCCTCTTCTTTGGGACTGTACTCTACGTCACTCCAAGAAGAAGGCCATCAATGTCATTTAATAATCAAATATTGGGTTTGCATCTTCCTTAAATTGAAGGAGTGGATCCAAACTTTGTCAAAGTGCCTCAGTTTGTCTTATGAGCCAAATTTTCCCCAAATGAATTGGACCATTTCTTCCAGCCACAGTTTTCACAGGAGCACCTTCTCAGATCTGTTTCTTTGCTGTGATTAGACTGCAGGGTAGCAGTTGTTGTTGACATGTGTTAATTATCTTATTCTGACGGTACATATTTAATGACTCAGCTCTATCCCAATCTACATCACCCTTTTAACCACATTTAGTATCTTTAACTGTCTCCTTACCACAGTATTTTCCTGCCAATGACATTTCCAAACCTTTTACTGACATCTAATTTCTTCTATTTTACTCTTGTTTCTTGCTGTCTCAGAGGCTACTCCTACTCCAGCTATTGTCTACGGTAAACTTTGTCCATAAATCCGGATTTAAAAGCTTTTTTTCCAGTCTTATTTTTCAACTAAGTAGTTTCCATTTCACCCTGGTTTTTAGTTGATGTTGGTTTAGGTCTTTGTTTTTGCCATAAACCATGCTTTTATTGTCCATGTGCAGTATTATTGTATTTTTTTAAATGTCTGAAGTTACTTATCCTTCACATGTTTGAATTACATGACCTTTGCATGTCATTAGTTCACTCTCACAGGTGTTTCTGATTAGACCTCTCTGCTGGTGCAGAGCAGGTGCAGCCTGACTGATTACAGAGGGCTAATCAGTCAGGATTGGAAACACCTGGTGGAGCCTTCCCAATCTTAAAATGTTTGATAGTGTTAAAAAAAAAGTCACTCATGTGATTAAACAGAAAACTAGACAAACTGCCCGTAGTTTATCATTAAATATTGGAGAACTTGTTTCTGAACCTTCGGGCACAATCGATTGTCTTTAGTTAAAGTTTAGAAACATTAAAGTCAGTTAAAGACTCTTTGTTTTGGCAACTATTTTACTACAGTTATCCCAGATAAAGCATTCTGGACAGCTTTTTTCAAGTACATGTCAGTCTTTTTCCGTTGATTGAATTAGCCAAGAAAACGTAAATCCAGGTGTTTAAGGTTTAGCCACAGCTGTATTTCTAGCAGATACAGGAGTTTAATTTCTTTGTTGGTTTTGGGCTTGTTTTTGTGTTTGCAGAGAAACCTGACCCTCCGACTGACCTGGAACTGACCGACCAGACAGAGAGAACCGTTCAGCTCACCTGGGTGTCAGGAGATGAGCACAATAGTCCCACACAAAGTATGAAATGCTGCAATCTTAAACATGAAACATAAAATCTGGCACTCTCACATCCCCCAAAAAATCCCACATCTAAAGGCCATATGTACACATGTAGCCGGGTATTTTTATAAATGAATATCCAACCCCCTCAGTTTTAAAAAAAAGTCACATACACACATCATTTCAAATAAAATACCATCCACACAAAACCGCAAAAGTGTGCGCGGTTGTAAGCATGCTAGACCTGGACTTGGGAGTCTATCCAATCAAAGCAAGCTACCCTTTCTCGTCATCACTTCTCCAAACATGAAACATAGCACTGTGTAGTTTGTTCATGTGGACCAACAAAGAGGTGGAATTGCTTTTGTCCACTGCCTGACATAAACAAAAGCACATATTATAGGACGTTTATCGATTAGTTGTTGCAGACACTGACACAGGCCGAAACGTACAAAAAAATATTAATTCTAGCAGATACCCGGCTACATGTGTACATGGCCATAGTCAGCTGCTTCTGTCAGTCATGAACACATCTTGACGATATTTTCAATGTTTGATATATCTGCTCCTGAAATGAAGTCTCAAACTTTATTTTCCCCTCTCATCTTCTTTAGAGTTTCTGATCCAATATGAGGATCTTCTCCACCAGCCAGGATTCTGGGTAAACCTCACAGAGGTTGCTGGTACGAGCACCACAGCACAGTTACGCCTCTCTCCATACGTCTACTACTCCTTCAGAGTCCTGGCTCTCAATCATGTCGGTTACAGCGAGCCAAGCCAACCTTCAAGCCAATATCGGACCAACCCTGCAGGTGATGAGCGTACCTTAAAAACACAAAGGTACCCCGACATGTGAAATATTCAAATATATTTAAGTTTTTTTTTTGTTGTTTTTTTGTAGCTCCTGATGAAAATCCTTCAAATGTTCAGGGATTAGGAACAGAAACTGGGAACATCGTCATCTCCTGGACAGTAAGAAAAACCTTTGACAGATGAAAGCTCATTTTTGACCTGTAGAGGAGTGTCTTTAATTTCAGTGAGTGAAAATGACATTTCTCTGTACAGCCTTTGACAGGGTTTCAGTCTAATGGGCCCAATCTGGAGTACAAAGTGCAGTGGAGACAGAAGGATGTGAATGAGGACTGGGAGTCAAAGACGGTAGCCAATGTTTCCCAGTTTGTCGTGACTGGAACTCCAACCTATGCACCGTTTGAGATCAAGGTCCAAGCTTTGAATGATTATGGAAGTGGTCCAGAGCCTGAGGTTGTGATCGGGTACTCTGGAGAGGACTGTAAGTGGATCACATATCAGGGTTTGATTGAATGTTTGAAACCGCTGCGCTTGACGGCTGAACCGTATCATTTTTGAGATTGTAATTTTCACTGAACTCATGTGGCAGGTTGGGTTAAGTCATATTCTTTTATATCATGTTTACACAGGTTTTCAGTGGTATGAGAGAATGCCAAACTCTTGTTTTTTGGACTGATTTGAGTCTTGCTCTTTTGTTTTTCTGCTCTCAAGTGCCCTCGTCTGCTCCGGATAGTGTTCAGATCATGGTTCACAACAGCACTCTTGCAGAGGTTCACTGGGAGCCTGTACCTTTTACATCCGTCAGAGGCAAACTGCAGGGATACAAGGTACTTCTTTGATAAATGGTTATTTCGAAATCTTGTTTGTTTTAATACTTGAAGGGGCACTGATACCACTTGATGACAAAATGCAAACAAACGGTACAAGGAATACAGACAATGTTCCTAACTCTGTCATGCAGTTTTTGCACCTACAGGTTAAACGTGGGTGAAAAACTATCTAATGTTAATTTTGCTCTGCAGTTGATTCCAAGACTGCAGCACCAAGCGACAAGCAAACTGTCAGAAAGCATAGCCTGATAAATCAAGTATTCTGATTTTGATGATTCTGATAAACTTACCATGAGATGTGAGAACACATCCTCTCAGAAAGTTGTACCTCCATCTTGGAAATTTCAAAATAAAGTTCAAATCAAACAGCACTACAATCTACCTTGTAGATACAACCAAAACTAGAGAGTTATCTTATAAAAATGAAACCAAGCAAGAACTCACATTTATGGACCTATCCGAGGAAACGTATTCGTCCTTTTTAAAGTGAAAACCCAGACATCATTGTGTTTTATTTTGGTAGAGTGTGCTGTTGCTCCTACTTCCTTAGAGGTTGTCCATCCATGTGTTAACTCCTCATTAGATAATCAATATCAGGTGAGAGGGTTTATAAAGGTAGAGCTCACCTTTCGTCTGTAAAGTCTGAACTGAGGTGTTTGCTGCTGAAATGAGAGGACGTTGAGTTGAGCTTGATCCTAAAACTAGACCCTGAACATGCTGATTAATTCAAACTCACATGCAGATATTTATTGCTTTGTTTGCACAGGCATGAACCACAAAGCAATATCAAACTTTAAAAACACTATTAAAAGAAGTTCTACCTCGGTAGTTCTGTAGGAACCTTCTCTGAGCAACTCTTAGCGAGAAGGGAACAGAAACTTGGTGTTTCGCTGTCATTAGCTGCATTTACATGGGCTTTGGTCGGAAAAAAAATGCATCATGTAAACATCTCGATCAGAAGATTCTGATACAATTCATCTCAATCGGAAAGAAATTGTGCTCCGATCGAGAATGGTGGTTTATGACGATCATTATTCGAAATGCATCCATGTAAACGCTTTTTCCGATTGTGACTCTCTTACCTGACTCGATCTTCACTCTTTAGCCTTTGGCTCATTTATTGAGGTCAGTACTGGAGGTTTTATTTTTAACACTTTGGCATGAAACATAACCACAGGTGCTGTCGTGTCTGCTCCTCCGGTAACATAACAAGGCGTACATACAGCGTAATGATGTCACATCTTCACACACAGAGCAACCTTTGACAGAACAGTAGAATAAGTACGCAAGGGCACCATCACTTCATTAACTCACTTTCACTGATTTCTCCAATGTCAGTGTCTTTTTACAGTTTTCCACTCTGCTTAGGAAACCCTTTGGTCTTTTAAAAGTGTCCTTAACTGCTAACATTTTTTTACCTTGAGAACTCTCTTGAGGACTAAGGTGCTTTGTGAAAAACTCAGGATCTACTTTACCTGGAAATTTGTCTCTTAAAAAAGCGTTTTGTACAAAGCAGCTCGACAAAATAAAGCTACTCGTGTTTCCTCTAGGTGTACTACCACCGTGAGCGAGGCTTGCATGAGACCGAGGGCGAGACAGAGCAGCAGGAGGAGCAGGTTCTGACGTTCAGTGGGAACCGCAGTGAGGGGCGCTTGCCGGGCCTCCAGCCCTACAGTGTCTACAACCTCTCTATCAGGGTCCTCAACAGCAAAGGAGAGGGACCCCCAAGTCAGAGCAAGAAATTTGAGACACCTGAGGGAGGTGTGTGTGGCTGATGTTCTTAGTTTCCTTTGAGAAGTTGATCTGTTTTATTGTATGAGTTTGTTTTTTTACATGCTGTGTTCCTGTATAAACATTTGCAGTAAAAGCCCCTTTAAGGAACTACCCTTTGAACTGACTGCAACCCACTCGAACTTATCTAGTTTACACCCTGAAAATCACACTCAAGCATCAAGTTCAATGTTCAATCATGTTTCAATAAACGCTGAATAGTACCACCGATTTTGTGTTGCAACATCTGAGTTTTACTCTGTTTTTGGCTTTCTTTTCAGTTCCTGGACCTCCTTCCTTCCTGAAAATTATGAATCCCAGTTTGGACTCGGTCACTCTGAAATGGGGCCCACCAGAAAAGAACAATGGACGCCTTGCTGGATACACACTGAAATACCAACCAGGTAGACTTACAGTCTGATGGGCTCCGTGAAGTATCATGTGACATCTTTGCAAAGGGAAACTATAATAAGCAACTCCCAGTTCTCTGATTTTACTTCTTTTCTGTCCTCTTTAGTCAACAACTCCAATGAACTCGGACCAGTTCGAGTCATGACGTTCCCCCCCAATGAGACATCCACCACCCTGGCCAACTTAAACTCCAGCATGCGCTATAAGTTTTACCTGAGTGCAAAGACAATCAAGGGCTCTGGCCCGTCAATCACAGAGGAGGCCTTCACTGTCATGGACACTGGTGAGCTGTTCAGTTTTATTTCGCTTCTTTTACAGCAAATTACAATCAATCCCAAAAAAGACAAGCCCTTTACGTCAGGCATTTTGGGAAACAAATCACAGGTCTATCGTCGGATTCTGATACTTGGATCTCTTAGGATCTTAAAAGCGTACAAATATGAGGTCCAGATGCTTTCAGCGCCTTATACCTTTTCTATTTCTGTTTCTTTTTTTCCTCTTTGAAGCTCATACTCAGCCTACCGTAGTGGCAGGCAAAGGTAACCGGAGTTGCCACTGGGAGCAGCTGCATGTTCATATCATCAGATATTAGAAACATAAAACTAACTTAGGATAGACAATGTTCATCCCTGCATGTTACAAAGCTAGCATGTGTAAAAGAAACAACAAACAAAAAAAAAACAGGGTTTACATGTGACAAACTTCCATGGCATCTGCAAGCCGCCGTACCTGAGAGACAAGGATGCACTGAATGCAGCATCATTAACGAAACTGAATTTTAACAGCTGTTTGCAGTATACCTGCCATGCTTTTACCCTCTCTTCTAATGAAGCAGCTCTCATTAGAAGCCACTCGCATGATACTTGTGAATTCATCAGTTTCTCCTCTAACTTGTCTTATTCACCTGCTGATGCTACAGTAGACAAGAATGTATGAACAAGTGGAATATAGTTTGAATAATATGCATGCTGCTTCACTCGGCATGTCGGTAGCAAAACAATGTAAGTCACTGTCTATGCAGCGGGTATCTGTGTTGTCTCACTTTTTTCCATGTTCTTTCAGGCCTCACAGAGCCCCCTCACCCAACCTCCCCCATCACTCAGTCTCCGCATCCCCCTCTTCACAAGGGTACAAGCACTCCCTGTGTCCCCTTCTCCCTCCCCCTTGTAACTACACATGATCTGTCCTGCCGTGAATAGTTCATCTTAGCCTCTCAGATATTACGTTATGAATTGGAAACAAAAATTTGATCTTATGCTATCCCACTCTGTAATTTGGCAAATAATTGGAAACTGATTTCTGTGGGATTTGTTTCATTTATTCTGGTGTATTTTGACTTGTTTTAAGACAAAAGGCTCAAATCTTTAATGGAAAAATAAAAATAAATAAATGAAGTTATAGAAACAATTCAAATCCATAAGAGCCATTAAAAGAAATCAGGGATTAGGAAAGAAGGCAGTATAAAGAAATTGGATGGGATTAAAATAAAAAATAGGCCAATAAAGAGCAATAAGAAAACTGTGAAATTTAAAAGTAAGTCTCAAAGTGGGTTTTAAGTCATTCACATTATGTTACTGATGCAGTTTTACATTTTTAAAGCAATTAAGAAACAAAAACTGAGTTCCTTTCCACCTTTAAATTTCAAAAGTTAAAGTAAAGCTTGTGTGTTTCTTTTTTAAAAAAAGGACAATTTCTTACAACTCTGATGATTTTGTAGACATAAAACTTTAACTGAGTGGACTAAATTTAGCTGGTCATGTTTAGCACCAGATATTGTGAGATGTTGACTCGTATTTATGTGCTGTGATGACTTGAGTAGGTCAGATGGTTTTGTAAGTTTGAAATGAAAACGTGTGATTTTCTCTCTCCTGTGTGTTTAGCGCCGCCTGTAGGCCCTGCGTTTGGCACAGTTAACACGTCCGTATCGGAGGAGGGTGCAGTGATCAGTTGGGATTACTTTGGACATCATAAGAATGTTTATGTGGAATATAGTGTAGAAAACAGTAAGGCTTTACTTTGTATTTGCAGAGATAATCTTAATAACACATCAGCCACCATTCATACCAGTGTTTTCCTGAAGGACTTCCCTTTGTTAACCCCTCTCCATTCACCACACCTGTTCCAGGTAAAGAGGACTGGAAAAAGGAGTTGGTAAACGGTTCACACTGGCATATGATAAAAGGTTTAAAGCCGGGAACATCTTATAAGGTGCGGGTGGTAGCTAGAGACCCGGCTGACCCGACGGTCCACAAGACAGATGAGGTGGTGGTTACTGTGCCAGGTGAGGCGGCATGCCTCGGGATGGATGTCTTCACCTTTAATTTATTGTCTCGTTCCCATCCCCATGATGTTGATAGACATTAAAAACGTAGAATCAGACTTGAATGTACTGTACAGTCTTTAGTTTGCTGGTTAGTGTACAAGCATGATGCCAGCAAACTGATGTGATGCAAGTCAATAACATCATCTGTGTCAATTAAATCATTAATAATTCATGTTAATTCAATCCATAATGAGATGTCCAGTGTTTTACAGTCCTGAGTTTTGATTTTCTTTCCTTTTGTTGGTTGACAGCACCTTAACACTCATCTCAAATTAACCCTTTTTAAATTTCATTCCTCTGTTTACAGCTTGTCTTAATGTCAGTGTTGTCCAGCATGAAGAGTCCGACATTTAAGCAGCCTGCGTTATGTTTAAGACTCTCACACTCACTTTGTTTACCATCTTTCTGCCTCCTCTTTCTATCCGTAGCTGTACCCAGCCGACAGGTAGACATCGCCACCCAGGGCTGGTTTATCGGGCTGATGTGTGCCATCGCTCTGCTCATCTTAGTCCTTCTCATAGTGTGCTTTATAAAGAGGAACAAGGGTGGAAAATATCCAGGTAATCCAGATATTAACCTCGCATACTGTAACTAAAGCATGTGTCTCTGGAAACTCATGAAAAATGTGCTACCTGCAGTAAAAGAGAAAGAAGATGCTCACCAAGACCCAGAAATCCAGCCTATGAAGGAGGATGACGGGACATTTGGGGAGTACAGGTAAGACTTGTGTTAAAGTCAGAAAAATCAGGGCTGCAGCACACGTTTTTGATTCATTGTGTCCTGACTTGACTGTTTGTACGTAGAACATTTGACCAGGCTGCGGAGACACTCTCCTCACCAGACTCCATTACCAAACACTCCATAGAGGCAAGGCGAATAAGAACCTCACCTGTGTGTTGTATCAACTCACTACATACCCGCCACCTAATCTTCAAAAGCTTAATATAACACTAAATATGTCCTTATTAACAAGTAGTTTCATCTCTGGCATAAGCGAGTGTGTCCTAACTGTTGTAGAAACACGTAAAACAAAACCCATCTAGGTTATTTCATCCCATTGTTCACATTTTTCAGCTGATGTACCTCACAAAAATGGGGACTGGACTTAAACTTGTAGGAAGGAAACAGGTCACAGTACTGCTATAAGTTGAGAGATGCAAGTGTCAGGGGTGGATTCGGGGTTTATCTTGGGGTGCCCCAGCCCCAGGAGCCCCCGCGCCCCACAATTTGATACTACACCCCAAAATCATAAACTGTCTTACTCCTCTTATAATCAACTTGCTGTTAGTAAAAGTGCTGTGTGAAGCTTTCTTTGTAAACCAGGACGCACATTTTCAATCATGACTTTAAACAATTGTTTCCTTTGAGTTCATAAAGATTTAAAGTTACTTTTCAGCTCACTAATATTAATATCTAATAAGATGAATTAAAAGGTAGCCAAATATCAAAATGAATTAAAAAAATGAATATTTTCTTAATCAAATAATCCCTTCTTGGAGTATACAGTTTTATTTTAGTGATACTTGACTTGTCCTAGTGGCCAAAAACTTTAGAGTTGACACAGCCACACAGAAAGTGTGCCTTTCTCTGGTCCCTCAGTACAAAAGCATTAAGATAGATGGAAACAGACAGGAAGCAGAAGCCAGGGCATGACCAGGATTTTTAATTGGGCACCTTTCTTCAGCAGTGTTAGGTGAAGTTAGGCCCATGGTACCCTAGGCTCAATAGTCAGCTCCAGCACCTCAAAACTGCACCCTTCCATGCTGGTTCTCACCTCCAGCCATACCCTTCCCACTAACATAACAAAGAGAGGAGACAAAGTCAGAAAAGCATGAAGACAGATGCTAGAAAGAGGACAGGATACCGTTTCAATCTTACTGTGTTAGGCTGCACACCTTATTGAGATTCACTGACTCACTTTTAAATCAGGTAGTTGCTTTGAATGACTGACCTGTGTTTGGACTTAATGTTGCCGTCATTGTGCTTCAAATGTTCCATATGCATGCTTTGTTTTGTCTGTGTTTAAGAAAAGGATGGACCTTCATTGTGGCTTGTGAATTGCTTTTCATGTGTGCTTCCATTCTTATCTTTGTTTTGGCTTGTTTAGGTCTATAGAGAGGTAAGAAAAGACATGGTGAAATTCAGCATGCATGCAACCCATGACTCTGACTTTAGTGAAACTGAAAGCAAGAAGAAAGCACATCGACTGATCTGGTTAACAATGTCATCATAATCACTGGCATAGACAACATTGTAACACTTACAGCAGCATCAAACACAGATTTAACGATAAATTAGCTTTAACATTTTAGCTCCTTTAGTTTGATTTCTATTAATACAACTGCATTGAGCCCACAATAGAGTGGGGATAAATTAGATCTGATAGATGATCTCACATCCTGTCGATTTGAATAGTTAGTCCTTTCAAAATAATGTGCATACTGATCTATGGTAACAGGTTTGATCTTTCTGTATAAAATGATAAATATTGGTGCATTTTTGATCATTGCATGTAAACGAAGCATTTTGGATGATTCGGTTGCAGAGATTTTGTACAAAGGTAAAGTATTGCAAGTAACTGAACAGCCTGCATTTGCAAAAATCCTCTTTTACAGTGGTCACCAACCCTTAATCTAAACAGCACCAGTGTTTAAATAGCACTAACAGTCAGATAGTATTTTATAGTTTGTATGCAGCTGAGCATCTACACTGTACAAAAAGCATAAGGTATGATGTTCCAGGTTGTCCAGTATGATACAAAATATCATGAAAACAAATACTGAGCAGTTGTGTAGGTGTGATCTAAGTATAACCTCAGCTGTAGATGGTGTCAGGCCTTTATTTAAAGCAGGCTTGTATTTATGGTGCACATTTATTTCTAATGACCTCTGTTTGATTAGTTAAACAGCTTCAGCAAATTCAACCCTTTATGCATCAGTCAAACAAAAAAAATAATAATCAGTTCATTTATTATCAAGGCTTTTATTTTGAAAAATCCCAGCACCTTAGCAGCAAGTTTCAGCATTGAAAAGTGAAGCCATTGTAGCCTTAAAAAAACTGCAGTTCCTTGAGTGCCCACTTGAGGCTGCCTCCAAGGAAAAGCCAAAGAGTCAGTGGGCACAGGCTCTAAAACAGCAGTTCTTGTAGTGATGGTGCCCACAACCTCACTTTGAAAGAACCTCTCATGGGCATGTTTCTTGGTTTGTGAAAGTTGACCCACTTTCGATTTGTAGTGAATGTTTAAAGTTTTTCAATCTGTGCTCTACATTTTCTGTGAATATAACTGCAACAATTTGCTTCCAGCCTGTGGCCCCAAATTTCCTGCTCTGTCTACTGACCGATTCACTCTGAATAAAGGCAAATCACCTGAAAATTATTTAATAGTTGTGTGGTGTATGTTTGTACAGACCACAGCCATTGTTGTTGACAAAGTCAATATCAGATGGAGAAGTGACATTGACAAGCACAGGGCTGTTCCACAACATCACATATCTCAAACAGAGGGTGCTAGGTCATTATTATGACAACAATAAGGGGAAAGAGACTGTGTTTAAGTCCCCCTTAAAGCCTTTTTATACCACATTCACTCATTCACTCCACACTCATGTACTGATGGTAGAAGCGTCCATCAGTATAAATTAATCCCTCTTACTCAGATCCTGTTGATTATTCTCTGCCCCTGACTTTGTTTGACCAGCAGCTTCTGATTCAGGGGGTACGCTACATGTTTTTTGTACAGTGGAAAAGCCAGACTGCTCATGTCATGTGCTTGTGTAACAGCCTGCCCTCTTGAGTAACTCAAGGTTTCTGACCACTGAAAAAAAGAAATCTCAGCTTTATGAATTTCCCCTCATCGTTTTCCTTCCCTTCACAGTGACACGGAGGACCACAAGCCGTTAAAGGGCAGCCGGACGCCATCCAATGGGACAGTGCGCAGAGATGAAAGTGACGACAGCCTGGTGGATTATGGGGAGGGCGGGGATGGACAGTTTAATGAAGACGGCTCCTTTATCGGCCAGTACAGCGGCAAGAAAGAAAAAGACACACATGAAGGCAACGAGAGTTCGGAGGCCCCGTCGCCTGTCAATGCCATGAACTCATTTGTCTAACGGTGGGAGGCGGCCTGGCTGCGACAGTTGCTATGGCCACTCCTTGTCACCCTGGCAAATGTGACCATGGGCGCCGCCTCGGTGGTGACAGTTGCTAAGGTGACAGTCGATGTGGACGCCTTCCTCTAAACATGGCGGCTGTCACTGAGACTGCTGACACCCTCATCTTCAGTCCCCCTGTCACACTGTGACCTCTGATCAACACACACTCAACATGGAAAAGACTGACACCGCATCCCCCATGACCATTAAAAGAAGGTGTTGTGGAAGGAGGGATGTGAGGACTCTGAGGAGAGAGAAGGAGAGAGGAAGCAATACAGAAAAGCTGAAGGAATGTACCTGAAAGAGTTTTACCACTCAGACTGAGCAGAAGTGTGGCCAAGCGTGTGTGTTAGTGCCATAATATCTTTGCAAACATTCTGCTACATGTATCTGAATATATATTTTGTCTAAGTACAGTACACCACCTGCAGGCTGGCCAATATGCATCCAATCCCACTCATCTGCATGGAAAAAAAAATCATGGTCCTATTATGCATTTTATCATCCTTGTGTAAGCTGTTGCAGAGGTGAGCTGCGTGTCAGGACTGTATATGGTGCACGCCTGGATATGTCTCATTGTTTTTCATTTTTTTCGGTCAAAGTGTTGAACGGTGTATGATATGAAGAGAAAAAAAACAGCAGCAGTCTCTTTGTGGACACTGCTGTGAAAATGCGTGACATATATTAGAAGGTAGCGTTTGTCTTTTTGAGACAGATGAACTGTTTGTACATATGTAATAGAAAAATAAGAGATCTATATTCTAAGGTCAGGGATGTCCGTTTGTAGTCTTTGGAGACCTGGCCAGAAACACTTTGAACTCTGCTTTGAGTCACTCCTAACCACACCAGCCAGCCAGAACTCCTACATCTTCTCCACGTCGGCCTGTTTCTGGTTTTCTCGAGCTTGCTCTTTCCTCTTTTTTCTTTCACAGTTTTGTTCCTTGATAACAATCCTATGCTTGTTTTTCCTGAGCACTAACCAAACACAAGTGGAGGTGTGATCCATCTGCTGTCACTGTCGAGTGCTTTCATTTCAATTCCTGAGCCACTGTGCGAGGCTTTCCTTTCCTTTATCACGCTGTTGTAGGAATTTAAGGCTACCCAAATGTTGTCTCGAATAGCATTTCCGCTTATTTGCTATGTATTCTAGCAGGAAGGAGAGAAAAGATGTTACGTTCCAGAACCTTTCAGCACGGTTTCTAGTGCCTTTGTAGAGGACAGTGACTCAGATCCACATAAATACATCCCTCCTCATAGTCAGGACACACATGAGCTCAGTGCAGACCATCTATATCATGTACATAGTGCACTCAAAATACTATCACACTTACCCTGACATCACTCTAAGGCTATTTGAAAATTCAAAACTACATTAAAGTCATAAAAAGGTCCGAAGGGTTCAGTTGATGTTGAAAAGGTGATTTCATAAAGTCAGCTTAAGAATAAACAAGCTGTATGCCATAGCGTTTTGTAAATTTTAGCGAACTATGTGGGATAATTAGCTTCGTTTAGCTTCTTAAAGTCTCCGAAATAGCTTCAAAAATATTGAAATTTATTTTAAAAACTGACTTTTAAAATGAGCTTTTCACAGTGGGGTTTTATTTGAGGGGAACTTTACAGCTGGATTGTTATGGCTTTGTTGACAATCATACACTCATATGTACAGGCATACAAACAGACTACCAAATCATACCATCCAGTCAAGAATCAGAGGCAGATGAAATTAACGGTAAACCTGGTTAGAGCATGAGTGCTTCATGAGATGTCTTCATGTCACACCCATTCACACTGAGGAGGAGCCGCTGCTCAGCAGCACCAACTACTGCCAACCTGCTCACCAGGTAACTGCCAACAGGAACCAGATTCACCATCTGGCGCAGACTCTTATCAGGGCGGGACTTTCTGTTATAGGTAGCACTTAGAAATAAAAGGGTCGCAAATCTGCGTGATGATACTGAATGTGGAAACAAGTGTTATCTGTTAATGTGAATGAAAATACAAACTGCTTGTTTCACTAAAAAACTGTCAACACACTGGTGACTTTTGGTTTATGCATTTAACCTCCTGTCTGTGAATGTCAGGGCAGCACTCTGTGAGTTTTTCTATTACTGTAAATGAATGAAGCTTGTGTGAGAATGCTTGGGTGCATGAGCCTGTGTGTAAGTGCGTGCGTGTGTGTGAGAGTGTGTGTGTGTGAAGCACATGCATGCTATCGTGTTACAGTGTGTGTGGTGTATACTTTCGCTTCAGTTTCCATGGATAACAGTCTATGAGTCTGATGTGTGTCCAGCAGTCAACTCTTACTCCCAGCAGGAGATACAAGACTTTTCTTTCCTTTTTTTTTTTTTCTTTTTCAGGAAACATTTCCACATCTTACTTTTTATCATAACTTGCATCAAGTTTTGAGGTTCATGATGCGTCAGCTTTTCACATGTAGATATTTTTGTTGTATTTTGTAAATAACGGCTTGGATTGAGCGTAGACTGGTTGAGATCAGAGGTGAGAGCTCGGCCTCAATCTACCCTGCTGCTTTATGGGTAGGAGGGTAAAACTGGTGTTGCTTGAGATGAGACTATTTACAGTTTTCACTCTTTCATTTGCTGTGAAATTCTCCCTTTCTTTTTTTGTTTGAACTTGTCAGGTGAATTTGCTAGCTCAAACGTTTAGCCTATCAGGTATCAAAGGAGATTATTTAACTTGTGACTGAGCTCTTGTGACACCTGTAATGTTTCTGTCTCTGACAGTTCACGCACCTTTTCTGTATTTTTTATAAAAAGATGCACACTCAAACAGGAGGAACCATTTCAAATACATCTTGCTTCTAGTTTTCAACCACATCTGGTGTGTGAAATGAAGTCCTAAACTAGACATAAGATGAGACTGACATCCTTTTTAAGAATGTGCATCAACAAAACTAAACAAAACAGTAATTTGGAGCATACACAAGGATGGCCGGCCCGGACAGTTAAACAGACTGGCGCATTGGAGTGTGAATACCCTGGAAACAATGTTCTGGTGAATATACAGTAGGCTTTACAGTATATGATATGATATAATATGACATTCTGGTTAATGTTGAAGTTATGAGAAGCATGAACGGCTGTCAAAATGGTTTACCCTACAATATAATATTGCAAAATATTTTGTATTTTAAATGAAGTTTAAAAAATGAAATAAATGTTGGTTTCAGGATTTCACTTTAGTGACTTTTTTATTTTATTTTTGTGGTCATGCATGTGCTTTAGATCATGCATGAATCTGAGTGTATGGCTCCCTCTCGTGGATGAAGTGAGGGTAACCTGGTGTGTTTTTTTTTTTAATCACAGAAATCAACCTTTGGAAATTAATCCCTGGCAGATTAACACACATCTGGGTTGATTTGTCTGCCCATGCGCAGTGCACCGGTCTCATTTAGAAGACTGTGATAGTTGAGCATCAAAACACAGATTGAATCGACATATTTTATAGGATACTTATACAGTTGAAAAGAAATGTAATGTTGAAAAACTGAAGGTAAATTCTCGAGCAAAGGTGGAGAACTCATTCTGTAATGTAGGTTTACCTTAAATGTCCCCTTTCCTTTCAAAATAAGAGCCTCAAAGACTCTTTCACATACTCACTCAGTCTAGAATTGTTCATGAATAATAGATCTGTCTGAAGGTCATTTATGATGCACAGCACATGGTGAGGAGTAGGTATATGATAGGAACCACTTGCCGGTTATCTAGCTTTTCTGTGTCATATTTTCTCACTTTTAGGTATTCTTACACCACTTATAACAGTGGTTTTCAACTGGTCTCACTCTGGGACCCACATTTTCCCATGGTCCTTGAGTTGCAACCCACTTTTATAGAATTCAAACCAAGAAAATAAATTTTTTACATTAAAAAAAAACCTTTGAAGACTCTAATCTTTAACATAAATCCACTTGTTCTATTGAGTAAAGTGCATTTCAGAGCATAACATGAGGACGACAACTACTGAAGTTGCTTATACAGAAAATATCGAATATCTAGTAAATATCGCATTAACTATGTCCTTTTTGACTAGCTGTTTGTGACCCATCCAGAACGTGTCCACGACCCACTTTTAGGTCGGGACCCACCAGTTGAGAACCACTGCCTTAAAATGTATTTTTTTCATGTCATACTAAGATGATATACGAAAGCCTCCATTTTGTGAATCTTGCTCATGCTGGTAAAACACATGTCATGAAACGAAATCATCCACAGATAATAATATCTCTTGTGAAATTAAATTTGTGGACTGCCCCTTTATCAGTGACATCAAATAAAGGCTTTTTTATCATCTCTCTTGTCTGGGATGCGCAGCAGCTTGATGCCCACCACATCCCCTCCATCCTGCCTCTGACTTCGACCAATCACAGCGCGTCCTTGCTGCCACTCTGCGGTGTCACTCCGCCTCTCTCCTCCAATAGAAAAGTTGCTCTGGACGGGACGCTCCGGCGGGTGGGCTGTGGGACGATGCGGTTCGGGTCCAGGTAGACCATGCGGACAGTGAACTGAAATTTTACCATTCTGCCTTCAAGGTAAGAACGACAACATATGAGGAGGTGAATTCTAGCTTGAACGGGTTTTACTGTCGGGACTTTGTGGAATTAAACTGAGTGTATATAGCGCTGTAGGTCGAAATGGACCGGCACAGAGCAGTACCGCAATGCAGAGCAGTGAATTACCGGTGCCGCTCAGTCGTCATTAGGTTGAAGTGATGTAAGGAGCTGCGCAGCTGCTTTCGGGGGGCTCGGGGTTTTCGGGAGAATGCGACAAAAGTGAGTAGCATTAGACAGAGAGGAGATTTTACCCTCCTTCCTTGCACTTTTGTCATGTAAAGAGGAGAAAGTGTCTCTGCAGAGGAGGAGACAAGGTGAAAGTGTCTGATACTGTAGGCCTATGCGTCAAGGACGTAGGAAGCTGCTGAGGCATCTATGTGTTAAAAGTCTTATCTGTCCTTGATGGGCAAGAGGGCAACTCCCCAAAACGTGAAACACTGCTTTAAAAATGTGTTTCTTTACAGTCATGTCATGAGATCTGCAGCTATGACTCATTAAGTTCAACATATGTGGATGAATTTAATGTTGGAAAGGCTGTTTAATGATAAATCCACATTCATTCTGTGAATATCAATGACTTTTCTCTCTCTTGTCCCCCTGGGCTGCAACAGAAAAAAACAAAATGCTTGAGTCCAAACTGTCATGGCTGCAGAATGGTCAGGGGGAGAGGGATTATTCCTCCCCTCTCATCCTCACATGAGGCTGGATCCTGTGTCCTGGCCTCAATTTCACATATTCAAGAGCCCAAAATGAGTAATCTAACCAAACTATGCCCACTCAAATGTGTAAACCACTAACTGAGAATGATTCAAGAGTACAAAAGTGAGTTTGAGTGTGAAATCTCTGCAGCTCTAAACATGGTCATTCATGGAAATCACTAAGACACTCGGCTTAATACATGTGCTGACCTAAATTTCTCTGCTCTGTCCAAAGAGGATCTGTGATGGGATTATACACAGGGGAAACCCAATCTGATGTATGAGAATTACAGTCATTGATCGAACAGATTGTTCCAGCTGAGCCGAAGTTTAATGTAAAGGTACTACAGAAGCTTAAATGTGCATAATCATGATTTGTGATTGTTTTCCTGATTGATTTTTGCCTGATGATACCATCACTATGATCACTACAGTGCTCACATTTTTCTACGCTTGCACCCAAATTAAAGCGGTTTGAAGACATAAACATGTGTAAATAAGGAGATGTGTATCTGATAGCAAACGGGTTGTTCTGAAGTGACATTAATGTTGAGTCATCAAGAGTGCACATGAGGTGTGAGTGCTGCAGTCTGCATGTGGATGAGCTGAGTGCAGGGTGTGTGCCTCTGCTCTCTCTCTCGCTCTGTTCCCTCTATTTCTGGGAGGTTGATGGGAGGCGGCTCTCTGGCAGCTAATCCTTGCAACACTGTGCTGTTTCTTTTTTCTTTCTCCTTATCACATCCACAATGACTCAGCAGAGGACTGTTACTGTCTGGCTGCGAGCTATCTGTTGTCAGATTGTGGGTCCCGTGGGTGGTCGCAGCATTCAATTCAAACAACTTAGCCTCAAGTGTAATTTCTTCAACTTGAATAGTTAACTAAAGGTTCTTAAGTTGTTTGTCGAAAAAGAAAAAAAGCAACATTTTTCTCCAAGAATCTATTTTTCTGATGCACCTCTTTGGATTTACTGTCTCTCATCACATCCTCATGACCCTTGACACCATCGGAAGATTACTATCAGAGCCGTAAGCCGACTGTTATGTTCAGATGTTTCTGAGGCACTTTCAGTAAACAAGGAGCTGCAGGGCAGGGGCATGTCCAGGGGGGTTGAACTGGGGTGGCAACGCTCCACCCAGAAATCTGATTGGTCACCCAAATGAAACTAAGAATGTGTCCGAAATGAATCACTCAATCCCTAACCCCTAACCCCCATATGGGGTTTCACTATACAGTGGATATAAAAAGTCTACACACCTCTGTTCAACTGCCAGGTATTTGTCATGTAAAAAAATTAAATCAAGATAAATAATTTCACAACTTCTTCCAACTTTAATGTGACCTATAACCTGTACAACATAACTGAAAAACAAACAGAAATCTTTCAGGGAGGTGAAGTAAAAATAAACAACTGAGATCATGTGGTTGCATAAGTGTGCAAACCCTTTAATAACTGGGGATGTGGCTGTGTTCAGATTTAACCAATAACATTCAAACTCAGGTTAAATTGGAGTCAGCACACACCTGTCACCAATTAAAGTGCCTCTGATCAACCCCTAATAAAGTTCAGCTGTTCTAGTTGCTTTTCCTTATATTTTGTAGCCACATCTTCCAGCACAAGCCATGATCTGCAGAGAGCTTCCAAAGCATCAGAGGGATCTCATTATTCAAAGATATCAGTCAGGTGAGGGCTACAAAGAATTTCCAAGGAATTAATACCGTCACAGTTAAGACCATCATCATTAAGTGGAGAAAATATGGCACAATGGTGACATTACCAAGAACAGGACGTCCGTCCAAAATTGATGATAAGACAAGAAGAAAACTGGTCAGGGAGGCTACTAAGAGGTTGACAGCAACACTGAAGGAGCTGCAGGAAGTACTGGCTGTGTAGTACATGTGACAACAATCTCCCGCTGTCTTCATATGTCTGGGCTACGGGGTAGGGTGGCAAGACGGAAACCTTTTTTTTACAAAGAAAAACATCAAAGCCCAGCTTAACTTTGCAAAAAGACATCTGAAATCTCCCAACAAATGTGGGAAAATGTGTTATGGTCTGATGAAACCAAAGTTGAACTTTTTGGGCATCATTGCAAAAAGTATATTTGGCGCAAAGTTTACACTACTCATCACCAAAAGAACACCATACCCACAGTGGCGCATGGTCGTGGCAGCATCATGCTTTGGGGCTGTTTTTCTTCAACTGGAACTGGTGCCTTAGTCAGGGTGGAGGGAATTTTGTGTCTATTTCCTCAATTAGAAGCAAGAAGCATGTTCCTGTCAACTTTCTTGAACCATTTTCCAACAGACTGATAATTGCTGTAAGATGTAACGTACATGAGTGGAAGCTGAAATGAGACAGTAATAGTACTCCATGTATCGGGAAGTTTTGGGACGCTAAAACATGAGAGGACTATGAATGATAAAAGAACGTAACTATTGACAGAATCATCTAAACAAGGTTTTAAGTGGAGTACATGTAAACACATGAAATCAGATTATAACCACTGGCCAAGGAATCATATTCAAGCTATTCTCTGTGAGCAATCTTTGGAAATATTAATGATCAATTATTGATTACTTGTTAAAACAATTATGAGAAATAAAATGAAACTTTGATTTTTTTCAGTGAAAGAGACAGTTTCAGATGGATTCATGACATAGAGCATAAATTGTGTATTAGATTTAAGACCATGACTGGTATGTATGTGAACTGCAACAATAAACGACATGATTCTGTCCTTAATTTCAGTGTTGATGTTGGGGTTAGGGTTAGCTGGTAGCCAGTTACTGTTTTAGATTTTAAATGCTGTCATTTTAGATGGGAGAAATGTGTTATCATGCAGGGGGGTGCCAACATTGCCCGAGAGCAGCTGTCTGCAGTGTCTGTAAATATTACTTGTTTGTTGTTTTAAAAAACAGCCTTGTAAGGGCAGAAATCAGCTAATGTTGTAATATCAAAATGGCATTAATTGCACTTTAAATCAGCTGAACCAATCAATAGGTTTGACTCCAAGTAGTTACACTTGTTACATCTATAATGACATGCATTGTACAACTTTTCTAGTTTTTGCCAACACTAAGCACATACTGGATAAAAATGCTTTTATTTTCCCCTGATATAAAACCTGTACCTGACTGCTTCGCCTCATTGGATTTACTGAATTTAAGATCACATGATGAGGTCATGGATTACCGAAATGTTACTGTGCTGTTACTGCATCAAGATTATTAAAATGAAAATGCTGTAGTATGTGGGCGATCATCCTGACTTGGATGATAGCAAACTCCCTCAGCTCTCTGATTCAACCTGTTGTACCTTTGCATCCTTGATTTAGAGCGTTGCAGTGGGATAAGTAAGTCTGCTCAAAGCTTGCACAAAGATACTTTCCTTCTGGTTTAAAAAAAGCAGAGAAGCATAATCAGTCATACAATCCTCCCTCTGCTCATCTGCTTCTTTTCATATTTATCAAACATCTCTCCAGTCTTTCTTTTAGCATCCCTGTGTCTATGTCTTATTAAACAATGAGAGCTGAATCCCTGCAGTTGCTCACAACACTGCTGCTTTGCATTCATCCTACAGACCCAGTGTGTGTGTGTGGATGTGTGACAGCATATCAAGAGCCGTCTAGGTCCCGCGGTGCTATCTTGCGTTTTGTTTACACAACACACAGAGCTTGTGTGTTGGTGCGTGTCTCCTGCAGGTGGATGTCCTGATGGATGTGCACGCACTCTGCAGAACTATTTCCAGTGTTCTGCTGAGTCATTCACATCCTGAATTATTTATACACACTGGAGAGCTTCAGCAAGCACAAGCTCCGTTTCTGGTGTTGAAAGTCATGCACAGTCTTTTGTCGAGAATTGAAATCTGGAGCCTAAAGTCTTATATTTCTGTCTCTTCTTCAGCCCTCTCCAGTTCATGTCCAGTCCATCCACTTCTACTCTGTGTCCCTTTGCCCATCTGCCAAACTCACGTGGCTGCTGTGAGCCCCTTTGACCGTCATGGCGGCCACTGCTTTATTACTCCTGGCCCTCTCCTCCTCCATCTCCTTCACAGGTAACAGAATTAATTCACAGTATGAATCAGGCTTTTATTTCAGGTCCTGTCATTTGTTTGCACTTTGTACACTATTCTTGTTGCTTTATTAATGATGAGACAGCACAAAATAGTCTGTGGTAGTTTGTGGAACATTGCGGTGTTCCTCAGGGTTGAGTTGTGGTCCCACTCCGTTTTAACACTTTAACACACACAGCCTTTTTACTTTCTTTTGACAACACACAGCTTGATTTTAAAGATTTAAATCATGACTTGGGCGCAACATGTGGTCTTCTAAAATGTGACGAGTTGACTGATTGTATTTTCACTTACAGTGGCGGTCCTTTTTGGTGAGCCCAGAATTTATGGAGGTGAGTTCAGCTCTTCAGAAAATCCTTATTTTAGATATTCCTCTGTAGGGATGACCTTTAAAATGTCATGTAAAACTTTTCAGAGGATGCTACTGGATATGGCCCCATCTTTGAGGAGGAGCCTGTGGATGTGGTCTACACTGAGGATTCACCCGATGGGAGAATCTCCATGAATTGCAGGGCGCGAGCGAACCCTCCTGCTTCATACAGGTTACTAACATTCAAAGAAATTTCCTTTTAAGCATTTGTATTTTGTATATTCAACTTTATATTTATGTATTCTATCATGGTGTTGTATCACTGTAAGGTGGCGCCGTGATAACTGGGAAATAAAGCTCATGGAGCAGCCAGATGAACACTACAGCCTGGTCGGGGGGAACCTGGTGATCACTAACCCCAGACAGAAGAAACACGCCGGGACGTACATATGTGTGGCCAAAAACATCTACGGCACCGTGATCAGCAAAGAGGCCAGGGTCAAGTTTGGATGTGAGTGTGTGAATCCTGATGGTGCAGCTCCAGTCCCTGGTGATGGAGTAAAATTAGATGCTTATCTTTCATATATATATTTGAGGCTCTCCTGAAATTTCCCTTCATTTATGTTTTTTTACTGTACAGCTTATATGTGAGTCCAATCAACCTCAAGCTCTGAGACTTATGCACAATCCTTTCATTTTGTAATCCAAACTGTATGTCATTCTCCACTGTCATGCAAAACCTTCAATAGCCAGACTCCTGTACAGTAGAGTGTGAACTCTACCTGGTCAGGCTGCTCAAGTGTATTTAAAGACCATTTTTACCTAATTTCCATCTGCAATCAATCAATTCCTCTTTACTTTGCATGTTCTCTGGACCACTTGGGCCAGTTTAAATACTGTCTTAGGGGACTATGTTGCTCATTGTTAATTACTGAAACTGCATCAATGATTCATAAGCCCCCTGCATTAGAGCTGAAAGGAGCCACCTCTAGGTGAACACTTGGACACTGACTCTAGGGCAGGTTTTCTCTAAGCTAGCATGTCTTCAGAAAAACACCGGTTCCTTCCAGTGCTTTTAGCATAATCTCATTCAGGGCTACTGTTACATCAAACTGTAGACAATGATAGGCAAGCACAAAGTACACAATCATAGTCATTTTCTGAACACTTTTCCCCTGTCAGTCGGGTGTTTTTTTTTTACTGTGGCAATAATGATATATTGTAGTAATAATAAGGAGATTAGAATAAGAATTAGATGAATGAACACCCGCTTTTAAGACTCTAAAATAAATAAAACAGATTTTTTTAAATTCTTTTTTGTATTGAACCAGATAACAGAAAAATCCATAAGCCACATTTGTACAATAAATCCTGTATAAAAAGGGACACTTAAGAGTGATAAAAACATCACTATTTCAAGATTTTCTTGATTTTATTATTTTTGTATATTTCTCTTCAATTGAAATACCTCTCTTTTTTCATCTCTTCAATCTGCGACACAGTTTTGGAGGAGTTTCCTCAGGAGGAACGAGATCCAGTGTATGTGAAAGAAGGACAGGGGGCCGTTCTGTTGTGTGCCCCTCCAAAATCTTGGCCACGTACGTACACATCTGTCTCACCTCTGTTGGATACAAGGACAGTCCTGTGACAATAACAATGGCGACTAATCAACATCATTCTCTTTGCTTTTTCAGTTGAGGTAACCTATCGCTGGATCTACAACGAGTTCCCGGTCTTCCTGCCAACAGATAATCGTCGGTTTGTCTCCCAGAAGAACGGTAACCTTTACATCTCCAAAGTTGAAGCTCAGGATGCCGGGAACTACTCCTGCTTTGTTTCCAGCCCCATTATTGGGAGGAGCGTCTTCTCAAAGTTCATCCCTCTTATCCCTCTTTCACCTGATGATGGTTAGTAGAGGACAGCTGTGTTACTCATTGAAAAGAAAAATGCTGCCTTATTCTTTATATTAGAAGCATAAAAGAAAATATGACAAAAACCATGTCCAGTTTTGGTAATGTTTCTATTTTCTGTCTGTTTTTTGCCTCAGGTGAGGAGAGAAAGTACCCAGCAGACATCAGGGTGAAGTTCCCTGATACTACCGCCATGCTGGCCTCTAATATTACCTTAGAGTGCTTTGCTTTAGGAAAGTAAGTTTCCAGGACTTTGTTGAACTTTCTCCCTCAGTTTAGTAAGAAGATAAAACTAAACTCCATCACTTCTTTGTGTCCTTTCAAGCCCAATCCCTCACATCGTTTGGAGGAAAGTGGACGCCACAGATCTCCCTGCGAACCATGAGATCAGCGAATCAGGAGCAGTGCTACATCTGTACAATGTCCAGTATGAAGATGTGGGTGGATATGAGTGTGAGGCCATTAATACGAAAGGGAAGGACTGGCACAAGGCCTGGCTGTATGTGGAGTGTAAGTGGACACCCTGGGGTGCACATTTCCAACATTAGATTTTGGGTTACAAGCTCGGTGTTGTGATAAGATCTCACAATTGAATTTGACGTACGGTAAGAGGAGGTCTGTGTCTCTGTTGTTTGTCCATCGCTGCCATCTGTGTTGTGTAAATATAAGTCATCTTGAAGCGCTATTGGGGTAAAAATTTTAAATTGTGTTAAACATAACGTCATTGAAGCTGATTTTGCCTCTGCAGCTGCTCCAGAGTGGGCGGAAACCATCAACAACACTCAGATAGACATTGGCTCAGAGCACACGATGCGCTGTGTGGCGTCAGGGAAACCGTTTCCTTTCATTCGCTGGTACAAAGATGGGTATATGGTAAAAGTTGTATTTCTTTCTCTGAGTAAATAAATATGGAAGTACTTTTTTTGTATTAAGTTTGACTTAAATGTTATTGGTGTGTTTGTTTTTTCCAGTATGGGAAGGGGGAGTTGAAGTTTTCCAGTCTCACATTTGACGATTCAGGAATGTACCAATGTATCGCCGAGAACTACTGGGGGATCAAATATGCCAACGCTGAGCTGCAAGTTATTGGTAAATCCTTTCCAAACACTGTATATTTATTCACTCATTATCAACAAGATGTGAAAAAGTCTTTTTGGTTTAAAAACGTATAAATCCACTCTTGCTTGAGGGCATGAAATCGGGAAAAACAACGTCTTTAAATGCACATTCTCCTGACAGCCTGTCCTCCTACATTTGAGTTTAACCCTGTGAAGAAGCAGCTTCTTGGTGCCAAAGATGGACGTGTGGTGATTGAATGTAAACCCAGAGCTGCCCCTAAACCACGATACACATGGACCAAGGGCAAAGAGCTCCTCTACAACACTTCACGGTCAGTCCAACTAATATTATCCCAAATTACCTACCCCAAAAAAAACCAAAAAACATAGGCTTAACAGAATTTTATGTCATGAAATCAAGGCTGAAAACTCGCCTGTGTACAATCCCTTTCATTCAATTATTTTGATAACTTTATTTCAATAAATAAGCTATTTAACTGTATAATTCTTACCTGTACCCTAACATCTGGATTTTAAGTCACACATGAGATGTAACCTGTGTCTGGAAGCAAAATGAGTTTAGACTACCATGCTGCAAGAAAACTATAGCAAAGTCAGCAACAGTGAAGCATGATCTGATCTCACAATGCTGTGTTTACAGTACTGCTAGGTACCTTTAGTGCACTTGGATCAAACCAGCTCTTACTCTAAGTGATGAGAGGTACTGGTTCTGGACCAAAACTCGTAGAAGTCTTTTCAATAAAAAACGCACTCCTCAACCTTTATTTACTGAATAAACTCATCAGATTTCTTTAGATTTAGATGCACTACAAAGAGTGAGAAGAGCTGGTCCGGCTTACTCCTTGGCATATTAGCTGCATCTCACTTTTTAGAAGAGAAAAACAATAATGAAGAAAAAATTCTGTCATCGAATTAAATATATTTATATCTCCTAAAATTTTGCAGCTTCTTTCCTAGATTTTTCAGTTCATCTTCTCTTGGCTTTTTGATCAGTTTTTTTAATCTTTTAAAATGCTTTTTTTTTATGAAAATTGTTAAAACTCTGTCAACCAGCTTAAACTTTGTTGATTTTGTTCTTTTTTTAGCATTTCCATCATGTTGGATGGGAGTCTCGAGATACTTAATGCCACCACGAACGATGAGGGCACGTACACTTGTTTTGCTGAGAATGACAGAGGGAAGGCCAACAGTTCAGGTTATCTGACCATCACAGGTCAGTACATATGCTGATGTGGATGTCAAATATAAATACACACTGCAGGAATTGTTGCAAGGGATTTAAAGGGATATTCTGGCGTAAAATTAACTTAGGGTCAAACTATAACACAGAGTTAAACACCCACGTCGAGAGATGAATGTTGCCAACCGCTTGCTTCTCTAGTTATACCAACTTTAGTCACGACCATGCAATAGCAATATATAGTGGTCTGAGGAGCCACAAACAAACCTCAACCAAAAAGCCACTCTATAGGCACAAATAATGCTCGGAACAGCACCTAACTTCATCAACAGTACATATAGGGTCCCAGCCATAGTACTAGCCACCAAACATCTTTTTACTTTTGCCTAATTTCTTTAGCACAGAGACTAAACACAACTCAACTACTCTCTTCTAGTAGCCGCTTGTTTGTAGCGAGACCTCAGGCCAGTCCATCAAAAACTACAGCGGGGTGACACAGCTCAAGGAAGAACATTTATGATCATTACTTTATCATTTCCTTGAAGTAATAATTTTCATATTAATCATTTTGCACTGCAGACGCGGTAGTTCTTCTGCCTTAGCGTCTCGGTCTGATTGCATTTCCATGAAGAAATGATCATAAATGTTCTTCCTTGAGCTGCTTCACCCCGCTGCAGTCTGTAATGAACTGGCCCGAGGTCTCGCTACAAACAAGTGGCTGCTGGAAGAGAGTAGGTGAGTTGTCTCTTTGCTAAACAAATTTGGCAAAGTTAAAAAGTTGTTTGGTGGCTAGTGCTTTGGCTGGGACCCTATATGTACTGCTGATGAAGTTAGGTGCTGTTCTGAGCATTATTTGTGGCTATAGAGTGGCGTTCTGGTTGAGGTTTGTTTATGGCTCCTCAGACCACTGTGTATTGCTATCGTGTGGTCGTGACTAAAGTTGGTATAACTAGAGAAGCAAGCGGTTGGCAACATTCATCTCTCGACGTGGGTGTCTAACTCTGTGTTATAGTTTGACCCTAAGTTAATTTTACGCCAGAATATCCCTTTAACTCCTGGTGTTTTCTCTCTGTAGAGGCGACTGTCCTCACAGAAGCACCTGAAGACTCTGAGGTCCAAGTCGGTGATGAGGTGGTTCTGAAGTGTGCTGCTTCATATGACCCCATGCTGGACATCACTTTCATCTGGGCCATCGACTTCAGGGTCCTCGACTTTCATGCTGAGTGGCCACACTATGAACGTGTCATGGTATGTTTGAGGTACATGTGGGCCTCGTACGAGTCCCCAGCTCTGTCTCTGACCTCACCCTCTTCCTTCCTCCCTCTTCCTCTTCTCGTTGTTGCCTCCTGTTGCTCAGAATGAAGATGGAAGAGGAGACCTGAGAATAAAAAATGCCCAGATCTGGCACGAAGGTCGCTACACCTGCACCGCTCAGACAGTGGTGGACAGCGACACAGCTTATGCTGATCTCAAGGTTGTAGGTCAGTCACAAATTCTGATGTTGTTTTTAGTCTAATGTAGAAAAGTAAAAAGAGCAGAGCAGAGCAGACCATCACCATAACAAGTGGTTTTTACTAGTTTCTCACCGTACAAACATTTTTCTGGGCTGATCTAGGTGTTCCCGGCCCTCCCGGTGTGATCCGGATAGAAGAGATTGGGGATACGTGGGTGAAACTAGTGTGGTCCAAAGCAGCGGATCACAACAGCCCTATTCTCTCCTACACTATTCAGACCAGACACTTCTGGGCCCTGAATGAAGATGACTGGAAAGACGCAAGCACCTGTGAGTACTGCTGACTGTCAGCAGGGGGCAAACTACACAAAAGCAACACATCAAACGCATGAAACAATACTTGATGGGAAATTTATTGTTCTTCCAGCTCCAACCACCCTTGATGGCAACGCAGATAGAGCAGAAGTGACAGACCTGTACCCCTGGATGGAGTATCAGTTCAGGATAATCGCCACCAACGAGTATGGCTCCGGGGAGGCCAGCATCCCCTCCCTCAAGATCAAAACCTGGGATGCTGGTAAGAGGATGTTTTTCACAGCACACATCTTTTAGTTATAATGGAGCAAAAACACCAACAATTCTCTTTACTTCAGCTCCAGTGGTTTCTCCCACGGATGTAGCCGGGTATGGAGGCAGAAACGGTGAAATCGTCATCACATGGACTGTAAGTAATCCTTTAGTTCAGACGTCTGATTATCCAGAAAATTTAAAATTGCTTGTACCCGCTGTAAGCATATTTTTTTCTGTTATTCTAACTTTTAGCCTGTGGAGCCATGGTTTTTCTCTGGCAAAAAGTTTGGCTACATTGTGGCTTTTAAGCCCCATGATGCTTACGATTGGTGGTACGAGACTATCTCCGACCCTGAGACAAGGCGCCACGTTCACAGGGACTCATACTTCATCCCCACTGAGGAAGACTTCCAGGTCAGAGAGTTTCAGGTGAAGATTAAGTCATTTAATGTCAAAGGGGACGGACCATACAGCCTTACCAAGGTCATCTACTACCCAAGAGATGGTGAGTGTTCGGATTTTTAATTTGATTTCCATTTTGGACTCTAACGTCCTTAGAAAATGTGACAACTGAAGCGGTTGATGTAACCTCTTTGCTTTTTGGACATTTGCAGTACCTACAGAGTCTCCAACAGACGTCTATGCCAGGCCGGTGTCCTCCACTGAAGCTCTGGTGTGGTGGTTGCCGGTGGTCGACACTGGAACAGGCCTGCAACAGTACATCGAGGGATACCAGGTACACAGCTTCAAATGGACTACTGAGATTTGATCCAATCCTATCTGCTTTATTCATATAGCACATTTTAAAAAACATTCAAGTTTGCCAAAGTGCTGCACAGTAAAATTTTAAAGAGCAAACACTACAGAAAAACATCACAAGGAAATAAATAAAAGCAGGTAACAAAACATTTAAAATGAAATAAAAAACACAAAAGCATAAAAGAAATAAAAGTGATAAAGGGACAATAAAAAGATGTAAAAGGACAGAGATCACACAACTCTTATGCTGAGCTAAAAGCCAAGGAATGAAAATGAGTTTTAAGACGTGATTTAAATGTAGAAAGAGTAGGAATGTTTTGATCCTGAGTGGCAATTGGTTCCACAATTTGGGAGCCACAGCCAATAAAGCTTGGTCGCCACGGGTTTTTAAATGAGTTTTTGGGACAAGTTAGCAGACTTCAAGGAACGTGGGGGAGTGTAAACATTTTAAAGGTCGGAAATGTACAGTGGTGGTGATCAGTTTAGAGATTTAAAAACAATGAAATTTTGAAATTAACTCTAAAATGAACAGGAAACCAATGGAGGGATGCCAGAATCCATTGGCTACTGAGATTTAATGTCTCAAAAACTCAAGAAATTCAGATTTTAACGAGATCATTGTGTTACATTCTACCCAAAAACATACTAGCTCTAAAGCTGATGAGAGATTTTTATTCATTTTAGTTAAAAATCTCCTCAAATCTTCTGGAATGGGGAATATTTATTTAAAATGAAGGATAAGTGACTCTTTGTACTCAATCTCTGCATGTAGGTGTACATACACAGTGAACTAAACCTTAAATAAGCTGGAAGACAGAAGCTTCAATGTGATTGTTTTTAGGGAAACAGTTAAGACTTCATCTCAATTATTAATTTACTGGCAAAAACAAAACTGACAATCAAAGAAATGAATCAAGATTTTTCATGGGGACTTCTTTTCATCCTTTTTTCTAAGAGGTTGTGTTGCAGCAGATTTTGCTGACTCATCCTTCACATATTCAACATTGATGTCAGCGTTAGCGTGCAGGTTAAAGGAGAACACCACAGCTTTGAAATGTTCCCTCTCTAACCCTCATATGTTCTCTTTCTTCATGAATCAGATCAAATACTGGAGGAAGTATGATGATCCAGAGCCGGGAGCAAACCGTATCTTTGTTGCAGCTACAGTCAACCAGACCAGGCTGGAGAACATGCTGCCAGACTCCCACTACCTCATTGAGGTCCGTGCCTTCAATGGAGCTGGGCTTGGACCGCCTGGTGAACATTGTGAAATGTTCACAAAGAGACCACGTAAGATCGATGACTCAGCATTAAACCTGAGTTATGTGATTAAAGCGACATAGTGATACAGATTTAATTTATTAAATGTTTTCTTTTTGTTCACAGCACCGCCAGACCCTCCCAGGATGTGGCGCTATGTCACTTGGACAGGACAGTGGATGTATGTGTGGTGGGATCACATTTCTTATGACTGGTTTGGAAACATCTCCTTCCCTCTGTACTACAAGGTGGGTGTGATGACGCACGGCTGCCATCATGTTTTCATGAGATTCAAGACTAACTCAGACGTGTGCTGTTTTCAGGTCATGTTCAGAAAGACCGGCTACTACTACGGGAAGGTCTACATCACCGGTTGGCACTTCATGGACTTTCCCATGCCTCAGACGGGAGACTATGAGCTGATGGTGCGCGGTCGTTATGAAGGAGGAGACGGCCCAGTCAGGAAAATTAGGATTATGGGTGGGTCTTAAAAAGTTGCTGATCTGAGATTTGGGGCTCTATTTTCGTGCCCGCTGGCGCTGTGGTATTTTCATCTGGTGGAGCTCAGTGCACAGCCAGTTTGGTATTTTCATAGACTGAAGCTCACCGAGGTGTGCCAAGCTGGGCATGGTGGCATGGCAGGGGGAGGTGTCAACAGAGTCAGCGGGCGCAGTGACATTTTCATGCTTGCCACTAGCGTGAAAAGTGTGCTAAAAGCTCGCCGATTCAAACCTGGTCAACTCTCAGCGCAGGCGGAGCGCAGCTAGTCTAGTGGTCATCAATGGTCATGCACACAGGTCATCAATGCCTCACAGGCAGTTTCCACAGTGTCAGGCACATTTCAGTGCAATAAATAATCAAAATGACCAATAGAAAGGGAGAGATATGATTGGTGAAAACAGGACTCGGCTGTGTTAAACCCACTCCACACCCTCTCTCCTCCCTCTCTACTACTTACGCTGCTGGGAGGAGCTGAGTTAGGGAGGGGGGATACTTTGGCCGGGCTGTGTCACTCACCAAAATACTAAAATGTGCTTGGGCACACCTTGTCGGTGCGACAGACCTGACTTACGCCAAACCTGTGCCACGTGAGGCATGAAAATAGAGTCCTTGGTGTTTTTTTTTTGTTAATTTTTTTTCCTGGTCCATTTTTCTCATGTCTCTCTTTTCTCACCTCAGGTACGGCATCCATGACCACGCCCACACTTAGCCTGGTGACTTTGGTGCTGCTGGCATTGTGCATCATGGGACTGGAGATTTGAGTGTGCCACAGGTGACATGTGTATAAAAGACTCTTTGAAGTAGATTTGGGACCTAAAACAATATTCAAACACTCTTCGTACTGATAATAAACATGTGTCATGCTTTTATTCTGCATCTGTTTAGTTTGAACATCACACAGGAAGCAGTTTTGATCAAAGACAATATGATGTTATCTTTGCTTTTTCTCTTATTTTTAATTTGATCTAAATAAAAATAAAAAAATAGGCTAAAAATGAAAACACTGGCATCCGGCCATTTTTTTGTTTAATTTATTCTTGTTAGTTTTAAATCTCAGTTTTTGACTTTAGCCAAACAAAGACTGGTGTTTTTCTCTTGTTTATTTTAGTCGATATGTGTCACTTCATTCTGCAGATAAGCTATCCACACACACACTCCTCAGAGGAAATATGTAGAAGGCTTTGTGGTGGTAGAGTGGGAGAATTATTTTTGCAGTATGTCTATTTCAGCCTCGAGAATGGGTTTATATTATTCATAACACGCACTTTGAATATCTCAGATGGTCATGAAATGAATACTATAGTATGTAAAAACTGTATAATAATCACTGTTTTTTGTTTGAATGAGCAGAGGATAAGTTAGCGTACACAGTTTTATCACGTCTCCATGTTTCTTTGCACAGGGTATCACATTTGTAGCAGCTTAGTCAACATCTGCATCAGAAGCTGTAATGTATTCTCAATTGCAGACACTTCTTAAACTTCTTGAAGAGTTTTCTTTTTTTTTTTTTTGTAATGGTGCTGTTCGACAGGGATGAAATTAAAGATTTGATGTCTAGCTGCAGTCATGAAAGCCACTTCCTTTGGGACCATGATGTAAGACTCAAATGAGTAATTGGGCTGGAGTGGGGTAGAAAATGCTGTATACCACAAATGTTTATGCTGATGTCCTTTATTACAAACCATTAAACAACAATCTATAATATACCATTTGTTGACTTTCATCCATATTTGAAACAATAAAGACAAACTAAAATTACCCACTGAGCATTTTTGGACTAGAGGTCTCATAGACGTCTAAATGTAGCGTAGACGACTGGTCTAAAATCAGGCTACTGCAGGTCTAAAAATGAAAGTTTTTAGACGTCTAAATTTAGACCAAGTTTAGACCAAGACTAAATCTGGGCTATATCTATACTACACTGTATATTGCTCAACAGCCATCATAATTATTTTGGTTAAGTACTTGGAGATCAGGGGTCCGTTTCACGTAGCAGGTTTAGTGGAAACTCCGAGTTTGTTAACCCTGAAATCAGGGAAACTCTGAGTTTTCCGTTTCACAAAGGAGGGTTAGTTAAACCAGGGAGAGAGGGGTAACTCTAACCTGTTTCACAAAGAGAGGTAACTCAACCTCGCGGTCAGTTACCACAGTAACAGACTCCGTGAACCTATCCTGCTCGGGAGCAGGTTTAACTCAGTAAACCCAGAGTTTCAGGTGAGACATCGGCATTTTCTCATTTTGATCATGTTTTACATTGTCAAGTAAGTATTAAGTGGCAGTTTGATCCCTTAAAAAATGCTCTTTTCACACTCAAAACTGAATTTTACTCTCTTATTATGTTCCGTTAAATGATTAGGAATATTAAACTAACACAAAAACGGGTGGTGGTCCAGCAGCCCCACCTTTAACGGAGGCAGAGGAGCTGCGCCCCCCCCCCCCCCCCCCGTTCGACGATCGCGGCCGGTCCACACACACACACACGCACACCAGTCCGACGATCGCTGCTACGAGGTGGGGGTTTCGATCGTCGGGGGGGGGGGGGGCAGCTCCTCTGCCTCCGTTAAAGGTGGGGCTGCTGGGCCACCACCCGTTTTTCTGGCATCTGCCCTCTTTCTGTTTGCTGAGTGAAAGTCTAATATTGAGTGTAGTGTGTGTTAGTTTAATATATGTACATATACATACTGAGAGTTAGTTTAATATTCCTAATCATTTAACGGAACATCATAAGAGAGTAAAATTCATTTTTGAGTGTGAAAAGAGCATTTTCTAAGGGATCAAACTGCCACTTAATACTTACTTGACAATGTAAAACATGATCAAAATGATTCAAGCAGTTTCCCTGCAACAGTCTGTCATTGTGATCGCACGAGACTAGATTTAAAGTCACGCACTGACGCGAGCAGCGATTTCCTCCCAAGCCCTCTCCCTCTCCTTTGCAGCTGCTGCTGTATTGCACTTTCTTTTATAAACGTGCTGTAATTCGCTGTTGGCTTGCTGCTGCCCCCTCCTTCTCCCTGTTTCCATTGGTTGATCATTGAATCTGCGCTCCACAGATGCTGGCTGTTTATGTCTGGCGTGCACGTGCTTAACTCCAGGTCAAACTACTCGGAGTTGTTAAAACCGTCTCAAATCAGGTATTGTGAAACCGGAAACTCAGAGTTTCCTAACTCAGAGTAGATCAACTCAGAGTTAAGGATTTAACTCAGAGTTTGTTGAACCACCTACGTGAAACGGACCCCAGTTATGCAACTCACAGTTGCTTTTTGAAATAAATAATTATCAAATAATGGGTCAAAGTGCAATGTCTAAATTTTCTCCTGAAAATATACAGAATGTAGACGGTTGAAATTAGGTCTAAAAAAAAAAAAACTAAACATCTAATAGCCATCTATTGCTCAGAGGATAAACAAAAGAAACTAAAAGAATGAAAGTGTTTGATTCTCAGACTCCAGAACAAGTGATAAAACTTTGTCATACTTTAGAAATATTTGATCACTTTATCAGCTGCTCCTAAAAACTACTCAGAGTTCTTTATCTGCTTCAGTTTTGGGTTCATTTGACTTCAATTGAAATGTATTTTAATACTTCCTTGACTGTTTGACTTCTAGACCCTTTAAACCAGTGGTTCTCAAGTCCAGTCCTCGAGGCCCACTGTCCTGCATGTTTTGGATGTTTCTCTGCTCCAGCACACCTGATTCAAATGATCAGCTCGTTATCAAGCTCTGTAATGGCTTAATAACGAGCTAATCATCTGAATCAGGTGTGTTGGAGCAGGGAAACATCCAAAACATGCAGGACAGTGGGCCTCGAGGACTGGACTTGAGAACCACTGCTTTAAACTGAAATAAATGTAATGAATGTTTTCATCCAGCAGATGGCGGCATATGTATATCCCATTTTACAGCATTTCAGACAGCCCATCTTATGCGTTATAACTGGGATTAAACATAAACAAGTGTTGTGAGATAAAAATGTATATTATCTGAAGTTTCTTACACCAAAAGTTTTTAGTTATGTTAAAAAAAAAAAAAAAAAAAAGATTCCAGCAGGAAATAGAAGATTTGTTATCCCCATGTTTTGGTCTTATTTGTTGACCTTACTCCACAGCAATAATATCAGCGTCCCTTTTTTCCCAAGCGAAATACCACTGGATTATTAAAGTCTCTTAAGGTTACCCTGCTATTGCATATACCCTGTGCAGCGATTGTGTTTGTTTGTGTCTGTGCTGTTGTTTGTTTTTGCTTACATACTGTACAGCAGTCTCTGTGTGGGTGGCTTTTATCTCTCCTATTTCCACCTCCATTACCAGCATTTCTCCCATTTTACCCCCTTCCCCCCTCAAACAAATTACACAGACCCAGAAACTCCCATGTGAGGCTGAAATCAATGCGGCCATCATTTACAAACAATCACAGCGGATGCACAAAGGTGAGCCTCACATGCAGGGGACTGAGTCTTCCTTCAGAGGAGGAGATTGAAGAGCGTGTTGTTGTCATACACAGTTCCTTCTGCTGTTTTTGCACGCAGGGCCTGGCTCCTCTGAGGACAATGGATCCACAGCAGTGCACTTTGTTTCTACAGCTGTGTTTTCAACAGAAATGTACAGTATTAAGGAACCTTTTTTGTGTTGTAGGAAATCTGATATTTTTCTCAATTTAGCTGTTCGATCAGAAAACACATTGTATATTTTCTTTCATCTCCATCACTATCTCAGTGTGGACCCTTTTTTTACTCTGCAGTGTGAGTCTCCACATGGTTATCTGTATCGGGTTTGAGAGGACTGTGTGCAAAACATTGAGTGCTGCTTTTATTCCACTATGTGAGTGTGTCAGGTCTGATTCCTACAGTGCTAAGATATGTGAAGAAAGGACTGCACAGCTCCGGAAATATGAGAGGTGGTTTGGTCAACTGGCCTGATCAAAGATGTATATGCAAACTACGCTCTGGCATCGGCTTTGTTTTGTAGATCAAATGCGTCAGCATGGATTATTGCAGTGTGCTGGCAAGGAAGTCATCTGAGCGACAGATTTTATGCCGGTTACTCATGCAGTGATTCACAGGACATGGACATGATGACGTATTTCTTTTAATTAGCAAACGGTGTAGGACACTCCCACACAGTGCTCACTACAGTGGATACCTAAACTGTTTTCCACAAACACTTATTTATTTCAAGTTAATTCTTGCACTTTTTATGTGCTTTTATAAGAAAAAAAGTGCAACAGATAGAGTAGAAGTGGCAAACAACATGCTGCAAAAGATCCTAGACTAGAATATGGGCCGCTAGATTTTGAAGGTTATACCGTCAGTATATAGGGCACTTAATTTAGCCTCACTAAGCCAAGTGTCATCCTAAATGCATACATTATGATGGTATTTACGCTCATCAGCCACACCACTGGACTCAAAAGTCACCTTGTACACTGGCACCTTCTTAAAGCTACTGTAAGTAACTTTTGGTTCATGTTAATTTGTTACCCTCTTTGGACAGAAAGGTCCTTTCATATCTTGTCCTTTTTATGCTTAGTTTCTTCTGTTGAATATATTATGAGGACATTTTTAAATTACTTCTGTCTTTGGCTGCTCAGCTGACAGCTGACCTCTCACGCTGGTTTGAGGGGGGAAAAAAAACAAAATATAATATGTAGGAGCCACAATGTTGCTTTGCTTATCGGTTAACCTGTGTTCAGTTACTTTTGTCTGGTTGCCATTGGTTTCCCTGGGCTTGGGTCACATGGGCACTGTGTTTGAAAGCCGGTAGGTTATATAACGGGCTGTCTTACCTGCACTGGGGAGGAGAGGTGAGCCCAGGTAGCCGTAATTTTTGTTGACCCCACTTTATGTTCTTTGTTTTGCAATGATACACGTCACAAAGTGTACACGCACTATATCTGATTTGTGCTTGTAAATCATTGGCGACTATGAAAGCATTTTTTCTTTTATTAAATTTCTGAAAACTTCGATGAACTGTGGGCGCTTCTTTGGAACAGCAGCAGTGTGTCATGCGAATATACAGGACCTATCCTCTGCCTCGAGCAACTTTTTTAAAGGTACTAGGAAAGCTGCAACATAATAAAAATTGTCAATCTTGTTGTTGATAGTTTTAATTGCTTTCATACAAAGAAAGTTGGGATGTTTGTAAATCCTTTCCACCGAAAATTAATTAAACACACAACACTGATGAGATATTTAATTTTCAAACTGATAAACTTGATTGTTTTGGCAAATATTCACTCATTTTGAATTTGATGTCTGAGGGATCAAAACTGAGGACTGCTCCAAAAACACCTGTTTGGATCACTCCACAGATGAACAGGTTCATTGGAAACAGGTGAGCGTCATGATTGGGTAGAAAACGAGCATCCCTGAAAGGCTCAGTCTTTCAGAGGCAAGGATGGGGCCAGGTTCACTGCTTTGTCAACAACTGTGTGAGCAAATTGTCAAAAAGTTTAAGAACAATATTTCTCAATGTTCAACTGCGGGAATTTAGTGATTTCATCATCTACAGTCCATAAAATCATCAAAAGAGTCAGAGAATCACGTAAGCAGCGAGGCCCAAAACCAACACCGAATTCCCATGACCTTAATCCATTAAAGGTTACATTTATAATCTGTTCAGGTCATCTTTGTATAAGAAGAAAATGTTGAGCGAAGTGAATAAGGCAAGAGATAACATAATCAAAGTGTCCCTGTAAATATACCATAATTTTATTTTTTATATGAGGCCAATAAACCCACCAGATATCAGGAACACCCCACTCAGGTGTCAGATCCACACATTATCTCCCATGATGCCATGAAATGCAGCTGATTATTTATGTATTCCCTTTGCTGTTTCCCATTTGATCAGAAGACGATCAGACTGTCAGGTTGGACCTGTGATGGTTGCAGCACAGAAATAGAAGTCATAACACTACTGAAGCCCTTAGCGCTTACTCTGAGCTACTTCAGCCTGTGTGATTTCCTACCTTTCTCCCATGGTCCCATTACATTTTTATCAAACCCTCTCAACCTCTCTCACCCCATTTCCCTCCTCTGAATTATCCCCATCCTGTATTATATTGTGTACCGGTGGTTGTGTTTTAGCACCACAGTACACAGTGAATTTGAATAAAGATCACATTTTCTATAATTCAACAGCACAACAGGGGGGTGTTGTGGATACTACAGGCATTAAGCAGGTATTGGGAGGCTCAAAGTGAAGAAGAAAGCTAATTCAGGACATATGCAAAGCAGCCTGCATTAGCCTTCGAACTGACCCATAAATCAAATACACTTGGCAGGCCCCCCTGGCTTGCTAGCTAGTTAGTGCAGACTAGATTAGCCACCCCTGCTGATCCCGCAGAGAGGAGCAGCATCAGATGGCTCCCGGAGTTCGGGGAGAGCCGCACTAAATCTACCAAACCAATTTGGCGTGGCGAGCAGGCCTGTGTTAGCAGCACAGCTAACCTGGTTAGCCGCCTGTTGGAGGCCCCTCCTGCTGTTCGATTGGCAGAAATGGGTTCCAGTGTCAGATCAGGAAGTAATTGCCTCTTCGAGGGGAAGTTTATGACCATGTTTACCCTGTGAAGAATAGTCCTCTTCTTATACCCCTCTTCCTGGTGGAGGGTACTTTGTCAGGCTGATGGTTGATGTAGGTGCCCTCTCACTATTAGTGAACAAAAGGAATGTGCACCTTGAGGCTGAGGGGAACAATCTTGCCGTATTGTGCGGCACTGACGGGGAATTGATTGCTTACTGAGCATTGTGTACCCTTACAGAAGAGGGTTTTCCTGTCCATTGTCTGAATTGAGGACCTTCATTGCTGAAATTTTCCCTAGATACCAAATAGCTCGCTACATTAGGAAATAACAATAGACAGGTTGCACTGTTGTGGGGCTTGGCTTTGTGCAGCTCATCAGCTCTCTGCCAGATTTGTGCACTAGGACCCCCACTCCTCTTTGGCAATTGCATCAAATCCTCTTTTTTCTCTCTTTTTCTGCTTAGTGCGGGCAGTCTGAAAGCTCTGTATCTCTGATGCCAGAAAAACTGTTTCCAGTCCTTTTTGAGTCCAATTAAAGATTAACAGCAAAATATCCACAGAGCCAGGAACCTTTATAGCTGTGAATACTATAACAGCTTGTGTTACGTGATGTTCATTCTGTGTTATAGCTGATATAGGGGAAGGGTAACTCATGGAAAAGACGATGTTGAGCTGTCATTGTTTGACTGAAATTGCTGCACAAGTAAATAGAAAGGTCACCAACATGTTTGACATAAATGAACATGTTTACAGCCTCTTCAAAACCTCTTTTGTCTGAATACCACAGGCATATAGTAGCTGTTAGTGAGGCGGCTAAAGGACCACCTTAACTCCACCACTTTAACTCTCAACTGAGTTGGATCAGTATTTCCAATATGGTGAGAGCTACCAAAATAAATCAGCTTTAGTAAAAAAACGGAGACACAACTGGGTCTATATCCATTTATGATTCAATCTATGATTCCGACAAGTGATTTAAAGCTCCTGTGGGGAATTTTATCTTTGTGTTGACTTTGGCACCCCTTGTGGACAAAGCAGTCTTTGCTTGTCTAGTCGTCTAAATACTTTAGTGTCTTTTAAAGAAAACATCTCTTGTTTCTTACTTGTGACAATCAAATGTGTCATTTATTGTAAATATTGCAATAACAGGCATTTAATTTGAGTAATTTTGACATCATTGCAGATCATTTTTCTAGATATTTGTCGGTTTGTAGGAAAAAACGAAAAATAAAAAAACATTTCTAACAAAAGTTCCTCTTAAAATTTTAATTTTTGTTAAATTTGAAGGGTAATAATGTCCCCTGTAGAATCTGCCACGCCCCTCTTTCTAACCCTAGCCCTAACCCTAACCTCCTTCAAATATTTGGTTTGGAGTCTTTTTGAGTGTTAGTTTTTAAAATACTGCATATGTTACCCTTTAAACTCCCCCAAGACAAAAACCATTTTAAAAGGGTTGTAATGGACAGTTTTGCAAAGTAGCTTCCGTGGCTATAGACTGTTAGTCCTGATTGTTTGTTTTATCATTGGAAACCCACAGCGCTTGTGTCAGCTGGTGTTAAAAGTCTATTTTTAAACTGAGATGCAAATCAATATTTAGGTTGAGATCTACATATTAAGTGGCTGAGGGGCTGCCAAATGCCCTCTGTTTAATATCTGCCCTTGTATCAGGTGTACACAGAAGACAGTAGCTCCAGCCATGAGTGTGTTACACTCTCAGCTGTCACACCGGAGGCCGCATTGAGAGGGATGGATGTCAGTCTTATGAAGGAGAAATGGGATACCTGAGCAGGCAGGAAGGAACAGCTGCAGGGATGAAATCCAAGGGATAGAAAGAGAGGAAAACAAGCCAGCAGAAAAAAATACAGAGAGGCTAAAAAGGAAGACTTTATAGACAGAAAATGATGTGGCATCACTGAGTTCTCATGAGGCGAAATCACCTCAATTTCACCTGAATTTATCAGATACTCTCTTCCTACAGGGAAGATTTCTGCAACAAAGATAGGAGATGATATGACAGGGAGCTTTTATATAGCACAAAAGTGCTGCCTGAGCCACTCCAAACAGAAATACCAGGCTCAAATTCCCCCTTGTTATGCTGAATGTCGTCTGTCTAAGAGCTCTGATGGCTTCAAACTCCTTTAAAACAATGTCTTCATCTGTGTTTGAAGTGGGAGCACTTGCATAGAAAATAGGCCCTGTGTTCTCTCTGCATATTTTGTTTGGATATCTGCAGGGAAATGTCTGAGTCTCAGAGGTAGCTCCTATGGGAGGTTTGCCTTTTTACACTCACAACAAGCAACTTTTTTGCAAACAAACTCTCGTATCATTTTCGACAGAGAGCAGACTTCAAACTCCGGCCCTGTTGCAGTGGTTACTTTTAAGAGTCAGTGGTGGTATTGCATTGTAAAATGACAAGGCATTCTCCGTCTGTTGTGTGTCTCCTTGTGTCGCACACATCTGCACACCGCAGACATCCATTTTAACAAGAAATTTTATCCTCTGTTTCTCATAAAATTTTATTCCTGCAGAAAAACAACGCAACAGTAAACGTGTCACCGCCTGTAAATGATGACTTCCCTGTGTGGTCCAAACAGGTCACATTGTACGCCCCTTCTTTGTCTGAGTATGTGACGGTGTTGGCAAACAGCGATTGAGTCCTGCTATTCTCAACTTGGAGAAAAACGCATTTAAATTCATTTAGAGGAAAAATATGAGCATAAAGAGTTAATGTGTTATCACCTTAATTGAGACGGATGCATTTTTAATGACTGGCTCAAAGCAGGAGAGGAATCAAATTATGCTAACTAAGTGGAAAATGCTAATGGTGCTACGTCTTTGCAGAAAGACAAACTTAGCAGTTTTTAATGTCCTCTTTTTTCCCCTCCTATATCTTTTAACCTGCATTAGTTTTGTTCCTGAAAGGCTGAAATAATCACTTTTCAATTTTGAGATTGTAAATGTGATTATTTTTGCATTAATTCCTCCAGAATAACTCAGTTTTCTCCTCTCCAGTAAAACAGAGTTCACTCACATGAGCTGGTTTTTAACTCTGTTAATATCTGAAAATATCAGACAGAAACCAGAGCAGAGGCATGTCAGCGATGCAAAATACCAAATATTGCCAAATACACACACAAAAAAATTGAAATATAGGCATGCAAACACAAGCTCACAATTTTGTTTACCCATATGTGGATCCACGCAAATATGCACACAGACACAGGCGACACATAAATAGACAAACGCGCTCTCACACACAAATAGGCTGATTTCCTGTGTGGCCATCTGTCAGTTGCTGAAGCCTCAGGGGAGTTACAGTATGCCGCAGACTGTGCCACAGTTGGGTGGTAAAATGAACTGCATAGCAGATGTTTGGGTTCCTGTTTAGTAAGTCCTCGTACCGACCTCCAAGAGAAGACTGCCAGTTTCAATCCTGTCATGCAATAATGTCACTTATTTAATGAAGCAACTCCAGGAAATGGCTGGAGACACATCTGTGGTCTGTTTATGCTTGTCTTTGTGAGCGATGGGCTGCAAACACTGAAGAAAGTTGTGTCAAGACCCACTGAAGAGAAGTCCGCTGGGAGTTCTGGGATGTTACGATGAATCTTAAAATCATGAGCATCTTTTTGAGTCACTTACTCTGGAGAAAACTCTTTGGTTTAAAGGCATGGTTGATGATCGGAGAGATTGGTAATTATTATGAACCTCGTTGGCGAACATGGTCCTATAGTGCGATCTCCACAAAGTGAAGAGAAAAAAGAATGGAAAAAATCTGTTAAGCCTAGCAGGTACAGGGCTGCAAAAACATTGACCAATGGGAGCCATCCGTCCCGGACGCGATATTTTTTTTTGTAGGGCGATAGGGGAAAGTCCCGCCTCCTTCGCCTCTGATCGGCTACAAAAGCTGGAAACGTTTTCACACGCTCAAGCCAAATGCGGGCTGTCAGCTCTGTACATGGAACAGAACATTACAGAACATTATCGCACTTCTGAATCTCCTAACCCTAACCCTAACCCGACAGATGATGACGTTTCACAGCCATTAGGAATAATAGGCACTTCTAACCAATCAGAGGCGGAGGAGGGTCGGAACGTCCCCTACCATCCTACAAAAAAAAATTTAATAAATTTGCGTCCCGGACAGCTTATATTGGTAAATCTCCTGCTCTGCCTCTCCATCCAATCACCTCGAAGTATTGGACACACCCTTCTCCCGGCCCTCCTCGGAGCTCTGAAAAGCTAAAAGTAGCATAGCAGCTTAGCTACAGGAGCTATGATGGAGGATGCAAAAAACACTTCTGCTTGCCCCACCCCCAAAAGTGCAAAGAAAACGCAAGCCGACAGAAGAAAGGGCCGAGACGATGAGGAAATGTGACCAAGTGAGGAATCTAATTCGAATAAACATCGGATCATCCTTTGAGCGGTGGAAAAAGCTCCGCCAGGACTTGGGCCTAAAAATAGTCGCCGAGACAGCACAGTTTTTGTTGAGCAGGTAATTTTTGGGAGAGTTTTGTGTGTGGGGGCTGGGACGCTTTTTTAAAATCTACCTCAACAGCTCAGTTTTTTTCAACTAATTCTCAGATCATCAACCATGCCTGTAAGTCAAGATCATAGCTTTAGCAGGAAAGGTGCACTTAAAGATAACATTATATGTTGTTTAACCAATCAATACACCAAACAGAAAACTTTAAAAAATTGATATATGAGAACTTTTAAAATTGTAAAAGTCAATATGATATATCAGTTGCAATTGGCTTTAACACACTTAAAGTATAAAGGCTATTAATTTTTGAGTGCATATTTCTCTCACTTCTCAAATAAAGATCCATTAATTGAAAATTCCCTCTGATTTCTTCCACCTGTCTCTCTGCTCCCTGGATGGGTGGAGCTTCAGAGTCGTTAAGGACAACTAGTTGCACCTGTGGCAAACTTTCAAAGGCTGCATGTGAATGCTTGATCACTCAGCTTCAACCAGACTTACCAATCTTTAGAATCTGTGCAACCACAATCTTCTTTCTGGTAGCTTGTGGGAAGGGAAATCACTCATGTTTGATACCACAGGAAAACCAGGCTGAGTAACAGCTGAACCCACCAAAAAACAGGGCTTTGCTGTCCCCACAGCCATCTACCTGGGGATTTTAAGCACAAACAAATTCTAAGATGTTATTTTGTCGTTAGTCATTGTCAAGAAATATCTTGACAAACAAAAGACTGACCTGCACACCTGTACCGGCTCCAGACTCCTCCAATAACCAAGCATTTTCTGGACACGCATAGATGCATGTATAAATTAACTTTAACAACTGATTTAATTTAATTTGTAAATCAATATATTAACATAAATTTGATCCCTACAATTAATCATCAAAACTAAGAAAATCTACAAATAAATTTGAAATGGCTTCTACACCAAGGTTTATCCTACTATAAGAGGTTAAATAATGCTGCATTGAGCATAAATTAACATATTTTTGGATTGCTATAGTAAAATTCAAAGTGTGCAGCAACAAACTTTATTTTTTTTTACAAATGTTATAAAAATGTGTTTATTGTTGATTATCATCTTTTGTGTAAAAAAGTGATGATATATTTGACATTAACGCTCCTGTGAGTTTTTTATGCTAATAAAAACAGACTGAAATTACATGAACATTTTTAGATCGTAATTTTAATGCCCAAAACACTGGTGCAAGGGGGTAGGTGTCACAACTCGATATACTGTGTAAAAACTATCAGTTAAAAAAACAATTAGCTGTCAAGCATTTGTAGATGATAGTGATTACATTCAAATGCACAACTGTGTTGCACTTGATTGCCCAAAGCTGTGCTTCTTAAATTTACCTCAGAGTTTACAAAGACGACTCTTGAACCTTCTTACAGGAAAAGAAGTGCAGCAATGACGATGATGACGCATTGAGGAAAGATTTGACAGGTTTTATGTGCATTAACCTCTCATGACATTACCACCACACTGCCCTGAACGCCTCTTGGACAATGGAAACCACAGCCCATCAACTCCCTGTAGAAATGATTCCACAGCTTTGTATTAGTCATTGACGGATGACACAGCGAAGCCCGTCTTTCCATTGTTCCTCAACATTATCCAAATTAGCTGAGTGTCTTTGCTCGCTCCCTGCTGATGTCACCACAGCTCTTCTGTGAGAGTGGATTAGTTGGTAATATCCTCTGTTTGAAGAAGTAAGCCTTTTTCTTTGAGGAGTGACATAAAGGTCTACTTCTTGATCGCTCTTCATGGATAAAAGCTCACAGTCATAGAGAGGCTCTTTTTTTCTTCTTGATATTGAATTTAGCTGTCACCTTGACCCAGCCGAAAGAAGTGTGTGAGCAAGAGGGGATTTCACGACTTAAACGAAGAGCGCTCCAGGAGGACACTGTTTCCTGAGGAATTATTTGTGTAGACATAGAGTTACAAAGAGAAAGTCGACAAAAATGGGTCTAATTTATTCAAATAAGAGTTAAAAGTGGTCATACTTTGACATCTAGCTGAATGTTTTCTGGGTTTTGTGATCCTGTTGGTGTTCAGATGCTCACTGATCATCTCACAAAGTCACCAACTGTGTGATACGCTCCAGGATTTTCAGTTTGGTCAGAGATTGGGTTCACAAAACCCACCTGTTTTTTGTCTCAACTCTATTGTCCTTCTCCCCTGCATGCTGTCCAACAGGAGCAAAGTAAATCCCTAAAAGCAGAGAAACCATTAACCCCCCGCACACAGCAAGGCTTCACCCATCGATTTAAGACAACCTTTTGTCAGGTTTTATTTCTGAACCCATTTCTCACTCCCTCTAAAAAGTGCAGGGTGAGCTCTGTGGTTCACCACACAAAAACATCACCCTTTGAGTGAGAGGTTTGAGTCTGGCGACCACTGAAAGAAACGACAAATACAGAAATAATCACAGGCTTTTAACCAAACAAAGACCAATTAAACAAATGGATATTAACAAGTGGGGCTTGTCAACTTCCATCTACCCTTGCATGGTTTCCTTTCCTTTAAAGGTGACTGGACTGACACTCCTGGATGGAGGGCATGACCCCTGTATGTGCGGGAACGTCAGGATGAGGTTAAAGGTCAGAGGTCAGAATCTCTGTTGTAATAGGGTCAAACAGTGATACATTACTGAAGCTTTAATGCAAACAACTCTTCAACCAAAGACAAACAGAGGAGACTAATGTTATTGTAAAAGATACGGGTCCATGATAAGTCATCAAAACATATAAAAGTTTTTATTTGACTTGCTTTACTTTTGTTTATGAGTTTCTTGATATGCTTAAGCTTCTGAGTCTTTTTCCTTTTAAATGTGTGGAAAAAGTTATCATGTCCTTTCGTTCATTTGTTGAAATCACGAAGTAAAAATGTAAATGTGCTGCTCTCCCAAGATTGAATACCACCTCCTCAGTCTTCTTCACGTAAACACCAGATGGTCACACCTCTGCTATCAGATTCTTTCCTTCGTCCTGAGACGTCTTTTCAGGTTTGCGGGTTTCATGTCCCTCGGCAAGTTTGTGGTTGGCAAGGCTTCAGCAGCTCAACCAGAGCCAGCAGTGTTTCTTGGGTATGGGAACCCCAAGTTCTTTCCATCCCAAGCTTGTCGATGTGAGAATAAAGCGCTAGGGGATTTTGGCAGAGGTGGTTTTGCTGAAGATGAAACGAGTTTAAGTCTCCATTGGTTGTGTCTACATGAGTATGAAGTGGTTCTTCAATGTGGGTCTCCCATAGACTGTATATACCATGGACAACTTGGTTCTGCCTTCTGCCAGTATATGGAATTGAAGCCGAAAAGCTTTCGGTATTTCTGCGATTTTGCTCCACTTCCTGACACCAACATCGCGCAGTAGTGTTGTACGCATTCGGCTGTGATGACGCTCAGCTCAAACAGCGTTTCCCCCGGGTGAGATACGCAATCTTTGTATGCTCATAGACTGTATCAAGTGTCAATCATAGAAAACATGAACCCGCTCATAACTTTTAAAAATGGAGCTGCACAGAAAAAAGAGGACTTGAGCACCAACCAGTCTAACAGTAACTACATGTCAACATCGCAACCAGGGGGGAAAAAAATTTATATTCTGTGTAATAAATTTCTAAAGTTTGTCCACAGCTTCATAGGGATGGCTGGAGGAGGCTGGATTTATGACCTATACTGCAGCCCATCACCAGAGGGTGCTGTTCTTGGGGTGGCTTCACCCAGCAAGGAGGCAGATGGCGTCCATTGTATATACAGTCTATTGGATCTCCCTGATAGGTTAAAGTTAGCTTCCAGTTAGCTCTCCCGGTTGCTTGCGTTTGGAGCCTCATTAAAATTACCATGCATTTAATCTATACTTATATATTTGTTGCTATACATGTCCATGGGTACATAATGTCTAAAATGTGTGTTTTTAATTTATGAGTCTGTTTAAACCAGTTCATACTCATCATAATTGTAGCATTTAGTTGCAGATATGTGGTGTGTAATTTGTGATGAAATACCAGCAGAGCGTGATGATCATTTCATGACCTTTAACCTTTGAAATGACCCCAATCACATCTGAGTCTGCGGGATAACTAACTATGAGTAATTATGGTTGTTAGCAGTCATTAAAGACAGAGAGACTTAGCCAGAGATTCATCAGTAGATTACTGGTTAAAAGCTCTTGTAAATGTACTGCCGAATATACAAAGTCTTTATTTATCCCCCGATTTCATTTTAGCGGGCACAACCTGACACACTTCATGGACTGCTTTATCCTGTTCAACATGCCCGACACATTGTCACACATAATTTGGAGGTTTTTGTTTGCAGATAATGGAGTAATCTGCCAAATTCTGTTTACAGAGCTTGTCACTGGAAATCTGACATGGCACATAGCTGATGGATCACAGTTGGCTGCTGATCGGTACAAAGCTGTTGCACTGAGTGGAAAGATTTTTGGAACGGCTCTTAATTAGAGGTAGCATCTGGACCAACCAGCCTGGAAAAGATAAAACATCGGGAAGCTGTGACATTTTTCAAAAAAATGAAGGGCAGGGGGACAGAGGGAGAAAACCTTACTTACATGACAGAATCGAGTTAGAGAAAACAGTGCTTTCTTTGTTTAATGTACACTGAAATTTAATAACTATTGATTAAACACAATACCATATGTGAGGGAGCCTTTAGGGGTGGGAGAAAAAATTGACCCAGATGAGTATCGTGATTTTTTTGTTTTAAAATTTTTAAATCAATTTTTATGTTTATGATTGTTATGTTTTAATAATAAATCTGAAAAACTGACTTACATGGAATGTTTATTTTTTTAGGGAAATATGGTTCCAGGAATAGACAATCATAATAATTCAACTATTTCATTGTGTTAAAAAATGCAGACTAAAGGTCCTTACACATTGGGAATGATGCAAATATACGACACGAAATTACAAAATGTTCGGATGAGAATTTTGACGCGCCTGACTATACATATCAAGCGCGATGCGATTTTGCGACTTTCAGGGGGGAAAAAAGACACATTCAGGGTGGAGGCGAGAAGACTGACACAACAGCAGACTGACTGTTTTTCAGTTCTGATTAGACACTAGTGTTGAGATGACTGTCTGTCATGATAGCATGTACTGAGTCGGGGCCAGTACCAGATAAGCACATTAAACTATAATCCATAAACGTAAAGTAACAACCGAGACCTAATGGTGCTGTGACAGCAACTCGATTGCGTTTGAGACGGTGAGAATACATATGGTATGTTGTATCTGAACATGTTAGCTTATGAGCTAAAGTTACTTAATACAGATGAAAGTTGAAACAAAGACGTTTAGCAAACTGTTAAAGCACACAAACCATCGTCATATGAGAGATCCGACGCTATGACTCTCCACAAGTTTTCCTTCAGGTTATTATCTTTGTAATGTTTGTGTCTTTTATCAAAAAGCACTCTGTTCTCCGACACGTAAACAATCAGCCGGTCGGCCATGTTGGATATACTGGTGAATCTGACGTTGCAACAACACGAAATCTTTTTGGTCAGAAGTGGACACTCAGTATGCGAAACTTTAGACAAATCGACCATGATCCGAAAAAATAAATGCCGCAATATCGCAGGACGGGAAAACGTCGCTGATGTGAACGCTTGTATTGACAGGATACGGGTTCGTAAAAAAATATTGACATCCGAAATAATCGCATGACAAAAAGGACCTTAAAAATTGAGAAAATCGACAATATTGTAGAATTGCAATTTAAATAGAATTGGCATCCAAAATTTGTAGAACTCCTCTGTGGGGATGTAGGGACATGTTGAGCAACCACCAGAGAAAGTAAGTTATGAATTAATAAAAAAAGAGCTGAAAACCCAGAAGTAGAGTTTCTAAATAATAAAAAAAGGCCAAATTACTGGACAATGTTACACTTTGATATAACCAGAGCTAGACTGGTATTAGGTTTTTTAAAACTACTAATATCGTTACCAAAGTCAATACTGATATCAGAGACAAAAATTCATAGACTAGTGTTAAGGCTTCCCAGTTTGTGTCAGTTTATAGAAACACCTGTGGAAAAAGGGATATGTCCAGAACTGCCTTTCTTTGAAGATCCTTATTGTTGTAAATGTAGAAAAAGCTGTTTTGGCAAATTTCTGTTACTCACTTTACCAAAACATAGAAAACTCAGTTTTTTAGCTGTTTCACTCTTTTACTCGTCAAAAAATTGCATTTATTAGTTTTGGTCCATTTTTATGATGTCTGAAAATGTCTTGCAGAATATCAAAGAAAATGAAAAGGATTGATACAATGATGTTTAATGGGCAGCAGCTTTACATTATTATTATATTACCCCAAAAGACGGTTAATGCGCCAATCACAGTCCATCATCTAATTCAGAAACGGCTTTTATTCTTGAAATCCCTTGTCTTAACTTAAGAAAGGAAGTGTTGTTCTGAGGAAATTATCCGCACAGGCTGAATAATAAAACTGTGACCTGAGAACCCTGAGACTGATGACAGCACCAGGCCTCAGAGTGACAAGCCTTTCGTATGCGAACCAGTTCCTTGCACAACAAGACTTGCAATTTTCTCCACCGCGGGCCAATCAGACACACCGCACTGAAGCAAGAAGACTGCAATCAATCTCCAATACTTGTAATGAGAAACATATTTTTCTCTGCAGTGAAAAGATAATCAGCAGCTGAACAGAGGGGTCAACAGGTCCTCTGTAGGAGAATGAAGTGAAACAAATAACACAAATCTCTATCAGCCTCTACAGCTTCATAGCTGCAGCTTCAAACAAGGTTACCTTCAAACCCGCAAACCCCTGCTGCAGCTTCTGGCTGTTGCATCGATCAGTGAGTGATTAGATGTGAGCACTGAGGTATCTCAGCCTAGAGAGGCAGCAAACTTTCATCTTAAGTGTGCATTGATTTTAATGTGTGAGATGATTCCTGTAAAGAAATTCACCACAGTGCAGCTCAGTTTGGGAAAAAAAAACACAAACTTCTGTACCTGCTGTGACTCTGCATTACATTAGAGTTTGGACAAATCAAAAGAATGAAGGTTACTAAGTGCTCTCAAAATGTGTCAAAGCAAGTAATCCATTCTCACATAATTAGCCAACCAGATTCACAAATGGAATAAATTTTAAACAAACGCTCACATTTTGGTGTGAAAAGCACAGCTTTTAAGATTAACCTGAGGAAAAAAATGCTGAAAAATTACTCCAGAGAATACATTAGAGCCACACTCTGTTAAAAGAAACTACATTTTGGTTCACTCATTATTAATTTCAGAGCCCTCTGAAGTTCATGCACATGATACATAATTTAATACTGTGGGTCATTATACAGAGGAGATCTATAGACATTACAATCAGATGCGCTGTATATTATTCTGTTGGTGTTTAATGGGATATATTAATCTTAAAAAAAGGGCTCTTTCGATAATCTTACTTGCTGTATTTTGTAGCCTTGGAAGAAACAATGTGGGCACTTGCAGAAACAGAACTTCATTTAAACTAGGGTGACCATACGTCCTCTTTTACCTGGACATGTCCTCTTTTTTGGGGGGGGTTTGTCTGGGGAAGTTTATAAAATCCTTCAAATGTCCGCAGTTTTGTACGTAAGTTTCGATTTTGTGTCACGTGGACTTACTGAGTTAGAAGCGCGTAAAACACCTCAATCCAACCTAAATAACTCTCAAAATTAACTTTGTCCTCTTTTTGGAAAGTCAGAATATAGTCACCCTATTTAAACTTTCTCAGAGGTCATGGAAAAAGCTGATGCTGGCAGCTTGTTAGTTTAGCACAGTGGTTCTTAAATCCAGTCCTCGAGGCCCACTGTCCTGCATGTTTTGGATGTTTCCCTGCTCCAACACACCTGATTCAAATGATCAGCTCGTTATCAAGATCTGGAATGTCTTAATAACGAGCTGATCATTTGAATCAGGTGTGTTGGAGCAGGGAAACATCCAAAACATGCAGGACAGGGGTGTTGGGGACTGGACTTGAGAACCACTGGTTTAGCATAACAACTGGAAACACCGAACAACACTTCGGTAAACTCACAGACCAAAAAGTCATATTGTTAAACTCTAAAAACCTGATGTTTCCAAAAAAATTTTAGTTTGTTTTTATTTATTTTTTCAACACGTCTTATTATCCTGGGTTTATGAAAGGTATGGCAGCTCTAAGCCAGCTGGTTTGATCACTAAAATATACTTGGCTGATGCCGTGGTCGGCTGCAGCTTTTCAGTGCAGTCTCCCTTCTCCTCTCTGTATCCCACTGTGTTATTAAATTGAGGCAAGCAATCCCATGACTGCACAGAAATGCCGTTGTATTATTGAATATTTGTTGTAATTGCTGTAATTTGTAAGGTGATGTGATTTCTGTGGTGTGTCAGATTGTGTTTATGTCTGTGTTGGTTTTACTCTTGTGTGTGGAAATGAATGAAGGAGGGGTTTTGTCCTCTATTCTGAGATGGAGGTAAAACTCATCTCAGATAATTGGAATCAGAAATTGAAATTTATGTCCCCACTTAAATTCACCACTTCAACTTTTATTTGGTCAATTAGAGTAATAAATGGATGGTCCGTGTTCGGATGTGAAAAACATTACATTCTTTAGAGCGGGGCAGAAAAACACACTAAATAATACAAGAAATCCATTCATTGAGCTTTTGCGCTTTTATTGCAGTGGGAATATCCAATATCTTATTTCTTGTATCCTGCTGTTGAGTCACAGGATAAGACACTAGAGGACATGATCACCATAAAGAGGCTTTTTCTGCCATTGTCTTAACATTACATTTAATTTTGGGGGTTATGTGACTCATTTTGTTACAGCTGTGAACACAAAGACGCATATACTATTAACAAGAAATGATAAAAGGTCAGTGGAGATGTGTTTCAGGGTGACCTCAGTGCTCATCTGACCTCTCGTGACTCCCAGTTTATGACCTGTGAAAAGATTCAAAGGCCTCTGACCACACACATAAATCTATATTAGGCACTGTTAAGAGGATAATTAGACCAGCCCTATTATTTGTTATTGAAGGCGGTGTGAGGGGCTACATTTTAGGTTTGACAGTTGCTATATGTGAGGGACAAATTGCTTTTACAATGAGATTCTGTAGCAGTGATGCCGCTAAAAAGGCTCTCATAAGGGTTTCTGACATGATCATGGAAGTTTCTTTGAGTATTTAACGCTTCTATGAGGAGGTTTTGGGTATTTATGAAATAGACTGAAATTCATATTGATGCCTTCACAAGGCCAATACGGCCAAGATTAACAGTTTCTATTAGTAGTTTTTTCTTCCTGAAATCGATGTTGGGGGTGGGGGTAGGTGTCGCTCTTGAAGCTGAGAAAACAGTCCTTTTCTAAAGTTAATATTCACAATAAATAATACAGATCTGACTGTCAAATATCAGCCAGGTGAGTTATTTTGTCAACAATCATGACTTTTGCTTGTGAAAATAGCTTTGTCCACAAGAGGCGCCAAAACTGACACAAAACAAAAGTTCCTTTAGTCGTTCAAAGTGATTCAGGCTTCATTGAAAAAAGGTATTATTGTGCTTACACACAGTAAATAGTGCCAAATCATTTGTGGTGTTTTTATTTGTGGTATTTCGTCTTACAACACGTATCATTTAAGGATTTGGGAGATGAACTTGCAACTGAGAAAAGTCACTTAACTTCACTTAACTTTTATTCTTGCCATAGCTTTTTATTCATGAATTTTTACTCATAAATATAACCAATTTTCACAGTAAGAAACCATGCTACAAAAGCTTTTCACCTACAGTTCAAAACAACCGTTTTGGCTGTTGTAAATGACGAGAACATGCCCACATGCCTTATAGTCACCTCCTTAATGTCCGACATAATACCAGATTTTCTGAAAACCACATATACTTCCTACTCTAAGCTCGTACTAAAGTTTGTGGTGTAACCCCAGCAGGGTGTCATCCATACAGTCTTGTTGTTTTATTGTGCACACAGTCTGCAGCAGGATAATTGTCATGCATTGGAAGCAGGGGAGCATGACAGGCACAGATAGACAGGGAGACACACCATATATATACCGTTCGCGTTACTGACGGAGCTGCTGTCATTTGTCTCACCCAGAGCCGAGCCAGGCCAAGCCTGTCCTCTGATCGATGTTTCTTTTCATCACCGTCTCTCCCTCACCCTTTACCCCTCGCCTTCTGTCTTTCTCCGTCCATCTTTCTTTCTTAACGTCTCTCTCATTTTTTCATTTTTATATCCTTCTTTTTTATGTCAGCTCTTCTCATATCAGCTCTCCTCCTTTTCTCTGAGATTCATTCTGATATACTTTTCCCTTTTATGGACACCAGAGACAGGGCAGCATTTATGATGGCTATTGTGTGCACCATAGTGGTCAGTTAGGTTGTAAACCGCATCATATAACCTTCTAAATCAGGATTTAAATGGTCAAGCCATGTGCGCCAACACTGATCCTTTGTTCATATAGTTATGAATGACACCACTGTACAGAACAAAGGGGGTTACCTTTACAGTGTTACAGTGAGGGCACAGCACGGTTACCTTTTATGTATTTGGAACCATTAGAGTGGCTGCGGTGGTTGTATATTGGTGTTTAAACATGCATCTGTTTTAAATTTGGTCGGGTTATGAGTTATTCATAAATTTGCATAATTGGGGGCATCGCTGAGCTCACATACAGATGAACCCAGGAAAGCCTCAACACCACTTCTTTTATCAGTCAGAGCGTACTTTCTCAGGCTTCCTAAAGTTTCTTTATCAAATTAAACATGGCTGATAATACAGCTATGATACAACAAGAACTTTATGATAAGTAATGTGTCCTGCAAAACCAGATAGGCAGGATTATATTACCAGGGCTGCCAAGTTTCAGAAAATGGCAAGAGTGAGACTTTAGCGTTACGATGTGTTCGACAAAAATTTGGCCTTTTTTAACGTCGATTTATACCTTCAGACTGATGTCCTAGTAACCTACCATCCATCTTCAGAAGAGCAGGTGAACGTCGAGTGGGTTTTAAATGTTGGCGCTGTTGTGTGTGAAAGATAGTTGGAGATGCCAAGACCATTGCATGGTGCCTTCTGTGGTTGGTTAGATTTCGGCACAAAGGACTGATGGATTGGACTGGGATTGCTTATCTCAGTTAGTCAATCAGAGTTACTCAAACTATGGCAAGCCAAGTTTATTATCATGAAAAAAATAAATACAGAGTATTGAATGGGGAAATATAAGCGTGAGACATGTCAAGTGTGGCGTGTGGTGTTAGAATGGGTCAAATTGTGTGTATGATGACCCTAAGGCCTAGTCAGGACTTGCTGTCTGTTCTGTTCCTGGTTTTTGTTCTTTCTTTTGGCAGGTTGCTGGTAGGCGGGGTCTTAGCCACACCTGGGAGTTCCTGGCTAGTCTCCCAGGATATAAAAGACAAGGCTGTTGAACCTCTCTCTCTCTCTCTCTCTCTCTCTCTCTCTCTCTCTCTCTCTCTCTCTCATCATCAGCAGATTGCTCAGTGGCAGCAGGGTTTTTGTTTGGTTGGCTTTGGCCTCCTTTGGATTTTGGTTCTGCATCGTACAACATGCTGCGCACACACACACAGACACGCACACAATTGACGCACACACCTCATCCGTTTTTGTTCGTAAAATCTTTTATTCTGTAAATAAATCATTATACTTTGAGTTGACCGTGTCCTCGCCCTTTTCTTTTGTCCGACTTTTGAGCCGGGTTGTGACAAATTGGGGGCTCATCCGGAATTGCTATTACAGTGATTCATTCACATGGTTTGGTAAATGAAAAGTTTGTGAATGGATTGACGTCATTGTGTGTAGAAAGTGCCATGCAGGTTTGTTTGAAATGCGGAAAGCGCAGGGTTGCTGTGTTCTGTGTTTTCGCTTTTTAAGGGTAGAGTATTGTGTGACGCTTGGCAGCTCTGTACTACTGCATATAAAAAACACTGAGATTTGGTTACACCTATAACATTAAAATCACATTGACATTGGAGTAATATTCAACTAAAAGTAATATTAAGAAAGGCTTTTAATGCCATGTTATGCACCAGTTTTTAGTCAAATTCTATTCATATTCTAATCATTTGTTTCCTCACTCTTTATGTGGGATGGTGATAGCAGATTCCTGGTAATAACAAGAGCACAAAATGGATGGATAGATGGATGGTTGGGCCAACGAATACTGAAAATGCCAGGAATATATTGAAGGCCCTGATGAAGAAGTAATAGCAGGGGAAGCAAAAAGACCTGACCAGAAAAGTGCCCTGTTAAATGCACCTAATATTCTGCCATTAAGACCTATTAGCAAGCCATGCCTATGTTTGGCATGATTGGACGATGGGACCTTTTACAGAGCTCTCCGTGTTTTTATCCCACATGCTCTAAAAGCTTTGAGTGGTCTTGGTTGCCACTGCGGTACTTGAAGACACTCATGGATGCTTTGAGCACCGACCGAGCTGAAATTATCATAAAATCCAACCAAACGTGGCCTCTCATGTCAAGTAACAACAAACAAAAAAAAAAAGACACTGCGGTTATGTGGTTGAACAGGTTTACGGCTCATGATGTTCGCGCTTCGAACTTTGTGAAACTCTTTTTAATTGCTTGCATGGTACTGCTCACAAACTTCGGATTGCTGTATTTTCTCACTAATCTCTTTTAACAGCAAAATCAATCAAAGGACAATTACCCACTGCAGTAATATGTGGTAATTTCAGGAGTGAAAGGGTTGAGATGAGTCAGAGCCACTTCAGATATTCCTGTACACACACTCATACTTTGCTACAGCTATAAATGTTCCTACTTCTGTTTCTGGGTTTGAAAGAAATGTACAGACATATAAAGGAGGAAAAAAATCAAAGCACTCCTCAGATGTCATCTCTGTAGTGTTGTATGAAATGGAAAAACACAGCAATAAATCCACATATGATGACTGAAAAGGGACCAGAAGCTGTTTACCATTCTGCTCCTTTTACCCAAGACCCTCATACTGTGTGAGGACACTTTTTCGGGACTTTTTGAAGTAACAGAACTCCCTAAACGGTTCTCCAGGTGAAACTGTTTTTACAGAGGAAAGTCGAGGAAGGTAAAGCTGAGAGGAGGGAGTGAAAGGTTGAGTGATGTCTTCTGATCTCTGACACTTGACTGACCTTGTGGTACTGTGGATTCACCGAACAAGCTCCCCTCTCATGAGATTAAGCTTCTTAACCATTTTGATCTCTTTGACCGTAGAGGAACCCCCACTGGGACAGAGAGTGACCCCAACATGCCCTTCTGCTCTCCTCTGATGAATTGACCACTTAAGGTCACGAGGGAGGAAGTTTATTTTTAAAGTATTTATCATACACAAGAACTCATGGGGTAAATCAAGGCTCCTTTTTAACGTTCCCTAGTGCCTTAGCAGGTCTACAAACTGAGTAAATACTTGACTTCACAAATTATGCCAGATGTTACAGTTTAGTTCTTGTACTGTGTGGTAGGCAATGATGTGCTAAACACAGTACACCACACTCTTTTTTCACCAGTAACCAGAGACTTGAGGGTCAAAACTGGAAATCTCATAGTCAAACGTGACTTTAGAGAGTAAACACACTTGGCAGAGAACAAGAGCTAAACTGTTGCTGCTTAGCTTTCTGGTATCCACTGTAGTAACAATTTATTTTTAGTGCCTCCCTTTTGTTATTTCAGTATCTGAGTGTTTTATCAACCCTGTAAACATCTGTGTTTTCACCATGTGTTAACACGTGGGTTCAATTATTCTGACATCCATCTAAGTTTATGTTTTGTGTTTACCGTCATTGCCATGGCAGACTTGTTGTGCTTTTTTCTTCAGTCAGCTTGCCTCCTGGTTGTCCAAAGTCACATGGAACAAAACAGTAGCCGGATTACAAACTCCACCGTCAATCCTAAAGGTCAATATTTATGATTTGTCCTATTATCTTTTGCAGTTTAGTGGGAGGAAAAAATCCCTCTACATACCCCACACTACAGGATAATCTGTCAGGATAATCTTTATATCATCCAGGCCTTTGCTGAATTTTGTCCCAAGAAAGAAACCAGGCCCCAAATCAGCATGATTATTTTCTTGTGTGTACCCTGTTTTACTTAAGCTTAAGGCTCCTGAGAGAAAGTTTTCATCTGTGTTAATTTTGGCGCCCCATGTGGACAAAGTTAGAACGCATATATTGTTGGTTCCATCTCATGCTTGTGAAAGGGGTAATAATTGACTGAAAAATCACCTCCTGTTGTCTCTTTACTGTTAAATTTATCACTTACTTTGAACATGTTTCGGGGGGAAGTCCTGTAACTACGGCTGTTTTTTAAGTGTACCATAGTTACTGCTATGTTGAAATTGTTGGTCTTCTCATTAATGGTCTTGTTTGCTTTTATACATCATAGAGAAGCATTACCATTTTATTTCAGTCTGTTTCAAAACCTATCAAAAACTTCTTACTGAAGCTTTAATTTAGCAGATCACGTAGACGTTCCTTCGCTGCAGATTAAAGCAACTTGTTGTGCTTGCATATACCAAAAAACATATTTTTCTAGTGATTTGGGATCTATTTCTCCAGATTTCGACCAGATTTGGGTTTGAAGATATACATGTACAGATGCTTAAATGCAGTTTTAGTCAATACCAAGGAATTAAACAAATGCAATGTTGCAGAAACACTTTTTTCCATTTATCCTAACTCATATTACTTTTACCACCAAAAACCACCTCCTGTGCAGGTGAGGTGAGAGGTTATGGTGTTTTCAAATGGTTTTGCTCCATGTCATTCCCTGCAGATTCCTTTCACTCCGATAACCCTGACCTTCTGTCAGACACAACCGTACACAGAAACTTTATCTGTTTTTGTCTGCCTTCAACACTGTCACACCGTCTAAACACACTTGACACGGCCTCTTTGTCATGTTCATGGAGAGAGCAGAGCTCCCAGATCAAATCTAACAAAAATGATTTTGCTCTTGTGTAGACACAGCAGAAGAGGCAAAAGTAACCGTACTTGCACATGTGAGTGATTGATCTGTGTGCACCCTCACACACTTTCTAGTTTAGACACACATGCAGGTACACACATCATTATAGCCTGGCTCCACCATATGAGGCTATTTCAGTGACAGATCTTTGCTTAGCGCACCTCTGTCATCAGCTCTGTCATATTGCATGGTTGCTATGACAACCACGGCATGATGTCAAGCAAGGGAGGTAAAAAATAAGGTCTAAGTGCCAGGCTCACTAGCATCTCTAAATGTGGGAGATTTAATGAAAAACACATGGCAGATAATGTACATGCAGGTGGTCCGTGTTAATTCTTCAATGTGTGACAATCACACCAAACAGGCTGGTGTGTTTTTAACAAGCTGTTAAAATGCTGTAAAATGTATTTGACAGCATTATGACCACATACCAATAAAAGCATGCTCTCTGACCTCCTGTGATTTTTTTCCCCCTTCATTCGGGGTGGCCGTAAAAATGGCTTGATATTGGATCATAAACAACTGACAAGGCTGCAACCAGAATAGAAAACAAGAGATTTTATAAGGTGAAAAGCAAGCTGTAAAGGTGACCGTGTAAATGTTCCTGCTGCTCCTAGCAGATCAAAGAGGCCAGACCAGATTGGCATTTTTCACCACTGAAAAGGTGTTCAGACGTACTTTGGACAAGCAGTACCAAGTGCTGAGTTGAATATTTGTGCTAAGTTAAATATTCAATCTAATTTTTGGTAAACTTTGACTAACAAATGGCACTGTTAAGCAGTAGCTGACAAGACAAGAGCTTTGATGGTAGCAGAGAGCAGGACAAGTACAAAATATCCTTCTTTTATATGATATATGTTGTACATAAAGAAATATAGGGGAGTGCATTCACAAAATGTGCACCACATTTCAATAAAGTGCTCTGGTCACAGCATGCCAATCTGAGGACTCTTCATAAACCTGAGTCTGACCTGCAGTTTCCATCCATTCAGCAACTTTTGTAATTAAATTCCTCTATTTAGTTTAATCCATGTGCATGTCTATGGTGATTCACGCTTTACATAATTTGCTCTGCCAGCTTTTGTGATATGGTTGTCCTCTGACATCACTCCAACTAGCTACATTTGTCTGATTAGCTCATAGGCATTAGCTCAGATTGTAATATCTTATTCTGTTCCACTCAAAGTGGATTCAACTTTTAATTTAATAGCTAAGCTGACTGTGCGTTTGTTAATGTAAAATGCCCCATTAAAAAGTTCTATGGTGTTGTTATTTTTCATCATGATGATAGTAGCTGCTGCAGTAGCTTTACCACAGTGTAGTCTAACACCTTCCAGTCAGTTTCTATCAGTTTTCAGTTTCTATCAGTCACTTTACACATGACTACACTTCATATTTATTCTTACCTTTCCTCTATTCACTTAGTTTTACATTTTTAATCTGTTGTATTGTAGGGAAATTGTTCAGACTGTGGTTTTAGACCCAACTGTTGAATGGGAGCTGGCTGGTGGATCGCCAGGATGGGCTAATGTGGTAGCTGTTAGCTCACCTACAGCAACAAACAAAAATAGGCTAGTAACAGTTTTTTTTTTTAAATCCAGCTTCAGAGCCTTTTTTAAGTTATGATGCATTACTCATATCAGTAACATTTTATAGAAAACAGGTTTAGAAAGAGTACCTCTACCTGTCAACCATGCTGAACTAGCATTGTACGAACTGACCAGTGACAAGCTAGCAGACACTAGGCTTCATAGGGCTACATATTCATCCCTTTAATTTATTTACATACCTTTATTTAACCAGATATTGTGGTGAACACAGTGCCGAGCTTACATGTAAAATAGGTAGATATTATGGTTAACTTGCACACAGCAGGCATGTTCATGTAACAGCTATTAGCTTACATGCTACAGCTGTTCACTTGATTAACTAGTTTATATCTTGAAAATCTTCTGAAGCAAATATTTAGTAAATCTCCAATCAAAACAAAGCTAAAGCTTGGCTTCACATTTGAGTTATCAGTTATTATTTTAGGTTTATAGGCTTTGTAGTACAAGACACTGAGCTACAGACTTTGGCATAGTTGTGGTGTTGCCATGCCCAAATTAAAAAAAAAAGAAGAGGGGAGGGGGGTTCTCTGCAGTCCTCATTAGCATTGTAAAGACTCAGGCCATCTGATCCTTGCATCCCTTTAACCTCTTGGGTCATATCAGAGCTGGTGTCAGAGCTTTGTCTTTGTACCAAACCGTCTGTTTGGACTGCTTTGAACCACAGTATCAGTCTATAATCCATCAGATGACCTGTGTGTCGATGCTAAACAGATGGTCGACAACGCTGCAAAGTTAAAGCTGAACTTGTGAGTTTGATGCTTTTCTTTCTTCCTTTTAGAGTTTAATTTTCACATAAAATGACTCTAAATCAGAAATATGACTTAAAAAAAACACCACTTTGGGACTAATTAACATATTATTCTGTGTTTTGTTTTTTTCATGTTGGTAATTTTAAGTTTTTGAGGTGTGATCGGCTTTTTTTTAAGAATAACTACCGAGTATTGCAGAATGAAATGAAATCACTCAATTGGACTGTGATGGCTCATCTTCTCCTCGTAAAACCATTTTTTCCTCTGTTGTATGGCCGTCCTGGGTCCCGTAAAATGTTTATTGGTCACTTTGGGCTAACACTGGGACCAGCAGGGTGCTAAAGGCATGCCCAGAAGATCAGGCAATCCATCACATTTATTCGTGTGGAGATCATTTTTGAGACAAAAAAAAAATACAGCAGTCTGTCTCAGAATATCTGCCAATATTGTGAGTCTTGAGGAGAAAACACAGCAGTAACACATATTTGACGCCTTGTGGCTCTCCAGCAGATGTAACAGAATAAAAGGAAACTGTTCAACAGATCTATTAACAGATCTCTGTGCTATGAGGCTGCTTGGATTTGTTTATCCTGATAATTGTGAAAAGCTCCATTTAACAATAACATCCTTTGACCATCTGTACATCTAATTAATTCAACTTCTAACTGCATGAAAAACTGAAAAACAAGGTTATTAGTGAGTCAAACATGCCAATGTCATGTCTCTTGTTATTATCCAGCTACACTGAATGAATATGTGATAAATAAAGACATACTGTATGTGGTTTTCCCTCAGGGTTCTCGTCAAGGCTATGACATGTTGAGCAAGCAAATGCCACATACTTTAACATTATGAGAAAGAAAATCAATGAAATATGTGAATTATTAACATATATGTAGATAAGAGTCTGACTCCTTGTTTACTCTTTAATGCCTTTTGTATCGCATTTGATTCATACATTTATATACGTCTATCAAATCAATATGATCAACAACATTACTAAAAAAACACCTGAATATAGTCCGTTGATCAGTTTCCAAAAACATCTAATGTATCAAATGAGATAAATAAAAATGCAGCTTGTTAAATTTTACATTTTGATTATTTTGGTTTTCAGTAGTAAGTGAAATAAACATTTCAGCTCCAAAAAAATCTGAATTTTCTGGCCCTAATTTCTGGTGTCAGACATTGAAGGGCTACCATGTGGGACAAACATGGCAAAGCACTTGCAGAAACAGCATTAATACAGCATTTTGAAAAAGAAAGAAGTGTTGTAGTAAAGGCTAAGGCTCACCGCTGACAGCTCTATGGGGTAAATGGTTATCCGAGATGTATAAAACTAGAAAAGCCTGCTGCAAAATGACTTCTGTGTTGACCCAAACACTGGGCATCCTTAGGGGAAGGTCCCACTGTGATTAAACGCCCCCTCAAACGGTAAAATAACTTGTTGAAACAGACATTTCTGTCTGTTTAATAGAAATCCCCTCTGACCTGCTGTATAGATTTACACAGTATAGATCTGTGTTCTTTGGGATTCTCTAAATTACTGTATGTCCTACAATCTGACTTTATTGAACATATTGACTGTAAGGCCAACCGCTGCCAGTTAGGCGGCCACACCTTAAGACACAGAGGGCCCTGATCAATACTTGGTGCTTTTTCCACTACATGGGCCCAGACCCCTGATGTTATGAATGCAATGAAGCAGCAAAAAGCACGTGAATGCAAACTCAAAGCCTGCCCAGTAAAAGAACTGACTTCGAGGAAATATTCATCCGCATGATTAGCTTAGTGGAGGAAGTGTTTAAGACTTGCTGGTGTTTCTGCAGCATCCGAGAAAAAGCTGATTGCAAGATAGAAAAGTCTTCATTGAGCTCTCTTCTCTGTACAGGGACATCTCAACATGTGTCAGTTTTGAGCTTTTCTTCTTCCAGATGGGGCCATTGTTCTTGACGCTTCACTGCTTCGACACACCTCAGGTTCGCACATTGTTTCTTATCATGCGTCTTATGTCAGACATAAGGAGGATCACCAAGACAATAGACACTTCCTTATCTTCCTGGCAGGCAGTAGCTTGTCCTCCACTGGGATTAAACAGAAAAGAGGGACACCAGCAGCTGGAACCAGGAAGTTAGACAGCACGCGACATTGCGGGCCTAGCTTTGGGCTCAGTGGCATATGACTAATCTGTGTCCTCTGACCGAACACGCTCAGTCTCTTACACCAGTTTATCACTGCGAGTGGGGGGCCAGATTAAGGCCATATTAATTCACAACAGGGAAGCTCTTTTAAACTTAGCTGGTGCGCTGATAAAAAATCGAAAAGGGTCTCTGCTTCACCGAGGGGGGAAATCCACATGCAAAGGAAAGAATAGCAGGGGAGTGGGAGGCAGAAAGTGACTTTGTGGAATATTCTTCAAAAGAGAAATCTGGAGACTCTCAGCCATGAAAATTGATTAACTGTACAATAAAATCACAATGAGCTTTTAAAACTAAATTGATTTTCCCTGCTAGTTAACAGACTCTTGTTTGATCATTTAAGTACTTTCAGATATTATACCATAATTATGGAACAAAAGTGTAATGTCAAGTATAAAGATGGATCCCTAACCCCTACACAGGCGACTCTATGGGGGTTAGCGCCTTTTTGAGGGGTGTCCGAAACCTGAGTGATTAATTCCAATGCCCCATATAAGCCCCAAATATGGCAATTCAAAGATGGAGGTGTGCCATGTAGTGTCCAAAACCTCCGGTGATGGAGCTCACTGCATCGTCAGCTATATTGTGAAACCCCATATGGGGGTTAGGGGTTAGGGATTGAGTGATTCATTTCGGACACAGCCTTTGTTTATCTTGACCATAGACTGTAGAATGGATGCCGTCTGCCTCATCGCTGGGTGAAGCCACTCCGAGAACAGCACCCTCTGGTGACGGGCTGCAGTATAGGTCATAAATACGGCCTTTGCCAGCAATCTCTATAGAGCTGTGGACAAACTTTAGAAATTTATCACACAGAATATACATTTTTCTTCCCCCTACCTGCGATGTTGACATGTAGTTACTGAAAGACTGGTTTGTGCTCAACTCCTCTTTTTTTCTGTTCAACTCCATTTTTTAAAGTTATCAGGGGTCATGTTTTCTTTGATTGACACTTGAGATTGACACAATCGCTGTTTGAGCAGAGCGTCATCACAGCGACTCTCTGCGACTCTTCTGCCGAATGTGCACAATGCTACTGTGCAATTTCAGGAAGTGGAGAAAAACGTGGAAATACCTAGAGCTTTGGCTTTAAATCTGTAAACTGGCAGAAGGCGGAACCAAGTTGTCCATAGTATACACAGCCTATGATCTTGACCTCTATATGCTTGAGTAGAAAAAAAATATACTCTGTTAACTTGTAAGAATTATAGTATGACTGTTGCTGTTTTTTAATTACTTAGTTTTTTTTATTTTTTGTGAAAATTTTCTGTAGAAGATGTAAAAATAAAGTATCAGCTGCCTGGCTGACACAATGTTTCAGGTGTAAAAGACAGGCAATAAACTAATTGAAAATCTTGTCTTTGATGGTCTTGTTTGCTTCTGGATATCATCAAAAGTCACAAGTATGAATCTGTTTTTAGAAATGCCGAAAAAAGTCCTCACAGGAGAAAGTATTGGACAAAGTGTTGACTGACCGTATATGATGTGTTTTTCTGCACTTAAAAAAAAAAAAAATCACATTAGCATCACTGTGAATTTCAAATCAACACGGTATATCTGCATCCTTGGCAAAGCATGGACCCAGACCTTTTTCATAAATCTGATGGATGGTGCATCCTTGAGCTCCTCTTTGAAGTTTGTCTGTACACAGAAGTGTATGTGTGTGTGTGTGTGTGTGTGTGTGTGTGTGTGTGTGTGTGTGTGTGTGTGTGTGTGTGTGTGTGTGTGTCTGTCAGGCTGGCCTTGTGCCCCCTGTAATCCTGTTAAGCACCTGGACAATGAAGGAACAGCTGGCTTAGCCTTCCTTGGCCTTGAGTGGAGGAGAGGATGACATTCGTAGAAGTCAGGTCAAGATCCGGAAAAAGAAGAAGAAATCTGGATTCCTATTGATCTATCTTTCTATTCATCTTCTGTGTCTGTCTGTTTTATCTGTCTCTTCACTTCCTTGGGTCACCACTGGTGTTGGGTTGGTCCTGGCGCTCCATCCATCCTCATAGTTAAATACTGGCACAGATGTTGCGGAAAGATTGAGAGGCCCACTTGTGCCATTAGTCCAGCAGCAGGGCCCGGGAGCAGCAGGGGAAGACTTCTCTAATCAGTTTTATTGGAGCTGTGCTATTGGGTTAACACAACAGGGACAGGCTCAGAGCCCAGCAGCACTCCAGCGCGAGTGTGTGTGTGTGTGTGTGTGTGAACAGAGAGGATCTGTGTATGTTTACACCCTAAGGCTACAGCACAGATAGTATTGTCTCTCTCTACTTTTCACACACACACACACACACACACACACACACACACACACACACACACACACACACACACACACACACACACACACACACACACACACACACACACACACACACACACACTGGTTAGTTGTGGAGGAACCTGAGCCTCAGCTGTGTGGCAGATGAGCTCCACTCAGACACTTTGATCTACTAACTGCATGGGATCACAACCCACTGATATTTTTGTTGCAACTGATAACTTCAATTGGATGAATGAATGAAAGGGTTATCTTGTAAACAGCTGCTCTGTATGGGTGAACCTTACATTGTATCTAAAATGAGTGGATGAAGTTTTATTTATTTATTTTATTTTGGATTTTTTTAGGGTTCCTTAAATGGATTTGTGTCATTGTACAGCACTTGGGCTACCCGCGTGGTTCTTTTAAATGTGCTATAGAAATAAAGTTGATTGATTGATTGATTGATAGATAACCCTAACCCTACCCCTAACCACATTTACATCCTTGGATGTGATCAGTCAACTACAACCATCCCCTCCCTAAAGTCTATCCTGCTTTAATGTCCGTTGTACTCATAACTGCATGATAAGTAACACAAATGCTCTTGCACTGTGCAGAAAAAGATCTCAATGTGGTTTTTCATACCATAAAGTTCAGGGTGACCATATTCTGGCTTCCCTAAAAGAGGACATGACTATTTATTTGTTTTTATGTCACTGTACAGCACTTTGGCTACCCTTGTGGTTATTTTAAATGTGCTATATAAATAAAGTTGATTGATTGATTGATTGATTGATTGATTGATTGATTGATTGATTGATTGACTACGCGGGGCGGAGTCACCGAGTCGTACAAAGTTAATTTTGAGAGTTTTTCGGGTTGGATTGAGTGTCTTTTACATGCTGTAACTCAGTAAGTCCACGTGACACAAACTCAAAACTTATGTGCAAAACTGCAGACATTTGAAGGATTTTATTAACTTCCCCGGGACAAAGCCGGACAGCCTGGATAGCCCTCCAAAAAGAGGACATGTCCAGGTAAAAGAAGACGTTTGATCACTCTAATAAAGTTAATTTGCAGGAATCAACTGAGATCAGTATCCAGCCTCTTTTGTACAATAACATTAGTGCAATCTCATCCTGCTGGCCATTGGGAAAATTACGGGTGTAAAGCACATCAGCAGTGGCTCCACTTTTAAATCCAAGGGGTCAGCCCTACTTGAGGAGGACCGGCAGCTCAGTCTGTACTAGAACTTGGCTGGTACACACTAAATTTGGACACTGCATGAAGGGATTACTCAGCCATCAGCCCAGACATGTCTCCATTGGTTGTTCAAAGGATTATGTTGGTGTGTATTTTAGCCTCTGTGTTTGTCACATCCTCAACACCAGAGTGAAAAACTGATTTGATAAACTGAGAATGTCTTCATCATCTCCATCTCTTATTTGTTTTGTACATTCTTTGAGTTGTATTTGACACTTGAGGATGCTTTAAGCTTTGTGTCAACATCAACTTAACATCTTCAGAGTGACAAGTAACCCTAACCCTAACAAAACCATAAACATTAAATCTGTAAAACCAAAAATTTTAAATGTCAACCTTCTAACCCGCCCCACAAACTTATTCAGAGGATGGCTAAAGGTGTTCTGGTTCATCCTCTGATGACCTGAAATATGAATGGTCTTCAGTTACAGTCCAACAGACGGTTGAAAAGAGCAAATTTCTTTAAATAAAGTGAATGTTTACCCTGCTGGTGGCACTAAGAGTTGGGAGATGAGAGTTCATCCTCTGTGGAACGTGAATATCTGTACCAACTCGCATGACAATCCTCAAACTGCTGTCCATATATTTCAGTTTTTCTGAAAGTAGCTAACAAAACCATCAGAGTTATAACCTTTAAGTGGTGAAACTTAGAAACTTGTTTTGGTTTTAAACAAGTAACTTTGAGTGTCTGCCTCTTAAACTAAATCTCTTCCCTGCTGTTACTAAAATGTGAATTTTTGTTTGTGTTCAGGTTGCTCAAAATTCAAAGAAAATCCACAGAGGGAAATCTGAACCTGTGTCCCAGTGCCTGAGGACAACTCCACCCTTATGGGCCACTTGACCCTGCATGGTCAACGTGGTGTGTGAGGTCAGCTGGTTAGACGCCACTTTGGCTGCGGGCTTATTGAGTAAAGAGGCAGTCGGGGGCTCATATTCCCCACAGTCATGCTGCACCGGGGTGTTTAAGTTGCTGTGTATTGAATAGTGAGCGGGGTGAGGGGAACACAGCCTCTGGGTGTCTTCCCCTCACTCTGGTTTGAGAAAGCACGGAGAAACGACGCCATTGGCTTCTCTAAATGGTGCCTTTCAATGGAGCGGTGAAAAGAAAGTGTTGGTGACTGGTTCAACAGCGATGTGAGTTGTTTTAATGGCTGACTCGGCCTGCTTTGAATGGTTTCATTATGTTTGAACTTGTGTCTGCGTCTACCTTGCTTCGCCTGGCTGCTCTACGGGGACACAACTAAGATTGGATATTGAGACAGCTCACTAATGAATGATTTTGCCCAACTAGCATTCTGCAGATTATGAACAAAGGGTCTTTTATGGTTTTGTCAAAGGATCCTAATTTAGTTATTTTGTCTTTTCCTACTATTGTGCGCTGAGTGCCTTTTGTTTCTCTATAACTCTGCTCATAATTTCATAATTAAATGACTGGAATAGCTGTGTTTTTTTACAGAGTCAGTCATTTCGCCTCAACAATTGGGATCAGGAGACAATGAGCAGAGGAGAGACAGTCATAATGAGGACCGGATCTGAACGCTGGCCTCCTGCAAAGTAATTAAACAATAATGAATAGTTACGATGTAATTACTTGAACAAAAACCAGAAAAAGGACGCCGCTTTTCTATTACCGTCATGTACCATCGCACCATTTCCCCTCAGCCTTTAGCTCAGTGCTGTAAGTAGCACTCTAATCTTGTTTTTACCTCAATGAATGGTTCAGAGTGTTAAATAATGTATGGGTTATGGCCATTGAGAGCAGTGTGTGGGTCGCCCTCGGGCTTTTTTTCACGCCATTGGCTTTGAGACGCCAAGCCGTCTACGATAGCAGAAAGGTTGCTGCTTTTTGTATTGATCGTTCCTCACATGACATAACATGAAAAAGTCAATTTGGAATCAATTTTTTTTGCTGCAGATGGTTGAAAATTAATCAGATACTCAGGGATTGATAGCTGTCATCTGAGCCTGATAGCGTGTCCCCTCCCCCCTTCGAAGTTCAGCAGGCTTCACATCTTAGTTTGAACTCCTGTGAAGCAGAGTCTGGTGCTGTTTGAAACATTTTTATCATCCCAAAGTGGTAAGGTGACATTACAAGAAAGATAATCTCCGCCGATCATGAAAGTAAGAATTACCCAGTGTGTGGGTGTTTTATACCTGGAGGTGTCTTCAGTCTGTCTGTGGCACCTCCCCAAGGTGTCTGGGATTTGTCTACCCTGATGTGCTTGGAGGCAACTTTGTAAGAGGCAGAGAGAAAGTTTGTGCTTGGTAACTTATTGAAAAGAAGTTTGTTGGTATTCTGCAGGGTAGGCCTTTGAGCACAGCCCCAAGACGTGATCATGGTTCCTGATTAGATCAGCTCTCCACCAATGACGCACTCCCTCGTCTGTCGTCAAGGATACAGTGGCCTTTGAACATCTCGGTGAAGGATTCACACAGCTGTAATTACCTTCTACACCTCCGACTCTGACAGTTTTCAAACTTTGTACTCAGATTTACTGTAGAGTTAAGACTGAAACCGCTTCAGAGCTTACCTAACAAGTTTCTATTTTCAGAGAGGAACATGCCAAGTGGCCAATTTTCTTTCCATCACGGCTATATAGAACATTATGCTAATGTGGCGTTTAAGGCTGCCTTTGAAGTACAACACTTTCCCCCTGCAGCAAGCTATTTTTGGTTAACCTTTGACTGACTGGAGATGCACGCTGACGGGACTCTGACATTAAGTATGAAATGACTGGTACAGCTGTTTGAACCCACCTCAGACCTCCTCACCTTTAAAGTTAACTACATGTCAAAGAATTTATTCAACACACGACATTACAGGTATGACACCACTCTGCTGCTTGTATTGCCGGTCCAGTCCTCGGACATCAAAGACGATGAAGCACTTTTTACCCGTGGAATATTATAATTTCTGATCTGTGGGCTTCCAATCTCACGTCTCTTAAAGTTATATGAGTCTCTTCAATTTTATATGAGCGCACGAGCCAGACGTCTGTCCGGTTCCTCATTTCAGCGGAGACAATGGAAGAGGATGATGAAACGGAAGAGGAGACAAGTTGTAGAGATGATGGAGAGCGCTTGATACGAACAATAAAAGGGATGGTGAAGGGCCATAAATGACCACAATGATGATGTCACCTTCAGTGGAAATGTCATGCATAGTAGATTTACTTTCACTTAAAGAAAAAGAAGAGGAACGTTTCTCTGATTTTCAGTGTTTATTTCACAGTGTGTTCGTGAGTCAGAGTTGGGTTTTTTTGTCAGGTTTGTCAGCTAATCTGAGTTTAGCGGTTTAACAGAAGTCTGGGTATTTCATTAATCCTGAAAACATCATCGACACAGTGGGAAGAGATCGGAGGAGAACCCCAAAGTTCATTAAGAGGTGACGTCACTCCTGAAAGTGTAACCTTCAGGGGTCAGCAGGGGAAACACTGACCTCATCAGAGGGGGACAAGAGTGGATGGCGTGAAAGAGTTAAGTGTTATCTTGGGGGCTGTATCTGGATCTGCTCCGACGCCCTTGGCTGAACCTCTATGGTCCTTGTACCTGCATGACTGGTGATAAGAAGGATGACGCATCTGTGCTCTCTGCTCATAGTCTTAGCGGTGACAGCCATTCGTCATGCAGACCGTGTACACTGTATCTGCTTCTACTATTTGCCAAAATGTCCAGTAAGTCATTGCAGACGTTGCGCTGTAAAATACACGATGCTCAAGAGAGATTTGGAAGAACCTTTGGAGAGAGAGCATGACCCAAATCCATCCAAGGAACCCTAATGATGGGTTCAGAGAACTGAGTCCCATATGTCTTCATGTGAAGGTGAAGATAATAGAAGAGAACAAACGAGATATATTCAATGTCCAAGGGGAACAAAGTACAGGCAACTACATGTTAATTTTATACAGTTTTAGAGCATTAAAATTCAGTCTGCCTCCTGTAATGTTTGTACTAATTTGTTTTGCAAATCGTGTTTTCAGGAAGAATCCCAGTAAGAAGTCTTTCTCTCTAGAGGCTAATGTGGGAAAACTGAATGTTCTGGTTGAGTATAGACAACTGGGACTTTCATCAGATTTTCATCACAATTCAAGTCAAAGTGAAAATGAAAAAGAAGTATTTCAAGAGCAAGTCTGTGCTGGTGTGCTGTTTGATTTGAAATTAAAATAATGAACCAGTAAGTAAAATGATATTGAAAGGATGGGTGTTTATGTTGGCTAGCCAGGTCTGCTTTTTAGAGGAAGCTGGCTGCGAAGTCTAGACAGCTAGCTTTCAAATTACACTTGAAATGAACATTTTAGCACAATAGGACCTCAAATATTTCATGTAATGGTGCGTCAGGTGTTTTAAAAGGCTTACATGACTTAAACTACACTAGTGGTGGAAATGTCCATTGTAGCCATTGCAAAACGCAGCTATGAGAAACAACTTACACAAATGTGTACTCAAGAAACATCGAAATGGTTTTGTCGTCTTTGAGAACCGTTTTTCGGGTGAATTCAGCTTTTACTTTCTTATTTCAAAATTACACAAATATCTTACCTAGATAAAGTGCTGTGAGTGTAACCATAAAATTGTTCATTGACAACCTTTTTCCTCATTATGTTGATAAGAAATAAAACTGGCATCCGCTGCTGTAAATTTCTGTCAAAACACATTTAGTTTGGTAAATTAGCATAATTCCCAGAGTGACAGGTTTGTAATACCATCACTGCACTTTCCATTTATCTACACTCCCACATCTCTGATGCTCTTTCCTCCTCTTTCCACCACCCTCTCCCTCCTCACTCCCCCCTCGGTCCCCTCACCCCTGTGCAGAGTGGCCAGTTGGGCTGGAAGCTAATTTGAAGCCAATCAATACTAGTCTGTGTTTCTTCCTGTGTGTGTCAGCCCAGTCCAGTGCCCTTGTCTATCTGCAGAGAGTCGGGAGCATCTGTGTGGTGACTCTCACTCTTTGACTGTAAATCTATGGCGGTCACTAAATGCCACTCCTCCAACCATTATACTGACTCTAAAACTATCTATCTGCTATCTGATTGAATCCAGATGAGATTGATTTCCATCTAAATCCAGTTGTCTCTTGTGTGCTCTGACAAATACCTTTACCAGTAACTTGATTGTCGGGATACTGAACATGTCCACTTACAACCAAAGGAGGCGCCTTATTTATTCTTTAGAGGCTTTAAAGGCAAGAAAGTTAAAGGTAAAAATGTTTGCGACAAGTTGCAACTACCTTGCCTCTGCAGCCTTCTTTCGAGGTGTCATGTGATGTTGGTGTGACGTGGTCTATGATGAGTTATATGGGTTTTGCCATCCCACATGAGAACCAATCTAAGTCATCACAGACAATGTCACAGCTAGTGTTGTGTCGTTCATGAATGTCTTGTTCAAAAGAATGGAACTGCTGAGTGAATAACATGAATGAAATCACTCCAAGACCTGATTTGTTCCTTTCTCACTTCGTACCGGTTGGGAATGGAACTGCCGCCTTTGACCCTTTGGTGAACGACAAACAGCCAGCCAGTGAGCGAATGGGCGGGCAAAGTCTTGTGATTTGCAGTCAGACAGTGAACAAAGCGAATGACTTCTGAACGACTTGAGGCAGGAAGAGGAGGGAGATGCATAGCGTCGTTCAAACAGTTTGTTCACTGTGAGGATGAACGTAGGCTAATATAAAACAGTGCATTATAGCGCCTTTACATTAATACATGTCTAGATAAACTTTCCTGCAAGAAGGATTTATTTTCGGCCAATTTAAAGCGATATGCTATTTGATTCAATGAACTCCTGATCAGCGCCGCTATGTCACTCACTCGTGTAGGACGGGGCTCCGAAGCACTGACTGATTCGGTGAACAAATCATTTTAATGAACGGATCATTTCAATGAATGGATTCTAAAGAGTCAGTAGAGTCAAAAGAACTGTTCCTCCCATCACTCCAACATCACGTGACAACTCTGATGAAGGCTACAGAGGCAAGGTAGCCAAAACTTGTCAGGTACAAACATTGCAAGTGAGCAGCTCTCTGAGATGACCAAGCTGACATTCAAAGACCTACTGTGAATCAAAAAAACAACAACGCTAGAGCTTATTGATTAATTAATTAATTAAAGCATATCAAATGATCACTTTATGAGACAGTGCCAAACAAGTTTCAGTAACAGGACTGATGATGTAGAAAAATAAAGAAAATCTGAACATCATTAGAGGAAGATGATGACATCAGTTAATTATGTTTCTTGTTAAGATTAGTGGACAAATGTTTTTCTCGATTTAACCTATAATATTTGATCTCTTAAAACATAACCACATAAATGTTAAGTCTCTGTTACCTTGGCTACAACTGCCCACACTTTGTGCAGTTAATCCCACCACTCCTGCATGAGTCAAAACCCCACTGGTCGACCAAAGTCAAAAAAGTCTGGTCAAGCCCCTGCTAATGGAGATGTTAAACAAAAACCACACTCACTTACACTCCTTATGTAGAGGAAACGTCTCTACTTCTCCTGCCAACACCATCACAAGCGTTCAGATCCTGAATCTGCCAAAGATAAGACTCAGTCCCCTCCCTCTCCTCCCAGCCCCCTTCCCTTTAACAGCCAATAAGATGCTGTCTATTCATGAGCTGGAGTAGGAGCAGGCATGTGTAGACAGCCTGCCACAGGAGGAGGTGTGTCTCCATGAGGCAAAAGTGTGTGTGTAAACCGGAGTGTGCTCACATGAGAAGAGGAAGTGTAGGAGTGAAGAGAGCGTGGAGAGTGTATATAGGCATGCAAGTGCGAATCAAGGGAAGGGCTTGTAGGAAAGAAGGAAACAGAAGTCAGGTGCTTCTTCTTCTTGGCTGTGATACACTACCCACTAACCCAAACTCTCACACACTGAAGGAACTACTCCCTGAGCCTTTGCTGACACACACTCTTAACGTATGTGTGTGTTTCCTGCGCTGGCAGCGACAGAGGGGATCTCTGAGGATACACGGATGAGAAAGAGGTGTGGGGGAGCGCGAGGAAGAGGAGCCCGAGTGTGTTTCGCCCTGGGGGGAGCTCACACACACGCCACAGACTGCACACACACTCCAGCGGGCTCTCGGCACTGTTTCCCTGACAACTAGAATGGGCTGCAATTTGTGCACCTTGCAGAAACGGGAGGAACACTACAAACTGCTGTATGAGATTGCACAGGTAAGTGGGACCCTTAGAGGAGTATCAGTGGGATGATCCTGTTAATTACAGGAGTGGAAGTGATTATTATGATGATGATGCATGATTTGGCTTCTGATGGTGATTGCTTGTCTAGGGAAAGGGAAGGAAAGGTGTGTATGTGTGAGGAAGAGTGACAAAAAAGTGCAGGAAAAGTTAGAAAATGGCAACATAAAGGTTGAGCATAGAAACCAGGAGGAAAGTGAGGAAGGAACATGAGAAAAATGCATGAAAAAAAGGAGTAACTTCCAGGCAGAGAGCCAGCCTGTGTGCATGTGTGTATTTCTCCTTCCATCAAAGTGAGAGGAGCTAGTTATTTCTCTTCAGCAGCAAGAGATGTGAGAACAAGTTCAGCTCTTTTTCCCGCGCTGGCTCCAGGGGAATTCATCACATCTCCTTAGCCTGCGACTGTCTAGAAGAAACACAGTTCAAAGAAGAAGCAGTAAATGTGATCTGCTGTTTTTTCTCCCCTTGTTTGTCAGAGTTGGACTTCTGTTTTTTTTCTTACATTACCCTGATGTGGCAGTTTTTACACTGAGGCTGTCATGTTAAAATGCAATTTTGATTCTTTTTATGCATAACATTTCTGCAATATGCATGAGTATGTCAGAAACAGAAGAAAGGATATGCTTGAAAATGGTCATTTTTGACATAATTTTCTCACTATGAAACACCTCAGACTCTTATGTCGCCTCTATAAATGATCTTATTAGCATATTGAGCCGTAAAACACTGAATATATAACTTGCCATCATGTACTGGGCTTGGCTTGAATGTGTTGATTGGAAAGGATGTGTGAATGAGTGTGAATGCATGAAAAAAAGACATCTGAGAGATGGCGATGTTTAAGATGTGTAATGTTTTGGCTTTAGAAATGTGTCAGCGGCATTTTTAACAGTTTGAATCTGTTAATGAAAGCTTAAATTTAAGTAGAGTGCAGCATAGCAACATGTTTTATAAAGCAACACTAGTATGTGTGTGTGAAGCTGAAACACGTGCGCTGAGTTTTCTCTGTTGAGCAGTGCAGTACAGATGAATATAAGCCCAACAGCCTCAAGAGCTCATTCATCATTCAGCATCCTCCACTGTTACAGACACTTGATACAGCATAATAAGCTGGCAGTCCTGTTGAATACTTTGCATGGTAGTTCAACAACATGCAGATCTAATAAAATGTGAAGGAGCCCGGAAATATGTATATTATTTACACTTTTTGTAAATTCACTCCTCCTGAAATAATTACAGTTTTTAAAAATCAGATATATTGTGTAAGTGGAGGCGATAACTGCCTGTTTTTCTGAGCTCTGTAAAATGTGAGGAGTTCATTAACTCGTCCTTCCATCACAGCTAGATACTGCTTTTTATGAACGTTACTCACAGTGCTGCGGGCTCGAGCTCATTACGCCAAATGTCCCTGGGCTTTAATGAGATGGTGAATGTCTATGTTGTGGTGCAGTGTGAGAAAATTAACCATGTCAGTTAAAGGAAACTCCGGGAGGTCATGACTCTCTCCGTGTTATTGAGGGGGATAAAAAAAACGGGTACGAACAAAGGAATGAGTTTGTCAACCACATGAGCAAGCTTATACTGTCTTGTCAAATGGAAGTGAAAATGCTGATAGAGTTACAGTGATGGCTGCCATTACTTGATGCAATAACAAGGCATTTTGAGGAATATACTGACAATATAATATACTTAAAGTTCTGCAAGAAAGTTGATACCACTCGCAATATCAAGAGTCAGCAGCAAGTTAGACTTTCTTGGTAGAAAAGAAGGGGCAGACAGCAGGAAGGAAAAAGCAGGCTGAAAATAATAGACAGAAACAGCTAACATAAGCTCACTTTGGCATGTCTGTGCCAAAAGATATGAAAATCTCCCCACAAACTACACAATCTTGTTTAAAAATGTGCACAAGTTTAAACCTGTGCTGATCTAGTTAGTGCAAAGAGGGCTCTGATTGATTCTATCGAGGTATCACAATATTTACCTTCAGGCAGCTCTTTGCCTCATAATGAAATGAGTGGACATCTCCCATTTAACTCCTCCCATGTATCAAGTCTAAAATGCTCATTAAAGCTCCTGTGAGGAACTTTCAGTTAGTGGCATATTTGGCGCCCCCTGTGGACAAAGCTGTCTTTTCCTATCTTGTCCTCTACACGCTGTTGGTCATTTCTATTATTTTCTAATGGGTTGTGGTGCTTCGCTGAGATGATTTTTCTGGCTTTAAAAGAAGAGGATCTTACTCTTAACCAGTTTTTACATCAGCGACAGAACAGCTACAGTTTTTGTTTTTTGTCATTTGGACTTATAATAGTGTCTGTGTAGAATTTGGCAGGAGACAATTAACCTCATGCTTTCCACCCGTTTCCCCATAACACTGTAGGTGTCCTGCCACCATGGCAGACAGCCAAAAATATGATTTGTACGTGTGTGTGTGTGTGTGTGTGTGTGTGTGTGTGTGTGTGTGTGTGTGTGTGTGTGTGTGTGTGTGTGTGTGTGTGTGAGAGAGCACACAGATTTACTGTTAAATGCTCTGTGGTGTGTATCTGACAGTCAGCGAACACCTACAGTTCTCATTACCGGTGTGAAAGAAAGCGAGAAAGACAGAGTAAGGAGGAGAGAGAGAAAGAAAGAGAGCTCACCAGGCAGTAAGTGTGTCAGCGTGACTTTGTCCCAAAACTGGTGGCTGAGGGGATTCAGTAAATCCAGAGAGACTCCTCAACAATCCCTCTGTCTCTTTCCTCTTTTATCATTCCACACTCATCTCATCTCCTTCCCTTTTTAAAAATTTCCCTCTATATAACCTTCATTAGTCCCTCAGTCTTCCTCCCTCTCTCATTTCACTTTGGCAAAAAGACAAGAGATTGAGAAAGTGTTTTTGTCGTGTTTTACTTCCAACGGTGCCTCACAATAAGACTCCACCTGCTCATTATAGGAGTGGAAAACCAAGGGCTGCTAATACAGATGGTTAAGCTCGGATTTAACAGGCGCACAAAGGCGCTGGACTTGAGATTTGGTCAAACTGTTCTCATTTGTCGCTGATACTTTGGTTGTATATTCATTCTCCCCCTTTAGATTGGTTTCCTGTTAGACCAATGAGATGCTGAAGTCTGACAGTAAATGACCTCCAGTTTGCATTTTATTCTCTGATCAAATTAAGGAGAGGAAGAATAACAGGCTGTTGTCGAGTCCAGTCTGTGGACCATTTCCTCAGTCAGCTGGTGGCATAATACATGAAAGCAATGGAGGCATTTGGTGGTGCAAAATTAGAGCAAAAACAAAACAAAACAAAACACACTTTCCAATGCAGTTGATGTGGTCTATTGATTCTGCCACTTGGTCAAAGTGGAACTGGTGCAAATCTTTCAAATCAATGACTTAGATGAACTTTGACCCACTGAATATTGGCGAACTATCTTGGCATAGCTGGTGGCGTGACCAGATATTTTCATGTTAGTGGCTAGTTTGACAGAGATGCCAAGATCCAGTCTTAAACGGGAGATGATTAACAAGATCATCAAAAGCCTGTATGTTAAAAAAAAAATGTTGTCGTCTTTAGTTTTAAAAGAAAGTCAATGGAATGGTGTCCAAACCCATCCATTTGTACGACAAAAGATAGGAAAATAAGTTTGCTGTTGATGGTGCATGTCAGGGTGAAATCATGATAAAGCACTTTTACATTTCATGTCATATTCACACATTCACACCACACCAGAATCATAGAAACAAAAATTCAAACAGTGATGAACTGTTGTGTTGTCTGTCTTTTGTGGATGAATCACTGCCTCTTGTATAAAATGGATTGCAGCTATTTTAGAGGGATGGTAATGATCCTCCCCCTCTCTTAAATAGATATATGGTGTCTGGAAACGACCTGCTCAGCACCTTTCATTTTGAAAAAGTAACGGAGCATTTCAGAGGCCAATTCCAGTTTTCAGCCTGCAGGCCTGTCTCAGCGTCACCACCACCTCCACAGCGGCTATCTCTGTTCACACAGCTGCACTATTCTGACAGGACTGACCGACCTCAGCTTCCCAGTGGCCAACGAGAGATTTATGGCTCTCGTCAGACTATTTACATTCAACATTTCATTTGTGTGTTTGTGTGTGTCTGTGTGTGTGTGTGTGTGTGTGTGTGTGTGTGTGTGTGTGTGTGGGTGTATCTCTGCACACTCACACCTCAGGGCTCCATTCTGGCTGAAGCAATTGCTATTCCATGTATTTTGCTAGTGGCTGTGTTAAATTGTCTCCTCAGTCTCTTGCCTCCAGCGCCTGGCTGGACTCACATGTTTTGTCCTGTTGTATATTCCAAATTCATCATTGTTGTCCGACACAAAAATACAATAGTTTATATCTACAGAATGTAAAAGTCACTAACTTCTCTGTATGTAACCCATTTTCAGTTAATTCTTAGTAGAACAGAGAGCGGAGCAGTTCAGTGGTTTTTCCAGGTGTATAATCATGAGATGCGATTTGAAAGGCGCAGTACGGAACCCCCAAATGTTTCCTCAGGTATAGCTTACTATGCGAGTGTGTTGATTTTTAAAGCGGCCGATTCGCCACTCCATATGATCACTCGGACGTACATTATAAACATGCACTAATCTGCAGTAAACAAAACTCAAATTTAAAACGTTTTTATAATTCGATGTTACCGAGGTCAACCTTCAGTGTGAGTCTGTTCTCCAGAGACAGATGCTGTGCCACATGTCCAGCCTGTTAGACAGCATGGAGGGGGCGAGACAGATACCCCTTTACCCCGCCGCCACCTATGGAGTCCACAGAGGGCCACGCAGAGCAGAGGAAGCTGTGGTCAGACCCACACAGCCGTCACCTCCATATGGCCTCTTCAGACCTGGACCACTTCTTTGTCCAGACAGGGAAATGAAATATGTCGGCAGTGCTATCAGTTAAATCAGCCATTTTATCAACCAGCAGAGAGGTAGCAAAGCCAAAAAGTGGAGCTGGAGCTGAAGTTATTTTGCAGCTACAGCATAATATCGCTGTTATCACCTGATCTATGAGCACAGCTCTGGTTCTGAATGCCTCGTCTATCTCTCCTCTCTGTCCATCTCTGCCCCTCTGGTGGGATTTTGAGCTTTTTCAGAAAATATCGACTCGAGTGACCTTTGCATTTTTCCGTGCATTTTTTTTGGCCTTACTAGTTGTCTTCTTGTCAGTATGGGTCATGTGGTTTGACCTTTTCACCTGTGAGTGTAATTCCACTTGACAAGTCTCTCTACCTCACACACAGACGGACACACTTGGGTAGAAAAAAAAAAAAAGACAACACTGTAAAAAAAAGAAGTTTATGGTGGCTGTAAGGTGCAAAATAATAAGCAGTTTCACCCCCCTAAAAGTGTTAATTTAGCATTATGGAAATGTTCTCTGCACAGATCATCTGGTGTCCTCCATCATGGTTATAGTCGCTCGTTGCAGCGCAGTATGGTGATAATGCTGCATGATTTAGAGGTGCATATGGCCTCATTGACAGCACAACGGGTTGCACGTCTTCTGGTTGCCCGCCAAAGGTGGAAAAAGGAAATGGGATATTCTTCAGCATCAGGTTAATACAGCTTCCTCTAGTTGTCGTAGACGTATCATTGGCATTGAGTGTGGGAATAAATGAAATAAAATACATCCATGAGGCGTTTTTAAATCTGCTGTACATTGGCTAGGTCCTTCTTCTTTATGTCTGTGAGAGGTCGCACACACCATTTTCTGTGTGTGTGTTGAGGGGGATCACAAAGTCAGGGGGAAGACCGGTCCCGGTATGGAGGAGGGGGGACAGCAACAGTCGCCGTTTCGCTTCACCGGCCAACGATCTCCCCCTGCGTTGGCTCTGATAAGCCCAGGATGAAAGCCCTTTCTGTGGGCAGAGTGACACTCCTCGCCCCCCTCCTCCTCCTCCTGCCTCCTTTGCAGACAAGGCAAAGGAAGCATCTACACACAACTACACGGCACTGTTAGGAGATGCCTATTTGCACATACTGTGTGCATTCACACAAGGTCTGTCCATTCATCAGCTTTATGGCGTGTTTTCCTGTTTTATGACAGCGTAAAAATGTCATTCAGGCTCTTGGCACAGAGGACTTATCAGTTGTTATCAGCCTTTAGCTGATTACCATACTCGCCAATCGGCCAAGTGGCCTGGTGAAGATGATAGAGGTAGTGAAAGGGAAAAAAGGGGAGATAGTACAGTAGGAAAGCGTGAAGGGAGGGCACCGGAGCGAGAAGACGAGACGTTTGGAGTCGATAAGTCCTTCTAAATCCCCCTATTTTCCTGATTTCACCTCCCCTCTTTCCAAAACACAAAGTCTCGCCCTCCTCCTTCTCCATCACATATCAGCCACCAGACACTCTTTCCATCCTGCTCCACTCCACTGCTCCTGTCCGTCTCTCTCTCCTGTTTGTCGCTGTCTCTCTATCCGACTCATTAAAGCGCTTTTGCGTGACCCAGCCCTCTGAGGTGCCACAGGCCTCCTCAGTGTGCTGGAGAAACCCTGCAAAGAAAAATACAGACACTTTCTGTCATTCATGTGTCGGATAGAGACACTAATTTTGTCTGGTCTCAGTGTGTGTGCTGTCAGCCTGAGACTGTAATACGGTTTGAAGGCAGCCTTGTGCCAGAATAACCCAATAATACCCCTTATGGCCTCACGCTGCAGGCTTTGTTTCATCAGGTTAGACAGATGTTAGATCAAACCATCTGGAGCAGTTATGGATCTGTTGCAGGCATTTGTTGCTACATGCTGCTGCAAAAGTGCACACAGACACTGGAAAAAGCCCCTCTGGATATTTTGAAAATGCAGAGGAAAATGCTCCTGACACAACTTTAACACATGAAATCCCTAAAATTAGCATAAAAATTCTCTCAGTGGCATCTTTTGGAAGAAATCCCTGGCAGCAAAGGTGCAATTCTCATTCGAGACCAAATGTCAGTGAAACTATTAAAAGTAAACCTCCACATTTTTTCCACACTTTTTTCCTCTTTACCCAGAATTCTGCCATCCTGTATCATCATTTTTAGGACTTTTTTTTATGAGCAGTCGCCTTGATACCAACCGCTTGTTTTTTGTAATGCTACAGATATTGTTTTATGACCAAGAAGATTGAAAAGGGTGTTGTACCTCCAATGCCAAGGTTGTTTCCAACCCTAGAGTATCCCAGGTCCAGGTGGTATAAGGGGAGATTAGGTTTCCACACGACGCTGGTGTCCTATTCCAACTTAACCAACCTGGGTTTGGAGTCATTAGGCCCATCAGAGCCTGGCACTGAGTCCACTTACAGATAGAATAACACTAAACCATCTGCATAGCAGGGGGGGTTATTACATTTCGTGCAGGGTGTAACCATAAGCCTCGTGTTGACGTGGGAAAGGCCCTGAGGATGGAGGCACAGCGGCTGGGTCTTTGTTGTTGTTGTTGCTGCAAGGGCGTAGAAATCTACTAGATTGTCTTATCAGAGGAGCAGTTGTGGTAAATCTTGTCAGGCTTTGGACACGTTGGAATTATCTTTGTAGATTTGGAGAGATCACAGTCTTGTCAAGCAGAGGAAAAGCACTGACTTCTTTTTATGAACTACCAACAAAATAGTCAATCTGTTTCTTGCTGCTCTTGCGGTTGGATTCCAGCTCCAGTCTATTGGTGGGTTTGGTGTTTTTCCCAAAACTGCAGAGCACGTCAAAAGAACTGTTGGAGCGCATAGCCTCCAGACACATGGGTGTTCAAAGAAAGAAGAAACCTCAAAGAACGGCTTAACACTGCTGCTGTTTGTCAGCAGCTCGTACAATATACCATTTGTCTTAATCAGACGGTGGTAGAAGTTTGGATTTGGAACTTTTACAGCTTTTTATTCAGGCACGATCAAAAGTTTAACACAACAGTTTAGTCTTGACTTTGCTCCAGAATAAGTCGGCAAGTAGAAGTTGAATTAAGTTTGTTTTGTCAGGGGCTGTTTCCAAAGATTGGAGGGGAGCGTGAAAGAGTGTCGCCTTTACAAAGAGAAAATGCCACTGGCTGTACTCAAAGCCACTCAAAGTTTCTCAGTTTGCTGGAACAACTATCCACAATGACTTTGCCCCTGAGCTTTTCTGTGCAAAAGCAATACCACTCTTATTGCTTTAGAAACCCAGAACAGCCTCAATAAATCCATGACAGGTATTTTAATGTAAAGTGCTCCCGAGGTTTTACTTTTTCCCATAGTGACACATTTCTGTCTTCATATAATGGTCCAATAAAACTCAGCGTTCAAGGGAGTAACTTCCATTCTAAAATAATAAAACATAATCTGCATGTGATCAGATGCAAAAAAAATGGTGCAGTCTGCATTTTGGTAGGAACAGGATTGTGTAGAGTGAACTGGTGATCATGCAAATGAAAACCCCGACAGGGCTTTGCTTCGGGGTCTTGTCTTTCTAGAAGCATCCATTCACAATACATTATCTTGTTCACTACCAAGTTAGTATTGAATTAGAGGTAATTTAAAGTAACTGTGAGGAGTTTTTGATTGGTGAACAGTGACGTTTCTCAATGATGTACAGAAACAAAAGACCATAAACTGCAAGATTAGCATTTTCTACATTGTGTTTTTAATTCCTGTTTGTGCTGTAAGGGGATTTAATCTGAAGGAACAGCCTTTGTTACATTTTCCACTGCAAACGTTCAAAATAGTTCAAACTTCCTTTGGTTCTGAGTAACTTTTCTGTGGCGACATATTCTCTTAGCCCCTTTTAATCCATGCTCGTAGCTGAAACATTAACCATCGTATTTGTTTAAATTTATTTTAAACTCAAATTTTCTGCTCAGACAAGGTGCTCATGACGACAACAAAAATACTTATGACATATCTATTCTTTTCATTACTCGTGCTTGGTGTGGGGAGACAGTCAAAGATGTGTTGCTCCTCAGGCTTACTGTTGTTAATTCCAAACCCTCGGACAAAAACATCATTTTTTTCCACAGTGTCAACAGGCAGTGATACCAGAATACAGAATTTGACAGAGGCGGGTAAAAAAAAAATTGATCATTTCTCTTAAAAGACAGAAAAGGTTAGGAATCGGTCATGTCTTCTCCAGATCATACAACATTCGTCAGTCATCACCATTACAAAAAAGGCTTCAGCGTCTCATTCTGTTGGGACTTGAACAAAATTAGGCATGTGACCCATTTGGAGAAACAAATGTTTGATTTAAAGAGTCAATCTGTGAGACTGTCTGAAATTACCCTAAAATAAGCAGTTACAAACAAGCATCTGACTGATAATACCTCTATGGTGGGTATGATTAGCCATTCACTCAGTCATTTTGTAGGCTTGCTCTCAGCTTCCTGTAACTGTGCATGCAGGCCAAGTCTTGATTAAGGCGGGTTGAATGAGGGGTAAATTGCACCATCGTGTATCTCTCACTTAACTAACCAACCGCACTTTTGGAATGGAGGTATTTTTCATCGCAGGAAGAGCTCCTCTCTCCCGCTCACAGTTAGCGGGGTGTGAAGTCGTTTTTCTTCTCCACCAAAGGGCGACCAAGGAAGCTTCACTTTATGAATAATGCTAATGGGTTAGGTGCTTCCAGTGAGCACAAACATGCATCACTTAAAAATTAGAAAAAAAGGCAAAGATTTGGTGGGTGGAGGGGGAAAAAAACCTCAAGTTCACACTCTAGGCTTCTTGTAGAGAACTTAATTTTATGCAAAAAGCAGCACATGAATCTTTTATTTTACGGCTCTTCAGTAAAATGTTTTCACTTTACAAGCTTTAGCGAGCTTTGCTAATTATGCCCCTGAATCTGGAGTCGGGTCTTTTTGCCTTTAACCAAATCTGTGCTCATGTAAATAAAAATGGTCCATGGACAGACTGCATAAAATAAGCGTGCACCTTTTTCCTGGAATTAACAGTTAAATCATGCCAGTGATTTATTGTGAAATAACCGTGGATTAACACTTTTTTTGGTCCGGTTTTGAAATATTTGGTCTCTATTTTCCAGTCTTTATTTAATTTGAATAAAACAGGATGTACTTTGGGATGTTTTTTGTTGCATTGTGATGAATGTTAGAAAAATTGTTCAATCATAATCAAGCTTTCCTACTTTTCTACACGTGTATTCAATCCACATTTATTCTGCAGACAACTTTTTCATCTGTTAGTATCCTTACTCAGATGGATACATGCTTGTTAATCCAGCGAATTTATAGAAGTAGACAGTTTTTTATGTGGGATTGGATGCAGGCTTGGCGTACTCTCAGAGGCCTCACCAATGGTTTCTAAAGAGGCTTTTGATAAGGGTGGTCGCCATATTGGAGACGCTGACTGAACTTTCAGTTGATCAAGTAAAAGTCAAAGAAATGAGGTTGAGACCGGCCCTTAGGTTCCTAACAAACACCTGCCAGTCAAGCCAGTCCCCTGGTCATGTCCAAGCAGCAGCCTACGGTCTTGAGAAGTGAAGCTGACGTAGAGGTGCTAAAAAACACAGTTCCCCAAATCCTAGCTTGGGGCTAACTTAGAGCCAAATAAGCCTGTTTTTAGAACAAAATAAACCCATTTACAGCCCAGGGCTCTCACGGCACTTCACCAATACTTTGCCCAGATTATAACCTTTTTTAAATTATACAATTAAATGTTTCTGTGATATCTTCCAAATAAGATTTTCCCAAATTCAGCCCTGTTTACTGTGTGTATGGATGCAGAAATGACTATCTGGTCCAATGTTCATTTCTGCTTTAAACTTGAGCATTTTAGCAGAGAGGCCTCCTGGGCAGACTCAAGTGAACACTGGAGGAACTCATTTTCAGTCCTCCTCTAAATGGAGATCTCTGGCACAAAATTACACCAGGAATACTGCACTTGTTACTTGGATCCTATTGTTGTTGGTTTTTGATTGCAGATGGTATTTCTAGATGGTTTTAAAAATGCAGCGTATCCCAAACTTTGTTATTTGAGTTAAACAGTAGACAAGACAAGAGGGTATGCTTGGAAGGAGAGCATGAGGTGTAGTTTTCCCATATAAAGGAGTAAAACATAACCTCTTTGTGAACTCTACCGTCTGGATGAATTATGTGGGTCTAATCGGTGACCCCCAAGAGCCTAATTCAAACTCATTGCTAGTATGTGTCAGGGGGCTAGAGGAAGGGGCCGGCTGTATTGTTCAGCCCAGCTCACTGGCTGTTGTTTTAGTGGCAGATGAAAGATTAATGGCGATCTAATGACTGCAGGGAGGACACAGCGCAACAATAGAGTCCCGTTGTAGCTTAGGCCAAGTACATTAGTCAGTCAAGACGAGTATCCGCATGAATGCACACACACACATAGGCAAACATGCGTAAAAGATGTACACACAAACACCCTCTGTGAATCCCCAGACACACAAACAACATTCATAAGTACTATGGCATGCAGAGTGGAAATGAAAGTGACTGCAATTGATTCGTCAGTAAGAAGTTTTGTAGTCATTCGCCTCCAGTGCACCCTGTCTCATCAAAACAAACCACGCTAATTTTCAACCCGCCAACCCCCCAATGTGACAAAAGAAGGCTAATTTATGCATTGGCGACGTGTTGTGCGAGGAATAAGAGCCTGTCAGCGGGGCTGGATGCTCACTCGTGGATCTGCAGTAATTGTGATTTGGTTGCTAGGATGTTGAGGGTAACGAATGTCTTGTTGATGCAGTTTGTCATAACCTGAGCCAAACATGGCTGCTTGAGGACACATAACCTATTAGTTAAACACAGCCACGCTGGCCCTGCCATGATGCATGAGCCCACCAGGCAGGCGGTGTTCGTCATTTTATGAAAGAAACCGAAGAAAGCTGCCAAGGTACAGTATGTGGAGTTAGACTGTGGATAAAAATAGTCAGTGTGAAGCAAACCTCTTGACTCTCACCATCTGGATTTTCATCCTCTCATCTGATTTTTTTCCTCTGGTTACCAGGTTGTGAAGATGAAATACTGTCATTACAGCATGTCCTGCTGATTTACTCCCGGTTGTTTTGTAAATGTGGTGTATCCGACAAACCATTATCATTTCAGCGCTTCCTGGGTTATTTGAAACCAACACCATTAACAATGAAAAACTGGAGAGAAATGAGCCAATAATCCAAAGTGGGATCCCAATTTAGATTAGCTAATGTAAAACATTAAACTGGAAAGTACTGTTGTGCTAAATAAGCTGTTTTCTCAAAGCTAATCAAAAACACAGCCAGATTTATTTCTCCATCTTTTTGTCCTCCATTGTTTTGAAGTTGCTGCACAATCAAGAAGCGGAAAAAAAATAAACAAAAAAAATTCAATAAATGAAAGTGTAATTCCAAACCCACAAAAACAAGACAAATCATGTTGCTTTTCCGAGCTTCTGACACTTGGAAGTATCTGTATTCATGAAGCCTAATTGAAAGGAAGCCCACCCTGCATATGGAAGTGCCACAAAGAGCAGGAAATGAGATGGGTCTTAATGCGTTCACTGGCATATGATAACCTTTGATTTCACTCCACTTACATCAGAAATGGCTGCTTGGGATGACAGTCACAAGTCAACAGACTCTGATGTGTGCGTGAGTGTCTCTTCCGCTGGTGTCGGTATGCCGGGGATGGGGAATGTTAAGAGCGAGGGATGGAAAACCCTTGAGATGAAAACAAAGAAGAGATAGGTAAAACAGGAAAGGAAAAAGCGTCTGTTTTTAAAGCACTTTGGAAATATAGTCTTTTCACATAATGAATCTGAGTGAAAGTGACAATGATGGAGTAAAAAGAAGAAAAGCACCTTCAAAGAAAAGGAAAAATACACCACCTATGCTTTCCTTCTATGGAGTGTAAGAAAAGCATTAAAAATGAGAAAGCTGTCAACATTGATCCTTTGACTATTTTCAAAAGACGGGGCGTAGGGAGACTGTCCTTTTCCACTGGATCACTGGTGCAGTAATGAAAAACTGTAAATCTGGATATAACCTTTTACTTTAGCTCTTCATAGGGGATTTGACAGCGTATGATCAGCTGTAGCTGCAAAGTCAATTTTGCTGGAGGACACTCGAGCGGTGCAGAAGCCGACAAGGGGTTAGGATGCAGGATAACAAGTTGAAGGACGGTACGCCAGCCTGTTACTTTTAGCACTGAACAGGGACGTGTTGAAGCACTGTTCTCTGCTGCTGCTTTGAAGCATGCAGCTCTTCTGCTAAAAGTTCATGCATTTTTTAACTATAAAACGCTCCGTCTGAAGTAAACATCTAAAGGCTAAAACATTGCCAGCCCTGTGAAGAGAGATTCCAGGAGAAAACACAGTCTAATCTACTCGCGCACAGATACCGTGTGATGTAGGAGGGATTAACCTGTGTGAGCTGGTTAGCATCCTCCTCGACAGCAGCCATTAAATCCATGTTTCATGTTGTCATGTGGTCTTCCTCCATGCAGAACTAATTGGTTGTTTTTGCCTGTTGTGCAGGAACCCGTGTCTCTGAAAAAAAATGTGAAGGACACTCCTAACAACTTGTACACAGATGTCAACAAAGATGCAATCATGTGTGCAGAAGAGCTCATAAATACCAGCAGTGTCGATCTCTATTTGGTGAATTAAGGTCCTGAGATGAGCACTGAGTGAAATCTCCTTGAACCCGTTGCCATAGCTTTCCACAGAGACACACACACGCAAACCCGAAGCTTGCCAACACTACTACCAACAGGAGTTCACATCTCTTGCACCCCCCTCCTGCACTCTCTCTCCATCTGATTTGCATTTTGGTTAACACTCTAATTGCCTCTCATTAAATACCTTGTCACTTTGATTAATTGGTGCGATACAGAAATGTAAAATACCAGAGCCTTACGATGCATGGGGAGCGGTCGCTGCTTTAGAAGAAGCCAAGCTAATAATGCAAAACAGAGTTGGAGTGTGTCTAACTTTCTTTGCACTTTTCAAGTTGAGTCAGGGGTTTTCTTCTCAAAACCCGAGTAAATTGGCAATGGTGAGATACCTGGGGCTCAAACTTAGCATTTGGCTACCCCCAAATGGTTGTAATGAGCATGACATTCAAGATAGTTTACAGCAAATTGAAATAATGGCTCAGTATAATGGTCCTCTCCCTGAAGTTTCTCCTTTCTCTGTGTTACACTTGCCTAAATCATAAGGTTGTATCGCTGAAACACTGAGACATGCTGCTCTTCCAAACTGTTATCCTCATCTGTACCTGCAGCTGCTACAGCAAAGTTGGTCAGTGGCCAACACTTAAAGACTTTTGTTGCTCGAACAGCACAGAACGAATAAAGATGCTTCTAAAATTGGGTTCAAATGCTCATTAAAATCTCCCAAGCTAAATATATGTTAAAATGTATCATATCACAGGATAACAGCAGTCATTTACTTCAGAGTTATTACACTCAGCCTGAAATTGGCTGTAATTATACTGAATTATATATCTGAGTCCCTCTCAGTCACATCTATTTTCTGTCGTCCTTGAAACAGCAGGTGTTGTACAGAGAGTGAAAGCTGAACCCAGAGCTCGCTTGCATTTTATTTTAAAGTATAACCAGTAACATTAAAGTGTCAAGTTGAGTAAGACAGAAACAAGGAGGCTTGGTTTGTGAGATAAAAGATGCATCTTTTTGAGAAGATTCAAGAAAATCAAGGCATCCTAAAGCTCACAAATAGATTTATATTACAAGATAAACATTTGGAAACTTGCTAAACGTAGTAATCAATGCCACGGATCAGCTCATTTTTACCAGAAACTTGACAAGAAAACTAACTTCTTTATTTTGCCTTTGGTCCCTTTTTGACTGTATTTACAAATCCTTAAGAACCTATTTTATTAAAATGAACAACATTGTGGAAAACACAGTTTAATTGAGGGTAGGGCAGGGCGATAAAACGATAACAATATGTATTGAAAATTAATTTCCCTCAATATCAATACAAAACATGGTCAATATGCTTTTCAATAGTCAGCATTCTGCCACGTTTTGGTCGACTATACGAATAGCCAGTGAAAAGGGGGAGTTGCTGCAGGTCCACGCTGCGCTGAACCAATCGTGCTGAATTAGAACCAAGTAGCAAACAACTGCGTAGTAGCAGACTGCAACTACACACAAGAATAGCACTTTAAAACGTGAAGCTGACAACACTCTTAGTGAGAAAAAAAGAAAATGAGTGCTACTCCTGTCAGAAATGCAGATGAAGACTCAACAGATGATGACATCGTCAACGACACTGGCACGAAAACGTTGATGGTGTGGAGGTATTTTGGTTTTTTGGTGTCAGACATGAAGCAGAGTAATGTGCACTGCAAATAATGTTGAGTACATGTTCTCGCAAAGTCGGTAGTACCGCAAATCTTTTTCACCACTTGAAGCAGTGCCACGCGGCAGAGCACGTGTAATGCAGAAGGTTACAAACCCTGAGCGGAGCAAGGAGCTCATGGCGCCTGTGCAGCTAAAACAGCCGACATTCCTATTTCTCTAGCGTTACGCCTTACAACAAAACGTTGAAGAGACACAAAGACCTCACAGATGCAGTCGCTCATTGTATTGCAAAAGACATGTGACCAATAAACACTCTTACATTTCATTTTTTATCTCGTGACATACAGTATATCGATATTGACTGATATGAAAAAAATATATTGTGATAAACTTTTTCCCATGTCGCCCAGCCCTAATTAAGGGGAAAAATGGCTTATTGTCTCATCTCTTCCTTTCTCTATTGCTAGCTTGTCTAGGGAAGCTTGTCACAAATGCATCAACAACACTATGGTTTTCTCATCCGGCACAGGTCAAGGGTCAGTTTGATTCAGGTGACCGAGCTGGGTCAACTAGTTGTGCAACCTGCCGCTCAAATTTATGAAACCATCAGCTTCTTTTTCTTCCACAGCAGGAGGTGATATTGCATGTCGGAGACTTTTATTATTGAAATGAGACATTTATGACTCTGAGCCATTGTCATATGAGAGCAGACTCTTGAACCATCTGAATACAGGGAAGAGAAATGAGATTTGGCAGATCATCGAAGCACACACCTGCGCTTCCTCACTATTCACAGTGCGTCACTTCCAATGAATAAAAAATAATTTCACTTGTATTGAGCTGAGTTCACAAAAATCATGATCTGGAGGATCACAGGAGAAGGTTTGCTTGTGGTTTCAAGTGCTTTGTTTCCTTAGGGGCAGACGAGGTCGCTTTGAATAGGGGGTCTCTCTGCGGCAGCTTATTGTTTCCTGGTCCATTGTTGGCCTATTCAGTCTGAAATATTGCTGTTATTCAGCTGATGCAAACAGCGGCATTGTAGAGCTGTTTTAAGTCTCTGGGGAACTGATGTAAAGCTTAAGATGAGAGCGTATGAGGCTTGTGTGTGTGTCTGCTTCCATTTCCTCACAATGACACCATATCTGTCAGATTTAGCTGTGGGGTTGAGTGGTTTCCATCATGCTCTTATCTCTTGCCAGCAAACACATCCATTCACATGTACACACACACAAACAAACTCTTATCTCTGGGCCTCCCTTATCGCTCCTGTTTGTATTCAAAAGTGGAAACAACATTTAGCCTTCTTAGTGGCCAGCTGATTACATCCGCTGACACATTTAAAGGTTGACATGTGCCCTCGTATTTGAGCATATTGGAAGCCTTAGGGCCTGACACCGATTGGCTTTCACTGTGCTACTTTCAACCCCATCTCGACACATGTAATAGCCATTTCCGCAGCACGGTCTGCTGGTAACCCCCTCATAGTCAATCATGTGTGTAATTGGTGCATCACAGGCAGCAAAATGTTACATTATTAGCTGGTAGCTGAGACTTGCTGCTTAATATGCATGACCTTAAAACTGGTGAGTAGATGTGTCAGGAAGTTGAATATTGAAGCTCACTGAAACCTCTACTAAAGGAGAAATGGTTTTGACGTAAGGTTGTGTGTCACACTGTTTTGAGCTACAAAGGCCAAGTGCACTAAGTTGTGGCCTATTGTTTCACTCAGACCACTAAAGATGACTCTTCAGCTGTAGGGGAACTAGCGAGTAAGAACTAGCCGAATTATTAGAGGCAACTACGACCAAAGGTTTTGAGTCCAGAAAAATTCCATGTAATAATGATGCTGCGTTTGAGTTAACAAAATCGGAGGCCTAAAAAAAAATGGCTACATCTACGAAAGTTATTTTAGCACTTGCCTTGTATTCGGACAAGGCAAGTGCTAAAGTTACTTTCGTAGATGTAGCTATCTTGTTTCCACGCCCAATTTTGCTTTTTTCCAACTTGGTAACTGAAACGCTGGGAACTCAGGTGTGACGTCATTTTCAGCTCCAACATCTGACTTCTGAACGCAGCATTAATCTCCTTTTTGTGGATACTGTATTTGCCCCCCTTGTGATACTTTAACATTTTATATGTTACAAGGGGAGTAAAAAGTCAGTCTTTAAATCAGAAATTTGACACCACCAAAAACAAGATCACAAAGTCTGTGTTGACAAATTGGTTTGCTGAGTGTGGATTACATCAGCAGATCTAATGTCCTTCCTACAGCTACAAGATACTATCCGCCAACTGCGCTTGTCATCATCTGGATAGCAAAGCAGAACAGCATTATAACACTAAGAAAGTGGCCATCAGCTGTGATGAAGAGTGGGCAAAGTGGTGTGTTGCTGCACCATGGATTAGATACAACATATGATGGGCATTTCAGGTCCACAATTATGAAAATATTAATGATACGTTTAAGCCACAAGTAGTTCTGCCATGAGCAAGGCTGATGATCTGTTGTTGATTAAAGTCAAACAGAAAACCAATATCAGTACAGTTTCCAGTGTATGTTGGACTCTGGGGGATGAGGATAGGGGGGTACGCTTTGTAACTTGGAGTAATTAAATGGAAAGGATCTTAAGGTGCCGCCAGGAGAAGAGGGGTCTCCATTTTGGCTGTCTCGGAAAGTAGATCATGCTGATTGACTATGAACTCCTTCAGGCGTTGGGTTGGTTTGCAGCCAGATATGAAGTGGATAGCATTAGCGTAACATCTCTACACTAACAGCCATGGGCCTCTGATGGAAAATAAAGGATTGCAGCCCCAAGCAAGGGGTGATCTTTACCAGGAGGACAAGTATCTGGGGTCTTTTTTGACAGACTGTGAGGTTGAAAAGAAGATGCAGCATTAGCAGCGTTGCCAGCATTGTACCAGAGTGTTGTGGTGAAAAGGGAGCTGAGACTGAGGGAAAGGCTATTGATTCAGCAGTTGATCCATGTTCTAACCCCTCACCTGTGGTCATGAGCTTCGGGCAGTCACCAGAGGAATGAGATCGAAAGGAGAGCAGAGCTAAAAGGAGTTTCCTCCAAAGGGTGGCTGGGCTCAGCCTCGGAGATGTGATGAAGAAGCTTAGACATTCGGTGGAAGCTCAGTGTAGAACTGCAACTCCATCGCAGTGAAAGATGCCTGTTGAGGTGGTACAGGAACTAAGTCCTGGGCGCATGAACATGTCCAACCAGGAGAAGACACCAGGAAGATCCAGAGCTGGAATGAGTCTGCCCAGCCTGGGAACACTTAGTAATCCTGGAGGATGAGGGAACAAGTTGCTGAGAAAAGGGATTTCTGACCTGATAAGAAGAAAATGTCATTTTCAGTGTGGCCGTTGAGCGATAATGTCACTGTGCACTCACTGAACACACAAAATGGAAACATAATGGCACATATAAGCAACGATATCTTGTATCCCTCCTTACTATAGACACCTCTTTGAACCTTGACCTTTAGGGAGACTGTTTGGACAGACAGGAAGCTTTGGTGTGGGACTACTGGGAACCATTTTTATTGGCAAAGATAACCTTTAACTTGAGAGGTATATGAAGGCTGCTCTGGAGTGTTGGTTCATTACAGCCATCCCTATGGAGTGCAGGGAAGTGCCGACTTTTTTTAGTGTTCTCGTGGAGCTTTCAGGGTTATATCAGATGATGTAATGAGCTGATATTGTCCCTGGCAGCTTGGTCACAGGAGCACGAAGGAGTAATAAGAAAAGGAACTTGTAATCAAAATGGAATTACTGCTTGAGATCGACAGAATCCACTCACCTATGTCCAAGTCAAGGTGTCACACCTGAACGTATTGCTGCCATGCATTTACACACATATAAACAGTCAGAAGGTAGGCGTGCTTCAGGTAAATACAAATCCCACTGGTGGATGAGTCTTTGCAAGAGCAAGCGAAAACAACATTAGGGAACAGCACAGAAAATTACAGTGTTTCCATGAATCAAAAATGGAAAAACATGATGGATTGCACTCCTACTGAAATTTCAGCACAGATTTAACATGTTAAAATAAGGAAATGCAACACAAAGTAGGTAGTTAGGATGAATGTGCTAATTTAGTAACATTTCCCTAATCCACATCGCAGTCGTCTAAAAGCTTTAAACCCCTTCTCCAACTTGTCTGCTCCTCTTTATCTACTCATTTGTGGTTCAATTATCCCATAATGCTTTGTTAAGTCAGTGTATATGATGTACTAAACACACTCACACACACACATACACAAAACCTGCTCGTTCTGAGCCATTATCCACAGTCTTTGTCACATCTGCTAGCTATTAATCAGCCCCCAGTTAGCTCATCAACAGGCAGATTGAATAGAGGAACAACAGCAGGTAAACATACTGGCAGGTGTAACGGCGCAATCACTCCCCACCTCGGAGAGCAATCCCTCTGATTGAGGATTAATGTGTCCATCTGGACCTCATTACAACTTCAAAATGTTGTAGAACTTTGTGTTTGCTTTCTCTGACGTGCACAAAGGTTAAAGCAGGATGGCAAAATAAAGTTAATGTGTTTGGAGGACAATTTTTATGTCGCACTGAAAACTGTCAAGATGATAAAGGTCATGGGTTTAACGCAGCCGTGGGTTAGTTAGCTGCAGATGGGCGCGGGGTATTTACAACACTTTTATAACTCATTAAAACTCGCAAAAAAAAGGAATGGTTATTGTTTGAATGTCTGATCAACCACTGAAACAAGAAGTGTGAAAAAAGTGTGTTTCCTCATTATGTTTCAAAGTTGTTCTCTCAATAATGATGTTGACATTCAGCATATGCGTCCGCAGATCCGCATACTGACATGTCCAGGCATCCAAAAGTCAATGCCAGTGATTATTTCTGGATGTGTCAAGCTGAAGAGAGAAGTGAGCATACTGGGGTTAAACTGACTTTGTGTTAGAGAGTAAGTCTGCACTGCAGCCGTGTGGGTTTCCACACCGACAGCTGTCAGTATGATGTCTCTTCTTCTTTGACTCCCTTGAGGTTTAACCTTTTCCTATCCTCCAAATTAAGCAGGTTCTACTTGCGAGAAATGTTTCTCCCAGCGGAGCATCCCATACTGCTACTCCCTCCTCTGCCATTTGCCAGTAAACGTATTTTTTGTAATCTAAAGGCTAATGGGCATAATGGTGAAGGCTGCGATGTAAATAATGCATTTAAAGTAAGACTGATTTGAATGTTGGTGTAAACAGAATGAGATAAAATGTGCTTATCAAGTAGTTTTTTTCCTCCTTCAGCTATCCAGCACATTACTCACCCTCTGTGAATTCTGCACAAGCCTTAAGGTTAAAGAAGCGCATTTGTGAAAAGCTGGTCAGCAGTAAAAGTGTCTGGGAAAGTGTACTGTGTAGGTGAAAACAAAGGGAGAATATGTAATGCACTCCGTCAAGAGTTACCGCCAAAGTGCCCTTTAAAAAAGCACTTAACTTCTGTTGCTTTGGCAGAAACTGCTCTGTGCATTACTGTGGAGATGTGTTCGGTATTGCAAGTCTCTCAGGTGTGAATGTGAAACAGTTTGTTGCTGAAAAGAGCATGCACGTTTGCTGAATTGTCCTTGGGTAAATGAGGGTTAAAAAAACAGAATTGAGTGTTTAATAAGTGTGCAAGGTCTCCTTTCATTTTCTATCTGCAGTATATTTTACCATTGATGGGGTGGTTTGCATTTTCTTTCAATATTTTTAGATAAAGATGACATAGTGATCCAGTCTCTTTTTCTTCCAGGTAAATGCAAGAGACTTCTCCAAGGGCGACCACGATGAAGCAGTGGTCGAGGCCATCAGGCGAGACCCTATTGTTGTCCAGGTCCTACGGCGGACACCGACCAGAGCTGCAGCTGCTGTCGCACACAACCACAGCGGAGCGGCAGAGGATGTGTGCGTGGTGGATGTTTGCACGCAGACAGACATCACCTTCGAGCACATCATGGCGCTGGCCAAGCTTCGGCCCGCGACTCCACCTGTCCCTGATATCTGTCCCTTCCTTCTGTCCGACAGGTGAGGGCATCATTAAATGTGGAGTTGTAGCCAATGCAGAAAAAGAGCAAACATTATTATCTCATATTCTTAAGACAATAGTTTTGTCCAATCCAATTAAACGTAAAGCTTCCTGAGGTTTTTCCATTATTTCCTTTCAAAGTATTTATAAAGCAGTTTTATCAGCGTGGACACCCCCAGCATAGCTGAGCTCTTTGATCCTGCGATATCATTATGCAGAACCAAACCTGCTTGCAATAATTGCTTTTGTGTGCTACATCCATTTTCTTTAATGGGAGCTTTTGCTGGGCGATTAAAAGCCAATGGGCTGATAGAGCGGGCATTCTGGCGCTCCCTTCATTCTCTGCCAATTTATAGGGCTTTGCTCAGGAACTGATGAAATCAATTTGTCCTATAAAGCTACAAATCTGCCGGTCTTGGTCAATGATCATGGCGAGGCTGTTATCATGATGACAATCCACAGAGGTCATGGCTCAAATTAGACGGATGGCTGTTGTCTGTGATACTTGTTCAGACTTTAGTGGCAAAGAGCCATTTAAAACCCTGAAGACGAGCGAACCATTTTGAAGGGTTTGCTATGATGAATGATAAAGATCATTTTTATCTTTTCTTCAGATTTTCTCAAAGTCCTTGAACTAAACATCCTCAGAGTGCCAAAGCTTTTCAAAACTGTGTTGCCTTAAATAAATGATAGATGAAATCGAGACATTAGGTTGTCTGCATGAAAGTGTGTGTAAGAATTATCTTTAACAACACTGTTTATTTTGTCTCTCTAGCTGTCACTCCATACACACCATGGAGCATGAGTATTATGAATGTCCGGAGTATCTTTCCAACACCCCTGCGGAGGTGGAGAGGACAGAAGAATATGTATATGAGGTACTGTTTTGCATCTTTCTGCTCTCTTCTGTGTTTATCTTGGAGCTCCTGTGAGGAGTTCACGTGTGCATTTGTAAGAGGGCTTTCCTTGAACAAAATCTCACACTGTTTAACACAAAGCTGCAGAAATCTCTGCCATGAAAAAGTGCAGGGAGGTTGTTTCAGTAGCATGAGGTTAAAAAGCTACTGAGAACAGCCGATTTTTTACCTTTTGTCTGACATCCAACTTATCCACAACTTGTCGAAAACAGAATAACAACAAGATCAGTAAGAAACTGGGTCAAGTTCTCCAAGCACTACTACTACCTAAAAAATCTGCAGCACTTGGACAGGCAAGAGTTTTAATGCTTTTATCCCCTTCACCGTTCCTAACTGTTGTGTGTCCAGGAAATACACCAAACATCCAAAAAATAATGAACAAAGACATAAAATGTAATAGACTTAGTCCTTTCTACTGTTGGTTTGACCATTTTCAGGCTGGAGCTGAATTGGATATTTTGAAAAGACTCTTTAAAGCTCTTGCAGGCCAAGAAATAGACTAAAGGTAATATTGATGTCTAAACATGCCTACACAAACATTATTAACAAAACAAGGTGACAACATTGACGAAATACTGCTTTGTCCACAGGGGCGCCACAATAACATCAAATTTAATAGGAGTTTTAATGAGAAATACACTGTTGGATATATTCAATCCAAATCAGATTTAAATGTAAGATTTCTCGTCAAATACAGATGCAAATTAGTGAAGCTATTTCAAGCAAAAGATTTCCTATCGCTTTTATAATCAACAAGGTTTTTCTTTTCCATTTGTGCAGTAAGTCCAAGGACACTTCCCTGTTAGTAAACCACAACCCCATGAGATATCCCAAGGCCAAACCAACATATGATGGTTATAAGTCCCTCAGTAACACAAGAAAAACTGTCCTCCACTCAGAAAAACAGTTACCTCTTGTGAAAGCTGTACCTACTGTATAGATTGTTTTTTTCCAGAAGTCCCTGGGTTTAAGAGGAAAGACTATTCTTCATATAATGAAACCAAAGAAACCCTTCCAAATGGCCTCCCTGTTGTATTCTCGGTGTGTTTCATTCACAGGCCAGTAGCTTCCCTTTCATCATGCACTGTCCTTCAGAAATGCTCGCTTCCCTATTCAGACAGCCACTTCAAGCTGCACAGAGCATGGGAGTTTATTATCTTGTAAAAAGAAGACCCTCCTTGGTAAGGAAATGAATTTAGTAGAGTTTTCCAGCCACAGCCAACAAAAACATTGTTAAATAGCAGTTTCAAGGTCTGTTTTTCTATCATTTTATTAATTAATCACCCCGGTCATTGTCAGTATTCGGATGAAGCTGGTCTGAGCTGTCTGTTTATAGAATTCGTTCAATTATCTCTAAAATTTGGAGTATCAAGGCCGGTTTAAAGTAGCCAGCACTCAAAATACACCAACGGATTGAAAAATAAATTGGCAGTACTGGAGTTTATGACAGTAATTATCATGTAATGCTAATTAAGGAGAGCACAAGTTGTTTTTACAACAACTGATGTAGAACTTCATGCGCCTTTCTTTGACTCTGTGTTTTTAAAATTTACAATTTTACAGTGTCCCTAATTAGATACTTACAAATATATTAGCCGAAAGACATATTTACAAAGTCCATGTATGTCTAACCTGAATCCAACGACATCCTAACAGTTCTAATGCTAACACAGTCATGAAAGGCAGGTTGAACATTTGTCTTGTATGCAAAAGAGAGGTTAATATTTATGAATCAGCTCTTGTATGATTTGGAGTTTATACTTCCGGTGTAAAATTAATTTAAGGTCAAACACACAGTAACAGCAAGTTAGACACCCCGTTGAGAGATGAATGTTGCCGACTGCTTGCTTCTCTAGTTATACCAACACTGCTGCTTGTTTGTACAGAGACCTCAGACGAGTCCATCACCGACTGCTGCGGGGTGACACAGCTCAAGGAAGAACATTTATGATCATTTCTTCATTGAAATGCAATCAGACCGAGACGCTAAGGCAGAAGAACTACCACGTCTGCAGTGTGAAATGATTTATATGGTAATTATTACTGAAAGGGAATGGTAAGGTAATGATGATAATTGTTCTTCCTTGAGCTGTGTCACCCCGCAGCAGTCTGTAATGGACTGACCTGAGGTCTCGCTACCAACAAGCAGCTGCTGGAAGGAAGTAGGTGAGTTGTGTTTAGTCTCTTTGCTAAAGAAATTGGGCAAAGTTAAAAAGATGTTTGGTGGCTAGTGCTGTGGCTGGGACCCTATATGTACTGTTGATGAAGTTAGGTGCTGTTCTGAGCATTATTTGTGGCCTTTTTGTTGAGGTTTGTTTGTGGCTCCTCAGACCACCACCAACTAAAGTTAGAATAACTAGAGAAGCAAGCGGTTGGCAATATTCATCTTTCGATGGGGTTGTCTAACTTGGTGTTATGGTGTGTTTGACCCAAATTTAATTTTACGCCAGAATATCCCTATAACACATTTATGAGGTTATGAGCTAAAATATGTTCAATCTGTTGATTGCACTTGGGGTTAAAAAAGGAGAATAAGCCTGCACGATGAACTCTCCTGGGATCACGAATGGTTATCAAAATCTAGCTCTTTGAATTTGATCTGCTTTTTAATTCATACTTTTTCATAATGTCTTGTATGGTCTGTCAATGGTCTGTGTCCACAAGTGTCTCCATTGTGACAGATACATCACACCACTCAGACCGTGGACCTCCAGGCCACACTAGGTGACAGTGATTGGTAATGTTTGCTACTGTCAGTGCTCCCTCTCTAGTTTAATAGGCACTTCCTGGTTCAGTGAACTGCATTGTGGGTCATTAGGATTCCTCTGCTGCCAGCTGTGGCCTTATACGTTACAGCGTCATGTGGATGAAAGAGTCTCCGTTGTGTGGTGGTGGTGTATGAGTGTGTAAGTGTGTGTGTGTGTAGTGATAGTAGTAGTATGAGAACAGGGTGGGATTTACAAAGCTAACACACAACCTGTCAAACCACCACCCCCCACCTGCCAGATGTACACACACCAAATCAGGCATCCTCACTTACCTCTGTCCATCCATGTGTGTCTAACTGAAACATGAATGGCTTTCCTCTCAGATGAGACAGAATAGGACTGCCTTTTCCAGGAACGTTACTTCTGACAGGTTTGGCTTCACTTTCATCTGATTGTCTGCACAGGTATTACTGCTGTCATGTTATTCCAGCTACTTCCTTCAAACCTACCAGTTCATAATAATGCCAATATCTCAAAGCAGATGTAAAAAAAAGGGGAACAAAATATATGGATGCTTTGTTCCCTGAGAGGAAGATATTAAGTTTACCCTGCTATCATGTCAAGAGTTGAATCTTCCTGAGGATATGAATATTTTCAATCCAAACAAAGAAACATTTGAAGGAATGCATGGCAGCAGATTTTAATAAAAGCTCAGTTAGGGCACCAGATTACAGACACAGTTAATGAAATGGCTACAGAGACTAGCCAGATAGCTGTTTGCCAAATTAGTCAAAACAATCACGTTTTAATTATGGATTGACAGCGGGTGCCAAACATCAGAAGCTGGGTTTTCAAAATCCTCCAAAACCAGGGAAAGTATTGGTATGCAAGGGATGAAACAAGAACAAAGTCTTATTGAGCTTTTTATATGCAGATTTATTATGAAAGTACGAAGCAGGAAGACGTTTTATCACCGTCTATTGATCAAGCAGTGACCAAATGAAAAGTAAGACAAAGAAGTTGATGAAAAATGTTCATTTTCACGAACAAATGCGTGTTGGCACTAAACCTCGCCATCCTGTGATCACAACAAGACGCTGCTCGGTGTTGGAAAGTCTTTACTTCTTATGCATAGATAAGGTTTCCCCTAAAATCAATAATCTTTAACCCAATCAAGATAAACCTCATGGTTGGATCTTTTGTCACCCTGCCTGCCACCGTTAAGTGGTTTGTATAGAGGCTGTCAATGGCCATTTCCCATAATGTAGCTAATTGGTTTGCACTTAAGCAGATGCAAAAACAACAATAAGGAGACATTTGTCATTTAAAATGATTTGTAAATCTTTAGTGGTTAAATAATCACCACTTCACGATCAAGCCTGTGGTCATAAACAGTGACACATGAAAGGACATCATCATCTGCAAAAATGGAAACAATGAGCCAGTGAACATTAGGGACAGCATCATTTCTTTCCAATGAAACATGAAGTTATCGTTAATTGCTTTCTAGAATGAAACACCACCAACAGATGGTTAATGTGGATCCATAAGACAGAGTGTCATCGTCGTAGATTTCAATTCTGTTTACCTTGGTAGCGTGTGGTAAATGTGATCCATCCCTCTGAAAATTAGGAGATCAAACAGAAAATCAAGATAAATTTTAGTTAAAGTAGACAGGATCTGAGGAAGTGCCAGTTTTTGGGAGTTATCTTAAATGTAAACTCTACACCTCCCAACCAGTTTTCCCCTCTCTGCTCCAGCAAGCCCTGCCCACAAACAGACGCTCCTGCTCGCTCGTATCGTTTCAATTAAATTCAGATATAATGCAGATATTTACTTTAGATAATTACAAATGGGGCCCAGTCAATGAGAAAGTAAAAAGCATTGATGCTACTGTAGATGCCAACAGACGACCAGCAAACACAAGGTTTGCAGAACTTCTACGAATTGAATTAAGTGACATACTTAAGGACCTGAGGTAAATGGTTTAGCGGTGCTACAACACGCATCAGGTCCCGTTTGACAAGAAACCCTTCTGTTACAGACACTTGGCTTAATTTGTTGAAGCCGTTTACCTGTCCAGTAGAAAGGTTACAGGGTCCGTAAGATCTGGAAAAGTCCCTCATCGTTTATGCTGATGTTGACCCGGCTTTTTGGTTCTTGTCCGGTCTACCTCCTTTTTAAGCGCCCGTTATTCTGCCAGAGTCTCCAGTATTTATTTCGCGTTCTTGCTTGTGTTGGCAGCCGTGGCTAAAGGAGGATTCAGACAATTTTCTGTACTTTCTGGTCAGTTTCTACTGTCCGATATTGTGGCACACTAACTTTGTTTGGGCTCGTGAATGACACCGGGGAGCAGCGTCTGCCTCACAACCAATCAGGTTAGGGGAGGCGGAGAACGGCTTTGTTTACAGTCAGAAAGAGCGGGCCACTCAAAAAATGTAAAATGTTGACTACACAGACATAATAAAACACAGCGATATGGCTATATTACCAAATGTCATCAATAACTAATAGCTATTGACTGATATTTAAAGCTTTTTTGCATATACACCACAAAAAAGATGCTTCTTTAACAGATTCCGGCCTACCCCACCGTTAATGTCTAGATGTATTATAACCAACATGAAACTGATTCACACATCAGAATCTAATCATCACTAATTGAGCTTTTCTATCTGTTTAGCTTTATGAGGCTAATGCCAGTGGGCTTCAAAGCACAGTACACCCCAGTGAAACAAAGCACACAACAAGTTCACTCATAGCATCAGAGCCATGTGATCCCATTGCCACATTTTGTGTTAATCAGAAATTGTACTCAACTACAGAGGAGTGAAGGGTGATATGATATTATAAACTCCTAACACACCCCAGCCTTTGAAGGTCAGGGCTGTCTGCACAGGGGGTTAAATGCCACAGAAATTAATTACTTCCCCTGTCAATCTCAGCTATCAGGGTTTCCCATGACAGCAAAAACTGGGGGTTGGGGTTTAATTCCTGCTCCCTTGCTCTGATCCCCCTTTACACCCCGTTCCCCTCCTCTCACAGCTTCACCACGCTGAAGTGAATGTGGCAGCACAGGGTTAATAAAGATTAACCCCAGAGTTATCTTTATTTGATTACCTTTATACACAGAGGAGATCAAAAGCAGCCAGTAGCTAGTCAGGGTGAAATCCAGAGGCATTTCCTTTAGGGGAGGGTCTGCCAATGAAATACCATCACTGTACTCATCAAAGAGCCCCCCAGTGTGTTACCACATGCTGGTTTTGGTGTAATACCAGTAGGCACACATTTCATTTATATACACAACACATGCTGGGATCATGTTTCTAAGCATTTGTACAATTTAATGGAGCAACATGTCAGACTGTGTTGGTTTATTAGTGGACTGAGAACCAAGATGGTAACTCCTCACGGATCAGCTACTCACATTATTTTACAGAAGGCGAGTCTTATTCTCTGTCTGTATCAAGCTCAAATGGCATGAATGTCATCTATCAATAACAGACGTTTGGTTGGTTTTAGTCCTTGACTAACTTTTATCAATATGCCCCATGTCCCACAAGGCACATCAAGACACTGGACCTCTATAATGGGGCAGTTAAAAGAGCATATTAATCTTTTCCCATGCCCTCTTATAGATCTGCAGACCATAATTGTGTACTCTTTCTTCCCACATATCTTAAAGAGGAGTAAGACACAGACCAAAGACATTAAAACCTCATCTGAGGTTTCAGTGGCCTCAGATGTTGCCTGTTCGCACGTTACCTTCTGTGAAGATATGATTGTTCCCTCTAAAACAGATTAAGATCTCCTAAAAACAGATGATGTCCAGGGATGTTACAGTGATTTCTTTTTGAATGGGTAAGGTTTCTGAAATTATTGCAGACAAAAAGAAGGTGAAAATGGAAATCATGAAGGCTAAACAGAAATATAAAACTAAATTAGAGAGCAAACTGGCTGAGAATAACCTTGCATCAGATGTGGTTCAGCATTAAAATAATAGCAGGTACAAATATAAGTGTAAACTGAACTAAGATTAATCTGGAATGCTTTACATCAGATAGTACAGCTTGTTTTATTTGTTTGACTTCAGAGACAGAACAGAAGAAGTAAAATGTAAATTTAATGACAGTCAGCACCCAGGCCCAGACCACATCAGTGGAAGATTACTGAAGTCATGCTCAAGTCAATTAAGTTTTATCTGTTCTTATATTTTCAATATGTCCTCGTGTTTTCAACGTGTTTCTGACCTGTGGAAGCAGGCTGTGATCATTCCTGTCCCTAAAAACAGCAGCCTGAAAGCTTTTAATGATTTTAGACCAGTTGTCCTTAAATCTATTGTGATAAAAAGCTTGTAAAGAAGAGGAGGCACTCGACCCTTTACAGTCTGCATATAGGGCTCATAGAGGAGTAAAGGATGCAACATTAACTTTTTTACTAAACATCTCGATGGTAGCAGAACCCATGCCTGACTGCTGTTTTGGATTTTTTTTTTTTTTTTTTGGAACAGTTGTTGTCTAGAGCACTTTACCATGACTTGGTTTTAATCTTCAATGTTTGTTTTGTCATTTTAATGTCAGCTTTTAGTGTCTTATTGGATCATGAGGAATCATTGGTATTTTGTCTCTTGGATGCCATACACCTGTCTGAACAACAAGTTAACCCTTTTGGGTTCTAATAAAGAAGCTTAAACCTTAAATTTGTTTCTTTAACTCCTCCAGAGTAGCCAGAAGTGTCAGGAGATATAGTGATTTGTATTTTGGTGTGTTTGTGTGTCACAGGAGGTGGAGCTGTGCAGGCAGAACATCCAGGAGAAGCTCGGCCTGACGCTGTGTTACAGAACCGACGACGAGGAGGACATCGGTATCTACGTCAGCCAGGTCAAGACAGATGTTCCTTATTATTTGTTGTGATAGTCATTTTAAAAACAGATATGCCCTGTATCTGAATAAAGTTTGTCTTTTCAAGTTTTACAGTGAAAACTGGAATAATAGTAACATTAAATGGTCTGATCTTAATGGGGAAAAGGGGAATGACAGGGTTGCTTTAAACTGTTTTTGTATCGCAGTTGTAATTGCTTCTTCCAGCCTCATAATTATCTCCCACTAAATGTATTTACTCTACTGTAAAATAAAATGATGTGCAGTGGAGTGTAAGCCCTGATGAGGCCTGATATAAAAATCCCTGCATGTTCCTCAGATCAAGCTCAGGCTCCCATGATCAGTTTCCTTCCTCGTTATTAAAAGATGGCGTGAAGTCCCATTTGAATTCCCGTCTTTACATCCTGGCGCAGAGAGCAAGACGAACTGAATGAGGAAAGAAGCAGACAGAAATGTTTGCCAGTTAAATATCAACTCTGAATGAGCCATGCACGGCCAAGGAAGAAGTCAGGGTTGAAATGTAATTCCCGTCCTGTCATTTTCATTCCTCCGCCTTTTACATGTTTTAATTGAAGGTTTTAATTAGCTCTGAGCGACAACCTTCAACCCCCGTCTCACTTACACTGCATGTTAAATGACACATTATCCTATTTCCTCTACCCCATCTGAATACCAAACCCACTCAAAATAGAGACAGGACACATCACAAAGGTTCCTTTCTCAAATTCATTCGCAGCCCCGGAGAATTAGACTTCCTCTCCCCAAATTGTTGATAAGGCAAATTAAAACAAATCGTTTCAGTTTCTCAGACAAAGCGGACAAAAGGACTGAATTATAGGAGCTTTGAGCACTACAAACTGAGTGAATTAGACCAGTGTTAATCTGCAGGTGCGTTTTCAATCCCATTACAAACAAAGAAATACAAGGAAAGAGTGTGTGAGCCATTATCAGACTTTGGCAGCTGCTATAAAGACGAACATGGCAAAGATCTGCAGAGAATTTATCTTATGGCAAGCTTTGTAAAATTACACGATGAGTATTTTTCACTCATTCTTGTATCTTGAATTTTAAATCCCTCTGTTAATACCAAACCACAAACACACCCACACCTGCTGAGCCCCAGCAGAAGGTGAAAACAGTCTCCCGCTGAAGAAGCACATCTATTTTGGTGTGTTTGATAAAAGGATAAAAATGCTAATTCTCCCTCATTAAAATGTAAACATGCATAGTATTTGTGCAACTTCGGGAAGTGCATGACTTATTTTTCCCCGTTTCCACTGTGGTTTCTCACGTGTCGCTCTCCCTCTTGATCTTCAATGCGAGTACAACAAAGTGTATGAAATGATTACTGAGGAGCTCACAGGGTTGATGCACATCCACTGGGATGCATTTTTGCAAAAACGTGAGGCGTTTCATTCAGCATGTCTGTGCCGTGAACTCTCACATCTTAAGTTGTTTTTTCCCCACTGTCTCTTCTGGTTTAATGCTCATGCTGCAGTCATAATGCTCTTTTGTGTCGTGTCAAAGACTTGGATGTTGCTTTAGTCAGTGTCACTCACCTGCTTCTATACAGGGTATTAATGTTGAGCCTTTAAAAGCTACTTGTATTATACATATTAAATACAGGGTTGTCGGAGAGAAAATAGGCATCTTGTCAGTGGGACAAAGCAGATCTTTACTTTGACAGCAGAGATCAGAGAGCGGTGGAGAGAGTGGCATTTCCAGGATGAACAAAGAGAAGAACAATGACCGGCTGTCATCATTGATTTCCATGTTCTTTTTTTATGCAGGTTGAGCCAAACAGCATAGCAGCAAAAGACGGACGCATCAAAGAAGGAGACCGGATCCTACAGGCGAGTATTTTTACCTCAGTGTCCAAAGCACTTTTACATCAGAGTAAATCATGAGCTCTCACTGGTTAAACTAGTGCCTGTACAGAAAAATGGATACAGACATGAATCTAAATCGAGAACCCCGCCATGAGAGGCTATAACATCTTCTGGTGCTGCTATTAAGAGCCGACTGCTGCAACAATCTGCTGACCTGGACAGACTATTTGGATGTACTGATAAAGCAGTGAAGGTCCCTCAGTTTTGTTGCAGTGCAGGGAAAGTTCATCTTGACTCTGATCAGGTGAACACACAAACGTAAGAGTCAAATTTATCAATAAAGCTGTCAATCATGGTGCTACAGCCTTTTTCAAATGTAAAGTTTAGTTAAAGGTGGGGTAGGCAGGATCTGAGGAAGTGCCAGTTTTTGGGGAGGAATCTTGAATGTAAACTCTACCCCTCCCAACCAGTTTCCCCTCTGCTCCTCCTCTTCCTTCCCTCTCTGCTCCAGCAAGCCCCGCCCACAAACAGACGCTTCTGCTCACTCGTATCAGTCCAATTAAATTGAGATATAATGCAGATAAATACTTCAGAGAATTACTCATGGGGCCCAGTAAAAAAAGCATTGATGCCACTGTAGATGTCAACAGACCACCAGCAAACACAATGTTTGCAGGACTTCTACAACTCGGATAAAGTGACATACTCCAGGACCCGAGCTAAACAGTTTAGTGGCACTACAACACGCAGCAGGTCCCGTTTGACAAGAAACACTTCTGTTAGAGACACTTGGCTTACTTTGTTTAAAATGTCGACTTCACAGACATAACAACACACAATGATATCATTATATTACTAAATTTCATCAATAACTAATAGCTGTTCAGTATTTACTTTGTTTTCTTGCTTGTGTCGGCAGTCGTGGCCAAAGGAAGATTCAGACAATTTTCTGTACTTTCTGGTTGGTTTCTACTGTCTGATATTGTGGCACACTAACTTTGTTTGGGCTTGTGAACAATACGGGGGAGCAGCGTCTGCCTCACAACCAATCAGGTTGGGGGAGGTGGAGAATGGCTTTGTTTACAGTCAGAATGAACAGGCCACTCAAAAAATTTAAAATGTCGACTTCACAGACATAACAACACACAATGATATCATTATATTACTAAATTTCATCAATAACTAATAGCTGTTCAGTGATATTAAAAGTTTTTTGTAAATACACCCCCAAAAAAGATGCTTCTTTAACGAAACCCCCTCCTACCTCACCTTTAAACTAAACTCCTGTGAACACTGGATGGCATCACTAAGACTATGCATGTATTTTAAGCAGTCTTTGTATGCTCTACCTCAAACCAAATTCACAGGAACAAAGTCCTATTTCATGTTTTCGTTCTTTGTTAAAGAAGCAGACTCTGAACAGATCCCCCATGTCACTTGTAAGCCAGTCTTTTAAGAGGATGCTCAAGCTGCTGGTTTCTCCAGTCAGGCCAAGCATATGTTAATTTAATCACCTCATTTTACCAAGGAGATTAAAGTCCTCACTTGCTGCTACACCTGCACTATATCATCTCTAGCACTCGGCAGTATCTTGGTCTTGCACTGCCTCATTACAGAGACACCCATGGGGTCTGATGCTGCAAACATGTGCTTCTGGAAGGGTCGTATTTCTGTGGTTGGAAAGTCATTCTTCTGGTTTGGGTGTGTTGTAAGGCTTAAAATCAGAATATGCAAACATTAAGGATACAACAAGTAAAATGTGCTGCCCAAAAACCTGCAACATATTGACAAATTGGCAAAAAAAGTCATACAAAGTCATGACAAAACCCCAGCATGTGCTTGAAACACACCTGCCAGTTAATTAGTTAATTGAAAGCACCTGATGCCTCTGATTGGCCTCCTGATTGGCTGCTGCAGTCACACCTATTTAGTGCTCCAGAGCCTCAGAGTCTGTAAGCTGTGCTGATTGTCACAGACATGTTCACGTCAGCAGAGTCCTGCAGGTTTCTCAGTGTTTGCAGTCATGATAGAAGCTTTTACACAGCGAGAGGTGTGAGGGTAAAAAAAAAACATTCACAACAAGACAAAAGCACTTTAAACACACACAAAAAAACATTGTTCTGAACTGTTTCAAGTATTCAAATGAACAGAAGTGCTGCTAAAACAGACCAAAAAAAAGATGATAAAATGCTGAATATAACGTCAAACTTCACAAAACTTTTAATCTGCCAGTTGTTTTCATGACAAACTATAAAACACATTAAACCTGCTCTGTTAGTCAGCAGCAGTGCAGAGTCTGTTGGAGGGTTTAATAACCCACTCCCACTCCATACTCAGAGCTTTTGGATGGCGCTTATATGGCAAAATTTCCATGAAGCCACACAGAAGCAGTGTTAGTGTGTAGGGAGAGGGAAAAGTGTGAAGTGTTTTTAGTATATTAAAAATCAACACTCATGCATCCAAAATGTGTGCACAAAAACACATTTTGATTTAAAGGGAGACTGTTCGAGTACAGATACAAGGCTGTTCAATGACATTCAGATGGAGAAAAAGGGTAGGAAAGGATATCACAAAGTCAAGTTAATTCATTTAAAAAAACGAGAAAATCCCATTTCAGTGGCTTTTATCAGTTAACCATAAAAAAGTTAACCCTGCAGCTCTTGGCACCCGTCAGCAGTGTTGCCAGATCAGATTAACAGTTTCCAGCCCAATCACATTTTAGAACCCGCCCAATCCCATAAAAACCAGCCCAAACCACGAAGTTGCCAGACACCCATTTAAACCCATAAAATCACAACACATGCAATGGAAAAAAATACATGCTGCATGTAAAAAGGTGCACTTTTAACCATGAAGGCCTGATACATTCAATTATTTACATCACAAATGACCAGTATGAGGACTACTTGCAAAACAATTTAAAACCTCACTGCTTTGCACACCTGTGGTGCTGACAGACGCACACGACCTGGCCGTACAGCATTTGATTGAGATTTCAAACACACAACCACGAAAAACTAGTTTTAAAACAAACGAGCAAATGCTACAAGTGGGCTACAAATCAGTCAGAGTGCAAATAAGATAAGGTGACTCAAATTTAGCTCGGCTACCGTTCTGACCTGACGTCACGGTTAAGTTGCCAAATAAAATTATGCTGCTTGGAAAAAAAAAGAAGAAAGATGCCAGTTGAGTAGCCTACAACTACGTCAATTATTAAAGCTAGAGAGAGAGAGAGAGCTGTTTTCACAATATTAAAAACTCACCAAATGTGGACAAAAACAGCCCAAATTTTATTCACCTGCCCAACGGAAAACCGCCCACTCTGGCAACACTGCCTGTCAGACCTTTAGCCGGTTTAGCCCATTTCTCAGGGTGTACATAACCAAGTAGATGTATAAACTTTAAGGGAGAAATTGCTGTACAAGACCATGTTTTGCCCTTTAAAACTGCCTTTTACCAAGGTAACTTGACTTTCTGTTTTGGTATAAACCATACTTGTTTTTGCAAGGATGTAAAAGGAACATGCTGTTGGATTGTGTAGTGGTTTCAGACTGTTTTGCAGGAACCGTTGCATCTCAATGTGGGTCATTTTGATTGTCTTTTATTTAAATGTAATCTTGATACATACAAAAATGCGTGCTAGTTTGGTTTTGTCTTACTGTTTATCTCCCTCTCGAACAACAACGTACCAACATTAGTCTCCTCCATATTCATTGTTTGTACTACATCACTCTCGAGTACCCCCATCTTCTCGGCGAGTGTTTCCGTGTCCCAGTTATGTGAATGATTGTGGGTAGCAGGGCCGGCTGTACTCTTGGCCCTATTATCTTCCTCTGACAGCCCCATTACTCTAGTGAGGAAAAGATGAACGCCACCTGTCAGAGAACAGTTAATTGTGTGTCTGGATGTGCGGGGAGAGTAGACTGTATCGAGGTCGGACTGCGAGCTTGCAATTGACTCCCCTTACCAAGCGCGCAGTCCATCCATGTCTTTCCTGGAGATTGCGGGGAGTTGAGGGAGGTGATGGCAAACAGGAGAAGAGACAGGTGGTAGAAGAGACATGCTAAGAAAGTTAAGTGTTGAAGGCAGACAAATGGAGGGGGATAAATGGGTGGAAAGTGCACAACAAAGAAGGAAGTGTCAGCATATAATTACTTGAGGTGTGTCTTGGGAATGGAAACAATGGTTACATGTATTATGCTCATCTTTTCTTTCATGTCAGTTTAATTGAAGAAGATGATGGTGAAATTACAGATCGCTCTGTCTTGAGTATGTGCCTGTGACTTATCACCAGTTCCCTCCTCTTAACGTGGCCGTCTACACCTGTCTTTGATGTACAGATAAATGGCTGCGAAGTGCAAGACAGAGAGAAAGCTGTTGCATTGCTGTCAAGTGAAGACGCGAGGAGCATCATACTTCTGGTGACAAGACCAGAAATTCAGGTAAACACTCACACACATACTCAGCCTTCTTGCCCTATCCTGACAACCCATGTCATGTCAAATAACAACAGCTGCCTGCAAAGTGCCTTTTCCCTCCCTTCAAACTGTCAGCGTGGTTTTCTGGAGTTGCTACAAACACGCGAATACAGAGAAAGCTTTCTGACAAGGTATTGTGATTTCAGCTGGAGGAGGAGGTATGGTTGGATGACGAGCAACAGCAGCTCGTCGAAGAGCTGAAGATGGAGATCCTGGAAGAGAGGAGGAAGCAGAAGGAGCTTAACTTTGACAGGGGAGACGAGGTGAGAGTGAAAGCTGGGAGACAGTCGTCAAAACAAAAGACAGAAAGAGTCACATGGTTGGTAGGAAAGTAGGACGAGACAAGCGTAGATGGTAAAGATTGAGGTTGGGAAGTGCAGAATTTGATAGTTTTTGTACTTTTACCATCCTTCCAACTTAACGGTCATTATTGCAGTTGGTAAATTAACTCAAAAAACTCTGTCAACAAATACAACAAATGAGCTTGACCTGAAACATGAGATGTGTAACGCCAAAGTGTCCCTTCTAGTCCCTAGATCCAATGTATATGCAAGAAAATCTCGATCCCAAACTGCAGTTACTTTGTTAAATATATTTTAAAGGTCCAGATTTCTACAGAGAGATGCAGTATTGATTTACTCAAAGGGATGGTTGATGATCTGAGAAGCAATTGAAAAAACTGAGCCACTGAGGCAGATTTGTAAAAAGCATCCCACCCCCCTCACACAAACCACTCCCCTCTGTGCTCCACAATCAGTCCCCCCCAAACCTGTATTGCCCTCCCCACGACACATGCCCTCTGGCAGAGCAAGAAGCCGAACGGCAAAAGATCTGAGAGTGGGAGGGGATGAGTCAGAACTTTGGGAGAGGGGTGTGTCGAATACAGCGAGGTGATTGGATGGAGAGGTGGAGCAGGAGATTGACCAATAGGAGCTGTCCGGGACGGATGGCTCCCATTGGTCAATGTTTTTGCAGCCCTACACCTGCAAGGGTGAACAGATTTTTTCCATTTTTCTCTTCACTTTGTGGAGATCGCACTATAGGACCATGATCGCCAATCTCTCCAATCGTCAACCATGCCTGTAATTTAAACAAACTATGTAAGATGTAATTAAAGGAAAACACTGATTTCAGACCATTTGCTAACTTTGAAAAGCTTTGATACTAAACGATACTTGCTGTTACTGAAACTGATACTAACAACTATTAGTATAACACTCATACAAAAATACTGAAACTGGCTATCTGTCTCTTTGAACACCAGCATCAGATTGAAGAGGAGACAACAGACACAGCGACCTGTTCCTCCAATAATCAAGACAAAGACAGCGGGTTTGGACGCAGCACAGACAGTCCAGAGCATCAGCCTCTTTGGGCAAGAATTCAAAGGAGGTCCCCAGCCCACTGCCTGAGGGAACAATGGCGGGCAGATCATCCCCATACAAAACGAGGGACTGCAGTACCACAAGACACCCAGGGTCTAAGGACAGTGTCCAAAGGCCAAAGCCATGATGGGGTGCTCACGATAAGAAACGGAGGAGGAGTTCTCGGATTAGAAAATCGCTTTCAGCAGCTCCTGGAGCTCAAGTGTCAAATCCGCAACGGAGGCGAGTGTGGTGTGTACTCGATTCGACACAGTATAGAGTGCAGTCTAACTGAGCAAGCAGGAGGGGATGCAGATGACGTAGATGTTCTAGAGCAGGGGAAAGGAGTGGAGCAGGAGTTGAGGATGCTGAACGAAGAACTGCGTAACATTGAGCTTGAGTGCCAGAGCATCATGCAAGCGCATCAGCTCCGTCAGACCCACCAGCTTGATCCGTCACAGTCTCCTTCTTCACTGGGACGGAGCCCCAAAGATGGACACAAACGGCATGGCAGGTTGGCCGACATCCATGAGTACCCAGAGAGATCAGATAGCGATAAGATCCGAGAGAAGGACAGCTCCAGTGCCTACAACACGGCGGAAAGTGCGCGGTCAACGCCGCTCGGTATGGAGAGGTCTCCTGATCATTCTCTGCAGAGACACATCAGCATCACCAACCAGAAAAACCTCAGACTGGCTTCTTCCACACCATCGAGCCCAATCCCTATCCCCAAGCCCCAAGGCACACCCAGCCGTGGCAGACCGGCAGACCCAGGCCCTGTTATCTCAAGTAGCCCAGACCAGAGCAACCCTTCTAGATCAGAGTCGGACCCCGCCCTGCCTGCAGACGATGAGAGGTGTGAGAAGAAAGGCAGGACTAGAGATTCCAGGAGAGGACTTCCATATGGTTCTACCTATCAGACAACCCCCTACCAGGGCCAGGGAGGATCCAGGCAACTTCAGGTGGGTACAATCAGGAAGAAATATATCAACATAATACTGATCACCCTAGGGGGATGCAATTCTAACAATATAATCTGTGTTGCAGAGCTACATGCAGCTGCTGCAACAGCACTCATCCCTGGAGTATTCCCAGAGCCAGCTGAGTCTGCTAAGCATATGCAGAGATCCAGTGCACCGAGGAGCGCGCCCTGGGGAGCCCCGTCTAGAGTGGAAGGTCAAAGTTCGAGCTGATGGCACACGCTATGTGGCTCGAAGGCCTGCTCGTGACCGCATCCTGAGGGAACGGGCGCTAAGAATCCGAGAGGAGAGGAGCGGGGGTATGACCACAGATGATGACGCAATGAGCGAGATGAAGATGGGTCGCTACTGGAGCAAAGAGGAGAGGAAACAGCATTTGGCACGGGCCAGGGAGCAGAGGAAGAGGAGGGAGTTCATGCAAAAGAGCCGACTGGAGTGTCTCAAGGAGGGCCCTGCCAGTGGAGCTGAAGGCAAGAAAGAGATCAATATCTTGGAGCTCAGTCACAAAAAGATGATGAAGAAGCGAAACAAAAAGATACTGGACAACTGGATGACTATTCAGGAGCTGATGAGCCATGGGGCGAGAGTCCCAGAGGGATCCAAGGTCCACAACGCCTTCTTATCCGTCACAACTGTGTAGTGGACTCATAAAGCACTGCAGACATTAAAGTACCAAACACTGCATTTAAAGGACAACGGTTTTATGTACAAAAATGTTTCCGGACTTCTGTAGCATCTTTATGGCAAATTTGTAACTATCCCTTAAAGAATGTTTCAACAGGTCTTTAACTCTTTCCTCTCAAGACCTCAGCCATTTAAGACTAAACTTTTCCACAGTTTTACACTGGCTTTTTGCTAATGCACTGGCTTCTTGCAGCAGTCAACTTTTGTAGCATTTTGGTTCAAACTGATTCACAGAAAAAAAAGGTGACGAACCGACAATTTAACTTCACGTATACGATGCACAACTGCTGCTGAGTAGCGCCATTAACTGTGTCATCAGGAACCTTTTTGTATACGTTGTTTTGTGTCTCTGTATCCTCCACTCTTTTCATTTCATACAAAGCGACTCCACTTGCCTTCAAGGTGGCATTTTTTATAAGGGAAATACAATATTTTTCACACTTTGTAAACTGAGTGAGTTTTTGTAAGCGGAGTTTTACACTGAATGTCGATGTACTGTAAATCTTTTATGGCAGTTTCTTTGTAATGTTTGTATCAACAAGGTCAGAGTTGATGCTGTTTGATGGTACTGTAGCCTGTATGTCTGCCACAACACAGCAAAGAGAAATAAGAAACTTTGGGATTGTGAAGGACGACAACCCCGTCAAAGCATTATTGGAAATCTAATTCTCAAAAGCTCATGTTGGCCATGGGCCGGGAGGACTTTCTGGAAACAGTTTACCTCAAGTTACAATCTTTGACACACTAGAGAACTCTGATCCATCAAGTGGTCGGATGCCTGGTTGTAGTTATTTACAAAGATGACTAAAGTAACCACTAGGGCGAACCAAACCCATCCCACAAAACATGAATGTATGAATTATGTTCAAAGTGTGATATAGATTCCTATTTATATTGTTTAATCTTATTTATATTTATTGTAAATTATTTTCTATCTTATTATTTTGCCCGTCACATAAATGTTTCATACTAAGTGGCTGCCCTTGAAAGGCCAACGCTGTCAACAGATGTATCATACTGCAGCCTTTTAATTCAAACCTGCTGCTTTTTACTGTAAAGTTCATTGAAGAGGCCTTGAGTTCAGTATTTGTTGATGGTGATATTTGTAATAAAATAATAAAAAAGTACTGAGAAAATTTTTACTTTGACTTATTAACTACTTTTGTTTAATTTCTCTTTTTTTCATTGGTTTCAAAGCACCGCACAAAACTTCACCAATATTTCTATAACAGGAATGTGGCAGCAAACTAGACAATCAACTTCAATTTGAAAAAGGGTAATACTGAGAGTTCAAAGCAGTGGTTTTTCATGCTGGTTGCCACAAGTCTTGAAATGGAGGACAGACAAAGGAAGTAGTAGCCATCTGAGAGACGATTCGGCACTTATCCTGAATCCAAAAGCAACGTTAGAGCTTCTCCTTCTTCTTAGTGTTACTAATCAGATGAATATGTATATTTTCTAACTATTCCTTTAACTTTTTTTTAAGTTCTGTAACTTTCAGTCCACCAGAAGAAGTATATTTATTTTTATTTGTTTATTTAGATCCCCATTAGCTACCACCTAAGTAGCAGCTACTCTTCCTGGTAAGTAGGAAGAGTATTTTCTCAGTTTGATTGTGTTCCATTTTCAAGTTATGCATGTAATTACTAGTACTTTCATCATGATCATCATGAGGTCAAAGTCTGATATCTTAGCAGCCATTCATGACATTTTATAAAATGTCATGAACCTCTTCGCCACAAAGAAGTTCCCGTCAAATATTTTGTGCCAGAAGTTTGTCTGTGGCTTTTGCTTTGATTATTAAAATTATGTACGAGTATTTTTGTTCCCCTGGGATAAACCCTTATAACTTTGGTAACCTGATATTCTTCTTACACCACAATGAGGTTTGAACTGTCTCAACAGCTTTTGCATTGAATGCCATGAACTTGCTTTTAGAGGGTCAAATATTTCAAGTTTCCTGTGTTTGTGCCCTGTCTCCACTTCACCGTATGAAATATGTTAATAACAACATGAACATGGCTGTGACCCTTTAGTTACCTTTTTTTCCCGCAAGAATTGTTTAGAGCTTGCTGCTCAAAATACACCTCAACTATTCAATCTCTCTGTTATCTACCCCTCTGCCTAGTGTCAAACACTCAGGGCCCCGTAGTTTGTTGAGAAGTCTGTGTGAATGTGTTTCACTACACAGTAAGAGATGTCTCCATGTTATCTTTCATGCATTATGCATGCGGGGGCCAGCTGTTTATATGTTCAGATTTGAGAGGCACAACAGCTACACTTGCATCTTGCTGCTCTAAAATAAAAATGTACTCTTTGTGGAGAAAATCTCTTGTTTCCTGCAGAGAACAGCGCATTTGATCGTCTGTCTGACACATACACAGGCGCAAAGAGCAGAGGATGAGAGGAGGCATGCTGGCTGTCGATCTAAGATACAAACTGCAAGAAAATCCATAAAAGTGCTGCCATCTTACAGTACAATCCCTGAAAGTCTAAAAACACCCAGTCTGTTTGTCAGAGATTATACAGGAAGTGATTGCTAATTGAACACACGGGAACTGCAATGATTGCTGCACCTGTCGATTTACTGTCCTAAACTAAGCTTCCAAATATCTATATTCACTCCCATAGAAATCACAAGACTTTGATGCAATAAGGCTCTATTGTGCACAGTTGTCCACCCGGTTTACACTATTCTTTTATTACAACTGCGATAGCTGACTGACATTGTGTGCAGGTGGGGAAGAAGTTTGCCCATTTAGCAATAGAAGGCATCAAAGCTTGAGTATACACCCATTTCAAAGCATTAAAAAGAAACCGGTGGAGTCTCCTCTTCCCTTGTCAATCTGCTGTGTCTGTCCACAGCCCACTGAACTGAGGAATTAATGAGAGACATCAGACTGGCAGCCCTATCACAAATGCTTTTATGCATAATGTGGAGTCAGGTAGCAGCGCTACATCCACTCCCAGCAAACCATCTGCATATATATCCAACTGGTTACATCTATGTGACAAGAATGGCATAGGAATAGAAAAATAATTCACCACACACAACCCTATAAATGATTTATCCTAATGTACATGGCAAATGTATTTGAATATTGAGCTGTCATCGTGGTATTTTGTGATATAACACAAGCTAAGATTTCCATAAATGTAATAAAGCAATCTGGCAAGACCAAAACACGATCATGATACCTCCATGGGTTACACATCTTGAACGGTCTCTGCAAAAACAGCTGTGTCAGGGAGTCGGATATCTCGCCATGTTAAAGCCAAAAGACTATGTTGATAAAAGTAAGTGGAAGCAGTCATATAAACAATTACTTTTCTCAAGGAGCTAGAAGAGAAGACTTTACACCTTTACTGAAGTATGCCATAAACATTAAGGCCACTGCCTGCAGCAGGTTAGCTCAGCTGCACAAAGGAAGCAGAATTTACAGACAAAACAACAGCTCCACAGGTTCATTTATCAGTGCTATATCTGCCATTGTTTCAGTACACATAACAGTAGTTGTGTATGGCCTTTGTGCCTTTAGCTGCTCCAATGAAATAGAGCTGCAAACTGAAACCTTACCTCTACCAGAGTACAAAAACGTGATTTTTTTCCCCCAAATATCAAACAACTTTTATTATTGGAGTAAAAGTCACACACTTTCTGAAGGGAGAAAAACTCAGCAAACACGAACCTAAAGATCAGAAAAAAACAACAAACTGAGGAGAATATCAAAGCAAAAAAAAAAGAGTGTATGCCAAATCCGGTTCAATCTTGGTGACATCCTTTTAACTTTTTACAAAAACAAAAGTACACACTGCAGAGTATTTTACCTCTTTGAGGAGGACTTCTGGGGATTTTGTTCACCTAATAATTAGGGGAAGAGTTGAGTCGATGTCTGTAGGAAACTCTACTGCTATTATAACCGACAAAGCTCTCTGCACAGCAGGATATTGCTGCAAACATAAATGTGAACATGTTAAATCCATACGTTATCCTCTTCAGCCATTCTTGTCATTTAAATCTCGCTCATTCAAATTCCAGCAGCTGAGCTGCCTCATGCTGCCGTGTAGCACAGATGAAAAAGGAGAGTATCCCCGGCTCTCTTTAATCTAATGATGCCTTTGAAGCAGCTGGGAATGAGCGGGACTAGAACAAAGTCAGACAGGCTTTACTTTGGATGATGTGACAAGTAGTAGGTGACACTTTGTGTGGGTGTGGGTGTCCTGAAGCTTGAGTTTACAGAGTATGTCATTATATTTAAAAACACAAACTGAGCTCCTGAGCTGCTACAATTACAGATGTAGAAAAAGGGGAAACCCAGCATGTCTGCAGCTTATTTAAAGATGCATTTTATTGTTGTTTAAAATGTTTTTTTTGTTTTGGTTAGTATCTTTCTGGCGATGTGGGACAACACCTGAAGATTTATCAAAGTATAGTCTTTTTAAGCATTACTTACTGTTTTCTTTTTGTGTTTGGTTGCCAATCCTTATCACTTGACAAGCTTCCCTTAGCAGTATCGTTCATATGCAGTCTACAGTTGATCACAAAGATGCATATATTTAAAAAGATTTGTAGTCACTTTTTTAAACAAAATAATTAAACCTCAGTGTCAATTAAGACAATTAGACTTTTAGCTACTGACTGTCAGCTTTGATGCTTGAATGTCACTTTCAGACGTTTAACTTTCCTAAAAACAAATTAAGTTAGCTAGACGAATGTTCAAACACTCAAATTAAAAATCTAATAAACATAGTGTTGACTGTAGTGATTTAAAGTGGAGACTGAAAGTTGGATATTGCATGTATTTAATTGATTCCCCCCTTTTTTCGGTTAATCATAGTGAATGTAGCCTGAAGGTTGGCTTAGCATCCTTCTGTGATGAAATCTGCTCATTTAAATCTCCGCACCTTGTGGGGAAGCCTCGGTGCTGGATGAGTAATGGTCTCTCCTACCTCAGCAGCTACCACTAAGGTGCCCCTGAGCTTTGCAATTAACCCCAAATTGCTGTGTTCCCCTCTGTAAAGCTGGTGACTCATAAACAGAGCGGGGCTGTAGTTGGAGAGGGTAGCTCCTAGGTATGAATTCGTCTCCAAAATATTAAAAACAGACCTGTTTAGCATAAAGGGGAAACTGCCTACTAACTCTGCCGTGCTTTCTCCGGGTATGATGCAGTGTGGAACAACCTGCAGATGCAGATTTGATCAATCAGAGTTGTTTGTCGTGCCAACAGCAGCCAGGCCTGCCGTATATTATCATACGCTGCTCAATAAAGAGTTGTGTCTTATTACGGAATAAATGACTGATTGGGGTGTGGTAATGACTGACAATTTTCCATTCATTAAACCTCTATTCATGGCTTCAATTATGTGCTAATGGCTCATCCAGGCTTCTAATTAACAAAATGGATATTTGACACTGTCTGTTTCTCATACAGGATAACTAACTGGTGCTCTGGTGGAACTTGAGTCAGTTTCAAACTCAGACATTTTACTTCTCTGTGTTTCTTTTGCTACAAAAACAATAGTCTAAAAATGTCTTAACAGCTTGTGTTTTCTATAATATATGAACACATAATCCTGATGCGACATTTTTGTCCATCATTGTCTTGCTCAAGTAAAAGTATGGCAGAAACTTTTAGACTTTTGGAGACATTTTTGTATCCTCACAACTGTAGAACAGCATGTTTCAAATAATGATCAATAAAACTCATCGTTTTTGGTCTGTTTCAACCATAGACTCTACATAGAATAGACGTCTTCTGCCTCCTTGCTGGGTGAAGCCTCTGTGAGAACAGCATCCCCTAGTGACTGGTTGCAGTATAGGTCATACACCCCGCCTACTCCAGCAAAATAAATGGAGCTGTTGACAATCTTTAAAAATTTCTTTACATGGAATGTAATTTTTTCTCCCTCCTGGTTACGATGTTGACATGTAGTTTTTGTAAGACTAGTTTGTGCTCGTCCTCTTTTTTTCTCTACAACTCTACTTTTAAAAGTTATTAGGGGTTCAGGTTTTCTATGACTGACACTTGATACAGCCTGAGGGCATAAGCAGAGTATCATTACAGCAACTCTCCCACTGAATGTTACTGCACAAATGCCATTTTCAGAACATGGAGAAAAACCGAAAAATTTGGCTTCAAATTCGCACAATGACGAGATGCACAGCGATGTTGTCCATACTATATACAGTCCATGGTTTCAACACCCAAGTGGCTTTTTTGCCTCCCCAATGTAAGATTGCAAGGATATAAAATATTTAGAGGCCGGTCCCTACACAGATTTAACTCTTGAGATAATTGGAACGGAATAGAAGATGTGGAGGAGGGGGACAAAAAGGCTGTAAGTGATCCTGAGTGGGGTGGAGGGGGAAAATGAAGATGTTACATGAACAAGGGGAGCTGACGCATTTTCTACACTCTTCCAGCTGAAGCATGGGCAGTTATTGCTTGGGAGAGGATAGCGTTGATGAAATCCCTGTTTGATTATTTCATTTTTACCTAGAGGATACATGTCAAGATACCTACAAAAATCTGGATCTCACTCTTTAAAAAACATCTGGATTGTTAGTCATGTGATGAAAACAGATAAGAATAGAAAACCCAATAAAACTGCACAGACACAGCACAGTTGTGGACTTCACCGAATGAAATCGTCACATGTGAAAGGAAATCCCCAAATCAGTCTGAATTGTATTAACTGGACATCTAGCAGATTTGTATTTTGGTGGTGGTGCAGTTAAATTTTTTTCCAATATGCTGCCATGTGATCATTAAGCCCTAAATATTTATCTTTAAACAGCTTTTTGCACCTCAGTAATGACAAGACTGGGTTGCAGCTGGTTTCGTAATCCAGCCGTCCTGACACCTGGTTTATCCAGGGAGACAAACATATTCTGTTTCAGTGTCTCCTGTGGGGTGAAAGCTTTGATTAGCCCATGATGTGCACAACTATTGATCTGGCTGACTGCTCCTTATCCCGCTCCGTTATCACTGCTTTACTGCAGGCATCCTGGTGGGCTCAGTGGTTTCAAGTGTTGTGCTGGGAACACCATCTCTGCTCCGCTCAGGGGAATCAAAGCCCCCTTGAGCAGAGGGGGAAAAAGTGTTTGTTTTTTTTACTACTGCCTTGTTTCTTCAAAATGTTGTATTGAAAGACTGCTGTCTCTTTGCTGCAGAATATAAAACAAAAAACTGTTTCATGTCCTGCAAATATTTCACAAATTCTACTTTTAGCCAACAATAAATGTGAATAACATTACTTTACCAAAACCCAACCAAAATGTTGCAACTTGAGGGTGACTGATACCTATTCTTTGCTTCTGTCATATGCTTTTATGTTTGGTTTTGTTGCCACATAAAGTACTTCCATATTTGAGTTACAAATCAAAGTGAGTTGATGTTTGATCTAGATTAACTAGTAAATACTAAAATATAATTAAAGCAGTAGATGAATTTACACTTAGGCAAGTAAATCTAACAGATTTCAGAGTTTAATGGACATTGATAAAAGACAACTGCTGTTGCGTTTTCTTTTCAAATATACTGCTTTGTAATCAATTAATATCCTCCAGTCTTTAGATCTGAAGCCAGTGAGGAACCGCCAAAACTGCAGTTCCCCCAGTGTCCCCCTGAGGGTTTGATCACGTTAGCTATGAATGTGACTGTATGGTTAGCTGTCTTACTAGTTCAGACTAGTGTTGGGCGCTATGAACAAAATCTTATATCACGGTATGAGTAATTTCATATTACGGTAACGGTATAGATCACGTTATGTTTTTTTCCCCCCGTAAATTCAATAAATAGGTTACTGTCACATTTTTTCATTTTCCTTTAATTTTTAAACTCAGAGTTACATACAAATACAAACAAAATGACAGACCAGTCTGGCGATTTTTTAACATATGGTGTACCTTTAGCGAAAGACTCTGCCAAGCTCTTTTGTAGGAGAGGAGCTGCTGTGACTTTAGTTTTTGGTGCATCGGGTGCGCCACGCATCTTTTGGCTCTCATAATAGATCTTGGCGTGTTTCATCTTTAGGTGCTGGAAGAGGTTGCTGGTGTTTCTACCTCCAGCGACGACAGCCACATGACACTCTTTGCATAGTATTGTCTTTTGATCATTGTCGGAATTTCTAATTCCGAAGACTCTCCAGACAACTGATGTCGCGACTCGTGCTCTGAACTAGTTCCTCCTCCTCTTCTTCGTGTTGGGTGGGTCGGTCTGCTTCCATTTGCTCGGTACTGCCACTAATCTAAGCGTCCACCATGACCACCACCAGTGAGGCTGTTTCTTCTTCGTCAAACTATGCCAAGCAGTCTGCTGGACACGCACCCAAACCTGACCAATCAAACCGAGCAAAGAACTCTGCACGGCACACTGGTGAATAAAAGGAAACGCACCAAAATGGATGCGCTCTGATTTTCTTGTGAGCGAGCGCAGACAACTACACACTGATTTATGGAGGTGCAGCAGACTCTCTCCGGTATAAACGGTATCGCAAAATTTCTACCGGTAGACACTTTTATACCGTCACACGGTATATACTATCATACCACCCAACACTAGTTCGGGTTAATTTTATTATCCTCTCTTTAAGTCAATACTAAAACCATTTTTTACTCAAACACCAGAGTTTGAGAAAAACAACACAACAAAAACCATAAAAAGCAGATTTTATATATAGGAAATGAATGATGCTTTTGAAAGTGTGAGGATATGTCCCTCTAACGGAGACACTGTGGACATACTGCCTTCTGATGCTTAAGAGGACAAAAATGACTTCTTTTTTTATAACCTTTGCTGCTCCCTGCTCTCACTGATGACAGTTTTCAAAATGGACCACATGAGGGGGGAGGCCACACTCACTAGGGGGGCCTTTGGTTTTGCTGCCAAGTGCTGCAGCGCAGACACAGATAAAGTCCAGGCCTTTGAGGTCAGGAAAAATGACTATGATGTAGTACACCATGCAAGAGGGGAAATAGTTGTCCTAAAGTGGCTCGGTTGGAGTGAGGTAGAATATCCTGTTTTTCTTTGACAAAGGTCGTATGTGTCTTAACTTTCTACCCCCAGATCAAAGTGTGCATGCTGACACAGAGGACAAAAACAACCAAGGTCTTACTACGCCAGACTTGCGTCAGATTGAATATCAATTGGCAACAGTCTTTTGCCTCCTCAGGTCCTTGTAAATTGTGCATTCTGACCTCAAACTTGACAATATAATAGTTTTCGGCTGAAAGTGAGGAAATGTTTTGTATGGTTTAAGGGGGCTACTCGGCCCACAGTCTCTGTGCAGACCACCTGCACTGGAGGTCATGTTGGATATTTCATGCTGAATTGATCCAGTTTTCATGTTTCAAGAGTAGGAACTTGGTCATGAGACTGAGCTGGAAATGAGTGATTTTAAGCATGAACTGCATCAAAAGGAAACATTAAAACACAAAAAGTATCATGTTAAAGAGCAGCTATACACAGATAAACGTACCCACTTGAATATTTAGGACAAAAAAAACCTTACCATGGGCTACATATGTGTAAACTGTCATTAAAACTCAATCAAACATTGATCATGAAAACAAACAAACATTGGATTTTCTGGCTAAGGGCATGTGTCCATTAACAACATTATTTTACACTGTTAAAGACCACAACTCCTAATTGCAGAGGGCTTCCCACAAGCACTTACTGTTACCATACTCTCATTAGTCTCACTGCACTCATCTTCACTGCATACTTTGTTCACTGCTAATGGTACCTCTGCTTGAGCTTAGTTCATTTTTTGTTGAATTTTTTTTTTTTGACAAATTCTTAATAAAAGTCCCCTGTTTTTGTGTTGTTGAATCACCATAGATTCAGTTAGAAACTCTGGGGTACTGGAAACTGGACACAGTCCCCAGAGCCCTGATCATTCTGCAACACAATATAAACAAAAAAGGAATAGGGATTTAGATGGTATCAGCCACAACACTTCAGCGCATTGGATTTTGCCAGTGCAGAAAAAAAATGCATGTAGTGGAAACAGGCCCTAAGATGCATTGTTTTCCATTACTATATAAATAAAATTTGAATGATTGATTGATTGATTGATTACTTATTTGTTTTGTGTATCCGTGCTTTTTAATCATTTTATCAATGGCAATCTTTCTTAAAATGGTTGATGTACTGGGTTTTGGTTTTGGCAGTCAGACAGGACCTGCTCTGAATAAATGCAAAAAGCATTTTAAAAAAGTGTAGATCACACTGAAACTCTACAGTTTTTACTTTGAAGAGGCAGATGTGGGGTATACACTCACTGTGATCTTTTCAGCAAAGTCTATTGACCATGTAGATCCTGAAGTGTTTTCACTGAGTTACTTCATCCTCAGCAAACAGCTCCCTGAATAGCTTGCTTGGAAATTGGAGCTCTAACTAAGTGTCATTAGGCCTGATGAAAGCAAATTGATTCCAGTGGCAAGAAGATTTCCTGAGTAACAAGTGCCTCCATGAGACTATCCTCGACACTGTTTCCTTCTCTCTTTTTTCTCCATGTTTGAGTAAAGGTGCACAGACGGTACTCCCATCTCTGACAATCCCACTGAAGCGTTGAAAGCACATGAGACAAAAAACAGGTTCTACTCAAAGTAATCAATCTCTGTTTAGGTCACCGGGGCCTGTGGACTAACCACTCTTTAAAAACATCAGCTGAGAGGTTTGGTTGTAAGATGGAGGTCTGGTCAATCAACACGACGCAATAACGGCTGTTTGAAATCATGTTATGGAGTGGTAAACCTTCATGCTTGAATGTTAACCAAGATATCAAAAATAGTTACAGTATTAATGATAATAAATGACAGCCTTTATGACATAACATATTGACTTTAATAGGCACACAGTGATAGAATTGCAAAGACAATAATTTAAACAGCTACTCTACTTCTCTGAACAAAGCTATGGGTTTCACCTCCATGTTAAACCAGCTTGTAAGCTTGTGATACTGGATTTGCTCATTCTATCAGCCTGCGTAACAAGATTTTATCCAGCCACAGACAGCTGCTGTTTTTATCACATTAAAGGGATATTCTGGCGTAAAATTAATTTAGAGTCAAACACACCATAACACAGAGTTAGACACCCCCTTGAGAGATGAATGTTGTCAGCCGCTTGCTTCTCTAGTTATTCCAACTTTAGTATCGACCGCACGATAGCAATACACAACGGTCTGAGAAGCCGTAAACAAACCTCAACCAAAACGCCACTCTATAGCCACAAATAATGCTCAGAACAGCATCTAACTTCATCAACAGTACATATGGGGTCCCAGCCACACACTAGCCGCCAAACATCTTTCTACTTTTGCCTAATTTCTTCAGCAAAGAGACTAAACACAACTTACCTACTCTCTTCCAGCAGCTGCTTGTTTGTAGTGAGTTAGTGGGATCGTCCATTATGGACTGCTGCGGGGTGACACAGCTCAAGGAAGAACATTTATGATCGTTTCTTCATGGAAATGCATGTGTTTAGTGTATCACTATTGTGTGGTTGTTACTAAAGTTGGTATAACTAGAGAAGTAACATTCATCTCTCGGGGGGATGTCTCACTCTGTATTATGGTGTGTTTGACCCTAAATTAATTTTACGCCAGAGTATTCCTTTAACGTCTCAGATATCTGCTCTACACTGTGTTCATTACCAATTAACAAAGAAGTGTGTTGGACAACTAGCCGGTGAGCAAAGTAGACTAAAGCATTTAGCTGTGTAGTCAAATACTCCCAACAGTAGGTGGTGGAGACCAAATATAGAGCTGGAAAAACAAGATGTGTACTGCATGTTTTACTACGATTGGTTTACAAACAAACAGCTCCCAAGTTAATATATAAATAGGTGTTTGTGTTAATGTAATGTTCACAGTCTATTACGTAAAAGCAACACTGAACACATATTTACACATAACCATGTCTAAGACTGTTTCTTTTTTTATCTGGTCCCAAAGTTTACAAAAAAGATTCAACTTTTCAAATATCCTCCTCTGGCATTTTGCAGAAGACGAAAAGGGAGCATTTTGAAGGTGGAATCGATAAAAGATTTATCTGGGTGAGGAATGTGAGTTAATACAAAAAAAAAAGGAAAAAAGAAAGAAAGCATAAACATCCAGGAATATCAATAAAAACAGCTTGAGACTAAAGCAGCTTATTTGACAGCAAAACAGAGCAGAGTATGCTCTGGGATCGATTACACTAATGAACTGTTTCACACAGCAGAGCTCTGTAAATACCAACTGAGCAGCCAGTCAATAGAGACAAACTAACTACGTTCTACATGTTGCATTTGTCTCCCTGACTTACAAACGAGCAATCCAAATTTACCTCTCAAACCGATCGATCGAGCTGCTGTTATGATGGAATTTGTCATTTAAGGCAGTAGCTCAGCCCTCTCATGATCTGATGGAGTAATAGTCTCATAAGTCAGCGCCATTTGACAAAGTGAAGCTTTGACGACTGTACTGCTTCAGAACTATAAAACACTTGAATGTAAGTTTGACAGTTAGAGTTTGAGCATTTTTCAGCTTTGGACTGGGAAGAGAAGGTCCTTAATGATGTTATTTGTTAAGGAAACTCATTGACATGCTGTTGTGCATCGGTTTAAGAGATGTAAATCCATCTATGTATTTATTATATATCTTGACTCGTTGCTGAAATATGAAGATTTGGTGATAATAAAGGCCCTTGCTGTGGAGGTCATTCAAGCAAGTTAAAGGCAACTTCTATATAAAATGGACGAACTAAACCAAAATGCATTAATTGCTAAATAAAAATGAAATTTAAACAGTAAGAATTTAAAGTTCACCCACTTTCGAGTAACAAATACTACAACACACAAAAAGTCTTTTTCCTGATGGTCTTGTTTGCTATATCATGAGGAGGTATCAAGGTAAATTTAAGTCTGTTTCATAAACAGAAAAACTCCCTACAGTGGCCATAAAAACTGATCCGTGTTTCATTTATTTACTTTGACAACAAATGTTCCCTTTGGCTCGAGCCACCTCTACAATTATGCGTGATGGTGCTCATGGGAAGAAGAATCTAATCCTGAATTCCCGCCAAAACTGAGAAAGTGAGGCTTATGCAGTTTTCCACTACTTGTCGCTGCATAATAGTGTCACTGACTTTAAAAAAATACTGGATCATTATCAATAAAGTACCGTAACAGACTTCTATAATCTACTAATAAAAGATACCCTTGAAATTCATTGTTTTTTTCCCCCTGTGCTTACAGGATCTTCATGTTTCCTTTCCCTCAGCTGGTTGCCTTTACTAACATCAAAGCTTCCCTGCAGGGCTCTTTATTATCATGTAATCCATTCACTGCATAGACCTCCTCAAATCCCCCTCATATTTACTTCCATGTTCTCCTCGGGGTGTCGAGGCCAACTAATAAGCAATAAGCTACAGCGGAGCTAATGCTATGAGTCCTCCAATCCTTCATCACTGATAGGGGAGAGACCTGAGGAAAAACCAGGGGGATAGACATGGCTATTAACACAAGACCACCTCCGCTGTGTGTGCATACAAAACATCCACATGTGCATCCACATAGGCAGCTGCTATCTCCTGGGCCCTCCTTGTCTGCTTCTCTTCCCATGTCTGAATCAGGAGGGCGTATGTCTTATATTGTGAGTCAACACACAATCTAAATGCAAATGGTTAATCGTTTCTCCTGTAGCCTACAGCCTCAGAGGAATCCACACACGCCCCCAAACATACATTCAGGCCATTATTAGGTTAGTGGAAGTGCGATCACAGGTACCATCAAATAATTAAACCTGCATTTTAAAAAGCCTCTATTGCTGCTGCCTGCCTCCAAGTGTTTTCTGTGTAGACCTTGGTGATGTACTCTGAAAGACTTCGACAAATAGAAAATTATTCCAACCTCAGATTTAAGTATCAGCTGATACAAGGAAGCCCTCAGATGAGTGTGATTGAACAAATCAACGAAAATATGGTGGAAAACACAGAATAACCTTTTTTTTTTTCTAAAATCACACTCTCTGCTCACACAATATTGGCGCATTTTGCTGTTCAAAGGGATATTCTGGCATCAAACACACCGTAACACAAAGTTAGACACCCCCTTGAGAGACGAATGTTGCCGGCCGCTTGCTTCTCTAGTTATACCAACTTTAATAAAGACCGCACGATAGCAATACACAGAGTCTCAGGTGTCTAACTCGGTGTTACGGTTAATTTTACACCGCAATATCCCTTTGATGAGTAACTAGTGAGTAAATTTTGGGTGAAACAAACTGTTTCAGGCAGCATTAGTAGCAAATATTGCATGTAAAGTTACACAATATCAGCAACGGATGCCAATTCTGATACTGGTATCTGATTTCCAAACTAACGTTCGTCTTAGGTACCAAAACTTATCTGTATCTGTATCTGTATCGGATACTTGTAATGGTTCCTTTACTGGATGTTTATATGGATTTTTTGGGTACAAATACTGATATCTGCCTTAGCAACAAATACTGGTTTCTGCACAGGATATACATATCAATACTGATATCTGCCTTAAGAAGCAATTCTGTTATCCATGTAAGATACCAAAACACATGTTTGACTTGGATACCGATTCTTGTAACTGTATTGGATACCTATACTGGTTTCTGTACTGGATATTAATACTAATATTTACATTGGGTACAAATATTGATATCTATATCGGGAACTGATACTGACTCCTGCACTGGATATCAACATACCAATAGTGATTTGCCTTGAGTACCAATACTAGTATCTGAATTGGATACCAATACTGGTCTCTGCATTACATATGCATAAGTGCACAATGATACTGATATTTGCAGTTATTGGGTACTGATACTGTTGGTATTGCTGACCAATTTTGAAACATGTACTGAATTTTAATGCAGAAACCAAATCTGGTATTTGCATGGATTTTGAAACTGATGTATTCATGAAAAACCCAGACATGTATCTGTATACCAATGAATAGATCCCTGATATTTGTGTTTGATAATTAAATCCTTTCTAAATATTTTGTCCATAAAAGGTCATTTTAATGTTATTATTATGATCATTATCATTATTTTAGAAATATAAAAATATCACGAGACATCATTATATCATGAAAAAGTGGGTTTCTTTAACTCAGACTGCTGCAATACGTACATAGCTTTGTAAATGTTTTCCACTCGGCCCTGTTTGCATACAGTCTTTGTTATACATGTTTGTGTTTCTTCTTTCTCTCTGTGTTGGGACAAAGGTTTAATTACATTTTAATGCCTGTGTAGGCGTTTAACCTTTCTGACACCAATACATTAGCTACTCCAATTGTTCAACATAAGCACCTGGGAATAGATCCTTGGAGCCAGACCAATTATAGGTGGGTTGTTAAAGTCTACACCCACTCCTAGGTTGTGAGGGGAGGAGGAAGTGAAGGGCCGAGTCCCTCATGGAGGCTGTGGTCATTAAGAAACCTGAACGCTGCAGTAGATGCTGCTTCAAGTCAATTAAATATCAGGTTTTAGCTTGTAAATGAGGTAAAAGTTTCTTTCTTCCTCTTGTTGCGAATCAATATATGGTTTGCTCAATTTGCTGTTTAAGGCTCAAATATGTTTAATCCTCAGTATTTAGTCTCATGACTTCTGGGAGTTTTTGTGACTTTCCTCTGGGTAAAAAAGAGGGAACTGAAAACACTCATTTCAGACTACTTGTGATCTGTTGAATGGTGTAAAATTATTTGGTTGATGTGGTGCCAGGGGTTTAGTTTGCAATCATGTCAACTATTCAGTTCTGGAGAAATCCCTCAAGAGCACTAAACTTAAACTAAAAGCTGTAGCTTCCACTTCAGTCACAGTTTCCAACTTTCTGATAGGAATAAAAAAAAACCACACAGGCTTTGCTGTCACGATTTTATTCTGTTAATATCATGAGCACAACGTGTCGATTTCAGCGCTTAAGGCATTTGTCGGCTGATAGTGGGAGGCTCTTTTCAAACCCGTATCAAAAATGCAGGAGGGCCGCCCCCTCCTGTGATACCGTTTTCTTGCGTTTTAGCTCTAATCCCTCAAGACTGAAAAGTGTCGGCTTTGTAAGGGAGCTACCAGAGGGGGGGAGAAAACGAGGGAGAGTTTTATGTACTAAGAATCACAAAGAAAACAAACCAGATTGCTGCAATAAAACTGCTGTGAAACAACACAGTTAAACCGCCAATCCTGTCTTTAAACAACTCAGACAACTAATTCACCTCGAGGCGTCGAGAGTGTCTTCTTTTTGTTAAAGCCCCACCCTCTTTTGTATGTTGCAGAGCATCTGTCAAAAAAACACATCCTCCTAAAGCATCCCCCAAACACCTCCATTCAAGGACAAATCAATTAGCAGTGAAAGACAGGCAGATGGTTTTGAAGGACGGTGGTGCCTCTGCCTCAGGTGAGAGGCATCGGATAGCGGCGAGCAACTGTCAAGTAGGATACTCGTCTGAGCGATTCCCTGATGTCATTCACACACACGCATACACTCGCGCTTCTCCCTGAGAGCCTCCGCTGATATCAGACACATGCCACCACAAAAAGGCAGTTCACAGCTCACTGAAGGATGCACAAATCAGCGCACAGAGAGAGGGAGAGTGAATATTTCATATCCATATTATCAAACTGAATCCTAGATTAGCGTTCCCTCAAAATGACCTCAGGTGATGCTAAGGAGGTTCTAAGGAATCTAGGTTTGTGCGTTTTTTTGTGCACCTAGAGCGATATCGCAAAGTGAATTATTCAGAAAAATGACTACAAAAATACAGGGAGGAAAATCAAAGCAGATTGGTATTCTTGGATTGTGGCTGTGACATTAGCGCGCTAATCTTTCTGCTGATGGTAAACTTACAAAGACACAAAGCATCAAAGTGGCTAATTATGAGATTTTGCAGCATCTTTCATTTTACCTTCAAACTGATGAGATAACAGGCTAACCGAATTAGCCTAGCTGCTTATCTGCAGGTAACCAGGACAACCGTTTGGTTTGCAAATAATTGAGGTACTTGGGGAGTGGGGGGGGCAGGTATAGAAGCAGCCATTTTGAGAACCTGTGGCGAGGAATGATAGAGAACCTGGAAGCTGAGAGAAAGGCCTATTAGTTAAAAGACCCATTGTCCCCAATTCAGGCATAATTAAGGCGCACAAAGGCAACAGGATACAGTACACAGTTGTGAGCATGCAGAGAAAGGGCTGTAGACAAAGAAGCTAAGATAGGAAATCATTAATTATAAGACAATATGCTGACAACAACAGCAGAGAGCCTGAGGAGAAACACGAAAAAGAGGGAGAATTGGACCAAGAGCGGCTCACAGGCACTGTGTCTACTGAGTCCTTTCACTAAGGTTGAATTCAATTCGTCAATATGTTGGCAGGACACTTCTTAATATATTTTTCTTTGCTGTTTTCAAATTATCCCCATCTATGACAGTAAATTAACAGGCCGGCAGCCAAGCAGATCCCAATCACGGAAATGGACTCAGCCTAACTGCCAAAAAGACCCCGTTACTTGCTAATTGAGATTCATGGCTTCAAATACCAATCAGATAGAGTGATTAAGTCTTAGCTTGTCCACATCTTAAAAATCATCGCTTCCCCTCCCAGCGTATCATCCTCTGACAGCTCATGTCTCATCATTTCGATTATTAATCCTTCTTTGTTTAGGAGCAGTGTGTCTCCCTCCAGGGCCCCGGCTTGATACAATCAGAAGATGTAATTATTTCTTTGCAGAGTTGTACAGCTAAGAATCTATATCTGTCTACTGCAAACTTGATGCATAGACTCAGTTTTATACTGTACACTGTTCTGAGCATGTATAATAAAATCGCCATGAGAATATGGTGGCATCCATACTTACTCGATTGTTACTTTTTCATACCAATCCCAGCACATTGTGTACCCCTGAGTTCTCTGTTTATGTTTTTATGAGTGTACAAGACAGTCTAAGCTTCGGGGTGTATGTGACAAATAACACTAGCAGAAAATCAACTGCATTGTAATCACATACTCAATGACTAAAAACAGTAACAACATCCAAATGAGATAATACCATAGACTGTCTATACTATGGACAACTTGGTACTGCCTTCCGCCAGTATACAGATTTGACGCCGAGAAAAGCCCTCGGTATTTCAGCGGTTTTTCTCCATTTCCCGAAACCAACATTGCACAGTAGCATTGTGCTCATTCAGCGGGAGAGTCGCAGAGAGTCGCTATGATGACGCTTGGCTTAAACAGTGTATCCCCTGGGTGAGCTATGCAATCTTCATGCGCCCATAGGCTGTATCAAGAGTCAATCATAGAAAACATGAACCCTCTAATAACTTAAAAAAAATTAGCTGCACAGAAAAATGAAGACTTGAGCACAAACCAGTCTTACAGTAACTACATGTCAACATCACAAGCAGGAGGGAGAAAAAATTATACTCTGTGTGATAGATTTCTAAAGTTTGTCCACAGCTCCATTTGGATGGCTGGAGGAGGCGGGATTTATGAACTATACTGCAGCCTGTCACCAGAGGGTACTGTTCTCGGAGTGGCTTCACCCAGTGAGGAGGCAGACGGTGTCCATTCTATATACAGTCTATGGACGAATGCGGTATCTAATGTGAACAGAATGGGTCCGTAAAGTGAACTGCATGCGCACAAAGCAGGCGCACCTGTTTGTGTTGATGAACAATGGTTTGTTGCATATTTATGACATATAGGTCGGATGAACGCGACCTGAGCGTCCACACTGCAGTCACATCGAATATATATCCGATTTATATCCTCATACAAAGGAGGCCTGGGTCGGATTTGAAAAAATCTGAATTGTACTGTTTACAATTCCATAAAAAAAAGATATGTGTCACATATGGTTCAAAAATCGCAATTGACCTGCAGTGTGAACATAGCCTATATGTTTAAAAAATAATACCGAATCCAGTCGTTTTTCATCTGATTTCAGTCACAGTCTACAACAACTGGATGGAAGAGACTTTATGTAGATTTTGTCACATATCAAATCCATCTCAATTAATATGGACACATTACAAAATTACATTGTTCATAAACTTATAATGTTACATTGTATTATGTCTCATTAGGCTGTGTAACATCACACTATGTAACCCTGTAATGTTAAATTTTGTAACAGCCCAGACCACTTATCCAGCAAAACTACACGATTCATATGAAATCAGTTCTAGCTTAGGTTGAATATAAAGTGAAGATGCCACCAATATTTCACAGAACTGTGTGGTACAGATGTTGATTTAAAAAAAAAAAATAAATGTGTCACCCATTTGCGAGCGTAATTGCTATTAGCAACTGAAACTACATCAACATGGAAAAGTAGTTTGAGTCATTACCAAGGAGAGGAAATGACCTTGCCCTGCTGTGACAGCTAAATCTCTGTTGACCGTTATTGAGACTCTGAATCACCAATGATCAAAATTTAGAGCTTTAATCAGCATCGGCCAATATAACGCTGACAGTAAGCCTGTAGCTGGATGACAACTGAAATAGGGTCCACTTCCACAAAGTGTGTCTTTTTATGATGGCACTGAATCAAAAAGGAATTAGCCACTTTGCAAACACAACATTACTGTGATGAGCTTGGGATAAATTATGATTGGAAATTGTCCTCATACTGCATACATGGATCATTTTTGTTGCCATCTGTTTTTATTACTCCCCAGTGAACAAAGGAATGGAGCTTTTTTTATACTTAACGGTACAATGAAAGGAAGTAACTCTTATTCAGGGTGTTGGGGTCATATATGTGGCTCAGCCGAATGATACATTAATATCTGAGCCAAAATCTTCATGCTTTCTTATTCAAATCGTTATCACTATGAAGCCAGCTGTACTGTGTCAGAGGTATAAGGTATTTCTTTGGCTCCAAAATGTTAATTAAACCATAAATTGAATCCGGTCGTGAAAAAAGCAACAGCCCATGTCTATGATGAAGTCCACTGGAGAAGGCAGGGCTCCATTCATCCTGACTTTGAAGAACATTAGTCTGATGGCTGAGCACAATCCATCCCTCTCACACACACTTACACGGGAATGTTCTATAGGACGTTAAATTAATTTCTCATTTCGAGTCATTAACCATTTAATGAATGAGTCCTTTAGAAAGTGGAATAATTCTACCGGACAGTTCGAGTATTCAGGGCATTGATTTCACTTCTATTTCACCATCGGAGCAGCAGCACAGAGAGATTTGGAAGTCCTCACGTCGTGATCGACCTTGACTGCGGGGTGACTGCTGTATTATGTTTGAAATGCCGCAGACCTCTCCACCATTCCTCTTCGATTGAGACGGTCCTTGTTCAAAGCCCACGAGTGTCAGTGTCTTTTTCATTTGCTCTGTTACTCCTGTCTCATTCCCATTCTGTCTCCACATCTGTGCTCTCCAAAAGAGCAAGTCATTTCTTTCACCAAATTGGCGTTGATCTGAGAGACAGCCGGGGATCTGCTGCTTACGTAAACTGTCAACGCTGACAACTAAGGGTATACACGGATCAAAGTGAGGCCTGTCTGAGCAGCTAAAGTGCTCCTAATATGTTTGTCTCAGCAGGAGGTTTCACAGGCCGACTCCGTCTGCATTTTTAAAGCGGAATCGTGACTAAGGGAAAAACCGTGACTTTCACAAAGGATATTAAAAAAAGGTTATGTAGTTTTACACATATGTAGAGTTCAGAATGCAAAATAGTCAGGGTGTCTGTTCAATATTACACTGAGATACCTGAATCTCACAGATGGCTGCTCTGAGAGCCCTGTTTTTGTGTCTCTTGGTTTTACAGTCTGGTACTTCAAATCTGAGTCCAGATGGTAGAAGCTGAAACTCGATGTTCAGAGGATGGGTGTCATTTTTTTTAAGATGGAGCCATCCTCTGTGACTGTCGAGTATACAGGGACTCTGGGTGAAGCTGCGACTCTCCAATCAGCTAGCTGGACCACTTCACAATCTGACTCAGATAGTTCCTGATAGTTCCTGACAAGCACCCAAACGCTGAGAAAAAAACTGAAACAAACTCAGTAAAAGCACAATAACACAAATCAAAGTTTTTGTTAATATAAGAAGACAGTTTCAGACAGGAAAATTGCTGGTGTTTTGTTTTTTTCAGAGCCAACCCACTACGGTTGCTGTGACCAACAACAGTAGTTGTACGAACAAGTTTGAAATACCAAGTAATCTCCTGGTTCCCCCCCAGAAAATAGTGTTGTGTCGTTCACAATCGATTCGTTCAATAGAACTGAATCTTTTAAGTGAACGTACTGAACCGAATCACGTCCTCAACTGATTCGTTCGTTTCTCACTTCAGTTGAGGTGAAGTGAGAAACAGCATTGCCAGGCCAGCAGCCCGCGAACGAGGGACCACATGCACTGACGCCTGAACCCCTTGGTGAATGAATCACGCATTGAACTACACTTTCTGGAATCATTTTTGTTGGACTTAACTACTTTTTTTGTTTTTTACCACTAAATTGCCACCACAACAACTTACATACAATAGGACACAGCATGTAACAAGTAGTGCATTAAACCCGCAGCATCCAATCACTGCAGCGGTTTATGAAGGAACGGTGCATGTTCAGTGTGAATTCTTCTGAACGTTCAGTGAACGAATCACTCACTGAGCCCAACTTACCAAGCAGACCAGATAAATAGCACACCATAGGACAGTACACTGAAAACATCATGACTTATAAACAAGTTCATTTTTACAAACCCGTTTGCCAAAGCAACACCGCCAAACACTCTCGTCTCCCGGTCCCAGAAGCTATGAATTGAACTGAATCCTGAACAGTTCAGCTGTGTATCAGTTCAGGAAGTCAGAGTTGCAGGCTTCTCCCACCAAGCGCTAAATGATTCGGTGATTTGGCGAATGAATCTTATGAACGAATGAATCCTGCCATTGATGGTCTTGTTTGCTTTTGTATGTCGTAAAAATATAAATTTCAGCCAAATTTCATCAACGCCCAGAATCTCCATACAGGAGCTTTAATGGCAGGACACCCTTGATCATTAACTACACTAGTGCTCCATTCAACCCAGTGTAAATATTTTATATTGTTCAAGATAATAATGATAATAATGATGATGATGATGATGATGATGATGATGACGATGATGATGACGATGATAATAATAATAATGATAATAATAATAATAATAATAATAATAATAATAATAATAATAATAATAATAATAACAACAAAATAATAATAATAATAATAATGATGATACATTTTGAGACTCAGGAAATATAAAGTGTTTTATTTACATTCATTGACATGACTCAGACCAGTGATGGGCACACTGTAGCAGCAGTATTTGTCTTTAATATTGACCTTTTCTTCATTACCTCTCTCATCCTGCACGCCTCTCATGTCTCCCCAGACGGTATGAATCCATCTTTTGAGGGAGTTAATCTTGACTTCACCCAATTACATCCTTCTTTCCGTGTTCCTTAGTTAGAAGACCTTGTTAGTCCTGTGTGATGCTATCAGTGATTGATCACAACCATCAGCCTCATATCCTGTCTCACATCCTCCACCCGGAACATCAAGAGCGCTAAGCCTGATAAACATCGCCGATAAAGGCTGAATGCATTTGATTACAGCAGCTTGGAAGCCAGCCGAGATGCTAAACCATCAGTCGCTGTGAATTTTAACTCATCAAAGTCATTCAGGAGCCATGAAGCAGTTGGTGATCGAGCACCTGTGACAAGCAGATCATCTTCATGTGTCAGTGCGTTTACCAGGGGAAATAATGGAGATGTAAACAGACTGGGGGACAATAGAGCACGTTTAGTCCTTCTCTTAGTGAGTCATTATTAAACTACCATATTCCTGTTTGTGTGTGTTCTCTCCCCTAACAGCACACTTTAACCTGCCCGTCAGAAAAAAAGGCTTTAATTAACATCATGGATCCTTATCGTCATGGGAACAGATGTGATAGGTTGTTACTGACGTGTTTTCGCCACCTTGAGAGGTTTGAGAATTGTATGGTGTGAAACATTACGTGCACACACACTCAAACACACGTCAATTTGTGGCACACATTTAAGCTTGACTTAACCGAGCTTTAGAGCCATACATGTGGGTCTTTGCAGATCAATAGGTGCTCACTATAAAATGGACCCAGGCGTAAATTAACACCCAAGGGAGCTGTAAGAACAAGACACCAGCATGGGGTTCACCAGGATGTATTCCGGATACATACAACTCCACTGCCTGAGAGGACAACAAGTATCAGGGCTGTAATTTACGGAACTTTTTCATATTCGAGACAGAAATTGCTCTGATGCATAATAAAACGATCTTTACTGACTGTGGTGGCTTTGCTCAAGTTCAAAAGAAAATTTGATTCTGTCTTGGCACAGCTTTATCTGCAGGTATTTATTATACATTAAATGTTTTTACTACTTATAATAACCAGCTTTTAATACATAGTATATTTCTGAAAGTGCTGCTCTGATGATCCTTTTACACGAAGCTTCAGGCAAAATGCAATCCCAGTGATCTCGTGTGCTTTCATCCACATTTTATCTCTACTTTGTAATAAATGGCTTCAGATAAAACATTTAATATCTTCTCCTGTCTTGTTCACAAAAAGTTGGAAGTACTTAAACAAATCCAACACAGTTAAAGTGACTTCTCTAACAGTGCAGGACAGTGATTCAGTGCTGGTGACCTAAAAGAAGAAGTGCCACTTTCACAGACTCTCACCTCTTCACACTGACGGTTCAGGATGTCACCTGATAATTAGGATCCAAGCGACTGAAAAAGGCGACATTTATGATCAGATTTACACACACTGTATATATCTGACATCAGATTTTCACCTCATGAATATTATGGCTGTAAAATATTGCAATAAAAATATTATGGCAGTATCTTTGGAAAGCTTGAAAATAAAACAACAAAATGAGGAAAAACAAGGGTTATAAACTTTATCTATCCATTGATTTATACTGCGCATTTCAAAACAGAGTTAAAAAGTGCTTCACAACATAAATGTAGAATAGAAAAGCAGATGAGAATAGAAGAAACTTACAATAAAACAGTTGGTAAAGTAAATCACAGTAAGACCTCAATACAACTGCTAAATTTGAACCAATCAAAAGTTAAAAAAAATAAAACTCTTATCCAGTGAACGCAAAAACTATGCTTCTATTTTGATATGTACGGTTCCTGGTAGCTTGTAAGTTAAGGAATTAAATGAAAAAAGTTGAATGAACAGTTAAGGGACTGATCATCTTTAAGAGGGTTGATACAGAAAGCTTTCAAGCAGTCTACTACTTCTTCTTTGTCTCTCCTTTTTTTTAAGATGTGGAGGGAACAACATGAAGGACCACCACTACATACTCAAGCTATCACAGTTTACTAATTTTTTAGCATAATATCAATATTTTAATTATTTTTGAAAAGATTGTTACTGCTAATACCAGTATACTAAGCTTTAGTTAGCACCATATGAACTTCTTTCTTGAGTGCATCAAAAGGGTATTTCATGGATATACCAAAGGCTGTATAACAGGATGGATGGTTCAGCCATTAAAAGCAAAACCTAGAGACTGGCTGCAGTATTGACAGCACTGTTGAAAAATCCAGCTTTAAAGGTGTTCTGTGTCAGGTTAGCAGAGTACAGAGGGAAATAATGAAAAGTTAACGTGAGAGTCAAGGACTGACCACTGCAAATCAACCCAAGAATCTGCCGTGTACTACACAGGATCTTTAATGTCTAAGTTAAATGTCTGCTTTGGTAAGCCGAAAGAGTGTGCAATGTCAGTCCTGAGACTCCACCAGCCCAGCTGCTTCCTCTGCATGTAGCCTCATGTCTAAAGCCTGTTGTTCTTTAATATGACTCATATGCAAATTAAAACATTAGCTCACGATCATATAGCTTCACTTAAGTTCATGTACAATTAAACAAAGTCTCTCCTATTGCTTTCATTAAAAGGATTAAGTGTAACCTCTTTGCGTGTGTGTTTGTGCATGTATCTACAAACACACACACTGACACACAATCAGTGTGGCATTGAAATGAGCAAGCACTCAAACACACATGCTGGGCTGCATACTGTGGACATACAGACACAGTCACACACACACGGATATATGCGCACAGACAATAGCCTGCAACTCCCCTCCAGCCTGGCAGGTAATTGCTGTCTATGGGGGGACAGGTGCCTCTACAAAAGAGCGCCACTGTCCAGGCAGGCTCTATTCAGTGCCACTGTAATTACCTAATTGAAAAGCTTGCAGGGAAACAGAGAGAGAGAGAGAGAGAGAGAGAGAGAGAGAGAGAGAGAGAGAGAGAGAGAGAGAGAGAGAGAGAGAGAGAGAGAGAGAGAGAGAGAGAGAGAGAGAGAGAGAGAGAGAGAGAGAGAGAGAGAGAGAGAGAGAGAGAGAGAGAGAGAGAGAGAGAGAGAGAGAGAGAGAGTGTTTGTGTGTGTGCGTGTGTGTAATGAAAAAGATAAGCTCTAGGCACTGAATAGGATAAAGCTATACACTTCACACCATACCCACGATCATGTATGCTTCCACAGCATCACTTTTGCACATTTGCATGTATGATCAGGTGTGTGACCACATTGTTGCGGTTGTGCAAGTGTTTTTTTTTTTTATTCTTAAAAATCTGATTACTGCAAAGATGGATATTCTCAGGCTGTGATTGAGGGATGGAGTGAAGGAGTGAGTGGTAATGGGAAATCTATTGTTGTGAGGTGAGAATGCAGCAGGGAAAAGAGGAAGGAGGCCGAACCGCGTTTGGATATAAAAGCAGCACGGTCGCTCTGTGGTCATTCACTGATGTCAGTCCCTCTATCTCAGCATGCCCTCTACCTCTGCCTCGAGGATTCCACTCTATAACCACAAAAATGCACAGAACAAAACACAACTCACCTACTCTATTCCAGCAGCCGCTTGTTTTTAACGAGACCTTAGGCCAGTCCATTACAGACTTTGGCGGGGTGATGCAGCTCAAGAAAGAACATTTATGATCATTTCTTCATGGAAATGCAATCAGACCGACACGCTAAGGCAGAAGAACTACCGCGTTTGCAGTTCAAAATGATTATGGTGATTAGTACTTCAAGGAAATGATAAAGAAATTATCATAAATGTTCTTCCTTGAGCTGCGAAACTCCACTGCACCCTGTGATCGACCTGTCAAGGCTGCCCCACAAACAAACAAGCGGCTGCTGGAAAAGAGACGGTGAGTTGTGTTTAGTCTCTTTGCTAAAACAATTAGGCAAAGCTAAAAGATGTTTGGTCACTGGTGCTATGGCTGGGACCCTATATGTACTGTTGATGAAGTTAGGTGCTGTTCTGAGCATTATTTGTGGCTATAGAGTGGTGTTTTGGTTAAGGTGTGCGCATTGGCTCCTTAGACCTCTGTGTATTGCTATCGTGTGGTCGTTACTAAAGTTGGTAAAACTAGAGAAGCAAGCGGTCGGCAACATTCATCTCTTGAGGGGGTGTCTAACTCAGTGTTAGGGTTTGTATGACCCTAACTTAATTTCACGCCATAATATCCCTTTAAGTGAGCCCCTCAAGGGATCTTGTTGGTTCAATCCATAAAAAAAACATTGTGAAACTGGAACTCAAAACCCAAAGCTAAGAAAGACTCTGTGTTAGCTTTCATATTTAACGAATCAAGATGCTCAAACCACTTCAAAGCCCAAGTGAATGTCACATTTTGTTGCAAGCAGAAACTCCACAACTTCAACAAGAAAACAACAACGTCTCATTATTGTCCTTGAGCGTGTTTGTCTTACTGCAGCAGCTTTGTGTCCGCTCTCATGTGTATGAGCTCATATCCCCAGGGCTAGCATTTTGAAACGGGCACAAACTCAGTTGGGGTCCTGAAATGTTTGGAGGTGAGGAGTTTTGACAAAATCCGCCTTTGAAAAAGTTCTGTTGCCATTTCTTGAAAGACAAATACAGAAAAAAAAATATGGGCATGTGTGATGAGCACATATGGTATTTCTGTATGCACAGTGTGGTTTGTCTTTGGAAGTTTGTGCGTGCTCTGATGGGTGCTGGAAGAGAACCAGGATTGAAAAACTGGGTCAAACACTGAAGTGGTTTTCAAAGGTATTTTTCTGCAGAAAAAATGAGGAAAGGGGATTAAAAATTTTAGGAATGCAAGACAAAGGCGGAATGCTCGGTTTAAAGGTAGAAAAAAATGAAGGAAAGGTGTTAGGGAAGCAAACAAAACCGTAAGGATGGAACAAGGACGATGGCCACATTTGGCAGAGAGCCTCAAACCAGTTAGAGTTTCTTGCGTTTTGGCGCCGGTGAAAGCGGCAGGATTTTGCCGAGAGCTGGACAGGGATCCTTTGGCTTGGCTTTGTGTCATTTGCTGTGTTGAGTCTGACAAACACACACAGAAACTAAACTGTGAAGTAAATAAACCAATCTGCTAAAAACCCATCACCCTGTCTGTGTTTCTCTTTGTTTGAAGTATCCAGTAAATCATAGCGGCAGATTCAGCGTCAGTCTGAGCAAAGATGTCATATTCAATCTCACTGGGCATCAAACATACCCCGTAGTTACTTACATGTAAATAAGAAGTACAGGACATGTCGTTCTGTTTGTGAGGAACACCCGGGCCTTCACGCCGTTCCCTCTCATCTCCTCCAGCAATGATATGTAGACCCTATTACAACATGTAAATGACCCCCTGCTGTGCAATCTTACGCTATGATGTGACATACACGTGGAGCAGAAGTCATATTTAATAGAAGAATGAGTTTATGTGCTGGTGCGTGATGCCTCTCGACCTGTTACCGCTGCACGCCGTGGATGCGTGTGTGATCGTGTTTGCATTATGCATCTGAATATTACATGTGTGTTAGATTTGGGCTGTCAGAATTAGACAGATGTAGCGTTTTATTGGGAAATTACAAGTCACAAGAAGAAGAGGAGCATCCTCAGATCAAAGACAGCACTTACTTTATAAGACACACATCTGAGCGCAGAGGAAGCTTCGAGCCCATTAAAAGTAAGATCCCACTGTGTTTGCAGGGATCCACTCAAAACTATAATGGCTGATTTTGGGCATGTCGACAGATTATTTGGACTTTCAACTGATCAAACGGTTCTGTTGCATGTGGGTAGTGTCGGAACTAGGCCAGCCATTGTTAAACCATTGGTCAGCCTGAATGCGATGTGGACTCCTCGAAGAAAACTCATTTAATTAGACACTTTGAAATAATGACACCTTGTTTATGTTGCCTCTAAACAAAGTGTCACCTGCCCAAACCATAGACTATATACACTATAGACAACTTGGTTCCGCCTTCTGCCAGTGTACGAATTTGGCAATGCTGTTTCTCACTTCAGCTCAACTGAAGTGAAAAACGAACAAATCACTTGAGGAAGTGATTCGGTTCAGTAAGTTCACTTAAAAGATTTGGTTCTTTTGAACGAATCGTTTGCGAACGACACAACACTACTCGGCTCAAAACAGCGTATCCCCCGGGCGAGCTACGCAATCTCCATATGCCCATAGGCTGTATCAAGTGTCAATCATAGAAAACATGAATCCCCTAATAACTTTCAAAAATGGAGCTGTACAGAAAAAAAAGAGGACTTGAGCACAAACCAGTCTTACAATAACTACGTCAACATCGCAAGCGGGGGGGGAAAAAATTAGGTTCTGTGTAATAAATTTCTAAAGTTTGTCCACAACTCCATTAGGATAGCTGGAGGAGTTAGGATTTATGACCTATACTGCAGCCCATCACCAGAGGGTGCTGTTCTCTCGGTGGCTTCACTCTGCATGAGGCAGCAGCGTCCATTCTATATACAGTCTATGATCCAGACAGCCTGTTATTGCTGGAAATTACCTGAATGCAACCAGACGGCTGAGGTCGAGTCTTTTGATGAGTCTTAGCTTTATTGTTTGATTCATTACAAAAGACCAGATTATTGCCATTTCTGAGCAAACGTATCAAACACTATCCTCAGTGCTGATGTATTTTTATCACAGTGTCAGTGCAGCGAGTGTCCATGTACTACTCTTACGACCATTATCCTTTTCTTTTAATATGAAATCTGTTCATCCCAACATGAAAATGAAACATGTTTCTCCCTTCAACATGACTCAATGAGATTTTCCTTTGTGTTAGAAGTTGTGAAGCTTATTTGATAAATGAAAACAGCTCATAATCAGCCTCCTATTCCATCCACTACCATTAACTACTTTCACCAAATGGAGCAAACACCTTGAATGTGTTTGTTTCTCCAGAAATCTCTATGTCTCTCTTTTCTTTTGATGGTACCATTTTGAGGTCCAACCCTGTTTTCAGCAAAGCTATAACCAAAAGATAGAGCTCTGAAGCAACAAAGTGCCCTAATTGCTATATTGGCCATGACAGCCTTGTTCTTTTCTTTCATCACTAACACACTCCCATCAGCCATTTCTCTGCGCTCCCACTGTGCACTCATCTCCCCTCTTCAACATTTTATCCTGCGACAAAGGAGAAAAATGGTCAGCCTTACCTGGAGTTTTAAAGAGAACTGTTTTTTTGAACAGCATCTGCAAACACACAGGTGCATTTAATTACTCTGTGACATCTTCTCATATCCGCTCTTAATGCTGGAGGTCATATATTTATTTTCAGTAGTTTTGTCATCTTGGCACAAAAGAAGTAAAATCCGAGTTATTTATAATGATGTAAAACATATAGTTCCAGGAATATGAAACCTTGGAGGATGGCTCATATTGAATATTTTAGCATGGTGCTCAATTCAAGCCATTGTCTCCGCCTCTCCCGGAGGAGCTGGCCTGTAATGTGTTTGGTTTAAGCATACAGGTCAATAAAGGTAACTGATAAGCTCTCGTGTGGATGTATGGTGATGAATGACGGATATTTCTAGCGCAATGAATCAAGAGTGCACAGGAACCATAAATGAACGCTTGTATCCCTCGCCTAATGGGAATAAGCATAAACTTATCCCGCAAAGTCAATGTGCTTTACAGTGTTGGTCGTACCGCTGCGTTATTGGTCCATCACTTACACTTTATGAGCAGCTCAGCATTGGTGGCCATGTCATAGATTATTGGCAAAGTCCATTGATCTGCCCAGGGAGGTGATGGAGACGAAGCATCAATCATCATGTTAGGCCTTGGAAGAATAAACTAACAAAGATGCTTTCTATTGATGCAAAGAGAGAAAATCAGATAGGATAGTGTTAGCCGTATCTAACAGGGATTCAACACCTTTGAAGAAAATGTGCTTATTTCTGTGTATTTTCCTCTGTAATTGATTCCTTTATATATTTCTCCTTCAAAAGCAAACTTACTGAAAAAGTATCTTTCCTCCCTCGGCAGCTGTGGTCATATAAAATAACGCTACCCCCTGGTGGTTAAACAAGAGACACTGCAACACTTGAACCAAAAACAACTTAAATTTTAATGAAAAAACACCCCATGGCAATTTAATCACACATAAACAACTCAACATGGGACCTTCTCCTTACATGAGAACCACACTGACACAAACACAGACAATGAAACTTTGATCTCACTCCTAAGCGTTCAAAATACATTCAACATTTAAAAAACATCATTATTTAAGGAAAAATAGAAACTTTGGCATTAGCAGAATTTGTAGCTTATTCACGTTTACTGTCAAACTTCAGGTAACAGTCGCCACATACGAATTTGCATTTTGATGGGATACCAGCTGAGATCAAATTTTCTTCTGTTCTTAAAATTGAGTAAGTCGTCTTACAGAAGTCATCCATTGTGCAGTGCTGTGAAGCTCCCTGTCAACAGATCAGAACTGTTACCAAACATTTAGGGAGCAGGTGACATCGCCAATCTCTCCTCTGCTCTCTGTCTGCAATACACATGCAATATAACGTGTCTAAGAGACGCCATCAAAACTTGAGTGTTTGCTGACCTGTGAAAGAGAGCATTGGTGGTGGAGTGGCTGTGACGGAGGGCAGCGCAGAGAGACACAGCATGCAGAAAGACGCACAACTTCAACTTTGACCTCACATGCAGTTTTGTAGGAGAAATCTAAATGTTCTGTTTCACAGTTTTGTTTACTGATTCGGTGCTCTCTCCTCTAACTTCATCACAATGCTGATTGATCACTGCTGCTCTTAACGGGTTTACAAGTGTCATTGTGTTTTTTCTACTGGGCATCAGTGCTTTTTGACACAATCAAACATAAAAAGAACTGATATTGTTTCTTCTTAAAACACACCGTGTTAAAAAGTATGAAAATATCTGGATTTTTGACAACTTAACTGAAGACAGACATTAAAATCACCCTGTTTCGCTTGATTTGATTAAGTTCTAGACAACTCATGTAACAGATAATATATCATAGACCGATGCTGATAAATGTAACAACCTAGAAAAATATTCCAGCAGTCAGAAAATTCACTATATTCATTATAATCCATGCTGAATGGGATGATTTCTAGTGTTTATAATGGAGTGTTCTGATAATTGAGAAAGTGGTGCAGTGCGTACTTCTGTAAAACAGGCTCTGCTAAAAGCCTTTGTCCAGTTTTGATGTTACTTTTGTCTCTTTTAATAAGAGTTTCTCATAAGGTTCAATATATATTCTCCAATATGGAAAGACAATAGCTGCTCTTCCAAACTTTATAGATCTGACTGGATTAAATAATTACAAGGAAGAGGCTACAAGTTTGTTAGTTATGCTATGACAATCCCTGGTAAAACACATGGTAAACATCCACGTGTACTCATCAGCTTTCACAACTTTCTTCAGTACTTTGCTACGAGGCTTTTTCAGCATGACCTGTAGATTTCAGGCCTTTACATCACGCTCTTATCCAGAGCAACTAAAAAGATCCAGCTGTCTTATTGAGCTTTATGCAGCTTTTCACTTCAGTCAAACTCTCCTTTTGGCTTCTTTCCAGTCATGGAGTTTCTTTTTCGTCACCGTCCACGTGAGGTCTTCCTGTTGACGTTTGCCAGGCTGTGTGCCAGTCTCTTTGTGAAGAGCGGGTAGGATTTACCACAGTACGTGTGTGTTGTCCTTTGGAGTTCTTCTTCCACTGGTTCCAGTAAGGACTTCATGGGGTCCGCACCAAAAGTGTACTGGAAGGACAAAATATTTGAACATTGAGTATGAAAAACACACTCTGACGTACAGGATAGCCTTTTTTTCTGCTTGGATAAGTAACTCTAAATGTAAAGGCAGATTTGTAAAGTATGGAGGAGGTTTCCACAGAAGACAACTTTTACTCTTTCTGTGCTGGAGCACGGGGGTGGTTGTCTAAAGGCTGTGTTGAGTGGGTTCAGGAAACTTCAAATGAGCAATTGAGATCCCAAAGTACCGTCCAAACTCCCCTGAGGATGGCTCTCACCCTCCTACGATTCCTCAGTGATTGATCAGGTTCCCTCCTTAAGTAAGATAAGTGCTGCTGTGGGCAGCATTTGGGCTTGGAAGATATCTGCCCCAGGATAAATTAAAAACTAAATCCAAGAGACATGCTGGACTCAGTTGGGACTCCAAATCTAATCTGATAGGTCAGCTGGGCACAACATAAAGCGGACTGGGTTCAGTTTTATGCTATAGGCTTAGCGTCCAGTGATAACAGAGGATCAGAGAAGGAATTTCATGTCTTCCCAATAATGAAGGAGCCTTTACAACGCTCCGAGGAAATCAAAGGGGAATTACCATTTTTTATGCCAGCTCATTTGCTTGCGCTTGGGTCCCTGATATTGGGTCACAAAGAGAATGGCGTTTTTACGAGCACATACTTACACACATACACACAAACACGCACACACACGCACACGCCGGTCATAAAGTTGCATTTACAGTTGCTGTATTGATTTTGTGCGGCTGATGGGGCACCCTTGGCGTGCAGACTCCAACTCTAAACGTACCACCGGTTGTAAAATTTAACTGCTGCTTCTTGGGCTCTGCTTTTTGCAGCGCGGGGAGGGAGGAGATGCTTTATGACGGACAGACCGCCGTGGTCTGTGAGAGGCAGACAGACAGGGAGGAGCACTGCTGTGTGCGCTTCATGGTCCTTTGTGTGAGAATACAGGGCCACAGGCGCTGATTTAAATGAAGTGGTGTCAAGTTTATCAAAACAATAACTCATTTCAAAAGTGGAAATAATTCATTCAGAATACGCTGGTGATAGTTCTGAGTTCCTCTTCACTGAAATGTCAGAATTGGCAACTTTTATTTATTTTATATGATTTTAAAAAATAAACATTAACAGATTGTGGAGCTATCTGAAGATGTAGTGTTTTTTTTCTTCCAAATTTGGGATTTGTAGATGATAAAAAGAAGATATTACATGATGAAATTATTCATATGCTGTAGCTCAGTGGTTCTCAAGTCCAGTCCTCGAGGCCCCCTGTCCTTCATGTTTTGGATGTTTCCCTGCTCCAACACACCTGATTCAAATCATCAGCTCGTTATCAAGCTCTGTAATGGCTTAATAACGAGCTGATCATTTGAATCAGGTGTGTTGGAGCAGGGAAACATCCAAAACATGCAGGACAGTGGGCCTCGAGGACTGGACTTCAGAACCACTGCTGTAGCCCAATATAAATGACAAGTTCATTACCGTATATTCTTGGGCCTGACCGATTTATCGGCTAGCTAATTAAATCGGCCAGTTGTAGCCCGTTTGAGACTAATCAGTAATAGGCCAAAACTCGCCGATTTTCGCCGATATTTTCAGAAATAAAATGCAGAGAATATGATTCGATCTCACTTTGAAAATGTTCCACCATTTGAAAAGTTCCCTGACTTATCCTGTAGATGGCGCAGCGACCTCATGACAATCTTCATCCACTAGCTGAAAACGCTTTTCTGGTCCGAGTTTGATCTGTCGGTCTTCCTGTCGGCGTGAAGAGCAGTAGCCTACAGTATATCATTACAGTATATAGAATACTGTAGATATCTAGAGTATATATATATATATATATATATTTTTTATAAGTTGATAAAAATAAAAAATTGGACGATTAATCGGTAATCTGACCCCATCAGCTTAATATAACATGTTGTCTATTGTGTTTAAAGTCAACACTTGTGTCAGTTAGAGTTCACAAATATGAACTCTAACTGACACAAGCCTACTGTTTCTGCTGTTTCTTCAAATACCTGAACAAGGAGCTTCTAGAGCTGTTTTGTTTCTCCTAATAAAGGTAAAAGAGGTGCCATTTAAAATTAACACTATGCTTGATGCAGAGGGAAAAAACAGAGGACAAGAAAGATCAACACATGTTCTCTCAGTGGCCATTCCACCTCTACCTCTACCACCAGAGCTGGTCCTGAATCACACACCTGATCCACATTAGTCATCAGGCCAAGTATAACTCAGGTTTCTCAGCGGTGCTCACACTTTTGCCAAATTTTCACTGATGCCTGAGCTGGAGACAGCTCCCATTTCTCTCCTTGATCTCTGTTTGAGGCTTTTCTCTTTTTAATCTTCTCTGCACTTCTTACTTTCTGCTGAGTGTGTTTGCCTGATCTTCAGGCAAACTTTCATACTGAATTATAAGGAGTGGAACCCACTTCTTAATTAGACAATTTGTGACAGTCACGGCTTCCTTTTTAAGCCTTTTCCCTCTGTCAGTTTCTGATCCCTCACCAACTATCTGTTTTTCTCCCCAACACTGCCCAGATACCCTAAAGGTTCTGCTATACATGAACAAGCAAAAACAAATGAAATGGTCTGCCCGCTGAGGCGAAACACACAAGATCAATCCACACTCCTGCATCCTCCAGACTTAATCACATATCTATGGACGTGTCAATACCGTACACAGGCTGTGAGGAAAACTGTGTTTTAGTGCATACTCTGGGCCCTCATGCAGGGTTTATGCTCAATAGAAGCAACATATGCACCACAGGTACAAGTTAAGCAGATGCTGCTGACATTGATCCGGTCCTATAAAGTGGTACTTTTAACTGCAGGCCATAGATAAGCTATGGATAAGCAATCCCCCTGATCTGTGTTCAATGCTTTGTTAATAAGAAAGCAATGAGACTCCACACAGTGATGGCTTCATTAAGTAAATGCCACTGGAGCCGTCAATATCATCCCACCCTGGTAAACAACCTATAAACATCCTCATGGGGGAAATTACTTTCAGTCAAACCTCTGCAATATGGTGCTGATTTGTGTTTCCATTGGAGACAATCTGAAGACACAAACACTCAGGGTGTTTAGGGTCAGCGCCAATCCAAAATCTAATCCAGGAGGATAAAAGAAACGACAAAGTAGAGAGGAGCAGGTGTGTCACTGGGGTTGTAAAAAGGGCTCCTTTCATCAGACAGCGCACTAAATTACATCTACGACACTTTCAGAAGGCTCGGAAGGCTCTTTTTTAACTTTAATGGACCCGGGAGACTCTTAATTGGGTGCACTTACTTGTTTTGAGTCACCATTGTAGCAGACAATTTATTTCCCAAAAGGCCTTTTAGAGATTATGCTAACTTTCTGCAGTAAGTATGGACAGATGGAAAGAAAACTTGTAAAACAGCCTCCAAGAAAAGATGCCAGAATCCCCTAACCAGGATGGACTGGATTACAATGATGCATTTACTCTTTTTATCATGATATCCCCGTATTATGCATATTTTTTTGTTCCTAATCCACTTTAAAAAGAACTGCTACTCTTTGACTTGTTCTGTATAGTTTTTTTTTTCAACTACTATAAAAGATCAACAAACACAGGCAGAAAAACAAGGACATCTTCAAGTCTTTCATACATCGTTTCTTAGTTTTGTGATGGAGGCGACTATAACAATAAAATCTTGACAATATCAATCCTGGTGCAGTTAATTTTATGTACAAAAGGGAGCGCTGGATGATAATAATAAATCTTGGTCGTTGAGTCATCTGCTGTTGGAGTCGGATGTCAGATTGCGCTATTTAAAGTGCTTTTACTCTCTTTTGTGTGTAGTTTTAGAGGTTTTATTTTTTAGGTTTTAAGTATTTTTGATCTGATCTGTCAAAACATCCCACTTTGCTAGATCAAGATTGGAAAAGACTCTGGAGCAGCTTTTAGCTATTTATTTTATTGTTTCTATTGTTGTTGTTGCTTTAATACATATTTGAATGTTATTAATCAAAGCCTAAATACAGACAAGTGTGTCTTGTGGGGTCTGTCTTACATTTTAATTCACACATAAAAGCATGCTCACCTTTCGTATGGCCTCATAAACAGCCCTGAAAGCAGGCTGTTTGTGGTCGTGGTAAACCCCTCTGTTTCCATGCAGAATGTAGATGCCATCTTCTTCAGCTGAAGCACAGTTACTGCCGTAGATACAATGATCCGGACGATAATTCCACTGACAGGGAAACTCCAGCAAACACTCTGAAAATTAACATTAAAAATGAATGTTAGTGATTAAAAGTATTCTGGGTTTTTACCTTAGTTTGGGTCTTTTCTGAATGATACATAGGCGTGGTGTAGACTTTCACTGCTATGCAGATGACATGCTGATGTGTCTCACATTATGTCCTGTCTGACTGAAATCAAGATTTGGATGTCTGAAAATGTTCTGCAGGTGAATGACTCCAAATCTAAAGTTATTGGCATTACTGTCCCTACCCTTAATTCCAGCTACATTAATAATCCGTCCTCCTGCCTGGGTGTCTTGTTGTCATTTTTGACTCCGACCTTTCTTTTGACACCCAGGTGACCAAAGTCATGCCGTCCTGCTTTTGCTCAGCTTTCACAGTAAAACAAAACCAGGTCTTTTCTGTTCTCTTGACATTTATTTATCCCAGACTGGACTACTGTGATGCACTTTATTAAAGCACTGGTTAGCACAACAGAGACTACAATTAATTCAAAATGCTGCCGCCAGATCTCAATCGCTTAGCCTTGAGGCAACAATAAAACACCAGTCCTTCCTGCCCTTCACTGGCTCCCTGTGAGGTTTAGAATATATTTTACGAGATTTCGGCTTGTTTTTCAACTCTTAACTGGTTTAAGCTTGTATCTGTGAGCTGCTGACTTCCTATGAGCCTGACCACAGCCTGAGGTCCTCTAGCAGGGCCCTTCTTATGCTTCCTCGACTGGTCACAAGAGGTGATCAAGAATTTGCTGTTCGTCTCCACAGCTGTGAGACTCTGCCTGAGGGTGTCTGACAATCTATTTGTCCTCTTTTAAACCATTTAAAACCCAATTCTATTGTTTGGTGATCTCGATTATTGTTATATTGTATATGTAGCCATAGATCCTATCAAGTATTGGATCACACTTATTTGTAATCTGTAATTAGTTATTTGTTTGAATTTTTATCAAACTAGCTTGTTGGTAAATGGCTTTGCTCTCTTCAAAAGTGTAAAAAAGGCCTGACTGACAATTAAATCTAGTCACAGTTGAAGTTTTTATAAACAAAAATGAGTCACATGACTACAATTCATTAAAAATTCATCAGTATCAGAATAAACTAAATGGAAACACAACATCTCTGATATTTTTTTCAATCAGTGCAACCCATACACGAAAGTACACAACTAACACTTTGTTTTCATTGTGCCATCTTACCAGGGTTGTGATGAAAAATGATATTAAGAAGGTCCTGGTCTCCCCAGGTTATGTTGAGTTTATACTTCTGGAGTAGAGGCATCAGCAGCTCCTCCCAACGCAACCCCACTGCTGTCATATCATTCTGTCAGATACACAGGCAGAAACACCCTTCAGTGTGTCAGGTTGTTGCTCATTCAAACAGCATCAACTCTGTCCTTTCAGTGGCTTTTCTACTACAGCACGACGAGGCCATCTTGTGGCCAACAAAAGTAATGATGTGTTAAAGTGTGTCCTCTTTTTCTCACCTTAAAAAACATGGCCCTCATCCTTGTCATGTTCATGAGCATGACACCCGAGTTGATGCCCGTCCTGCCATAGAAAGGGTGGCGAGCGAAGCGGCTGTACCAGGCGATACGGGGCTCCTCGTGCTCTGGGGCCATCGCAGCAAGCTGTGAGGAGTTAAACCGGGACAGGAAAGCCCAAAGGTGGTCTACAGGCTGCAGGAAGAGGATGTCAGAATCCACGTACACAATGGAGTCAACATCCTTGAGGATCAGCTGGATGAGTTTGAAAAAGACACAAAGGGATAGATGTCAGAGGATGTTAGAAGCTCCAGTGATCTGAATGATGTGTGGTGGCAGTTATTTCTGAAAAAGACTTTTTCAAGGAGAAGTAACTTAAAATAAATCACTTTTATTTCTTATGTTGAGATGAATCATTTTGAAATCATGTTCCTAACTATAGAGGAGGAGCAAAAGTATAAGGTGTATGCATTTTATTAAAGCATTTTTAAAAATTATTTAGGGCTCCACATTTTCACATTTTTGGAGTGATTTTAAAGAACTCTTAAAAATTTTTAAGTCTAGTATTTTCACTCATTTGTCTTACAATCAAAAGTGTGATTTCTAGACTTACTGGCAAAAAGAGCCTCTGAGAAGCACATGGTTTGAAGAGTTTCTTCCACTCGGCTGCATTCTCACTGGGAAAGCTGATAGAATAGACTGTGTAGTTGAACCTAGAGCGGATAAAATCAGGCCACGACTCCAGCTGGAACACACACACACACGCCCAAATTAGATGGCTATCAGAGATGTCTTGAACAAAGATTAAAAATCAGTCTTTTTTTTTCAGTGTATGTTTTTTAAACTCACTGCCTCCATGAAACTGGCATGCAACTGATCCTCAGCGAAGATATGCAGGGAGAGCTTCTTAATACTGAAAAGCACAGCCGATTTGATCATGGTGAGAGTCTCCTCCAGCCTCTCCCCACAGGCCACTACAGCCAGGTGCATGGGAGGATCAGGTTTGCCACCAACAGCCTCCACCTGGCCCCGCTGACGCATGATGTACCTGAGGGAGAAGACAGAAAGTCTTACCAAGTGAATCACATGTCAGCTATTCTTTGCTCCGAGACTTGTTCGTAGATTTAACACAACAAATCCTATGTATTAAAATATCTGTTGGCACATTACAAAAAGCAAATTGTTACTCATTTGGAGGTCATATAAAAGAAAATCCTTAAATATTGATGAAAACTGGTTGAACTATGGTTTGACATCAGCTTCACCACCAAGAAACAATCTGTTTACTTTCATATGCGTACCTGCCTGTAGTTTCTACACAACTTAGAAGCAGTCTGACAGACAACCACTAACTTGGATGTTAGGCTGGGCGATAAAACAATAGCGATATATATTGAGAATTAAGTTCCCTCAATATCAATATACAACGTGGTCAATATGCTTTTTGGTAGTCAGCATTCTGCCATGTTTTGGTAGACTATACGAATAGCCAATGAAAAGGGGAGTTGCTCCAGGTCTGCTTCACCAATCATGTGCTAAATTAGAACTAAGTGGCAAAACACTGCTTAGTAGCAGGCTGCAGCTACATGCAACCATAGCACTTTCGGTGAGAAAAAAAGGAATGAGAGCTTCCGCCGGCAGAAATGCAGATGAAGGCTCAACAGATGAGGACATTGTCGACAACACAGGTGAGCAGAGCGAGGAGCCCACGGCGCCTGTACCACTGAAAAAGCCAACCATTCAGTCCACTTTCTCTAGTGCATCGCCTTACAACCAGTGTTTTTTCGTTGACGATGACGTTGATAATAATATTGCGTGATTGTCAATGAAACAACACTGCAAAACATATGTTTAGCATTTGACTGACAAAATGCTCATGAATTTTGCAACTCTGTTCGTGGTCCACCACTAACGTTTTCGTCTAGTCTTGTCAACGTAAACGCACATTCTTTTCATCACATTTTAGTCATCTAAGACTTATGTTTAGCTCGTCAATGTCACATCTTTGTCGGGGAAAAAAAGCCGTTAGCGGAAAAAACACTGCTTACGACATAACTTAAAAGAGACACAAAGTCCTCACGGATGCATTAGCTTATTGTATTGCAAAAGACATGCTACCAATAAGCACTGCTAAATTTCATTTTTTTAATATCGTGATATATATCGATATCCGCTGATATGAAAAAAATATATCGTGATAAACTTTCTCCCATATCGCCCAGCCCTACTTGGATGTATTCATGCCTGTATAGCTGAGTTTGGGTCACTTTTCAGCAGAAAACAGAAACTTTTTGGTGCATGATTCAGGAATACTGTGGTGAAAAATGTATATAAAAACAAAGCTGTATAACACATTTCCACTTCCACTCCATTTGGGCTACAGTCCCCTTTTTACAATGTAATAAGTATTGAACATGCTAACAGAAGCCTCTTTCTACCAAACCTCTTCTTTAAAATTAAGCTAAAATGTACGGCTGGTTGTAGCATATTATTAATTTTTCGCTGCAATTTGAAGTCTCGCACCTGTCCAAGTCTCGCGTAACTCACATGAACGTTAGGTTAAACTGAGTGTAACGTTACTAGAGATGCATCGGAATGTGACGCAGCCTGACTCAACGGCCAAACACAGGCTGCTTATCTACATCTGAACTCACTCTCCCTAAAGGATACTATGTTTTTCACCCAATTCTATCCCAATGATTCAGCAAAAGCACAAAAACACAGTTTTACCTATTGTACCAATGTGAGCTCTGGGGCCCGGTTTTGTCCGCGGCCCCTTGTCTCCCTCCGGGGACTCTCGGTGGGCTGAAAACCTTCTTCGCTCCGTTTCCTCCGACCGACACGTCCGAGTAAAGCAACCTACTGTAAACATACACACCCGAAAACACGGCAAACACCATGCACAACAGGAGTGCACGAATGTAACGCCGCATTATGGAGTTTGATAACGCAACTCGGAGCCAAAGTCATGACACAAAAACTAACGTATAACAACATTTAACAAAGTCAGCGCGAACGGAACGCACTTCCGGTACGCATTTACAGAATAAAACTTAATAAAATGGTGGCTTACACGCTTTCCTGTGGCAAAGTCATATGCAGCGTCGGTTTTATGAATTTTTCTTTATTCCTTGAGACAAAATATAGGGGTATTTTCTTCAGTATATTATCATTAGTGCCGTTAAGAGTAATACCTTACTGGCGAGCAAGAGGGGAACTAAAAGTTAGCTGTATCAAGGGTGCTGCTATTCATCAATAATGGTACCTTTTATAAGAGTCAGTTGGCATAAATTACAACATTTTATCAACGACTAATTAATTAATTAGAATTTTGGAATGAAAATAAAGTCGTTTAGATGGCCACGTTTGGATTTCATATTGTTTTATATCGAAACTGGCTCTTGCTAACAATTGCAAAAGAAAGCTTGAGACATAGATAGATAGATAGATAGATAGATAGATAGATAGATAGATAGATAGATAGATAAGCATTATTGCAGACTCTTGGTCCAGTTAAGAACACAAACCAAGCTAGTTAGTATTGAAAATATATATCACTAAAAATCCTTGAGGTAGTTAAAAGTTTTCCCAGAACAGAGGTAGCTTAAGAATTTGTCGTACTACAGCATAGATTCTGGTCTCGCTATATTATTTAACACATTTCGAGTCCTATTTCTCTTATGAACTCACCGTCGTTTTTCATTTTCATTATTTGTTTTATTTTGAAGGCGATAAAGAACTTCCGGCTCTCGCCTCCCCTCGTCTGCTCTATAGATGCACATTATGCTTGGGAAGCCGGGGGTCGGGACCCCAAATTGGGGGAAGGGTGGGAGCGCTGAGCGAAGTTGATTCCTCCGTCTCCCTCCCCCTCCTCAGGCACCGTCTGCAGCAACTTTGAATTGATTTCACCTCTGAAAAGGGCCATTCAGGGCTTTAAGTGACTACTCGTCTCTATTTTAGTGGCTCTTTTGACAAAAGACCTGAAGGCCAACTGCACGTTCATGAAGGGTGGGAAAAATGAGGTAATCTACTGATTCAGTGGATGATTCATTTCTACTCCTACATGATTTTTACTGAAGGCCCCAATAATATGCAAGTTAAAAAGATGTTCACCAGGTGGAGCTAAATCAGCAAAATATGCTTCAAATGTTTGAGCAAAGATAGAAACAAATACAAAAAATGAACCAAACTTTAAGTCAACAGTTTTCAAAGTAAATAATTGTGCACATAAGGAAAGGTACCTTTTGTTTGTATTTTGATATTTTCTTATTCCGACATGTAATAAACAAGTTCACACATTTAAAACAGTTGAGCATGGCAAAGCAAAACCAAAAATATCAACATGTGACACCAACATATTTCTAAGTGTCAATTTTTGCCACAACTGAATGTCAAACATCCATCCAAACAGTTGCCACGAGTCCACGCACCTAGTCCCAGCTAGTGTGGTGAACTTGTGAGAGAATAAACAATGCTAACAAACTAACATCCTGTCTTACAATATACTGAGACCATAATATTATCATGCCATGACAGTTCTCAGGATCTGTGCTAAAATGGGAAAGCAAAAATATCGACAGTAACACTGGTATGATGGATAATACAACCACATCAAAACATTGTAGTACAATATTTTTAGAAATATCCATTTTTATCTGTGTCATAATCTACAGGATCTGATAAGTTATTGTATAGTAAGGTTGATCTATAAGTTGTTCTGCTGGGAAATTAGTGTTTTCTATAGCTCCACCCACTTTGCTACATCAAAATGGAGGAACTCAAACAGTTCTTGTAGTTCATCTCTCCGCAGGTCTTTACCTTTGCAGCTGATAAATGTGCACGTCCAGTCAGCAGGGGTCTTTATTGTGTTGCTCCGTGATGGGTCTGCTGGAGCAGAGCAGTATGTGCAGCCTTCAGCTTTCCACGCAGATGCTGTGCGGCCCTGTTCACATAGCTCTTAAAGGCGAATACTGGTGTGGTTTACAGAAACAACCACACAACCTCCCTCTAAAATCGTATCATATTCAGCTCTTGATTGAAGAATAAAAGCAAGCAAGCTGAATGATTTTGCAAGAGGAAAATTGGGGAAATAAGGAAAGAAACTGAGGCCCGAGAAAGATTTTAGCTAAGAAGGCCTAGGATTTTCTGATTCACATCAACTTCTATTTTGATGATGAGACTCTGATTCATAGAAGCCCAATATTGATCTGTGGAAATATCCCCCTTCTAGTTGATCAATTGTGGACTGGATGGGATATTCAATGAGCTAACAACATTAAGCTTGCTGGGGTTGAACCTAATAAATGCAATTTGTGTCAAAAATTGATGTTGCTGGAAGTTCTGGGATTGCTTTGTCTTATTTTCTTTCAGAAATGATGGCCATGTGTAGCTTGTGCTCACTAAATAATCAAAAAAATATGACAGCATCTTTTCCTGGCCTTTAAAGAATCAAACTACTTCTTACCACTGCTGCCATTCAAAGCAAAAAAAGGACTATTTGAACATTTGCACAATAACAAATATTCAAAAAAACACCAGTATTATCCTTTAAGTCTCATAATAAACCGTCCTGTACCACTCAAAAGACGACCTCCATCAAAATCTGCCTGGTGCCTGTACACTGCTATAACGAGCTCACACCAAATTCACTTCTGCTGAGACATCAGATCTTACATCATAAAAAGTCTTGCTTCCAGCAGGGGGAGTTAGGAAGTAAAAGTCTGGAGTATAAAGATCAGGAGCAAAGGGTTGCAGTGAGGTTTACGGTTCAGTACAAGGACGCTGATTGGTTATGGTCTTTGACAGGAGGGTGAAGATTCTGGATGAAGGCTGAAAATTCCACATGGAGGAAGAAAGCTCACTGCCCCTGCCCCCTGCCTCTGAAGATGATGTCAAGGGTGGGGCTGCACATTTAGCTAAACAAAAGCATATGAAAAGAAATTAGGGAACTTCACAGGACCATGAGGCTTTGTCAGGATAGAACTGTCTTGTTTCCTTTTTCTTGTGAGCCTCAGACAGAATATGGGATGCCTTCAATTTCACTAAATGTTCAAATAGAAACACAAAACACTCGAAACAGAGGATGGAGCAAAAGGTGTGTCATATTGCTTTCTGAATTCACTCTTCCAGTACTGTGGAGGCTACCTGAAAGGCTGAAATGGTTGAATTTGATGTCTTGGTAAACTCTAAAATATCCAAAAAGAGGGGGTAACAGGTTTAAAGTCAGAGTTGTGCAGTTGTGAATGAGATTGAGGATGCTCCAAATGTGACCTGTGGGCTTGCAGACGAGCTGTGGGTGGATTTGAAGCTGACTCAGTGGGACTCCCCGTTGACTGAGCTGCCTTCTCCTCGAGGTGAAGACGAGCGGGAGAGCCCCTTCTCTGTTGTTTCTGAGCTGGAGCCGTTCTGGCTGTGGTGGTCGGCTGTGGACGTAGCACTCGACGATGACGACGATGTAGTTGAGGTGGACGTGGGCTTTGCCTTCTCCTTAAAGTCTGTAATGATGACTGTCAGGTCCCCAACTGTCACCTCGAGGTGCTGGGCACTGCTGCGGTCGATGTTTTTTAATCGCGGTCTGTTGAGGGATGAAAATGGTTTGGAAAAGTGAGAAAAAATCTGTAAGAGAGGAGACACTATGTGTGGACTACTTGTTAAAAACATTTGAATCAACATTTCTACCTGCATTAAAAGGACATTCCAGCGTAAAGTTAGTTTAGGGTCAAACACACCGTAGCACCGAGTTAGACACCCCCTGGAGAGATGAATGTTGCCGACCGCTTGCTTCTCTAGTTATACTAACTTTAGTAACGACCACCTAACTTCATCAACAGTACATATAGGGTCACAGCCACAGCACTAGCCACCAAACATCTTTTTAACTTTGCCAAATTTCTTTAGCAAAGAGACTAAACACAACTCACCTACTCTCTTCCAGCAGCCTCTTGTTTGTACGGAGACCTCAGACCAGTCCACTGCGGACTGCTGCGGGGTGACGCAGCTCAAGGAAGAACATTTATGATCATTTCTTTATCATTTCCTTAAAGTAATAATCATCATATTAATCATTTTGCACTGCAGACGCGGTAGTTCTTCTGCCTTAGCGTCTCGGTCTGATTGCATTTCCATGAAGAAATTACCATAAATGTTCTTCCTTGAGCTGCGTCACCCCAGCTGTAGTCCGTAATGGACTCGTCTGTTGATGAAGTTAGGTGCTGTTCTGAGCATTATTTGTGGCTATAGAGTGGCGTTTTGGTTCAGGTTTGTGTGTGGAGCCGTAGACCACTGTGTATTGCTATCGTGCGGTCATTACTAAAGTTGGTATAACTAGAGAAGCAAGCGGTCGGCAACATTTATCTCTCGAGGGGGTGTCTAACTCGGTGTTAAGGTGTGTTTGACCCTAAATTAATTTTACGCCGGAATATCCCTTTAAATGGTATAAAATAATATCTTTTGATTGTACTGAATCACGAAGGAAATTCACGATCTTTTGCTTAAAAATATATTCCTGCTGTTTCTCACACTCAAGTGCTTCATGAAGAGCGAGAAAACATCAACCAACGACAGGTGGCAACGTGAACACCACCCTTACTTCCCTCTGTTTATTCATGCATCCCAGTGACAGCCCTCCCCTCCACCTTGTGTCAGTTTGTTTACCTCATCTTCTTGTGACTGTTCTTCTTAAGCGCTGGCTCTTTGTCGCTCTTCTCCCTCTCCACACGCTCCTTCTTTTCCTTTTTGGGCTGCGACGGCAACACAAACTGCTGCGTTACCTGCTGCTGCGAGACGAGCTGGGAGACGGGACGAGGCTTCCTAATCCAGGAAGCGAGGCAAGGAGAAAGAGAGGTGGGGAGAAGAAAAAAGGGAGAGACAGGAGTGTGGCAGATTAATGAGAGGGAAAATCACAATGAACGCATGGCTTCATGCTAGTGTACCGCTATAATCAAGGGCCAATATAACTGCCAGTGCTGGTTAGAGTGGAGCTGCCGAAGTGTTCTTGACGCTGGCAGCAAGGGCTTTCAGAAATAAACCAAAGATTCAGCTATCAGAGAGAAATATGTGGCTCCCTGCACAGGCTTGTTTGGGCACTCAGAGGGATAAACACTGACAAGCTGGGATCTGTGGGTAATAACAAGGATGTGGCAAGAATTGGAAGGGCAAAAGTTACACTAAATTCACAGTAAATTAAAGGTACGCATGTGTAGTTCCCAACTTGTTATAAACAAGAGTAAAAAAATCCCAAGAGAAGGAAACTAATCGCACTTTCCTGGAAAATATCCTACATTTTCCTGCACTTGTTTTTCACATGCACATCAAAAATGGAAATCAGTAGAGCCCCCTCCCTCTAATTTTGCAAAATACACGGTTGGATTTGACAGAAAGTCTGGGCATGCAGGACCAGAAGGAATTTCCATACAGATGACTGTTTCTGGATGATTTTTAATATGTGTGATGGTGTCCTTAACAAAATTGCATTGGTTGGAAGTGGAGTGCTTGCTGTTGAGATGAGCTGATAACTGAATAAAGAAGTAAAACGCCACACCTACATCATCGTTTGTGGTGAATGTTCTAAACTTTCACTGGCTGTGTTCACGTTTAGGAACTATATTCTGACTTTGCACAGATTTTTTTTTCTCAAGGCAGTGGAGATAAAAGTAAACTTTGGGAATACCAACTTTTCTGTCAAATTTCTCCCTCCTGTAAAAAGAGGTGAAGCTTCAGGAGTGTAGTGCATGGCCCAAGAGTAGCATGATATGTATATAAATGAGACTCGTTTTATTTTGTATTAAAGGTCAGATCAAATTCCGTTTTCTTCCTAGCTTCCAAAACACTGAGTTCTCCTGCTCTCGACAGCCTCAGTCCCTTTTAATTTCAGAAAAGGAGTAGTCGGACATAAATAGAGCTCCCTGCTGCACCATTTTACATCAAGTCGTCTAAACTGCAGCATGACTGACACTGTGCCTTAATGACTTCCCACAGATGACACACTGTAATGTGTTCAGCTAAAAAAATTAGAGACTTTTTAGTTTGAATTTCGATGAATACAGCAGTCAGCTCAGGAAAATCAAAAATACACTGTCTTAAAGCATTACAGTGATGTAGTTTTCCATCCTCAAAGGGCTCTAATCAGCTTCTTAAAGGGATATTCCGGTGTAAAATTAAGTTAGGGTCAAACACAACCTAACACAGAGTTAGACACCCCGTCAAGAGATGAATGTTGCCGACTGCCTGCCTCTCTAAATACCAACTTTAGTGCCGACCGCAGATAGCAGTCCATCAACTGCAAAGGGGGGGCGCAGCTCAAGGAAGAACATTTATGATCATTTTTTCATGGAAATGCAATCAGACCGAGACGCTAAGGCAGAAGAACTACCGCGTCTGCAGTTCAAAATGATTAATATGATGATTATTACTTCAAGGAAATGATGAAGTAATGATCATAAATGTTCTTCCTTGAGCTGCGTCATCCCGCTGCAGTAATGGACTCGCCTGGAGGTCTCGCTACAAACAAGCGGCTGCTGGAAGAGAGTAGGTGAGTTGTGTTTAGTCTCTTTGTTAAAGGCAAAGTTAAAAAGATGTTTGGTGGCTAGTACTATGGCTGGGACCCTATATATACTGTTGATGAAGTTAGGTGCTGTTCTGAGCATTATTTGTGGCTATAGAGTGGGTTTTTGGTTGAGCGCGTGGCTCTCTGTATTGCTATCCTCCTGCATGTTTTGGATGTTTTCCTGCTCCAACACACCTGATTCAAATGATCAGCTCGTTATTAAGCCATTACAGAGCTTGATAACGATTTCATCATTTGAATCAGGTGTGTTGGAGCATGGAAACATCCAAAACATGCAGGACAGTGGGCCTCGAGGACTGGACTTGAGAACCACTGCCATAGAGGATCTTGTCAAGAGGAACATGAGAGACACCAGAGCAACCATACAGACGAGCTGAAGGAGCTATCAAAGAGACCCGGACTTCCTGACACAGACTGATGACCTCTATGCCACAGAGCAGAACTGAGTGCATAAATGAACATAGTTTTGTCAGAGAGTCGACATTTCTGTATTTTTAATCCTTTTTGGATTGATGTCAAGAATTTTTTTTTTATCTCCTAAATCTTTCATAATACTGACAGGGTGAAAGTCTTCACTGATTAGCAATGTCAGCCTGATAAGTGGGGGTGATGCTCTTTTAAACACAAGCGCACATTAACAAAAGACAAGCACATTATTAGATTATGACTAAATGCCTCTTTTTCATGTGAAATGTTCCTCCTCACAGTCACATTTCCATCCTCCTCAAGTTTCAGATGTCCCAAAATGATACATTATGCAACTGATCTGGCAACACTGCATGCAAGAAGGCTGCAATCTTATTTCTGTACTCCAGTTTTGTGTGTTTGTGTGTATGTATGTGTGTGTTTCTGTGCGCCTGCCTGTGTTTTGGGGGCTGGCAAGAGCCCCAGCCGAGAGGCAAGTGTGTTGAAAAGGCCATCTGTTGAAGGAGCCTACACATCTAGGGCCTGATTTTGCATGCACACACACAAACACTCTTGTGCATAGACACAGTTATATTAGTCTGAATGCTCTAATGCACATCACTGCATGCAGATACTGCAGCGATAGGCAAGGTGCAGTGAGTGCGCAAATCAAAATTGGTTGCACATGATAATGTATGCATGCTTTATGAACAAATTAATCCACAACACCGGGGCGTATTCTGGCACATGGCTGTGCACACATGCAAACAGACACACACACAAACATGAGCGCAGCAGTGAGCAGATGAAGCATGAGGGCATGTTGAGAAGAGCAGAAGAGCGCAGTGTGTTTTCTGAGTCCTGTTGAGAGGTCGAATTTTGTAACTGGAGCTGAAAATTCATACAGAAAAAAAAAACACATTTCATGATTCATCTGCCAGTTTTACTGTTTGACCTCCTTCTCTATGACCTTAAAACAGACAAGGACCCATAAACAATGGATGAAAAGTGTCATCTTTTTACTACAGCTGGTAAAAAAAAAGATGCAAACAGTGCTCAGAAATGAAGCCTCGCACTGCCGATGCGACTCTGTGAAACAGCTTTGTTCAAGTGTGCTAACCTGTGTGTGAACCTTGAGAAAAGTATTCCAATTACAAAATATTGGCCTCCAGGTGCTCCGTGATAAATGTCCCCTTGCACTTACCTAATGTAATTCTGAGAGTTTAACAAAGTACAGGGTGTACAAATGTGCTCGACTTGATACAAATCCATCCACAAAATTAGTCTGAGCACCTGGTGTTGCTGTGCAATGTGCTACTTTTTTTTTTGGGCCAAAAAGCGCCTCAGTGGCCTATTTAGCTCGATTTAGAGGCTTCTCCCTCGTTTTCTAAGGGGGAATATTTTGAGCTGCTGGTCTCCTGTCTTGTTCTAAGGGCAAAGCTGTTGTTTAAAAATTCTGGGATGACCTAAATTGGGGCCCAGCTTCAAAGAGTCAGTTTTTTTTTTCCATCAGAGTTATCACTGCCTTCACAGAACGTGCAGTAATGCTAGAGAAAGGCTAGAGTGAAATGCAAATGGGTCTCTTGGCCTACATAACTGTGTGATAGGAAGGAGATGGAGAGATTCTCTAATATGTCTGTCTTGTCAGCACGACTCCGCAGAACTGCTGACACCTTTTTTAAAATAAAAGCAGAGACCTGTCAGAGTCCTCTGTTCACAGTTTGAGGAATTCGCTTCACTCCATGACATCCTATACCCCGGTACTGTGAAACAACTGTCCTGTTTTTTTTCTCTTTTTTGTAAATTTTCTGAAATTCTCACAAACAAAACCAGCGACTGTCACAATCTGATCCTGCCCCTTGGGCCAAATGTTCTAGCTTCCAAAAATGAAAAACAAAAACAAGCGCCCGCCTCATTCATAACCTCTTTTTGGTTCCTCTTTGATTGATAATTTGGGCTCAGGGTGCTCATGTGCTCTCTGTGTGATTTACTGTTTATAATAAAAGCACAAGTGTCTCATTAGTGGATTTTTGTTGATGCGCGATAAAGAAAAAATGTCACCCGAGGCGAATCATGAGCTTTCTATTTAAAACTTAGCTGTGAGAAGAATCCGTGCCCCCGACATAAACACATTTTGTACACCTTGTCTTCTTCATGTGTTGGAACAGAGTATATTTTCCTTAATAGAGCCGGTTCAATAACCTGGAGGTGAAAGAGGAGACGGACAGCATAATATAATAGTGAGGCAAAGCAGCGGGTCTAAACAGAGCTGCCTCTGTTAACCCAATCAGATGGTTATTATCTAAGCACCAAGGCTTTTGCTGCTGGCACCCATCTGCAAGCTGAGTGTGTGTTTGTGTGTGTGTGTGTTTATTGATTCCAACAACATTTTCTGAGCCTAATGTAACGGCCTTGTCTTTCTGACATTAATACTGTGTGCTGGAGCTGTTGTTCCAAACAATATTTGCTCCACACATGCCATCTATTATAGAGCAGCTAATGGAGTCTCATACTGGGAAATTAGGATGTTATGAGGAAGGCTAAAACACACTGAATTTTGAGGCAATGGATATTAATCACCATCTCTGTTTTTTGGCATCTTTACACACACAGAATCTACTCCAGCTATCTATCATTTCCCTCCATTTTTCTTCAGTCTTCCACCTTGTACAAACACAAAAAAAGCCACACTTCATTTGGAGCCTCTAAAGCTTTAACGGCTTTACTTTCAAATCCAACTTTAACTCCAGCTCGTCTCTTCCTGCAGACTGGAGAGGTTGGGGTGTACGAAATACTGCCGCTGATCCCTCACATTTCACTGACAGGGGGAACTCTGGCTGACCCCTTTTTTTTTGCAAATACATCACACACACACCTCCTCCCTCTTTCTCGCAGTGCACCCACTGACCTCTCCCGCACTCTCCCACCTCACTCCTGCACTCAATAGATGAGGAAAAAAAGAGGAGAGCACAGTCAGAAAACGACTGCTAAAAGGAAAAAAAAAAATCCCCTCTGCTTTGAATTTGGGCACAAACTGACAGAAAATATTTGCCAGTGCAAAACTCAGCAGGAGGGTCAGCTCATGACTCAGGCTTCTTTGGCTGGGCTGTCACGTTTCTGTCACAGCAGACAACCGGGTCACCTACGCCGAAACTCAAAAGAGACTCAGGGACCAACACAGATGGTGTGGAAGCGTTCAAGAGCCAGGATCTATTCAAAGATGAATCATCATTTCCTTTTGAAAAAGAGGGCGCAGAAACACAGAGATGAGTTTTCTCTACCTACGATCTATTTCAATATGTCTGATTTTAGCATTGTGTTGTTGCTCTTATATGTTTAAAATCAACCTCAGTGCATGACCTGAAAACTCCTGACTTTTCCTCGACACTTTCAGGACTTTGAAACACTGATACTTTCAGAGTGTCAGACATGCCCTCAAAACTTTGTGTAATCATTTAGCTTAGGTAAGCGAGGACGGCTGGGTGGAGCGTGCAGGAGGAGCAGCCATCTTTTGCAACAGGGGCTGTTTGTGTTGATATCCCCAATGAAATACAGACGCCACAGTGGAAAACCTTTCCAGCATGCAGGCCTGATCATTGTATCCTAAAGCACAAGGCCCCAATCCTCTGGACTTATCTACCAGTGTGGCTCTGTCCTGAGAGCCTCTTGCCTTTTGACATGCTTACATGGGATAAAAAGCTACCCACCAAACATCACACGTCGAAGAGACGTGCAGATCAAGTCAGTACTGGGTCGGTCCATCACAGACCACATCTAGACGTCAGTGCGATGTGCAAAATAGGTTAGAAATTTCAACGTCCAAATGGGACCTTTTTGAGACTTCACTCTGACGTTTAGAATTTGGACGTCATTTATCTAGACGTCGGCACAATGTGCAAAATAGATCCAAGACTTAAACGTCATTATTGGACCTCTTCTAAATGTTGAAATGACGTCCATTTGTATCTCATTGTCGAAAAAATACGTTAAATAGATGTCAATTTGACGTCGCATTCCGCAGTGGGTAAGGCAAGGAGATCAGCAGCAGCAAAAAAACCCAAACAAAGCACAGCTGACACTAATGCTGCGTTCGAGTTACCTTAGAGGTCAGATGTCGAAGCTGAAAAAGATGTCACACCAGAGTTACAGTTACCAGGTCTGAAAAAGGCTAAATCGGAGGCGGGAACAAGATGGCTACATCTACGAAAGTTATTTTAGCGCTTGCCCTGTTAATCGGACAACCCAAGCGCTAAAATAACTTTCGTAGACTTTTCATAGATGTAGCCATCTTGTTTCCGCCTCCGATTTTGCTTTTTCAGACTTGGTAACAGAAACACTGGTAACTCGGGTGTGATGTCATTTTCAGCCCCGACATCTGACTTCCGAGGTAACTCGAACGCAGCACAAGTACTCTAAATCAGTAGTTCTCAAGTCCAGTCCTCGAGGCCCACTGTCTTGCATGTTTTGGATGTTTCCCTGCTCCAACACACCTGATTCAAATGATCAGCTCGTTATCAAGCTCTGTAATGGCTTAATAACGAGCTGATCATTTGAATCAGGTGTGTTGGAGCAGGGAAACATGCAGGACAGTGGGCCTCGAGGACTGGACTTGAGGACCACTGCTCTAAATAATATGACAAGTATGGTCTAGATCTGCTCTTTATGTTAAGGGTCTTGGGATAGCAATTGTTGTGACTCTGGGTTATATAAATAAAGACTGGCTGATTGAAAACAATTAACAGGAAACTGATGCCAGTGGTAAAGAGTATAAATTTCTGCATTAAAAATTCTGCTTTTTGCATTGAAAAATGTACAATGAGGGTGGGGTACATGTGTGAAAGAGGCTGATGAAACTCAGGACTTATGATCAATTTGGACTATAACTTTCCCAACCAACTCTCCAAATAAAACAGCCTTTTTCATTTCTGTGGAAAAAGCATTTTTCAGATAATCCAATCAGCTTTGAGTGCTGATGATTAGTTTAAAGACATCTGTTTCTATTTTCTATTTTTGTAAAGCAGCTTCAGCCCTATTATATTATCATGGGAGGCATTATCACCAAACTGAGAAAGCATTGTTTTCCCTGAACAGATATTATTAGCTCTGTGGCCAACACTGTTTCTCACATTTCCAAATAAACCTTGTGGGCTTCTTTCCAGAGTGAATGCACAAATGTCTGCCTCCTGTTTTATCTCCCCTCTATAGGAAGAAACCATTCAAGTTTTATTATGATTTTGGGTGGACAGACTCTAATAAAACTGAGCAGTGGTGCTGTAACAAAACTAACACACCCACTGCAGGGGAACCTCAGGGGGTGGAGTGTTTGTGGAAGGACAGTGAGCTCCATACAAATGAGGTGCACAGATGTGGGTGCAGCGTTACACTAAAAACAAAGGGTCTTGCTTTGACAGTCAATACAGTTTAGCCTTGGTCTTTATTTTTAAATACTTTCAAGGCCCAACGTGTTCTTCCATGGAACTCATAATGCAGAGTACATCCAAGACATCAAGTAGATATCTCAGCAGATGTTTGGACTGCCTGCTAACATTTGTTGAGTACATTGTGTGATGAGCAAACAGCCCACAGAACAACTGATGGACTGCAAATAAGAGCTGAGGAGGATTGTGCTGCTATAAAAAAAACAAAGCTCATTTCGGTGTTCTGTGATGATTGCAGGATCATTGTGAAAGAGCTGATTTTACGCCCTGTTGAACGCTCTCGCAATCTAGGTGTAGGTGTGTATCAGATTTTCTATCAGCGGGTCATGGGCTGCTCCCGGGAGCTCCTCCAACCTGATGATTAATGTCTCTTCCTGCCTGTACATGCTAGCTCCGTGTGTGTGTGCGTGTGTGCGAGGCAGATGGCGCTCCACGTCCTGTGGTTTATGACACCTTCTGCAGTCCGCTAGCCACACTATACTGCGTTCTCCTTTCACACACACACACACACACACACCCTCCCTGCATACACACATGGAGCAGTATGTCATGCATCAGTGTCAGAGAAGTAATTACAGGCTTATCACGTAGCCATATTCTTGAGCCGGAGTGACGTGATAACAGCCAGCTTCATTGTCCCGGGTGAACACAGTTTGTATGCTGCACAGGCACTAAAAGCTGTAACACACACCACTGATTGTGACTTAAAAGAGGATGCAATAATTTAGATGGGATGATGTAACGTTGGCGGTGATAGAGAGTCAGTTTTATGTGGGTGATTCCCATTTTAGATGTGATTTCAATCAAAATCTTCACATATCTTTGCGGGTTATGGGACAGTTTTTTCTGCAAATAGCTGAGATTTTGTCACTCCTGCTTACAACCAGTTCATAAAACTTCCTCATGAGCTCTTATTGTTGCCTACTCCAAGGATGTTTTCCCACATAATCACTCAAACAAGCGAGAAATCTCTCCAGAAAAGGTGTTTACGCCCTAAATACTTCTCTGAATGAATACATGACCTGAAATTTTGATCCAAAGTTGTCGCAGAGCACAAAACAAGACCCACGCCAGCACTTAATGACAACACACGAGCCCAAGGTGATCATTAAACGTGCTGCTCTCCGCTAATGGCAACTTCTGTGTTATCACAAAAACTGGGGGAAATGATCATTATCCCAAACATGGCAGCTTAATTACCACACACCCAAAAAGCCCAACATTTGGCTCACTCCCGTGCGTGTTGCCAGGAGTTGACATTTTGATTCTTGACCCTGTGAAAGGCTGTGGAAAAAAAAGCTAAGAGTGTTGAACGCCAAGAGCTAATGATAGGCTTAGTGGAGATGTGAGGATAGGGCAGCTGATTTCAATAATAAATGAAGCTCTGAATTCAAGTCACAGAGGAAGATTACAGCTAATTCTCCTTTTACACTGTATCTCAGATGGATGCATTTCTCTTCAGGCAGCATTTTAATATACATTACATTGTATATTACTATTCCACGGCTGCTGCACACACATTATGAGGGCAGATATATGGAGAGAATATAAAGATAGAAGAAGTTAAGCCTTTCCTTTTTACATTTTAAGTCCTGTATGGCTTTGTTTAGAGTTCACCACCCACTCTAGAGATACATTTGTCTACCAACCTTCTGCCAGTGTTCAAAATTGATGTTGTACATATTCAGACTGATAACCACGATGGAAATCTGCTAGGGTCCATTATTGTTGTTTTTCGGTAATATGGTGCACTAGTACTGGTACTGATGTTTGCAATGAGGGTCAGATCTTACATCTTTATGTTCCTGAGCTTATCTATTTTTGCACTAAAAAGAAACTTTGATCAGATGAATCAGGTTTGACGAGAATGTTTTTGCCTGGCATTTCCTCTCTGGGTTTTCATTTTATTTGTAAGCATGAATCCACTCTCGAAAATTGTTTTTATTCCTGCATTTGAGTGCACACAGTCAGCTCATTTGCAGTCAATTTACCCGTATGACTCTCAGTATTATGTTGTCCAAATACTTAGTGTGTGCACTATATGTGAACTGTGAGGGCGAGCTTGTGCGGAGGATGATAAAACAACATCTGAAAAGCCGAAACGCTGACAGGTTCCCAGCCTGCACGAAGCAGCTCCTGCTTGTTTGGGCGAAGCTGATGAAGACCTGAACATCAGTCAATCTGTCACAGAGAGATGCCCCAGGTTAAGTTCCAGTTTGGGGTAGAGATGGCAAGACAAACGGGGATGGATAGGGTTAGGGAAAGACGAGATACTGTTATGAACACGATCAGACTCACTGTCCTGACCTGCAGAAATACTGCTGCTGAAAATTCTCCTGCGTGCACGCAGAGAGTGTTTCCCTGGTGGGCTTGACTTGTCACAGCTCAGTGAACAGATGCAGGAGGTGTAGGCGAGACACCAGAGAAGGTCACACACACACATACGCTGCTCTATTACACCCAGTAGTATTTGACTGTGGGCGGTGTTCAGGTTGGGGTTTAACAGCTGTCTGTCAGCACCGCTTCACATGAGATTTTTCAGCCTTTACTGCGAAACCCAGACAGAGGCATTAAGTCAGAAACACGTCTGATCATCCATCTTTAAACATTAGGGTGACACCCTAATCCAGGACATGTTCTAATGGGTGCACTAGGAGGCCGTGAGTGTCTTAGTTGGTTGAAGGAATCAAACCTGTGACCTGTCCTTTATCTAACGGCTTTTTTTACACTCACAAAACCATTGTGCTGTTTTTTTATGGCTATAAATGAGCCCATGCAGCGGGAAGAGGAGATAAAATGTCTCCTACTTTTTACCCATCAAAGACTTAAGGTAATGAGGCTGTGATCCCAGAGCTCCTCTAAGACAGCTTTAATTAAATACTGAGAGCTAGCAGGGAGCTTGCTTTGGAGGAACAGCATATTTTCCCTATTTATCTACGAAAATGGCATCAAGTCTGCACCCATTTCTGTTCTATCATGCGGGTGCAGATCCTGCTTGTGTTTTCAGTGCAGGTTTTCATGCCTCTGACACACTTAATGAAACAACAGATCAGCTAGTCTCCTTTATTGTCAATCTGTCCCCCTCTCTCTCTCTCTCTTTCACTCCACCTCCTCTGATACGTGAGCCCAATCCTGCTGATGTGTCCCTGTCTAAAGCCCAACTTGCAGTGCTCTCAATCAGCCCAGCAGCTCTGAGCCCCTGCAGTAGATCATCTCAAGACATCAAAGAAGTCTGAACCCGCAGATCTGCAAACCTCACCTCTAGAAATGAGCTAATTCTAACACTTACAAAGCTAAAATTATTTACTACTTTTATCATTGCGTATATCATTATTATCTCTATTTATAAAGCAAATGGTCATTGTGAAACTTTTTGACTCTTTCTGCCTCAATCATTCCAATTCAAACCCCCATTATTTACATCAACTTCTATTTGTAAATATCATGAAGAGTATAATCTAGTCCAGCTTTTTTGTTCAACATCTTGAGATAACATTAGTAGGGAAATGGCGCTGTATAAATAAGACTGTTTGATTGACATGCTAATTCTATTCCTCCATCTTCTCCTAAAATACTTTTAGTGGCGAAATATTTTAACAGGATGCCACAAAACGAGTCTTAAGGTCCTTTCACACTGGAACCGTTTTTGTCGTGCGATTATTTAGGACGTCAACATTTTTTTTCCAACCTGTATCCTGTCAATACAAGTGTTCACATCAGCAAGTTTCGCATACTGTGTATCCACTTCTGGCCAATCAGAGTGCGTGTTGTTGCGATGTCTGATTCACTGGTATATCCAATATGGCCAACCGGCTGATTGTTTATGTGTCGGAGAACAGAGTGTTTTTTGATAAAAAACACAAACATTACAAAAATAACGACCTGAAGGAAAACTTGTGGAGAGTCATAGCGTCGGATTTCTCATATGACGATGGTTTGTGTGCTTTAACAGTTTGCTAAATGTCTTTGTTTTAACTTTCATCTGTGCTAAGTAACTTTAGCTCGTAAGCTAATCTGTTCAGATACAACATACCAGATGTATTTTCACTGTCTCAAACTCAATTGCATTGCTGTCACAGCACCATTAGGTCTCAGTTGTTACCTTACTTTTATGGATTATAGTTAAATGTGCTTATCTGGTACTGGCCCCGACTCATTACATGCTATCATGAGAGAAAGCCATCTCAACACTAGAGTCTAATGAGAACTGAAAAACAGTCAGTCTTCTCCCTTCCACTCGGGATGCGTCATTTTCCCCCCCGGAAAGTTGCAAAATCACATCGGGCTTGATGTGCATAGTTGGGCATGTCAAAAAAATCGCCTCCGAATATTTCATGTTCTACATTTGTGTCGGCCCCGGTGTGTAAGGACCTTTACACTCACAATAAAATCTGATAAGAAGAGACACTGATACATATACCATGACATGATCCTGTGCAAGACAATGCAATGTGGTACAGAACAAATACTGCAATATTACATAACACTGCATCGTATGCAATATTACACTATGTGATAAGGTATGACAGTGCAATGCCACACTCAACATGATAAAATGCCATACGATATGATCCTGTACAGTACATGACATGATTCAATTGGGTACATAATATGATACACTGGGAGAGGTTACATGTTGATGTAATGTGCTTTAATAGGATACTAAGACATTCAATGGAGTGTGATATAATATGCTAAAGTACACTTGACCCTACAGAGAACTATGGCCTGCAATTGTCTAGCTGTCACTACTTGACTTCTAATAAAGACGAAGGAAAGTCAAAATGTTCTGCTGTTGGTTGGGTTTGATGGCAAGTGATGAATTGACACCACAGCATCTCCTCCACCTGTCAAACCTGTGACCTTCAAGCGTCAGGAGATGTCCACCAACCACTGGGCTCTCCACGCTCTGTGTCAAGCATTAATTCATTACCTCACAGTAATAGCGCAGTCATGCTTATTTAGCAGCCGGTGAGAGAATTTTCAGCGTGCTCCATTAATATTCCACATGTTGTTTGCCCTTTAGCACCTTCGGCTTTGCTCGCCCAGAAATCCACTTGTCTGCCGTGTTCCGTCATTAACAGCTGCGACCACCTGTGTGGCCATTTTGCTGCAGAATTAGCTCGCGTGTGGCCTGTTCTGAGTACTTGTTTGGCTTTCTGTAGGAGCATGACAAGGCTACAGTTTTTATAGCACTGCAGTTGGAAGGACATAGGGTTATTAAGACCTAAGACCTTCTTGTGGAGTGAATTTGTCAGGGAGTGTCTGGGGGTGTTGCAAGGAATTCTGGGTCCTCGTGTCCTTGCCAACTTCCCAAAACGAGCAAACAAACAAAAAAGAAAACCCAGATGGGGAAAGACAAAGGGCGTCACTGCCTTCGTTGACATGAAGATTCAGACAGATTCCTGGCAAAGCTGCAGGACGCTTGTTTTTTACGGAAGCGAACGCAGAGTCCCTGAAGTGTCCTCAACAATCAATGCTCAATTGCAACAATCACAACTCTATGACAACAGCATGGAAGCTTCTCATTCTTTATGTTTGTGTGAGCAGCACTTGTGCACTTGAGTGTGTGTGTTTGTGTATGAATATGTATGCAGTCATGTGTAAAATTTGCATGTGGAGTGCATCTGTACGCAAGTGTGTGTGTGTGTGTGTCTCTGATGACAGCAGGGCTGATTAAGCTGTTGCATAGTAATGAGCTATGGCTGTCTGTCTGGCAGCTGCTCTGACAACCTCTTTTCACAACTAGCCCTCCCACACACACACAGACACACACACACACACATAGAAAAACACACTAGCAAAAAGTGCATGCACCAACATGAGACATACCATAGTTTAAAAAACAGGCATCAAAGCTAACAACTGCTCTGATGTGTTGTTGTAGTTAAATCAAGTTGTGCTAATGTAGAGGAGGATAATTGGCTGTACATTAAAGAGGGAAAACAACAAACACGCTTTCCTGCAGCTGGTGCTACGATTTCATTTCTTCTCCTTCAGCCTTTTGTTGTTCCATCCTGATAATGACTGCCACTCAGGAATAACTGACATACTGCTGCAAATCAACAATGTCAGGGGGGAATATCACAGAGGGCAGCGAGTGTGTGTGTCGGTGCTGTGTATTTGTATACTTGAGTACCTGTCTGTTATAAATATCTCCTGGGGAACAAGATAGATGTGTGTGCTTTAGAGGGGGAGTGAGCATCCCTCTGCCTCAATTTGCAGAGGTCAGTGTTAAGACTGAGAGGCTGGACCATAAAGACTAATGCAGTGCTCAGAACAGGGCTGCAACTACTGATAGTTTCATCATCAATTGAATGATTAACAGGTTTATCTTTCACTTGTTTTATTACCAAAATTAAGCGTAAATAAGGTTTAATAAATTGCTGTTTTGCCCAAACATATTTGCAAACATTGTTTTGGGCATAAATTGAGAAAAAACTGTGTCAAACTTAACATTGAAGAAGCTGGAGGCAGAACATTTCTGCTTGACGAATGGCCAAACTGATGTTGAAAACAGTTTCTTCTTGGTTTAATAATCAAGTAGTTTGCTAACCAATGCAAGTTCAGCTCAAACAAATGGTAGAAGAGGAGCTAAAGTTGCGTTTGAGTTAATAAAGTATGTGCAATAGGGCCTGACCGATTTATCGGCGAGCCGGTTAAATTGGCCGATTTTAGCCAATTTGAGATTTATCAGTAATCGGCCAAAACTCGCAGATTTTCGCCGATATTTTCAGAAATAAAATGCGGAGCATAAGATTCGGTTTCACTTCGGTCACCTCAATGGTAAATAAACCAGCTTGTAAAGTAGACAATGAGTCAACAAGTTTCAGTTTAACCCACTTCACGATGTTCCCTGCTGCGCTGGTGTCCATCACGCCGAGTTAACGGTGAAGCACCATGTAATATGCAAGCTAAAGTTAGAGTTAGCCATCTGCTATTAGCCTTGCTACACTGTTAGCCGTGCCAGTAACGGTAGAATAAACAACAGTACACATTACGTGATCGAGCTACTTCCGGTACTTCTGGGCCGGAAATGGGTCATTCGTTTATTTGTATAGGCTATTTATTTTATAGGATGACAAGTGTGTGAGTTTGACAAGATGGAGGCTGACAAAATAATCATCGCCCGCTACAGTCTGAATAATAAGCTGAAAAGCATTAGTTGATCATTTTTATTACAGTTAAAATAAATAGCCAGGGGTTGTTTTAGCAATAAAAAGGAATTGAAATTAGTTTTCTGCCTTTAATTCTTTGAAGAAGTGTTTGAAAGGCTCAAAAGCAGCCATTTGTTAAAAAAAAAATAAGTAAATATGTAGATATATTACTTAAATTAACAACATTTTAGAACTTCATTAAAAGAAAAATTTCTTCCCCCTAATAATCGGTAACAGCATCTGCCCCATCGGTCGGGCCCTAATGTGCAATGAGGTTACATGCAGAATAAACACAATAATCACCAGAGAAATTACCCTATACCATATTTGTTTAAGTGTATAGCCTGACTTTTATGTAGAACAGTATTAGCAGCCAACTGGGGTGAATATATTTTTTAATAAATCTATTATTTTAACCAATTGACTCATTGTAAAAATACAGATTTAACTCAAAGATGAGGAATTACAATGAGGTTAAGCAGTTTGTTCATTTGCTAAAGGGGAGTCCCAAGAGACCCCCCACTAATGCAAGAGAGCACAAAGGTAATGTATATGAGTCGCCTTACCTTGTTGATGTCCCCTTCCTGACATCACACATCATGCACTTAAAAGCTTCTGCCGTGTTCTTGTACGTGCACACGCTGCAGTCCCAAAACCCCTCGTCGGAGGAGGGCTTCGGTTGACGCTTCGGCCTTTAAAACAATAAATGTAAAAAAAAATAAAAAAAAAAGAGGATGAGAGAGAGAAAGAAATTTAAAAACACCGAGAGAATGTCAGAATGTTAATAATGAGAGGAAGAAAAGGGGGCGAGAAAAGACAAAAGTGAGTTCAGTTCGCATCCACGAAGGCTATCGATAGCAAACATCTGGGGAAGCTTATAGGATTTAGGAAATCATCTACACGCGCGCTGTGATCCGACACTGTAATTGGCGACGAGGTTTTAACACTCGCGCGCGCACACCACCACGCGCACACACATGCAGTGAGAGAGGGAGATCGTTGAGAAAACCCATTTTTTTCACCGTGCGCTTGTCGATGTCCGCTCTCCCCCCCTCCTCTCTCTCTCTACTGGCTTCAATATCTCGGGCTCACTGACACGGTGGTTACCTTGTGGGACTCCTCTTGTCGCCCATGCCAGACCAGGGTTTCTCTGGAGGTGCTGAGACGAGCAGAAGTCGTTTTATTCCCAATTATTTTAGCAAAGAAGCGATGCGCTTGTGCCGCTCGGCTTCCAGCTGTCGTGGAAACTCCGCTTGGGAAATGGTCACGTGACTCTCCGGAGCCAATCACAGGCCGGGTTACTTCCCGAGGCTGACATTCCTCTTGATGAATCTATGCCGCCTTCATGAACCCGCTGTAACCTCAAACTCCTGTGTGCTAAAATGTTGTATAATCGCATTTATTCGCTATTTTGAAGAAACTTAGATTGGAACACACCATTCCCAATCAGCCTCAGAAATATAGTTAATATTTAACTGTGAAAATGTCATTTTGATTCAACATTACCGCTCGTTTTGCTAATTTATCTACCTTTATTACATTTAAGACGCAAGAATATGAATAAAACAAATAAATGTGGCGCAACTTGCCTTTGTAATTTCAATGTTATCATAACGGTACAAAATAAACTTATAAAACTACGCCTGTGAGCAAAAAATTACACAGGCTAAAAATAGAGATGCATATAAATAACATTGACCCAACATGAAATGATCAAATCTGCGGTTTATACTTGACTACAACTTGCCCTGAATGAGAATATGATCTTTTAACCGAGATCAGGTAATATCGCGTCTTTTTCGTGAAACGCTTAGCTTTCCAAATTTTGGTGTTCACGTAAACGCAACAAAAGCCACAGAAGCTCATAATGCGTTTCTAGCCATGAATCAGCTGGGGTGTCATTTATTCCAGCTCATTGTGCTGGGGTTTCTCTCATATCCCCACATCTTTGAGCTAACAGACTGAGGTAATATACCGCAGTAGTGTGCACCACAGGCGCAAATAGCATCGGGGAATCCCTCGTTTTATCCCTTGCATCTAACTCCATATTACAAAGCGAACCACTACCACCACAGCCTCTTTAATTTCACATACTCAAAGCGCCAGACTGATGCCGGCAGAGGTTCCCATCTTTTGTCATATCAAGGACATCCAGCTGGGCTCTCTCTCTTTCTCGACGATGGTGTTTTACCGCAGGAAAACCCTTATTGCAGCCTCAGCAGACAGGCTGTTAAGGATTTTTACATAGCACATTAAAAATGTATCAGGCCCATGTCTACCCAGGCGAAGCCATGTTTGCTTCCATCAATTTTATGAGTCGTAAATTTAATCATTTCAAATGTTTGACTGCTGTTCTCACAAAATAAACGTGTTTATGTACAAATGACACATGCTTTTTACATTTTATATGAAGAATTGATCATATTGTCTTCAAGTCATTGACAGTTAAAGAGTGACTTTCTGGATCTATTGTCCAACTTTCTTTGTCCATTTAGGCTACTTTAAGAAAAAGAATACAAAGAACTTTATTAATCTCCGAAGGGAAATTCAATTGTCTGTTGTCTTATTCGTCATTTCAATCTAAAAGTTATCTGCTACACAAGAGTTATAAAGTCTGATGGCTGTGGGTACAAAAGATCTTCTTAATCTCTCTGTCCTGCAGTGAAGAGAGAGGAGCCATCCACCACCATTGGCCCTTTCGTTGTGAAGTGGGTGATCCATGTTCTTTAGAATAGTCTCCACCTTCCTCAGTGTAGATCGCTCCACCACATCCTCCACTGATTCCAGCTTGATTCCAACCACAGAGCCAGCCTTTTTCACCAGTTTGTTCAGATGTCTTACATCTTTGTGTTTGATGCTTCCTCCCCAGCAGACTGCAGCATTGAACAGAACACTTGACACTACAGACTGATAAAACTTCTGCAGCATCTTACTACACATGTCTACTGATCTGAGTCTTCTCAGTCTTCTTCATTTAAAGCTGATGAGGAATCTTTGACTGTCTCTGAAGCAGATAGAAATTAATGTTGACGTCTCCTTCTGCCCCTATAATGCAAGCAGAACCTTCAACAAGAAGAGTAACAATTTCTTCAGTTATTTTTTATGTCTGAAACCACTGTTGGGGGGTAGGTGTCAGATGAGGCAATTTGGCACACTGGAGCTTTAAATAAGCTGATGCTTTAAGCAACCTTTTCTACAGCACTGTTTTTTTGTTTATGTAAGGGACAGCAGCATAATTAACAATACCTTTGTTTGTTTAAACAGAGAGGTTTATTGCCCAACACTGAAAATACAAAACACTTTATAGTAATAAGAAAAAACCATCTTTGTTGGGTGGAAATAGACATGTTTTATGTACACACCATGCAACATTTTACGAAAATAAAGCAGTATTTACAACATGATGCCCGCCCCTAACCAATGTTGCTGATTAGTCACTGAGCTCCTCCTCATCACTAAAGTATGCACTCTTTTTGATCCTGGGTTTCTTAGAGTCTGTAGATGTTGAAGCATCAGCATCATCCTCTTGAGACACACGTGCCTGCTTCCTTTGTTTCTCCTCTTCTTCCTCCATACAGGCTTGCTGAAGGGACAAAAACATATATTTATATACAGTACATATTTCAGAGAAAGTGTTTCCTGTTACCCAATTTACACAATGTGCTTATTTGTTTTTGACCACATGTTGTACCTGAAAAGCAATTGCTTGGCTCAGACTGTCTAATTTTGGGTCCTCTCCTTCTTCTTCGCTTTCTTCTTCTTCTTCACTGTGGAGGAGAAATGATGAGGAAATTACCAAACAGATACAGCCCACTCTACAGCACTGTTTAATGTCAGCTATGATCAACATACACATGCTCATGTTGTTCAGCTTTTTTCCTTTTTTTCTTTTCTTTCTTCTTCGGAGGTTCCCTCTCCCCAAGGATGTTTTTAGGGCATGCATAACTCAGGTGACCTGTTTCCTGTGACATAAATAACAAAACAACAAATATGTTTTTCATTTCAAAAGATGATTCATATATATACTAACATTTTGATAAGGAAAAGAAAGTATCCATAATGCACTGACCCCACACTCATAGCATTTAGACTTGTCTGTGTAGTTTCTCCTCCTTATAAACTCAGTTGCACGCCCATTATCTATGGCAATGCTCGCTTTGACTGTTCTGCCAAACAACTGTAAGACAAACATGTTAATTCTGACACAGCTGCTTGTGATCACAACAGAAGTGTTAAACAATCATGATGGTGTTGTTGTGCAGACTCGCCTGTTTGTTGTTTACTGCTCTTGCACAATTGTGAGCAGATTCTCGGTCCAGGAAAAGCACAAACGCCACTCCTTTGCTCTGGCGAGTGTCTCTGTCCTTGACAATTGTAACCCTGAAATATGAAAAAATTAAAAAATTATCCATAAAGAACATATTTTGGATCACTACATCAAGGCAATCATAGTTTGGTCTCTAACTTGTGTATCTGCATATATTTCAAGATGTTGTGCATCCCTGCAAACCAACAGAATGAGTGTAAACATAACTGTCTTAATAATATAGAATGCCAAAAAAGTGGTGTCCTATGGTCAACTTACCCTGTGTATGGGGTAAGTTAACCATAGGAGCAGGGTAAGTTGAGCAGTATCCCTACTATCCCCCACTCTCCACCTCAGCCCTTCCTCACCTGCTCTCTTCCTAAATAACAGTCACTTCTTCACTTTCATGTGTATTTTTATCTATTATATGCCATTTAACTGGTACAATAATTCTTTTTATTATTATTGCATATAACTGCTAAACAGCTGTTTAAAAAAAAAGTCATTTTAACATGAGAATGTCTTTCAGTGATTCAGAACATTCACAGCTGTATTTTTGAAAAGACAAAGTAACACATTTCAACAATCTGAACTGAAACTCTGATCCTCTCATCAGACTCCTTTACTTTCTAAGTTGAGCCACTGACTCAACTTACCCCAGAACTAATATTGTGACTTTATTAGTCCTCTAAAATAAAATGGTGGACTTTAATGCAAGCTTTTTGACCTCATGTTGTAGCTCATAGATACCACAATTGATGTAGAAACAAATTTAAAATTATCTTTTTTGGTCTGAGTAATTCTAATAAAACTTATGACAGACTAAAGTCACTTTCAAGAGTGAAAAACGTATATAAATATTTTTTTAAATAAATGTCTAACCTCTTCACCCATGTGCTTCTAACCTTCACAGACTCCATGAATTGATGCCCATCTCCTATATATTTGGTCACTTGATCAATTTCTTTGACCATTTCCAAGCAACAGGGGGTGGCTCGACTTACCCTATGGCTCAACTTGCCCCACTCTCCTCTACATTCTGGCTGCTTTTACTCTCATGTGCACATTGCTGCAAACATGGATGGTCTAAGAAAAAGTTATTTCAGCTTTTACTTACTTTACTACTTTTCCATACTTGGTAAACAGCTGAAATGAAAAAAAAGCTCTGTTTCAGTGAGATGTTCGTTTTGCTTTCTGTATTGAGGTTATTTTTATGGACTTTCACAGAGATTGATTGTTACCTTGTGCAAATCATTGTTTGTGAGGGAGAAAGGTAGGTTAGACACATAGACAGTGCTTTTACTTGGTGCCAAACCTCCACTCATACTGGACGCCTAGGAGACCCTAGAAAACAAAATAAAAAAGCTTTTAGAGGAAAAAGAAAATTCTACTGCGTCGACAAATTTATTCATGCTACATCTATCTACTTTTAAACCCAATTTACAGCAGCCGAGTAAACAAACAAAAAGTACTTACCGGCACAACTTCCTATCTTACAAATGATCCACTCTGGACCAAATATTCCGAGTTTTATATATTTTCCAGCAGGTTACCTCTACCAAACAAACGCCATGTCTTTGTCGCTTCTTGGTGACGTGACGGATCCATTGACCAATAAGAATACCGTATTCCATGTAGCCAGCGGAACTAACGGCTATGCTAGCTGAGCGCTAGTGGAAGGTGAGAATGTTTTGCTGTTTTACATCGCATAAAATATACTTACTGTGCATTTGTTGAAGCTCATTTGTCCTAAAGATGATGCATTTCACACTAAATATTTATCTGCGGTTTTTGGAAGAGAGAATTAATGAGTTAATCTCTTTTAGGTCTTTAAAACGTGCGGGTGTTTGCAACATAAGGACGTCAGCTAACTAGCAATGTTAGCTGTCTGCTCCCCATGAAAACAGCTGTCAGTAAATCTGCTGTCATGGAAGAAAACAGTTTTTTTATTTTATAGTTTAGGTCACTCTGGTTCTACATGGTACAGTGTGTTTGAGTCGTGGACCCTGTACCTTTAGACCCTGTTGAAAGAGAGCGCAGCCGGCAGTTTTAGGATCACATGTGGTGTTTCAACTGCAACTGATATTATGATCCATACTCAGTAAATTTCTGTTACATGCGCTCAGTTTGCATCTACATTTAAAGCAGATTTCATTGCCCATTGTAAACAGAATCTGTTCGGGTCTTCAGGATTTTGTTTCTTTTTACAGATTTCCGTCAAAGATCAATCAGATCCTTCAATCAAAAGTAAGTTAATACTGAAAACCTTTCTATCACATCATGTTAAAGTCATTTAAACACTTTTCCATTAAAGAAATGCCTCTACAGTTCTTGGTAAATCACTTTTATAGACTTTTATTCTTCCTTTTTACTTTGTTTTTGTTTTTACTCTTAACTAGGGCTGGGCGATATGGGCGAAAGTTTATCACGATATTTTTTTTCATATCAGTCGATATCGATATATATCACAATATAAAAAATGGAATTTAACAGGGCTTGTTGGTGGCATGTCTGTTGCAAAACAATAAGCTACTGCATCTGTGAGGTCTTTGTGTCTCTTTGACGTTTTGTCGTGAGGTGTTGAACTAGATCAGTGGTTCTCAAGTCCAGTCCTCGAGGCCCACTGTCCTGCATGTTTTGGATGTTTCCCTGCTCCAACACACCTGATTCAAATGATCAGCTCGTTATTAAGCCATTACAGAACTTGATAACGAGCTAATCATTTGAATCAGGTGTGTTGGAGCAGGGAAACATCCAAAACATTTTTACGTTTTATCGCCCAGCCCTACTCTTAACCAGTGTGATCTTTTTTCCCCCACATAATTATTCCAACCCTTTTCTAATAACAATACATTAATAGAGACACATTTTCCCCCTTTTGAGGGTTTCTTATCTTCATCTTATCTACATCTAAACTGGCAAAGTAATCCTGCATCATAAATCTTTGTTCTCTATCCTACAAAAGGTTTATGCTTGATTTGAGAAGACCAGCAAAACCAAAAGTCATGATTCTTCCCATTTCTCTCTCACAGCCTGCATGCACCTTCCTGTAATCTGGTGAAAATTACTGTCATGGAGTATTTTTCCCTAAAGCCTTTCATAGATAATCAAGAAAATTCACCTTGCCAATGATGTTTATTATTAAAGAAGCTTATATATTTATTGTTTAACCTACATAAAAGCCTGTGTTGCGCCTCAGAATCTCAGTTTTTTTATTGTTGTTGTTGTTTCTTGCAGTGACATACAGGAGAGACAGGAATATAAGAGAAGTCTATGAGGAACGGTTTTTAACAGAGAGGCCGGTGAGTTTAACTTCATGGTCTGCTTTGTTTTCTTTATTTAATAATTCCTCTTTCATTGAATGACAGATGCTTCAGTATACGGATTTCTTTTAAAAGCATTTCTTTTACTGATATCACAGTAAGCTACGGATCACTGTAGAGAGTGAATAGTGGAGTAAAACAACTAAGAGTTCTTGCATTGATGAACAATAATGATTGCTCTAACAAAGTGGTTGCACAACATCTCATGCAAACTGGAGTAAGACAAGGATGTTATGATAAATTAATATCTTCATCAGGTACAAAAGTCTTAAAAAGGCTCCTGTAAACCACAAGTCATTCAAAATGACGTGTATAAGCAGCAATAATTAAAATAAAATCTACATAACAGATTTGAAATTTAACTTTAACTGTTAATTGTTAATTTTGAATAATAAACTGTGTCCGTTCTGGTAGGGGCCATACCCACGACCAGCAGGAGGGGTAGAGAGAAGAGGACCCTTCGGCCGGCCAGAGGAAGACTATGGTCGGGGAGGATACGAATATGAGGGAGGTCCACGGTTTTTCCCGAATGGTGGAGGCCCACGGAATTACCATGAAGAGCAAAGAGGCTACCATGGTGACAACGTACATTTCCCTGCTGAACGCAGAAATGTGCCGCCATCAAGGAGGGTGAGAGCGTGAATATCATACATATGACGTGCACAAATTTTAGCAGAGATCAAACAGAAACATATAAGACACTGAAAGGATTCTTAAGACAGAAATCCTTAATCTATATCCTGTTTCCAAATGGCTAACAAAATAAAAAGAACTGATGGTTTTAATTGACGGTCTGGTTTGCTTCTCTCTTTTTAAACTCTTACAGACTGAATGTAAGAAGTTTGAGTCAAATGTCAGAATGTTTTGCATCAGGCACTTGAGAAGAAACAATAAATATTGATAAAAAAAATCCCTTATCAAATGCTCGTTCGGCATATTCCGCAATGTTCTCTTCCTCTCATAAATCTTTCACCACTTATACCACCAATTGCAGCAGAGTCTGGAGATATTTTCAGATTGACTCCAGGAGCCCTAAACATTGCATGAACTAAAACTGTTAGAAATGAAAGGGAAACGATCATGACTGTCGAAAGATGAAAAAATGTGTAACTGCATGACATGTCAGTACTTTTGGTTCAGTATGAGCTACCAAAAGTGTCCAGCAGAGGGTGCTCTAGTTTCAGATTTGACTTGACCAAGTGTATGCTGAACTGTAACAATTCATTTAAAACAACATAATAAAGTAACCTGTTGGACATTTACATTCTGTTAGAAAGTGACCAAAGTGCTCTTAAAACTCTTAACTCTGATCCATTTGATGTTGTTTTTTTCATGGTTTATACTGTTGGTTCACTTAACTTTTTCATAGCATTGCATGTCTTGACACTCATTTATTTATGTGCAGTAAATCAGTTTGAAAGTGGTGCATTATGAAAAAATATGGTAACTGAAGAGGGACATTTTTATAGAATAAGTCTAATTGAGACACTTCTTTTGGCTTTTTAAGATTTAAGGAAGTGATTGATAAGTTTAAGGAAATCTGTGTTTTTTTGTGATGTAAAGGTAGCCAACAAAGGTTGCTTTAATTGGGGTTTCTTTTCTCACATTTCTCTATAACACAGGAGGACTATCCTTACAGAGGACCCAGAGAAGACCAACACACAGGACGACCAATGGAGTTTGGGTAACATTGCTGAACAGCGTCTGTATTTAGGACATAGATTAGGCCGCAAATTCAAAGCAGCACGATTGTTTTGACAGTTTTACAGGTTTTACTCTGGTCCCACTCTATCAACCCAAAAGCCAAAAAATCAACTTGGTGCTTCAAGCACTTTTGAGCTGCTCAATTTAATGTGAAAAGTCTTTGAAGTGTTGCTGTGGAAACATGCTGTAGTGTTGAAGTACATCAAAGAAAATGAACATCTGACTAACTGTATTACCTGAATTAATATCTTAGAAAGGAAGCGGACAAGTCTCATAAAAGTACTTCTTGTTATGAGCAACTTGGTTTTAAATGTAAAAACTTTAAAAAGTAATTTTACATCAACATGTAAATTTAAAGCTGCAAACCTAATGAAACCATTTCATTTAACCCTTGAATTGAACAAAAATGACCTGTACGTACTTGTTGCTCATTGATACAGAATGCTTGTGCACTTTATGTACCCACAACTGATCAAACATCTGTGTGTTTCCTTAGCGCCCGAGCTCCACCTCCTCATGGTGTACGAGGCCAAGGCATTTACCCCGCAGCCAGATCGCTCCCTGAGGGCGGAGAAGACACACTGGTGCAAGCCATCCTCAACCTGGACAGAGGGTACGAGTAAATGCAGGTGTAATCATTGCATGAGACAATCGTGTGTTGTGTGATTGCAGTGGCTGCAGTAACAATACAGTAACAGTACCAAATGTCACTGCTTTTTAAATCATCTCACTAAAAATGCCATTAGTGCAAGATTCTTTTATATGTGAGTGTATGTTTTGATTTTCCAAAACAGCTCATGATATCGTGTTAACAGTCCACACATGCCCTTTGTTTCTCCAGGGAGGACAGAGACCACTACAGGCGAAAAGCCGCCCAGTTCCCTCCTCTCAGAGAGCGATCCCCTGTGCGCCGTGAGGTAGCCCGCTCGCCCCACAGTCGCTCTGGCTCCAGCGTCAGCAGCAGAGGCTACTCACCAGACAGAGCTAAGGGCCTGCCGTTTCCATCACAGCAAGGCAAGAGTATGTAGATCCTAGCCCTCCCAGTCATACCACAGGGCTCTTTAAACCCTTTAGTCTCCAGCCTGATATTTGTACTATTAAGTGGATAGTTGGTAAAGATTCAGAGTTGGCACCTCCTAAAATGTACAGATGGATTAAATGGCAGCACAGGCAGACAGATCTTGATCATCCCAAACTGGCATTGCTACCAAAATAAAACAATCAAATCAAATGCCTGTGTCTGAAGTAAAATTAATTTGGGAAAAAAACACTGAAGTGATTGAAGACAGTAAACCACAGAAAGAAAATCATAGTCCAGACCTTTTAGTTTTCCTCCATTTCTCCTTAACTGATTATCTGGCTGGTTGACTTCCAGGTTTGGACGGTCCAGAAGGTCATTCAGGTGTCCCTGAGCACCACTGGGGGGCACTCTTTCCTCAGCAGAGTGGACATGACACTTCGGGTCTGTACAGTGAACCACGAACAAGCTGGGACCTGGGTGACAACAAGCCAATTTTCAGTCCTGGCATGTCTCCTTGCACCCTTGTCACGTCAGGAAAATGTCAGTGTACAGAGTGTAGGAAGTGATGGCATTTCCTCCTGGACATGAGAAGAATGCAAGGAGAAAGGACGGACATTTGAAGGATCTACAAAGTTAACCTGTATATATTAAAACCTATACATTTAAAATACAAAAAAAACCCACACAAATTCCAAACACAAACTTGCAGAGACCACAAACTTTGTCACCCAGGTCTGTAGAAGCACCTATCTCGAGTTTTGAACAATTACCAAGTTGTATTTGCTGTAATTATCATTTCAACGACCTGCTGTGGGGTTACTTCAGCATTGTCCTTGGTTCCTACATTGATATATAAGTCTTAATGTTAAACTAAGAACTAAAGAGGCTGTATAAAACACACATATACAAGGAATTTGACTTTGGTAAACAATAAGTTTAAATGCAATTTGCAATAAGCATCAGAATGCTCACCAAATGTTGAATCCTTGGAACTGTAACCGAGCATTGCTGAAGTAGCTCCCTTTCTGTTGCATGTTTGACTAAAAGATCAGGACCTCTGCAAGTTTTTCAGGTAGTTTAGTGGGTCTGCAACTGTCCGTATTTCCTCTCGGTACTTTCAAATCCAGTGGACTACAGCACCGCCAGTGGGCCTCATGATTATGCAGAGAATAATGTGTTCAAATCTGTAAATAGACATTAGCACTGTCCGTTATTTGTTGGAGGGGGATGTTTCATGTGCTTTGTAGTTTGCTGAAGGAAGAGAAAACCTTGTTCTGCTGCAAACAGCTAATGACTCTGCGGTTTTGTCTTCTGAACAGGCTACGAGGAGACTTATTCTCAGACCAAGATGCAAGGTAAGTGAAGTATTGTCATATGAGGCAATGGTGTAAACACTGCTTTGACATCAAATTGGGTTTTTAAATTGATTTATTTTTTAATACAAATTAATAAAAGCTGGGTCCGATTGCATGTCAAGGATTTGTTTCAGGATGTACAAAGGTTACAATCATTAAACTTAACCTATTCCCAGTCTGTGTAACCTGATAGAGACAGAGAGCGTTTCTAAAATGTCCCACAGCCAGCCAGCCTCCCCGCTCCGTCTGCCACTTTGTCAGGCCTCATAAAAACGCCACCAGGTCGTGTGTGGAAGAACGTGGAGAGAGTATAGGATGTCTGATGGATATTCCTGAAGGCAGAGCATCCAGATCGGGGGTGTTTTTGTTTCATAGCGAGGTGCTCAGAGATCATGTTTTTTTTTCTCTGTAGGTTTGAGCCGGTCAGTAAAAAGAAAAAAAAACCTGAGGGTTGCTAGAATGAGGAACAAATGGAAAAAGAGGGAGGAGGTGGTGTCTGAGTGATGAGTGAGATTCTGTACAAAGAAGAAATGTGTGTTATGAGCAGGATCGCGAACCATCTGTTTGCTGGATTGTTCCAGATGTCCTAGGCTTGAAACCTATCTGGATCAAGGACTCTTAACTGCCCAATAAGCACGAGCTTGTAATTAATTTCCAGACATAATAGATGTCCTTCAGCAACTCTTTTCTAACCACGCTTTGACTGTTATTTTTGCTTCTTCCTGATTTCTCAAACTGAAATATCTTGTTTTCTTATTTTTCCAGAGAAAATCCCCGGCCTGTCGAGAGAGGGCTCCCCACACAGCGCCACCTCAGTTAAGGTGAGCTTGAGTGGACGAAAAAATGAGAAAATCTTTTATAATGAGAAATACCAAACTGTGATACCGTTTAACTTTTGCTAGACTTTCCCCAAACAAGCACCAACCCAAGCCTTTACTTGTTTTATGGATAAAAACCCTGTTTTATTTTAGCTGAAGCATATATTCTGGACTATCATTGTCGCTTTACAGCAAGATGCATCTGGAAGTTGTTAAATTCTATCCTTCTAATAAGTGTTTAGCTCCATTGAAGTATGTTAATGGGTTTTAAAGTGGCCCTCACGCAGAGCAGAAAAGCCATGAGGCCTGTGCTTTGTTTACCTGTGTTGTAAGCACACTTCAATCACAAGAACTAGAAATGGTGTAGGGAAAGCGCTTAGATGTCGGCAAGGGCTCAAATCATGCCTCCTCCCTTTTTTTAATAAGATAATTAACCTGTTTTAAACGTAGATCCGTCCTGCCTGTTTGGAAATTGATAGCTTGTTTTGCTGATATCCTCTGTGTCCAACAGTGCAGAGAAGTGTAAATAGAATCAGATGTGATTAGGCACAGACTGTGGCCACCCAGTAGTGAAGAGGCTAACTCAGTAGTTGAAGTCAAAGCTTTATCATTGGATCTTTGCCTCAAAGCAAAGAGGAGTCTCCGAGGAGCTCATTTGGATGTGTTTAGACCGATTACAAAGAACAATCGTTTCCTTTTTCTGGTGAGAAGTATGAGTCGCTGTGTTTGGGAGCTCTGACTGTCAGGCAGGTCAGCAGTCTTGAGCTCGTGAGAAACCGATGTGCGTCACAGGGGTCGTAGAACAAAGCTTTAATGTGTCCATAAGAAACCAGCATCATGTCTTATACACTTAAGTCATCTGATGTAGAGATGAGACAGGATCTAATTTTTATGATATGAAGGTGTTAATCAACTGGTTATAACCGCAGGACTAATTATATCTGACAAGACACGTTATATCTTTGTATACAAATGAAGTCTGACAACTAGCGAAAGATGTATGTCTGTGTCGAGTGCTGCTGTTTTTACTGTCAACATTTAATGTAGATCAACCAACTGTGACCCTCTCCCTCCCTGCCATCAATATAATCTACACATACACACACAAAAGAAAAACAGTGACTTATGTTACACAAAACATGCGGCACATCAGAGCCAAGGTCAGCTCTGTGGGAGTGACAGGCATGAAAAAGTATGGAAATTCCAACTGTGTAGGAACCCTTACTTTTTAGAATTATTTTTGGAAATACCAAGTTTTTATTTTAGAAAACAGAATTTGAGAACTGTGGTAATAGTCTGAAAACATAAATATTTTTCCATACTTAGTTTTTCATTTTCCATACTTTTTAAGACCTGGAAATTGATCAAATTTATTTCCATACTTTCCATACTTGCGTAGGAGCCCTGAAGTGAGTATACGACAGGTTAACTACCCAAAGCACTAACTCGTGATTTGAGTCGTTGACTTGTCCACTGGTCAGGTAGTTGGTGAAATCCTTACTTTCTTAGTGGACAAAAAGTCTCTCTATTATTAATGTTGCAGGGAAAGACTTCAAGCAAGCTCTTTAAAAGGTACTATATGTATCATAGAATCATTATCATTATCATAAAAGAATCTTGAAAAACAAGAAGAGTTCCTCTACAATTTTATTTCATGTGAATTTGTTTGTTAATGTATGAAAATTTTACTCAGGTATCCCTTTTTGTAAAGCTTCTTTATTTTTACTGTTTATTTTTTCAGTTAACACAAAGGATTTTGATGTTATTTCTGCAAAATCTGTTTCTAGCCTTGGTGCGAAGAGATGATGATGATGTTAAAGTTGCAGAGAAAGACACTGCACAGCAAATGGACTTCTCAGAAAGTCATTTATCCCTAACTACTAACTGCACAGGCATTACTGAAACGTTGGCACAGATTAGACACTGAGGGACGATGATTGCTGAAAGGGTGGCTCTAAAGCTTCTGCTTCATCAACTTCAAACACATAAAATAAACATGTTTTAGATCCCGTTTTTCCTCTCTCCTCATTAGGCAGGTGCAGAATTCCAATTTTGGTCGACTTATAAGTATCAATCCTAAAAAGGCCAGTCTGTAACACCACAATATTAACTCCGGCTGAAAACAATTTCTCAATCAGTAGTGACTGCTCTTATTTTTCTTTGTGGATGCTCTGTTAATACCAGACAAACACTCATTATTTCCCACGTTCCCTAGATTTGAAAAGCCAGTACAGCTGTGTATCCCAGTGCCTCTTTAACATCCCCGCTGTTTTGATCCATCTCATTAGCGGTCTTTAGATCTTTCCCAGCACACGCTGGAGGTCATTTGAGTGTTCACATTGATTGCTACAGTGGGCACCTGGATGTCTTTGCAGCTCCTCCCCTTAACTTTATTTTTCAGAAATTACAAGACACAAGATAAAAGAAAGTCGTTTCCACTCCTCCTAATGTCCATTATTGTGCAGGAACCACCCACCGCCACCCAATCAACTGCTGTGATGAAAGTTCACTAAAAGCCCCACCCCTCCGTACGCACACATACACACCACTGCTGTTTTGCTGTGTTTGATTTAGCCTGTGGTGCATTGTTGTCCTCCATTCTGGGGGCACAAACCCATAACCTCGGCGAAGATGAAAGACTCGCGCTGTGCCCCCAGTAAAGCTTGAACTTCTGGCCCCCGCCACTGCCTGCTGTGGGGATTCAACAAACACACACGCAGGCTTTCTGGAGCCATCCCAGACGGAAGAGACCAAAGAGAGGGCCTAAAGAGCAGCCCCGGCTCTGGCTGCGAGCCACTGTGGCCCAGTGGGTGGGAGAGCACGTCCTGTGACTGAAAAGGTCACCAGGTTCTGTCCCTCTTAAAGCCATCAAATTCCTGTCAATTCCAGTATGATAACCTTTTAACAACCAAGATAATTACTTCAGTTTAGGTATGGGAACAACAAGAGCAGCACAGGCAGTCATTTGAAAAGAGGTCTTCCAGTCATTGTGATATTTTTAACTGCCTTTGGTGGCTCTGGGAACAGCAGTGTTGGCTCGTCTCCTGCCTTTATTCTTCATATTGCCTTTGAGTTTTGCTGTAGTGCCCATCAGGTGTATATTAGTGGTTTACTCAAGCCGATGCAGAAATGCAAAAAGTTGCCGTTTGTGTAGGGTGACCGTATAGAGGACACGACTACGCAAGGGCAGAGTCACAGAGTTGCACAAAGTTAATTTTGAGAGAGGGTCCGATCGAGTGTCTTTTTCGTGCTCGTAACTCAGTAAGTCCATGTGACACAAAATCAAAACTTTTGTACAAAGCCGCGGACATTTGAATGATTTTATAAACTTCCCCTGACAAAGCCAGACAAGCCCAGACATCCCCCAAAAGAGAGAACATGTCCGGGTAAAAGAGGACGTATGGTCACCCTACATTTGCGTCCACTTGAGGCCGACTCGGCAGACAAATGTCCATGATTCAGAGAGGTTTCAATTTCAATATGAGCTCTAATGAGGATTCTTTAAGTTTCTTAGTTTTTGACCAAGTTTGCACACCAGTAGTTATGAAATATATTGAAATGCCTCATATGCTCCTAGACGTTGGGTTTCACCACCAACTGTATCCTTGCTTCTCAAGTTGCTGATCAGATTGCAGAGAATGAATGCATGAAATGACAAGTCTCTACTATGGATTTATCTGTGTGTTTGTTTTTAATAACCTTTACAGACGGTTGAGTTAAAAAAGAAGGTATTACAATTTTGATCCAGAGGATTTAACTCAAAACTTTCCCTGAATGGGGATTTGTGTGTAAATGAAGGGAGTGAGACAAACGCACGACCAAATCAGGATTCTCCAACAGCCCTCTTTTGAAAGGTCAGTTCATTGTTCACTGAACCAGGGGAGCTTTATTTCCTCCGACAAATCTGAACTGGAGCTAAACCCGTTTGGAAGATATTTTAAAGGAAAATATCTACCAATCGCTTTTCACTGATCTTCATTTACTGAGTCCACATCTTGAACTGAGAGTGGGACATCATCTCCTCTAGGTAAATGGTTCAGACAAGGATGTATTTTCATGCCCACGGAGGAGACCGCCAAACTCAATCTTTTCCAACCCAAGCATTGCTTCAGGGAGGGAGTCGAGGACAGGAATAACTGGATGATGCTTTACGAGCTGCGCCTTTTATTTTGGACCTCACTCTGCTTTGTGATGTGCCATCCTATGTAATTTCTCTCCTCGGTCATGTAGAGATTTAATATAACTTGGTCTGCAGCCTGTTTTTCTTATTGTATGAGTGGTCTTGAGTCACGGTTGGGCAGTTGTGTGTTCAGGACTACAAACTCGAATAACATCAGGAAATGAGCAAAAGTAAATGAGCGGTGATCCCAGCCGGACCTCGTTTTTGTCTCTTTCTTTTGGCTCTGACTGTAGTTCTTATAGGTACTAAAGTTTCCTTTCTGCCTATTAGGAGACTCATCATGTCTTGTCCAGCCAGGTTTCCTTTCCTGGAGATGTAGTAGAAACAGCTGAAATGTCCATTTACACAATTTACACAAAAGACAGGTTTATAGAAGGATGTTTTACCCATCATTTTTGAATAATGAAGAAACGTCCTCTTTCTACGGGCAGCACAAACCTACATTTCCTCATTTTTCAGCTTGTAATAGTCGCTTAAATCTACACCACCATGCTGTGGCCATTCAGCACGCTCTGGCTTTTCAGCTGTAGAAGCTACAGTGTAACTAAGCTTCATCCTTTGGTGCACCTCATTAACCACATCTTTCCTGAGAGGTTAAACAGTCAGTAGGTCCCTCTTTGTGCCTGCACTTAGAGTCGCTGACCTTTCACATCCTCTCAGTCGTGTACTTGCTCTAGCTCTAGAGGCAAGCCTTTTAAAACATTAATCATTTCTGTTAGCCGGCCAAATCGGAGTCTTACTTTAAGCACTTACTCAGCCCAATCTCTCCCTTTGTTTCCAGGAGGAGAGCCATCCACCAGAAGCAGAAAAAGAGGATCTCCTTGTTGCTCCAGTGGTGGAGGAGAGCCAAAAGCCATCCACAGACAACTTCCTAGAACGACGAGCCCTCGCCATCGCGGCCAAAGCTCAGGAAATAGAGACGGTACTCAAACAACTCACCCTTACATTGACTTCTAAGATTTACGTACATTAAACTAACCATTCAGCTGAAAAGTGTTGAAAATAACCGAGCAAAAGGAAGCTTGGTATTAAAACAACTCACCATCTATTTTTACCAGGGCTTTTCGTAAGGTACAATCTCTTTCAGTCATGCTCCAAAAGTGCTTTAAACTTTTTTCACATTCAGTATTTTTACACCTTTAGACTAGCGTCATTTTAAAGATTCAATCTTCACTGTTTTAGGGAGACACCCTATCTTAAATAGTTCACTGGCAACCGTTTTATGGCGCATTTGTCAAGGCAAATGCGCAACAATTTTAATTGCGTGTAAGCAGCTGAACCTTGGAAAATAACTACATTTACAGTCCTCTCATTACAAGTCAGTAATTTGTCAGTCTGCTCTATAAATGTCAGTTGGCTATGTGTGTGACACATGCTGTACAATCCCTTTTAATATAGTGGCCGTGACTTCTCTGACTCACACGTGGCTCACTTTACTGGCAAGGCAGAAAACCTATGATGCTGCCAACAAGACAGGAAACGAACTTCTCTGACCACCAGCCACAGACGTGGGTTCATCCTGAAGTTCACCTTTTAACTTCTGAGTCCAGAGTTTCTTTTTTGAGATGAGTAACAAGTGTCTCAGAGTTGCTCTTTGTCATATTTAGTGTCTTTTTTTCATGTGGTTGTGTTTAATCTTCTTCCTGACTGAAATAACAACTCATTATACCCAACTTGGTGGCCCACGTGGCTCAGAAATTTAAGCTCTCCCTGTGTGTATAAAGATGAGTCAAACACACACACACACACACACACACACACACACAGGCCTGGATAACAGGGTTTAAGATACAAGGTGCAAGAGCCCATAAACCAAAGCAGAAACACAAGTACAGCTTAGACATGCTAGAGCTCTGCGCTAACAATAAATTTCAGAGGCCCACTACTAAACAGAGCGCAAACTGCCCCAGGCTGGAGGCTCCAGCTTCGCTCGGTTATCTAATGAAGCCCATTCCTGCACCAGTGAACACCACCGCTGCTTTACTGGGACTGTTAAACCTTAGCCAGATCTGCCCCAGAGCGCACTCTGCATTCTCACATATAGCTCCACCACACAGCCTGCTATAATACTGTTGCTGACTCTGCAGCTCCTGACCTGTTTTATAGCCGGTCTTTATCCCCCCATCTGCACGTCTTTGTGTTAAATGGAGCTCTATCCTGTGAGCTACACCTCAGTTTCTCAGGTGTGATAAAAAGTTTAAATGCAGAATACAGATTGCCATTAGATCTACCAGTATTTTAGTTGATTCTGTTTGGGGTTTTTAGTCAAATTGATGTCTTTTGCTTTAACATTATATCAAGTCATGATATTGAGGATTGGAAAGAGTCTCTAAAGGTCTTTACACACCAGGCATTAGGTGAAATACGCAAATAAGCGACGCCAAAAGGTGTTTTCGCCAGCGATTTTGCTCTGTACGGGCTTTTTCCTTTTCTTTTCTTCATATACAAATGTTTACTGGACTTTGAAGAAGTTGCCCCAAGCTGGTTAGTTAGCTAGCTTAGCTTCACATTATATTAGCTATATTACACATCTATGTTTGAGGATGGACTTAACATCAGTATACTCACCAGGTGAGTTGAGGTCTTCTTTTATTTCCTGCCATATATTTTCTTTGAGGAGAGGGTCATGAAATATTTTAGGGACTTGTCCCATAAAGCAGGGCGCTCGATAAAGCGCTCAGTCATGATGAATGAATGCAGACTAGGGCTGATGCCGCCAGTGAAGTTTGGATTTGACGTCATCGACATAACATCATTTTGATTGGTGAGAGGTCTGGCCGTTCGCCTTTTTGCCTCCGCAACATTCAACACAAGAGCAAATGAACAACAGTCGCTTTTTCTGATTCGCGAATTTTAGCTGCCAGTGTGTAAGGTCGCATTGACTTCAACAGGTTAAAGAAAAAGTTAATGATTCGCCTCTCAAGTTCGGTGTGTAAAAACCTTTACAGTTGATAATAATGCTGTCCTCACTTTGCTGTCTTTGTGATGTGGGGCAAACTGAATTTTCTGTCAGATAGAAAAGAAACATAAGAATTTATTCCAAAACTGATCCTGGTATATTCTCATTTTCTTACTTCCACGCTCCAATCAAAACCCTCAGAGAATCACTTTCACATGACGCTTGGTTGCCTGCCAAAGTGGCATTTGGAAAATGTATAAGCACTTGTCCGGTGGCTGATATTAATTTCCCATCATGGCCAGAACACACAGCCAAACACTCTCAAGTCAGGCTTTCTGTTTCCACGCCAAAACAACAGAGTCACTTTCTCATGCCGCACTGTTTCTGTTGCAGTCGACAGCTCGTGTTTAGCCGTTTGACAAGTGTCGGCCAGATGTTTGGCTTTCTGCGCCCAATCTGGTCTAGCCATCTCGTTCGAACACATGGACACAAACACACTGCTGCCCGGTAGCTCCTGGTTTACTGTCTCTGCACCCGTTTCCATACATTCAAAGCTACACTTTCCATCATCGGCCAGACATCACGCTGGGCTGCGTTTATTCCAGCGCCGCACTGTGTGTTTGTGTAGCTAAGTGAAATTGGTCTGCTGAAATTCAACCTGAACCCCGCTCTCATTGTCAGAGTTGACTTTGGCTGCAGTACAGACCCGCTGGTTACATTGAGTGACAAGCCATGAGAGGCAATAAAGCATACGATGCTTTACCCTTCCTCAAAATCCAGGCTGTGTTACAAAGAGAGTTTTATTTCATTTGTTGAAGGAAATCTAAATATATTTGGCTACAAGACAGACAGCCAGACAGTTCCGGCCCGTTTTTATTTTTGGTACAAAGATGGCAGAACTGGACTGAGGCCCCAGCTCCGGCTCTTTTTTCTCAAGCCAGGCCTCTCCCGCTTCAACTGACTGCAGAAAAATAAAGCACAGAGAGAGTTTAGAGATGGAGACAGTTCTGAATCGACCCCACCCAAAGTCAAGAAACTGGTCCTTTCCTTCCTGATTGGATAACAAGGGAGGGGGTTTCAAGGAAGTGCGTTTGAGTACGGGAAGTACGTTTTCAGCACATTGTTATCTAGGAACAACGCTCCCTCTATGCATTGGAGTACTTGTTCGCACTCTTGATTGGTTACTTCCTCAGAGCAGGTGATTAAAAAAAGATCTTTCATGAGTTATAATCTGTTACAGTCGAGTGGAAAAAGATTAAAGAGACATTTCTTTGTGCTAAATTTAGCCCAGAAAAGCACATTTTGCTCACAAGCTCATCAGTCTGTCTAATGTGTAACATTTTGATCATTTACTGAGCAGAGGGAACACACAGGAGCTAAAAACAGAACCAAAGGAAGGCAGTGTGTTTACCTCATGTCATTACTCCTTCCTGAAATTGTGTTTTCTTGTTCAGCACTAATATCCTGCGAGTATATTCTTCTGATTGTTGAATTTGGGTCAGGCCGAGAGTGGGAACTGAAAATAGCGGACATTGCCTAATTAGTTGAACCAACTCGGTGCAGACTCTTGGCTTACTGTTTACTTATTTCGTCATTAAAGCTTGCGCATTTCTGGCTCATATGCAGGTTAAATATAAAGTGGAAATATTTCATGCTTTAAAGCAGTTATTCGAAAGTTGAAATCGCTCATTTCAAGTCCAAGAAATGTATGAGAGCACAACTTTATTTGAGAAAACACAACATCGCCATAAATAAGTGTTGGAGTTTGAATGTCCTGCAGCAACTACCATCATAACATCCACTGAATGACCCTTAATCTGGATTTGTCCTCATTGTACACGCCTGTATAAACCTCAGATCTGCACACAGCTCTTGTCATCCAAAGTGTTTGTGCGTTAGCCTGCGGGGCAAAAGCTTGACCCTCACTATGAAGGATAGATGCTTGACTTACTAAGATGCAGTATCAGTTGGTTAACTCCATCCCATTCAAAAATAGGAAGAGAACTGACACATACAGAGGCCGATGAGAGACGAAAAAGTGGAGGAACAGATGGAGGAGAACTGTTTAGAGAGAGAAAACTCCCATAGAGGAATATATGCGTCCCTTAGCCATTTTTGGAGAGAACCAGAAGTCCACTGTCCTATGAAAAACAAGCTTTTGTGTGATGTATATTTTTAGATGAAGGTTTTTATTTGTGCCTTCATTTATGGCCACAGTGGGCGATTTAAAAGAAAACCAGCCCTGTGATCATGTGTGGTTCAGCAGTTTGATAACACTGATTTCAGCTCTCAGAGGTACTTTCTGGGTTTTGTCTTGGTCTCCGATGGCCTTAAACTGAATGTCTTTGAATTTCAACCTGGAGATGGACAAAACAATCATATGTCCCTTTGGCTTTTAAAAATATTGACCAGTTGTAATCTTGACTTCCTGTTTTTTTTTTTTCAGCACCAGGCACCTCTTTTTTTATCTTGTGTCTAAAAATGAAAGAAATATGATGTATAGATTGTCACATGCTGATGAAGCAATAAGAGGAATAGGTCCTCTGCATAAGTCCAGCTTGTGTTTTGGAATCAGTCCATTGCACATGTGGAGCTTTGAGAAAATGGAGCCCTGTTTTAAATATATTCCTGTCAGCCGAAGACACTGATATGTCTTCACTCTGGAATTGTACTTTTAGCTAATGTCAAGGATCATGAGTTCAAACACCCCTCAGTTTTGTCCCACAAGTTTTATGTGAAGCAGTGGGCGCTCCTTAATGTCTCAGGAGACATTTGAAGCTCAGTGTGAAATCACAGCTCCCAAACAGGACATTAAAACCTCTTCCTCATTGTCCCTCTAACACCTGTTATAAGCCTCTGAGCTTCAACTAAAGTGGGGGTTTATGACCTCTCTCAGGCCCCCCTTTGCTTTAGAAAGGGCCCTTATTAAACACGAGAGGAGAAGTGTTTATCTTTTGACACTGCATGATGTGTGTTAACACCAGTATGATCAGCTCAGGCTCAATAATGCTGGAATATTTACACATAGGCGTCAGGTAAGAGCAGGAAGGAAACAACTTTTCATCTCCTCAAGTAAGAGCTTCTCTTTCAAGGTTTTCACCTCTGCCTGTTAACACCTTTTAGTCGTAAACCTACTCTCTGCTTTTGAGAGGGAAGTTTTCTTCTTGTTTCTCTTTTGCTGTTTTCAATACTTGTGCACGTCAAGCCTCTATGCTCATATTCCACTTCAGGTGTACCGCCAGGACTGCGAAACGTTCGGCATGGTGGTAAAGATGCTGGTGGCTAAAGACCCCAATCTGGAGAAGCAGCTGCAGGTCCCCCTCAGGGAGAACCTCGGGGAGATCCGGGAGCGTTGCTTGGAAGATCTCAAACACTTCATCACCGAGCTGGACGAGGCCGTTCGGCAGCCAGAACCTTCTGTCTGTGACTCAACAACCCCATCGGCATCCCTAACAGGTCATAAACTTTCAAAGACAGGAGTCAATCACAGCTCGGCTTACTGACACTGATCAATGCTATGCAGGACTGAGCATTAGGGGATTGACTGCCAAACCCAACGGATACTTTGGCTGCCTTTCAGATTGCTGGACTCAATTAATTGACATCACCGCAAACTGGACGCAGTTTTGTTTCTAGGGATGAACAGTATTAGACCCAATAGACCATTTTCACCGTCAGGTCTCTGTGGAAATTCAATGAACACAACCTATTCTTTAAGGTGTTTTTGTTTTTTTCCAAGAAATAATCTTTATTTAAAAGATATCCTTCTCAAAACACAGACAGAAAGGTTCACATGTTTGTCATTATTTAACACATTTTGGTGAGAGTATATTGCTGAGAGAGGTGAGTCTGCCCCTCCAGCGTAATCACTTTTTCAAAGGAAAAGTCAGATCCACATTTATGTTTTGTTCTGTTTTCAGATTTGTATGTTTTACTTTTGAATTACCAAATATCTGACTTGGTGCTACAGAATTAACAGTTTTACATCTTTGTGTAAATGTGTACCGTTGTAAAAAGGCCAGTTCGGTTACTTTTCATAAGTCATCTTGTTTTGCTTTTCAAACTTTATAAATGCACCCTTGCGCAAAACTGCACAAGGATTGTGTTTTGATGATACTGAGACTGAGCTTTGCACAGACTGGGATGTCTCTGAAGGTTGTAGAAAATATGTTTTTTTGTTATGTTCAGGTTTGTTATACTGTGATCTATTAAAAAGAAGTTACATGCATATCACCTTGCCATCATTGACCTTATCTCTGTTAGTCCATAATCAGTTTACTGGCATTGTTTAATTCCAGTCAGTATTTAAAAACATTTTGTTGCAGTTTCTCACCACAGCACAGACTCAAAACTGTTTAACAATTTCCAGAACAATTTAAAAAAGTGAGCCTTTTTAAGATGCCCACATCTGCTGTTATCAAGCTCAGAAGTTTAAAAACCTAGGTTTAAATAAATCTTACAGTGTGAGCTATATATAAGGGTTATATAAAGTCAGAATATCATATATGGCGATAACTTGAGAAAAGACTATCACCAGCTTTGAGGGGAAAAAAATATTTATTACAAGCATCTTTACATCGCAAAGCGTTCAGCGGGTTATGTCAGAGCAAGGGTAGTGAGCAAATGAGCAAAACAGAAGCATGTAGGTGTTACTGCCATTTGTTTTGCATTTTCTACGCAAGTGAGCATTTTGGAATACATGGTATGTTATAGTCAACATTGTTACCTAGTAACATGGCACTTAGCTGCGAACGACACCATTAACGAAGTGGCACCTTCTGTGTTGTTCCTCATGAAATATTTTGGAGGTCTTTTTGGTTACCATAACAGCTGATTTTATACACTTCAAAAACAATTCTTTAAACCACAGATATAAAAATACCAGTATTAAAATCTTAACTTAGTATGTACAGTATCATTTTTGCACTATAATGCATTAAATAATTATTTGGTTCTTTTCTACATTATCAAGCTCTGTATACATTGTGTTGCCATTTCTAGCTTACAAAGATATTGCCACAATATTTTTTTGTTTTTACAGAAAATGTCTTTTTATTTAATATAGGCTTAATGGAAAAAACTCAAATTAATGAACATTAAATGAACACTTTCTAACTTGGGGCCTAATTTTAAATGAAATTTTTCCAAATTCACTGGTCCACACATAACAGTGCTAAATTCAGTAACGCTTAGTATTTAGCTATAATTTCCACATACACACAGATCAGAAATAGACAGTCTTTCAGTTTCTTTTCTGACAGTTTGTATTGATCTGTTCTCCAGTAGATTTGGGTCAGAAGTATGATATGCATCTTGACATTCAGCAATGGACCTCCACTTTGTCTGCAACACACCCATTGTGTGCACATGGGTTGTTTAAAACATCATTTTTAAGCTGAGATATATCTGTGAAAAACCACTCAGAGAAACTCTAACTCTTGCTTGACTTAGTGTTCTGAGCTGTTACGAAATGATACAGTTCTTGGAGCGATGGCCCTTCCTGCGACCAGTCTGTGAGCCATGAAACTGGGAAGAGAGGGCTGTAACCCTGGTTGGGTAGTCCTCAGCATAGTAGCGCCCAACTGCTCGAGGTTGAGGGATTGGCTGGCCCAGAAAATAACCCTCCTCTTCAGAGTCTGATGATGAAGAAGAGCAAGTAGAGCAACAGTCATCCTCATCTCTGCAAAGACCCATGAAATGTTCAACACGTGGGTCTCCTTGGGCCAAACCCTGAGGCATAAAGTCAGACCTAGACTGGGAGTAGACCATAGGCAGCCTGTGTGCTGGATGTTGAAGGAGCACTGGACTACAGAGAGGGTTTACCCGACCCTGCTGCTGGTGCTCATAAGGTCTCTGGACTTTCTCCAAAGGCACCATATGAAGGTTGTTGTCCGATCGCGTCTTGCGCCCCCTGTGGTGCCGGCCTTGGCCGTGATGGTGGTGGTGATGTCTGCTTCGTCCATGGTGGTTTGAAGGGTGTCCTCCTTGGCCCATTTCATCTGGAAGATAAACCCTCCTCTGTGGCTTTTCACTCATGGGATGCCTTCTGATATTGACATCAAACCCATCATTGTATCCATTGTCCACAGTATCCTCTGAGAACTTGACCATTTGGGGAGGCCTTGACTGAGACTTGCTCCTTCTGAGTGCTGGCGCATGAACAAAGGAAGCAGGGAGGCCTTCGGATTGTGGGGAAATAAGTCCTCCTGGTGTGCCTCCTCTCATTGCCAGTGCTACCTCCTCGTCTCCTTTCTCCATGTTGAGATTCAAAGAGTTGGCACTGTGGTGTAGATGAGATGAGTTGAATGTTCCCATGTTGCTCATCTTCTCGCAGTCATCTACACCTGTGGGTTCCTGCACAGAAAGTGTGTAGATAATCGGTCTTTCCCTGCTGTCTCCATCCACTGATGCGCCTAAAAAGAAAATACAAGAAAAAAAATTACACAACCACTTCATTAAAAATGGAAAGATGTTTTACACTAAGTGAGACAAATGGTCTTCCTACCAGTTATGTTTGAGAGTGCCAGGGAGTCCATGGAGTCTCCACCACCTTGCCCAACCTTTCTGAGCTCATCAGCTATACACTCCAGAGAGTCATCATACCACTGCCTATTGTGTGTCCAGAAGGCTTGTCCTCCTGCCCCAGGCTGGTCCTGATCCTGGTCTAACTCCAACTCTTGAATCTTTCTTGCACTGGCAGGACCTGGATGACTCCCATAAGCTGAGTCTCCCATCCCATCCTGAGATTGTGCCCAGTACATTTCGGGCAGGTTCTTCTTGCTCATCAGTCCAGGGCTAAGGCTGTTGGCTCGAGATTGACCAGAAGTCTGACTCTGGGTAGGACTTGCAGGGGTAGGGGAAGAGGCGGTTACCCTCATGGATGTAGCATCAGGCTTAAGCCAAGGGTCAGAGACACTCATTAACCTGTTTCTGTCAATGCTAGGGCTAGGAGATTTAAGAGATGGCTGCTGAAATTGGTGTAACATCCCGCGGTCACCAAACTTGAGCAGGAGCTGGGTCATGTAGTCATCATGCTGGGCCCACTCTTCTGGATCCTCCTCTCCACCAGCATCCTGCTCCTCCCGATCCCTCCAGAACCTCTCCTCCTCCAGGCCTAAATGGGCCAGCTTTCGCCCTACAATTCCAATATCACCCTCCACCCTATGTCCATCACCCTCTCCATCTCTGAACTTATACCCAAGGGAGGGAATAGTAGGAGGGGGGTTGAGCACCTGCGATTGTCTCCATTGTTCAGAGGGTCTACTACTCTTCCCCATGCGAACACTACGCCTGGATTCACGTGAACGGGCAGACTGGAAGGCGGAATCAGAGGAGTCTGATGCATGGATGTCTTCCCCCTGGCTACAGGCCTTGGAGCAATAGATGCGACCCTGCCTTGGTAGGAAAGGACAACCCAGCAATGATGTCTTGCACTGGGCACAACAGAAGCACTGGTCTGTGGCGTGCCAGTGTACACCTTCGTAGGTCATCTGGGCATGGTCGACACCTAGAGTGGAGGGGACAAAGAAGAAAGTAGCATAGTATTAGGCAAAGTTTTACAAGTAGTCAAAGAAAGACAACAGAAAGATCAAAAATCTGACCTAGGTCTAGTTGGTCTAGAAATTGTTTTTTATCAGTCTTGGGGGATTGGAGTAAAGAGCCAAACATGCAAAGTTAAAAACTTTCAGCACTTAACTACAAGAACTCACCTATGTTTTCACCACAGGCCTCACAGTACTCTGCATACAGTGACTCAAAGCAGCCACAGCAGTATGGCTTTCCATCTTTCATGATGTAGCGCTGCCCACCAAGCATTGTCTCACACTCAAAACAGGCAAAGTGCTTCATGTGCCAGTGACGACCTTCTGCTTCGGTGCACTCATCCGAAAAGATGATCTGGTAGGAAACATGCATATAAACCACTGTAACTTTTGTGGAACTCAGTTGACTTGATGCTGACTTTGCCACGGCTACTACTAATGTGTCTTACCTCATCACATGAAGAGCATCGAGGTTTGAGGAGCTCAGCATGGTGTCTCCCACAGAGGATCTTTCCATTGTGGTAGAAGTAGATTAGATCCACCAAAAGCTCTTGACACGTGGCACACACAAAGCAAGCAGGGTGCCAGCAGGGGCTCGACCCTGCTCTGGAGGCAAATATTGCCATCTCCCCTCCATTGATTCCTCCGACACACTGTTAATTAAACAAAACAACCGGTGATTTATGAGATTTCTATTTCAGGCCTCTTGTCAGGTCAGTGCTTGTAATATATAATGAGGGAATCTGGTAGTAGGTATGCCATCATGAGAATTAAACCTTAGAGATTAACACAAAGACAAACACGGATAAGTGATTGACATTTTAAAGTGGATTCACAATACAGTCAATATCTATGACACATGAGGAATGCAGCCTAAGCAAATGACTGATTATGGAGTGAACTATTCAAAACATATCACATATCTGCCCAAGTATCATTTGCAGTGATGCCAAGACAAAGCACGCCAAACAACAGGTGACCATGCTGCAAGTGCCAAAGAAAAATGATCCATCTAAAAACATCCTACAGTGATGCCAGTCATAGCAGAAATTCAGTACAGCTACATGACATGGACCATACATGTTAATCTTAGCTATGTTACTGAAACTTCGATCACAGTCAATATTGGCAGACAATCAGAACTTGTTGCAAAATGTCATATGTCTTATGAAACTTAGGGGAGAAAACTTTGTGTATGGGGGGCAAAATCACTTAGGACTAAGAAAATGCTAACTCAAACTGAGTGATCTGTGTTTAAGTTCATTTTGTCTTTAAGCTTTAACAGAATGCACTAGCCTTGATCCTGAGTCAAAAGACCATGACTCCACAGAGATTGTCAGAGTATGTCTCGGTAAGCAATCAAAAGTCTTTATATAACCCAGCAGAGCTGTGAGGCACCCGTGAGCAGCTATAGGATACCGTGACCAGCTGTTAACCATTATTATCGGGGTGGAAGGACAGAGGCCTTGAATACTGAGGTGTTGTGTGTCCCTTTTAGCACACTACCAGGAAACCGAAACCTAAAAACCTTTGTGTGTGAGTGTGTTTGTTTGTGCATGGTATGTGTATGTGAGTGCACCCACATTTTCACTGTATATCTTTGTGAACACATGGGCATGTGCAGAATGTGTACAAATGTTTGCACAAGTATCTAAATGCACGTATGTGTATGTGTGCCTGAAAGGATGAGCAATTGGTGGCTATACACAGTAAAAGTATACATGTTTGTAGAGTACTTCTGGATACACATGCATGCTCAGAATGTGTGCGTTCATTCCCGTACTGTGTGACCTTGCATCTCTGTGGTAGCATCTGTGTTTGGGTGTTGATAGACTGTCTTTCCGGGGGTATTAGCTTGGCTTGTCTGCTTTCCTGGGCTGCCAGGCAGAGGTTTATTCAATGGTCAGGGCTCAGTTTGTTTGAAGTCACATAACACTAATATTGATGTTTTCTGCATAGAAAGGAAATGTTTCTGAAATAAGATCAAGGACAGCTGTAACAGTACTTGATACTGTTTAAATTCCGTGGCAATATCATAAACAGGAATTAGAGGTGAAGATTAAAGACTGATACGAGCATTTTTCAAACACAAGGTCAAAATGCATCCAAAAAGATGCAGTTCCCCAGAAAGAAGTTTGCATCACTAACAACTTCTTCCTTCTTTTGAGAGCACATGCTTACAGAAAGATGTGTGTTTATTTGTCCCAACCTAGTGTACAATCCAGTGACGAATTATGTGGCACATGTGGATATGTCTGTCTTCAAATTCATCAACTTTCCTCAAGTTTTCAAAGAGAGATGAAGAAAGTTGCCATCCCTTCTCACGTCAAAGCCCACTATCCAGCTGCATGCACTGAGCTTAGCTGTGTCTAATTATACCATTTGATGTGGAATAGTGCACCACATACTGGGACTTGTTTGGAAAAAGTTGGCTTTTAGGACTCTTGGAGAGAATTCCTCGTTAACCTGTGCAGTTTTTTGCTCTCTGTCATGCTGAGACGTAAATGGGTGGCAGGAAATTTGCTGCATTCCTTACAAGGAACTGGCTGCTCCGCTTGGCTTGAGCATGAGCCTTCCAATTTCCCAACTTCCCCTCTCGCCCTAATGAGGGGGTTTGTGTGCCCATGATTAAAACCATTGCATTAGCCAATCAGGATTTAGCCTGGAGCAGCTCCGCATTGGGATGGCATGGTGGGTGTTAGCCGCTGGTGGTATAAATAACTAAAGACTCACAAGTTGTTTTCTTTGTAACTGATAGCTTACCTTTATGGGCACTAAATGACTGTGTGCATATGCATGCAAGTGTGTGCTCAAGGGTATCCACATGGGGGACCTACATTTTCACAACGTGTGTGCTGCAGAGCTCGGGGCAGGATCTTGGGTGTTCCTCGCCCAAGTGCCTCTCTCTTCCTCTGGGCACTGAACATGTGGAGCTCCCTTTTCTCCTCCTCAGTGAGAGAGTGGCAGTAACGTAACTGGTTGATAAAAGAAAGAGAAAGAGAAGAGAGATTTTAGTTGATAAACTAAAATGACAGAAAAAGTCACCTTTTTATATCCCACTGATACCAAAAGAGGGTGGAAAAACCTCAAATTATTGCTGATAATGGTCTAATTCTTTCCCCTCTCCATTCCATTTTCTCTTCCTAGACTTGGGGAGAATATTCATCCCTAATTTCAGCTTAAACATACTATTAGTACTGAACTGGTGCTCATATTGGTATTGGAACAACTACCTGGTCTGTAAAAGAGACCTATCATGCTGAGCTGTGTTCAGTACGTCTTTGGAAAATTGCTCATAACTGTTATTTAAGTTGTGAAGGACAGTCACAAATATTTTCTTCTCAAAAAGTTAAACGTTTTTATTGTTTTGGGGACAAAACAGCACCGGGGACAACAGTCACTATATAGCTGTTCATGCTTGCCACTTCACTGATGACTCCTTTGCGAACAAAAGCTGGATTTACGTCTTAAGAAGACCCTAAGCGGGAGCTAACATCTAGCCTTAGACATTTTCTGCAATGGCAGGCCCTATTGTGACTTCGAACTGTGTAATAAGTAGCACCGACAAGCTGTGTCTAACTTTATACCAATTAAAAAGCAGCTAAAGGAAGTGTTTGAGGCAGAGGCAGAGAAGTGCTGAAATGAGGATTTTCATAAATGCCAGTATTAGATAAATGAGTTAGTCTGCTCTATAGGTGTGCCTTATTGATCAAATAAAGGCTTAAAAGAGTGTAATAGGTTCACTGTACAATGGACTTCATGGCTAGAAAAGGTTCTGAATGACCATGATACATTGGGTTAGGGCTAGGATCAGCATACTAGCTGATATACTTATCCTAACACTGTAATTTGGGAAATATCAGAGGCTGACACCAATATAATATCAGTACAGGTGTTGGCATCAGTATCAGAACCATAGGAACATCAATACAGGAACAAATAACCATTTAGGGAAAGTGTAGGCCCTCAGGTCCAAACACGGTTGGAAACATGTTTAAATAAAGTTAATTCCTGCAGAGTCTGATGGGAGGATAGCGTGAGCAACTCATAAACCATTCCTATGTTTAGAGTCAGTGATGAAACCCCAGATAAAAGACCAAAACCATCCCAACATCCTGGTTGGTTGTTCTCTAAACAACGGTAAACTATGACAGTTTGAGCTCACATCTGCCTCAACATCACACACACATCACTTCTCCCTCTTAGACCACAGTTTGCTTCCTCAACCACCAGGTTTTGCTGACAAACATCATAAAACCACTCAGTCAAATATTGTGTAGCTGTGAGTCCCTATTGTGTATCTTTGGTGTGTGTACAGAGACCACCACTGTCAGACAGTAGCCCCTCCCATCCGTCCCCTCTGGTGATAACCCCTCCACCATATCTCCAAATGTAAACTCTATTAACATAGATGTGAAAGGAGTGCTGGTTTACACACCATAAAACTATTCTACAGAAGAAGCCGGCAGGTTTTAACTGTTACAAGAGAGGGTTTTTGTCAAACAGTCGCAGGAATGCGGCCATTGTTGTAGTTTTACAGGAGAGGCAATTTGTCCGGGCTTTACTCAGCTGCTGACTTTAGTTAAATTAGGCCTGAGACATGAGACAGACATAGAAAATAACTGTACAGTCAGTTTCATCAGCGCTGCAGGTTGTTTCTTTCCTTCTCTAACACGCCAACCGTCTCTCTGCTATGATTTATACCTCATTGTCATGCGGCGGCAGCTGGTAGAGGAGCTGTCTGATCCTGTGCTTCTCTCCAGGGCTGTTCACGTATGGCACCTTATCCTCAGGCAGACAGGAGAAATACATCTGCACCTGTGGAAACAGACAGATGTGTGACCTTTAGGAGGGGCAGTGAAAAGGACACGGCGGGAAAGAGCCTTCCTATTTTCCCTCAGATCAGGCAGAGAGGAGGACAGCTGGATATCACTGCTGCTTCATGTGTATTTATTCTGCAACACTGCGGGCCGAATATGTCAGTCTCAGTCTAGTTGCAGGCACCTGAGTGTGAAATCTCTCCATATGTTAGAGACAGTCGGGTAATGGAAATTTTAGTTGGAGGCAAAAACCCATTAGGAAGTTCGTATTCATCCAGGAAGAAACTATATATGAAACTTGGAACACTTCAGAGATTTGCAGAGCAGGTGTCTCTTAAAAGCAGGAAAATATGTGATATAAAAATCCATGGCCAGATGTTAGGCATCAGCATGGGGCACTGTTAATCTGTTAGTGTAGCACAGAGAACAGAGTGCACACATGACCCTGTTTGCACTAAAAGCCTGTCCTGTGAGCGTGCAGGTTTAACCGTCAACCCCTGGAGAAAAATATCCAGTTTTGGACACTATGACTACAAAGAGCTTTAAAATGCTTTCTGGAGTTATTTTAGTGCCTTAAATGTCACTTTCTGGAGCATATAGACCTACGATAGATATACTTGAGTCATAAAGTGCAGAGTCATCCTGAGTCTACCTGTGAGACCAAAAAATATTTAGTCATTTTAAAGGAAACAGACTTGAGTCCTACCTGTTCAGGTCTTAAACCGGGTGGCACCCAGGCATACTCCTCCAGTGCACACCCAGAGTCATCATCTGATGTGGAGCTCCTCTGGAAGCCCACAGATATCTTCCCCATCTTCCCCCCTGCGCGAGGATCCATCTCTAGGCCTCGGGACGAGGGACGATCCCCTCTTTCGCTGCGCTCCAGGTTCATCACAGACTGGCGCTGTGGGAAAAAAAGGAAGATTTAGGACCTTTCATAATCCACCTTTCTTACTTATGGCTTGAAAAGGATCAGAGAGACTGTTACTTAAAAAGGGTGTGAAAACAATATCTCACTCTTGCATGAGAATGTTATTTTCCAGCCATGAAAGCGGTGCATACCTCGTCTGATGATTCATTTCAGAGTTATACTTTAAAAAAATCCCCCAGAAACTACATGTCTACCTTCAAAGGGATCTTAATGCAAACTCGGGGTGATACATGACGGAAAACCATTGCAGGTTTTTCCTTACAGGTCACTATCTAAAAACCAAACATGACTTCAGCCAGCTTTACAATCCACTTCTCATACTGCATAAAAGAAATAGGGCACCCATGAGTGCACCTGCGTAAAAATTAAAGACCTTGTTGAAACACTTTACTGTGTCACTGGGTGAAGAAACATTGTGCATATTTCCTTTTACAGTTCCTTGAGCAGATGACTTTTATGCTCTCAAATTCCAGCTGTTCTCCACCAAACATCTGTTGCTCTTGCGGAGAATGGTATAGGCTCCTAAAGTTGTGAGAAACATGCTCGTAGCCTTAGAGAAAGAAAAGAAATAAAATTCTCGATCTGCTCAATCTGAATACTTCAGCAGTCAGCAGCATTTCTGCACACCTTTCCCACTCTTTACACGCTGATAACAGTAAGACTGTTGAATATATAGGGATTAATCAGTCTTGTCATTGTGTGTCTGCCACCTTGAGCAGTAGCCCTCTTATCTCTGCAGACATGCTGCCCGGAGGCCTTTCAGCCTGATACTGCACTTCAGTCTGAAGGTGATGACACAGCCACTTGCGTTTTGCCCTGCGCTGCTCTGCCTCTTTGACATGCTAATGTCGACCAGTATAGAACTTGTTTGGGTAAAAACAGAAAGTTCACACAGGCCCTCCAAACTACACTTAGGTTTGATCTTTTACACAAAAGCAGCTCTATGAAGGACATTAAGGTCTTGACGGCTTCAATTGACCAGGATTATGCCTGTAGAGCAATTGCGAAAATGCGTTTGGATCGATGTTAACGGCGAGTGATTATCACATTTTTACAGACTGATGATACATACAGTATTCATCATAATTAGATACTTTGCAATAGAGAAGGTTTGGATTTAGTTACTTGTGTTGAGTAATGTGAGGTTACTCTTCTTGATATACCCCTACATTATATCATTATAGGCAACATGAAATTTTATTTATAGCATTGTTAGGTTATGTTGCATTATGTGACCTGGAGACTTTTTAACAGTCCTTCATCAGATAATAAACCACATGACAACACTGGTTATGCTCAAAGCAGTGTTTGCAGCTCCTTAGTCCAAAATACGTAGATAGTAAACAGCACAATGTTCTCATGTTTGCTTTCAAAATGAGTGATTATGTCTTATACTTAAAATTCAATTACTAATGAAGGCCCCCTCTACAGGTCAGTGGTTATTGCAGCTAAAATCACAATTCAAAGCCCCTTGATTCAGACCATGTACTGTTCCCCAATTACATGAAAAATTTAGCATTCCCATGATTAGCATACAGTTGAATGAAGCCTGGAGCCTCAAAACACTGAATTTACAGATAAGAAATGCTGTTAAAAGCTCTTATCACATAACAAAGGGGTATGTAAGTGTTGCTTTGTTCTTTAGTGACTAATCTATCAGGTTTTATGGTAGCATAGATAGGGCTATCTTTTAGAAGCTTTTCCTCACATATTTCATTTTGTCTTATGTGACCTGGTTCGGACCAGAAAATAGTGAAATTTGGTGGGCTTGCAGTTACAGAACGGAAGGAAACCTTGTGTTTTTTTCTGAAACACAAGTAAGTTTGGACAAGAACCCACAAAAGTATTTGGTTTACTGCCATAAATACCAAAAGAAATCAGTGAAATCTGCTTTCAGAGGGTGGGAAACTAGTGAAGCCTGGTGCTAAAATGCTAAAAAAAAAATGAGTTGAGAGTCAGGAAAGCACAAAGGTAACCTTTTATGTATCCATCATTTTAAATCTACGCTCTGGTAATTATTCATTCGCTATTCTAATGACTTTTTTTCTCCAACGAATTCTCTGCATCTCATCCAGGAGAAAGGTGACTGTGGATTCCTGAGCCAATGTACACATCAACTCACATTACACCATGTCACCCACTGGCAACAACACAATGGCCGTCTTTGTCAAAAACAAAAACAAAATGTCCAACCATTCCTACCTAAAGTCAGACAGCGGTGGAGACGTGACGGGGGAGGTTAGAGGGGTCAAAAAGGAAACTTTTTAAAAAGGCAGTTAAGGAGTCACAACATTGGGTCTGTGTAAACACAGGCCCAGTATAGCAGCTAACAGTTAATTATGTGTGCCTCCTTGACTTAAACAGACACTTTCAAAGAAACCCGCCTCAACTGAGTCAGTTAAACACTTGATTTTTGAATGAATACAACTCAGGGAAACTGAAGGAGAATTTTTTTCTATAGTTTCCAAAAAATGCAGCTAATTTTTCTAAACATCATTACACATGCTCATGAAAAACCATTAAATCGCAAAGTTCAGGCACCGAGGTCAACTTTCTTTGACTACCTAAGAGTGTTTTTTTAATGCAAAATGGGTCTAAGAGTTTGCACAGGAGACCTAACACAGCTAGAGTGAGACCACCTGCATGGACACACATAAACATATTATATGCAGACACAAAATCTACACATGCATTTATCAAAATAGGGCAACACAGATACAAAGCACTTAATCTTGAGCTTTTAATTCAACACTTCATGACCAAAAAAAATAAAAAATCCACGAAAATCCTCTGCATGCAAATTTAAGAAATTAAGTCACCTATTTTGCTCTTACCTCCAGGAAAAGCATCTCTAGGTCCGCTCTCAAATAAAGCTTTCATTCACATCAGCAAAGTCCAGGGCACACAGCTCTCAAGTTTTTGGCAACATGCTTGCAGCATCAAACTGAGCCGATCCAAGTCTTAATCAGATCAAGATCCCATTCATCCAGGAAGTATTCCCCTAGCGTCTCAGTCTTTTGAATATAAACAAGAGAGAAGTCTGACAATGACGCCAACAATCTGTAAACAGGGTGGAACCCTTTTCCAGATCTAAAACCTCCGGGTCCAAAGAGCAGAGAGGAGAGGAGGGCAGAGAGGTGACGTCTCTATCTGGAGTGTCTCTGATCCCAGTGAGTGTGTGGGATTGAGTGGCTGTTTGCATGTGTGGTGTGTGAGTGTGTGTGAGTGAGCTCATGGGGCAGCCAAGCCATGTCAGCCCCTCCCTCATTCCTCCCCTCCAGAGCAAATTGCCCTCCACTGCACTCCAATCACACACACACACACACACACACACACACACACAGGACCTATCTTTACACCCCTCCAACCCCACCATAAGAGAGCACATGTCCACTCTCTGCTCACACAGTCTCTTATTCACTCCTTAAAAATGAGGATGAATAAATAAAAATCTCAAAGTCGATCTCAAATTTAGATTCTTACAGTAACTGGTTTTGAAGATATCGGGTATTTGTATCTGTAGCCAGGAGGCTAAAAAACTCCACCTCCATGCCTCTAGCTTGATTGACAAACAGTTAGGTTGAGTGCGTGTTTCCATTACAGTGACTGCCTATATTGGGCTTCAAACCTTTGCCTCACAAACCAGTGGCTGATGTCACTGAGTCTATGTCCATGTTTTACAAGGTCTCCAAATTCAGCTTGGTTTGTGGTTTCCTCCAACTCCTAAGAAATGCCCTTAAGGCCCATAAGTAGGCAGAAAAAATGAAATGGTTAAAAAGGTTGAATAAGCGAGCCAGGCCATGAGGTGAAAAAGTGAAGGACATCTATGTGTGTACTGAGCTTCTTTGACAATTGTAACACTCATCTTTAAACAGTGTAGAGGGTGGTGCATTTAAAACTATTTCCATGTCAACATGGACCGAACCAAGTACTGAGCAGAAGTAGCCAACCAACTTGGCACAAGCACAATACATATAACCAACAACTGCCATGCACAAGTCGATATAATGACGGTCTATATTTGATGAGCACAGGACAGCGGACAAGCACATTAACTTAGTTTTCATTCAGGTTGTTCATCATTTCTTTTTCTAAAATCAATTGCCTTGCAGTTTTGAAATCTAGATGTTGACTCAAATCCCTCAAACTCCCTAAAAGTTCTCATGCTGAGGATATCTGTCACCAATACTACCGCTGCCCCCTTCCTATTTTGGAGATCTGAATGAGCGAGAGGAGAGGGGTCCCCTGTCCTCATCTCTCACTTCAGCCAATCACAATGGAGTTATTGTCATTGAGCACTTCAACGCAGGAAACTCCTGACAAGTCTGCTCAAAAGAAGTGATGAGTTTTTATTTCCAGTCTCAACCTCCAACTTGAGGAAAGGTTTATGCTCCTCGATATGCTTGGTGAAAGTCTGATGTAGTTAATGCAGACGAGCTTTCAACCATCTGTCACTGTGAGCGGCTGAAAAGTAGCAACGGCTTACATAAAGAACCTAAAATGATAAATGAGTTTACTCAATTGTCCAGCAGACAAAGACACCTTCGCCCCTGACAACCCCACATTGTGACGCGTAGAAAAGGCAGCTAAGCTGTTTGTCACATACTAAGATACCTGCTGCAAATGAGAAATGACGAGTTTAGAAAAGCAAGAAACACTAAAAAATCCTCGATGTGCAGAGATTGGGTTATTTCCCAATTCTTTCTTTCTTTCCCAGCACGCTGCCAGATATTTGAATGCAACTGAAAGGAGCTTGGCAGTTCAGTCATAAAGTTAACCTTTCTGATTAATTCTACAAACCATCCAAAAGATCTGCATTCAGTTTCCTGAGATATTTATCTGGATATGTCTTTCCAAAAGCTCTGGAACAGACGAACGCTCGATGAGATGATAGAAAAAGACATTGTGTGGGCGAGGAATTCTGTGGCGTGAATAGAGGACAGGTCAGAGGATGAGTGGCTTTATCCCAGACAATAGGCAGATATGGGCCCTTCAGACTTGGCCTGGGCTTGTGGCCAAAGAGCCATGGTTCTTTGGAGAAACACAAGAGGACAGTCGACCTTGCTGTCTCTTTTGCTTCCTCTCTGACGGGAGCAGAGAGAGCAGGGGTTGAGAAAACAAATCAAGTTCTCCAAATGGAGCCATCTAGCTGCTGGTGAAAGTGTCAGATTGTCTTATTTCTATAAAATAAAAAGACTTCTATGACTCACTTCCAATATATAGCAAGATTTTCACCGATCTATGTCGCTGGGTGGTGAAGATGTCATGCTATTGGACTTGTCCTGAAAGACTGATACCCTGGCTGATCCCATTCATATGTCTAAAGCTGTTGAGCTAGAACTAACAAATGGGGGGTTTATGCAGTGACCTTTGACCCCAGCTAGTGCAAAACACAAATATGCACACTGGGTGCACATGCGTGATAAAGTTTGTCCAGTTTGTATATCCTTTATGTTGGAAACTGCACATGCCGGTTCAAATATGACACATCGGCTTTTTGAGTTGAATAAACTGACCATATAAAATTAGAGAATAAAACATTATACCTTTAAAGGAAAATAAGGAAACTATTTGCTGATACTCCATTTGATAAAAGGGCATTGCTGGCTAAAAATATGGGTCTGATTTTAGATCAAGGCAAGTCAAAAATGCTTTTGAATGAAACCTTTTGATCAACATTTTTTCCTTGGCAAAATTCTTGGATTGGTGTTCAGACAAGATCTGGCGGCCCTTTCCTAACTCCAAATCCAAGCCCAAGTTTGGACTTCACACTGGCTGCACACACACAAACACACACACACTTACACTTACACATACCGGGCACACTTACTCACCCCTCTGGCGGCACATTTCATTTATCTACTGGAACACAACTCAACCGTTGATTTGGCCTTTTCTTAACCTTTATTGCGCTCAGCAGACTCGCTGTTCTCGCCTCAACAGTGTGTCGCTTCATTTTCATTTATAATGGTCATTCACACCTGGAGTCTACTACAAGCACTGTTTCATCCCCAGGAGGCACGAGGGGGTTTAACTGATTCCTTCAAATGCAAATATCAGGTGAGACGTCCCTCAACGAGGACAGTGACATGTCTGAACTTGTTGCAGGACAGTTTGTGATTGAGAGCCAGATTCAAACAAAGCATGATGTAAAAGTTGCTTAAAGTGTGAATAAAAAAAATGCAGACAAGGAGAGAACCAAAATAAGAGTTAAAATGAGGTCTTGTTGGTAGTTGTAGGCCAAGATATTTGAATAAATGACACAGTAAGTGAGGGTGTTGTCACCTGATGGTTACATTTCCCATTTGGTTAGGTAGGTCAACACAAAGGTCTGTTAAAAAATAAATATGGTCACCCCAAACCTCACAAGTCAGAGCTAAAGAGTCACCACTGGGGCATTCAACATTTTGAAGATGATGTCTTGTGAAAACTGACCCCTGTGACTTCATGTGTCTTTGAGCCTTATTATTTTCTATTTGGCCAAGCATCACAAAGGCTATTTTTTTCTTTTCCATTTTATGAACTGTGCACAAAAACCCAAAGTGAAAAACTTAAAAGAAATGTTATTACCCCTTACTTTAAAAATATGTCCTTTACAAAAACACCTACAGATCCATGTCTGAACGCATCCATCATGACTTCCTATTCAGACCCACAGACACCTTTCAGCAGCCTTTCATTACAGGAAATGGATCTTTAACCCTTGCTAACAAGGCCCACCAGCTCGACCTGCTGCTGCGTGTCAGGTCTGTGGAAGTGTTCCTTAGTGATCTTACCAGTTCAGTGTTAATATTCCCTGACACTTCTAAGCAGAGTGTGATTCAAGTTTCGGGTAATAAAACCCTCTGGTGAGATCTCGAACCACCGCAGGGTGTTACCTGCACACCTCTGGGACAATGGGAGCAGCAATAAAAGTGCTGTAAAATCCAGGAAATTGTCACCTAGGTGGGGATTTGGCTGGGAAGCTCCAGTTTCAGAACTCTACTTGTACTGTTTTTAAGTACAATGCAGAGAGGGCAGTCCATTTTTCTAGTCAGGCTTTGATGGAGGATTATTAGTGAGTCTGTCAATGAGCAGCGGTCTAATTATCTGTAATAAAATGGATAACATATTCACTTAGCATGCGTGACAAACTTTTAGCCTCCTTAAATCTGCTGTGGAGTCAAAGTTTAGCTAACATACGGCTGTTAACTACTATTTTCTGGGTCTTTGAGTGGTTGTTAGTGTTAGCATGGGCGTGGTCTCCCTCCTCTGGCTTCCAGCCACCTTCTACACTCCTGCATGTAATCATCTCATCAACACTCCTGCTCACCTGATTCCCATTAGCTCATCCTTCAAGCTTGGGTATATGTACCGTGACTTTTTAGTCACTCTTGTTGCTTCATCGCAGTGAAAAGTATGCTTGATGGCCAGCCTTAGCTTTTATGTTTATTATTTTCAATCGCAGGTCCACTCGATGGCCACTCTGCAAAATCAGTTGGGAATTTCCCACTTGTCAAGCTCTGTTTATCTTCCCTGAAATCTTCAATACTCAGCTCCCACAGCCACTGCTGCACAACCCTAACCTGCAGTTTAAGTTCCCCCATTTGGAAACACATGCACAACTGCTTTTACCTTCACTTTAATTACCTCATCAAGCCACCAGCAAGGCATCACTTAATGGCTGCACTTGATGGCTGGGTTTAAAGTCTCACACTCTCAGACTCAGGCTTGTTTTTTTGAGTATTTTTCTTGAGAACCCGTCACACATCTACCAAGAAAAGGTCAACCATTCTTGAGAGAGTTTACCAAAACTCTGTTGGCATGTTGCATCAACTCTGTATGAGCTGTTTCATATGTGAGGCTGTTAAGTCCACACTAAACCATACAATGTACCAAGTTAGGTCGTAACTTAGGTTGTGCTATTGTTTGGTTGCACCATGGAAGTGTGAGTTTCTTTTAACTCGTAGACCATCATGTCCAAACTAACAAAATATTGTTGCAAGAATGAATTTGTTGATGACGATACTTTCTTAGTTGGAAATGCCATGCACTGCCTCTTCACAGGCTAACATTCAAGCTAAGTTATGTTTAAACTCATGCACACACCTGCTTTCCCAACCTAATTTAAGCGTCCATCTTTAAGCAAAAGTTCTCTTGTGGGTGATCTCTTGGATCAGACAAGAAACCTCTGCACACGGTCCTTGTACCTGCAACCAGTGTTTGTGAATTCCCGCAAGATCAATGATGCTATCAACTATCAACTGGAGCCAGCTTCAGTTTTCAACCCTGAAGCAAACATCCAACAGATGCTATTAAATGCTCTATTCATCCCTTTTGGAAATACTAGGCGTCTCATTTTGAATAAAACATTGCCAAACAAAAATAATTGCCCTCTCAATGCAGCTACTGTTCGGCCTTTCAAGTGAATCTGTCAATCTTTATTGAGCCCCTGGTTCTGCATGTATCCCTGCATATGTGGCCAATTACTCTGACATTCAAGTGGATTTCCTGTAAATCCCTCTGCTTCTTACTGACTGATTTTAGAACATAGAGGAATTATACTGTTGCTACATAAGTTGGTAAAAAAAAAAAAGGCAGAGGCTTCCTAAGTACATGTCTGGAGAAAGATATTTATTATCATTATTTGTAATGATTTGGCAGGCTGTAACTCACTTACACTGCTGAATGCAAGTCATTACCTGAATGGGACTGAGCCTTGGGTTGTCCCTTTAGGCTAAAATGTCTTGCCAAGATAAAGTAAGTAACAATCCGTTTTTTAAGGTTAATATATCCACTGTGGAAAAACAACAGATGTTTGATGATGAAATATGTGACGCTCATTTTAAATTAAAGTCAACTGAAGTGAAAGGACGGGTTAGGGTTAGGTGATTCAAGAAGATATGCAAAGAGACACATTTGTACAGCATAGTGACAGACTAGCATTATGGCTTTGATTGTTTAGTGATAAAACATCCGACTCACAAACCTTTAACTCGTGACTAAATCATAGTGTTAGTATGTCAAGTCCAGTTTTAGAGCAGTATAAAATGCTGTTTTTAATAGGTGTGTATTTTCTGTCCTGCATTTTGAAAGATGTAAAATGTAAACTGACACCAAATCTACTGAAAAGAGAAACTCAACACAGCTCTTTGTTTCCAAAAAACTGCCTTTGTCAGTCATCCAGCTAAGTGAACTCCAAATATCCACTAATGCCAAAACTTTAAAGTCTTGTGTCATTGTTAACCTCAGATGTTTTTTTTTTGTTCTTAGAACGATGAAGGGACCTTTCAGCACTGGCAGATGATATCAGGATGGTGTAGAGCAGCTTTAACAGCTTGAGCACCTCTGCCAATAGAGTTTTTTGTCCCAGAGTTTGCAATCATTGGCACTGGAACTGATTGAAACTGAGGCTGTCTTCATAGATGTTTGGATTACATCTCAGTCTGTGTGTGTGTAAACTGTCAAGGTCAAAATCTGCCTAAAAGAGCGCCAGAAGGTGGGGTTACACGTCCAACTGTAATCAGAGTAAAAGTCGGTGTGTTTGCATGCACAGTTGATTCAAACTACAGTTATAGCTCATTTAGGGGATTTGACTTGACTACTGTTCCTGTCACAGTTTATCAAGACAGAAATGTAAGCCTCCTGGTTAATCTATACCAAAATAACCAACAAATCCATTGGCAAGTGGGTAACAGGATGTACATCAAACATAAAATCACTGATACAACAATTTTGTCTTTTTTACATCCCTGTCATCTGGCGAGGTTTTGTTGAGTTCCCTAACGGTGCATTTATGCAATTCAACTTTAGCTCAAAGCTTGGCGTGCAAACACCAGAGCTTACACAGAACACATGGGCCAGTTTTAGACCAATTGAGCTGTGTGCTCCGAAGTGAAAAGCAATCGCTAACCTTATTGTTTATTGGAAATAAGTTAATTAGACAAAAAGAGTCTAACTTTGGAGGATGAAAAAGTGACCGAATGCTCCTCTTTCACACCTCTGGGTGGCATTGCTTTTAATATGCTGTTTTCTGGTGCCTCACTTCTCTGTTAGTAATATCCAGATAAGCAAGAAATGCAACGGTAGTTAGACTTTGTGCAGGCAATAATGCTGGTGTTGGGGAAAAAAAGAATTATAAAAGCTGCATGAGAAATAAATGGAAGCTTTGTGATATTTTTTGTTGATGACATGTAATTTCTTTTGCGAAAAAGTGAGACAGACCCTGACAGTTCAATGTAATCAATCTGAAATAAAGGAGTATTCGAATATATCCAATTTCCCCTCCGGATAAATAGGATTCTTCTTGTCTTAGCTCATCTCAAAGAAGTAATTTCACACATTTTTATCACATCAGCAAACTGGAATATGAGAAAGAACCACCTCTAGCAAACTTGTTTTAACTACTGGACACGATGGTGATCTTTTAATACAGTTAGCGTGTGTGAGTGAAAGAGAAGGAAGAAAAAAGTCTTGTGCATCTCATCCAGCTCTAATTTGATATTGTTAAGTGATGCATTCCTTCTTTAATAGGATCCAGAGGTCACTGTAAGCACCGCTATGAAAGGAGTGTGTGTATCCGAGTGTGTGTTTGTGATTTATCTTAATGAAAATGCCAGGCCGCAGCAATAACTCAACCCTCTCATATAAAGTGATTACATTCTACAGAAGAGAAAGACCAGTTTGATATTTACAACTAAAACAAAGTCGAGTGACGGGCCGATGATGAAAAAAGTCGAGAACCAGATTTTCTTGTTTATGTTGACGGGGAATATTTGAATCAGTGCAAGGACAGGGTTCACATTTGGGCCGGTGATGAAAAACTGACATATTCCAGCTCCTCTTTTAAGTTAAAGTCATGAACAAACTGTTATTAGGCTACAGATGAAAAGCCGAGACACAACAATGAAGGATAAGACGGCTCTTGTTCTTGTTGACAGGAAATTAAAAGAGACAAACTCCAGCTGCACATGTCAGGAAGAAGCCCGTCTTTATTTTTTCTGGCCTCCGAAATACTTTAAAGACTCATCATTACGAGCAGTCCCTTTATCAATCCAGGCATCTATCTGAATGATTTACAGTGTGTCTTATACTCCAGCCAAAATAAACACATAAATCTAAACTTTTAATAAGCAGTGCCAATCTAGCTAGATTCAAGAAAAACAAATTTCTTCTCGAAAAAAAAATAAAGACAGATGCGCACGTAAAAACATCTGATGACATATCATGCAAGACGAGCAGCAGGGTTGCATCATGTTTAGAATGGGAATGCCGTGTGTGTGTATGTGTGTGCAAATCCCAAATGAATTTGAGTATAAGAGATAGATGTAGGCCAGGGATTGGGGTTGTGTACACAGAGGCTTAATGACAGGACCCTGGAGGGATGGCACATCAGTCAAGCAGAACAGACAAGCACACACATTAACCGGCTGTCTATTACACAACCCCATCCTCGTTTTCCCATAATTTAGCATTAGGAAGACAACACGAGCTGGAAGTGGCGGGTCTGACCGGGCTAGCAGCTGTGGGGTTTTTCTCACACTTGGCCTACATGGGCCGGCATGGTGTCAGAAAAAGGGTGTGTGTGTGTGTGCGTGATTCCCCCCATTCAGTTGATTCCTGTGACGCCTTTTCGGTTTGACTTTTTATCTAATTTGAAAAATAAAGACAGATTATTTTTCAGCGATAGGTAACAAATCAGCTGAGTGGCATTAGCTCTGCTCAGCGCAGCAACATTAGCATTCTGGTGGTGGGTTTAAATGCCAGGAAGGCGACAGATTTTGAGGCTAAGTGTGATATGAAAGCTGCTTTGAGCTCGGTGCTTAAATAAACTCACTATCACAGGGAAAGTGGCGTGACTCGCCGTTTTTGTGGGGTGTTTGCCCCCCCAGCCCTCTTCTCCCAGGCACCGTAGTTGAATTTGGCCAGGGCAGGAGCTGTTGGCATTCCTCACTGACCCTCGAGTAGCAGGATGAGGTTCATGGGTAAACAGACAACCCGTTTGGTGGGCTTGGTGTGTAGTTTCAGAGCCTGTCTCACCCCCTGACTTTCTGTCTGTCTCTCTTTCTCTCTCTCCTCCAGGCTACACTTCTCGTCTTTCCTCTCAGCCAGCCATATCCTCACTTGGCCTCTCTGTTAATTCAGACCTACCTGACAGTTCTGACTAAAACCTTCTGGGTTTACTATCTGTCCCGCTTGGCGACAGGCTCGGCTCTCTAAACACACATTGAAGACTAATCTGCAACAGATGGGAGACGGGTCCGGGGAGGAAGTAGTATAAAAAAGGATATACAGCATATTTGTACCCCTCTGAAGCAAACGATAGGGTTTCAGCAGAGTTTCAAGCAAAGCCGGAGGAGGCTTGTAATGATGTGCACGGCGGCGGCTCCCAGGGGCTTAACTGGACATATTACTCGAAGATATAAGCTCTCCATCCGCAACCAGATGTCTGAAAGGCCCTGGGGGGGATTCTTGGGGGCTTTTCTCTGAAGGGAACATGCACATACACTCATTCACACACTCTAAAAGCTATATGTAAAGTGTTGAGTAAATAAAAACACATGGAAACTAGAAAACGTGCACCGATACATACATGTGTACACACACAAACAAGCCCACACATGTTGGATTTCATGGGTGGCTGGTTAGAGATAATGAACGCCCGATCCCTCTAGTTTACTGTCTGGTTTTTGAGGTCATTAGTGTAAACACAAGAGACATTTATTACTACCTCATTAATGCAAGTGGCAATTTAAGCCTGCTTTCTCTGGTGGAAACAAGAAACGGATGGATCTCACATATCGCTGAAATCCAGATGACTAGCAAACCACTGTTTTGAATTTGTTTTTTGACTAGCCACTGGAAAGCCCCAAGCTTTCATCAGCTACCAACCACCAGTGAATATCTCTTACATTCTTCCTTGCGCTGAGATAGAGTTGTCCTAGCTGACGGATAAGTTGCTGCTTGATTACTAGCCGCAGAGCTCAAAGGCAGTCGGTGGCATACTAATGTGGGGGGAGGTTACATAAGGAAAAGTGATTCCTCTGAAGGTAAATGAAAGTGCAGGCTTCTCTATGAGGTAGAGAAAACACATCCCAAATAGATTAGTCGCCCAAAAAGTTCCCTCAAACTTGTCGTGACCGATTCATTCGGCCTCTAGGGGGCAGCAGAGAGAAGCTGATAATAGCATGTGGACATGTTTTTACCATAGTCTGTATATAGAATGGACAGCATCTGCCTCCTTGCTGGGTGAAGCCACTCCAAAAACAGCACCCTCTGTTGACGGGCTGCAGTATAGGTCATAAATCCCGCCTCCGCCAGCAAAGCTTATGGGGCTGTGGACAAACTTTACAAATTTATTACACAGAACATAAATTTTTCTCCCCCCTGTTTGCAGTGTTGACATGTAGTCATTGTAAGACTGGTTTGGGCCCAAGTCCTCTTTTTCCTGTGAAGCTCCGTTTTTAAAAGTTATTAGGAGGTTCATGTTTTCTATGATTGACACCTGATACAGCCTATGGGCGTTCAGGGTTTGTGTAGCTCTCTCGGAGGATACGCTGTTTGAGCCGAGCATCATCACGGCGACTCTCGGCAACTGCGCGCCCGAATGCACGCATCTCTACTGCGCTGGTTTCAGGAAATAAAGAAAAATCCTGAAAATACCGAGAGCTTTTTGGCTTCAAATCCGTATACAGGCGATAGGTGGAACCAAGTTGTCCATAGTATATACAGTCTATGGTTTTTACCTTTAATTGCTTTGTGATGCCAGGCAGCTGATGAACTGTGAGCTTTTAAGAGTCAACAAAGAACAAGTAATATAAAGGAAAAATAAGCCAGAATGACACATTTTTGAGCCACAATAAGATAAAAATTGCTAACAAACTTCAAACATAAAGTATTTACTACACTTCTGAACCATTAAGTTTGTATAATTTGTCAGCTTTTTGGTGCTACACATCTAATCTGACGCTATAAGTGAGCAAACACGACAAAAAGGAGGCTATAATATTACATTTTGTAAACTGAAAGACGCTTGAGCATTTTTAATTTTCTCATTTGTAATCATAAGATTTTGATATATAGCTGCTCTAATGGAAAATTAAAAGTAGCACCAATGTTAAGACAAATGTGCAGCTTTTGGCAAACTTTGGCTAAAACTGTGTTTTTTTCCCCACCCTCATTTACAGAGTATTTATCACAACAGTCTATTTCCTGACCCCGGGTGGCATCAGATTGGATGGAGCAATTTCCTCCTGTGGGTAAATTTAAAGGCTGGTATTCCTCTGGGACGGAGCAAGGCAAAAAGGAGATACTGTGACAGATAGAGGCTATCCCCTGAGACTTCTGTGGGCGACCACCCAACAGCTCAAGGTTCACAAAAACATTTACTTCATGTCTTATCTTGAATCTGTCACAAAGCCTCAAACTTCCTCTTAATCTCATCAGCCTCTGTTCATTAAAGCATGCTGACAGTGTTAAGTCAGGGACAAAAAAAACACTTGATTCATGACAATATCCTGAAGCTTCATGGACATCCAATCAAGTGAGCAGATATAAGGAAAAGTCAGGACAAACAGAGGTTTAGACAAGCAAAGGGGGGAATAATTGATGAATTCAGTCTGAGATAGTGTTTGTGTTGGAAAATAACTGGCCCAAATTAAACCAAATGGATGAGGGAAGTCATGTTTCTGCTGCACAAACCTGCGTGCTTATTTTGTATATGCTAAGTTGTAATTTAACACTGTCTGCAACTTGGTCCAAACAATACTGTTCGCATGTCAGTTGAACAGATTTGATGAAACAGGATCATATTTTACTCAAAATCGCCAAAATGTCCTTTTTTTTTCAAAAGCAACTGTTTAATTGTTCTTGGACCCGTTGCAATACATTTCATGCATTATTTGACGGATTTATGTTGGGCGTTCCCACATCTGAACTGAAAACATAAAACCACCCAACATCAAACTGAGAAACATGATCACCCAAATGAAGCGTTTCTCACACAAAGGCAATATTGTATGAATGATGTTGCATGCAACAAACCAGATACTGTTATTGAAACCTTTTATGTTTTTTTCTTATCAAACACAAAACTCAAAGCTATCATTTATATTCATTTGATGGGGAATAATTATGTGGTTGTTGAGCAGGACTCTTGTCTTCATGTATGAATCTGTGCTTCTATACTGTTTACTATAACTTCAGTTTTAAAGCCTTTTAATCAATATCATCTAATAATTATCACCTTAAATGTCTACAAAACCACAGCGGCTGGCGACTGCCAGTGTCTGGGCAGGTGTGTATGTGTGGCTTTAATCATCATCAAATAGAGCTGTGTGTATAGGTAATTAAGGTGGTGCCAAATCGGCTCTCACTCACAGGCACGAGTTGGGAATGCTCAATAACACCTCGGTTTTTGCGTCGCTTAGCAAGTGCTGCAGGCAACTTTATTGAGCTTCACGGCAAGTTTTAACAGAGTGGTGTGGAGCTCGCTCTCAGAGTCCATTACTCAGTGTCTGATATTCTTCTGAGCCCCAGATTACTTTTCCTCCCCACAAGCTGACCATAATACCAGGCTTGTGAAGCCAATGTGGCCTGCAGGGTTTGGTCTGTAACCGCTCAGTGTGCACAAGGATCACGATTAGTGTTTCACAGATCAAGGACTGACACACTCACATTTACTCACCATGCAGTTCAACTCCTCAGCCTACAGTTTATAGTCACTGCAGGCCAACATATACATACAATGTAAACTTGTCTTTCAACATTTATACTGCAATATGTCCATCATACTATTAGAACCTGTAAACTCTATCATAGACTTCAAAGACAGGAAAGAGGAATACGTATCAACAAATGACAAAAAAGTGACCACAGCTGAAGCAAGAAGTGTCAGAATTCAATTCATAAAGGTTAATTTTGTGTATAAATAAGACCAGGTGGTAAACACTGGTGGACAAGTTCTTAAAATTTACCAAAAACTCACACCACCTGCCAAGAAACCAAGTTGACATCTATGGTTACCCCTAAAATTTACCTCCAAAAAACCTGAAATTCTGCTTTGCAATTCCCCATTACAAAGAAAAGCATCCATCCTTTTTGATAAATTATGAAGTATTTAGCATCATAGTTAGTCAGCATGAGTGTCCACTGCACCTAACTGAGCATCCTCACTTGTAAAATGACTTATAAGACTTTGTTTTTTTTTCATGAAATGTCAGTTTTTTCACTGTCCTGTTTCTCTGGTTGGGTGATTAGCCCTTCACTGTCTGGCCCTTTTTAAAGACAACTACTGTACAAGGATTGGTCTCTTGGCAAGTGTGTGTATGTGTGTGTGTGTGTGCTGTGTATGTGAGGGTGTGTTTTCTGAGGTTTGGAATGATTTACACAACCCCACACTCGATTAATTCCAGTATGACAGCACAAACCTGCCTGTGTGTACACATGCTGGTCTGAGGTATTAGGCTGACAGAGGCGCACAGACAGAACAGTGTTGACTTACTAATAGATGGAGCTCTCTCTCTCTCTCTCTCTCTGCCTATTTAAACACACACACACTTCACATTTGTGTTTATGTTTCTCATTGGTTCCATTTATTTAATCTAATGCCAATATGTGCCCAAACACAAAAACTGAGACACAGGAAATCTGTTAAAGCAGTACAACCCTCCTCAGCAAGTCAGCTCATAGCGAAAATATTCTGAACATAAACACTGTTTGTTTGTCTTTATAATCGTGTACCCTTAAAATGTAAGAAACGGCATTAAAACACCATAAAATGACTCAAGATCACGGCTGAAAAGATATCGTTTAAGCTTTTAAAGGATTGGGTCTGTTATTTCAAGTGTTGAAAATCTCCATTCAGACTAAATGTGGAAACACAACACATCTTGAGCTCTTCAAACAGCTTTCCTCATGTGATCAGATTAGGTGTTTTTAGCTAAAGAGCCAATAGCTCTAAATCTAGAGCACCCTTGGTCAGTGAGAGAAAATGATTTTCCAGGAGAGAGTCCAACAATATCAAAACAATCTCCAGGCTGGATTTCCTTTCTGGCACTTAAAGCCCCACTGGAGGATGAGTATCTGGTTTACACATGAGAAAAGGAAGAACTGTAGGATGAGGACTGATAGGTAGACCCTGGTTTGAAAAATGAGCAGTGAGTTTGGAAATTGTATGTGGACAAAGGCAACCAAAAGTCAAGGGTGTATTCTTAGCCTGCCAACTACTCCAGCTAAGACGACGCTCATCCAGTGCTTATATACTCTAGTGCTGATCTTCAGACACCATCTCCTAAGCTTAAGTCATTTTCTTGTCTTTCCATGATGAAACATTTCATCATTCTCAAACTTCTCACCTCTGGTTTTCTGGATTATTTTCTTAGGCTAGCAAAAACTTTCAACCAAACTGTGAAACTGTAGATTTTTGGGGTTACTCCTGTTGGCTCTCTAGTTGAGAATTGGACTAATAGTTTAGAAAAGGAAGCTGGAAAAAAAAAAGGAATTTTCCATTGAGGCAATAAGATAATTGTTTGGCTTGGTGTTGATAATGAAGTTGATAATATAAAATTTGATAAAGCCCCTGTGTCTGTTGGATAAAGCTTGTTTAGCTCGCTTCCAAAACTGGAAAATGGGGCCTTATCTGACTGTGTCCACCAATAAATCTGGTTCAGCTCAAGGATTCTGCCTGTAAAAAAAAAACCCTTTTCTTTTGCTAAGTGCTGTCTCTCTAAATAATGTCTAGATCCTTGATGACTATTATAACGGGACAAAGGTATTAAAATCAAACATGACACAAAAGCCTCAGAAAGTACCAATCTGAAGTATAAAATCACTGTGTCCTGCAGTCACCCCCAGAATGCCGACCACTGAAGCTACATCCTGACCTCACTCTCCCATGTGGTCCAAATAGCTGACCAATTAACAGCAGCTTAACTCCTGCTTCCAAACACCTATCTCTCTCTCTCTCTCTCTCTCTCTCTCCAGCACACACAAACACACACACATGCACACAAAGGTAACAGACAAGCAGATCCAGTCACTTGCACTGAGTACCTTGCACACACACACACGCACACACAGATACTCATTAACAAAGGCTTAGGATTGCGGAGTGTGTACCCCCAGCAAAGTGTAGCATAGTCTGACTGGCTGGCCCCCCACAGAGGGAGAATACACCTCTGGTCACCTGATACCTCTGCCGCTCTGAGCCTGGATCAGCTAAGTCCACAGCAGGCTGTCAGTCAGTTACAGATACTGGCCTGAATGACATTAAACTCTGAGGAGTGTTAACAGGGGAGTGTTACCTTTAAAACACCCCAGGTATTTCATTTTAAAATAAATCTGCAGAGAAGTTAAGGTTTGAATTTTTTAAAAGATGCACATCCAGATGCTCTTAACACTGACTGCTTTCAGTGTAGCATCTTAACAAATCTATCTCACCACTAGGTGCCACCACTGGCTTCAACTCAGACCACACAGCTCTGAAAATTTCATCCCAACATGGTCTAAATATTCAGTGTTTAGACTTTTCTCCTTTTAAGATATTCAATGCATTTGAAATAAAAGTCAGGATACCATAACAAGGAGCATTGTTCAAAGTATTATACATGAAAAAATTGGCTGAAATGAAAAAGACAAAGAATACCACTCCAAAGTTTGTTTAAAAAGAAGGTTTATGTCTGCGGTGTGGTCTGAATATGAGAAATGTCTTTCTTGGTCACCAGTCTTGTGTTGTGGCTTCACTTTGTAATGTCTCAGTGGGTTTGGGCTGTGGTCAGTCAACACTGATGTGATACTGAAGAGCTGCATGAAAGGACTCAGAGGAGTGAGCTCGTAAAGAGAAAGGAAAAAGAGCAGACAGACCGAGAGAGAAGGAGAGAGACCACCTGAGTGACAAGCAACAGCTGAGCTCACACATCTGGAAACCAAAACGCAACCTTCCATTAAGTGCGTCTTTACGCACAGACACTTTCCAAGCTGAAATCCCCCAGACTTAACCACAGATTCCCTTTTCTCTCCTACTTGAGCGTAAATGTGTCTGTGAGCCTCAACTTTCAGCTTTCTCCTCACTTTTGAGTTTCTTGCTCGGTCAAAATAAAGAGCTGATTCGTTTACACTTCTTTACCTTAATGCTTGAAACGTGCTTCTTTAAACTTGATCTTAAGTAATTGTTTTCTATGACCTCAGACGTAATAAAACTAGGAAAAAAAGAAAAGACAAAATGGTTGATTGTGAAAATAAGAAAGCTCGGAATATTTCGCTCCCCAAACTTGGCACTTACCTCTCAGTTGCGGCAACTTGGTCCGGGTTCGAGTTTGAATATTCCGTTTTATTGCAGTATAAAATCACGACCTCACGACTGTGGAGGCATCCGGGCGCAGTGCATCCAGAATCTCAATTCGGTGCTTTTTGGAATCCTTAATAAGCTCTGTGGAAGTATTTTTCAGTGCATGATCGTGGGCATAGAGTGCGAAGGGGAGAGTGTTGAGGACGCAAACCAGGGTTCAGCTCAGCGCAGCTCTGGCATCAAGTTAAAGCGTCGAGAAATGACATTAACGCTGCTCCGCGTCTATTGGCTCAAACACGAGGCTCCCCCGCCTCCTCCCTGCCTCCGCCACACACACAAAACACACTTTCAAACACACACACACACACACACGGAGCAACTCTCCTCCTCATACAAGAACGCATAGTGTGAATACCCATGGCTTACAGATGCGAGTCAACACTGTCTATTTTGCGCACAGATAAGAGGTTTCCATTAGTAAAGATGTGTTAAAAATACAATCAAGTGTGATAAGGTCGGTGTAAAGTCATTAGTGGCTGCCATAGAGACTCTACATGTGGTCACCGGAGTACAGCAGCAATTATGCAACAAAATGTTCTCTGTGTCCACCTCTGAAGAGTTTTACATACAATCATACATTTGATGGGCTGCGATGAAATGCTTATTTATAAGAAAACTTAGTTCCTTTTATTCACTTACTCAATGAGCCAATACTTAAGTGTAATCTGCTGTCATAAGCCCAAAACCCCTGAAAACATCACTAGTAGGGATGAACGAATCTGCTTTTTCCCCCTCCGACACTGATACAGATATCTACAGTTTAGTGTGAGCCGACACGATCCAATTCTGATACAGAAAAGCCACGCTGAATTACCTTTTGTTGTAACCTAAAGTTTTACCACTGCCCCTCAGGACGTTTACTGTGCAGGTATTGCAAGTGGCCATCGAGCTTGTAGGCTGAGGTTCACGATAGCAGATCCCTTTGCTCGCTCCATGTTGAAAACAATGCAGGCATCCTCTCAGCGTGTTTACTTGTAGATGCCACTCACAGCGCATAGCATAGAGTTGGACTGAATGGATCGGCCCCTATGCATCGGGCTCATTGTCATGATACCCGATCTAGAATTTTCTTCAGTATCAGGACCAATACCAATATCAAATATTGGATTGGTGCATCCTTAATCACTAGTTGTTGAGGTGTGCAAACAGCCAGAATTTTACCTGATCTTTACACGGACTTTCCCCAGCTTGCCCCATAGTAAAATTTCCACAAGAAGTCAAGGTGAGCCCAAAATATTTAGAAAGATTACTTGGTGGCCATAAGAAAGAGTGGAAAGTTTTAGATGTTTGGATCTGGAAGACTGACATGGCACAACAAACAAAAACCTAAATACTGATGAAAGAGATCTCCAAGATGAGAACAGTCAGCCTGGCTGGGCCATCCAGTTGTGTGAATCACTTGCCGTTCCTTCTCACAACAGTCTGGACTTCGGCCAATTGGGAGCCCTAAAAGTGGGCGGGAGTACTTTCCTTGATAGACAGACTACTGTAACCAATCACCGTAACCAAACATCTGACGTCATCACAGTGCGCAACTGTGTTCCCTGCTGGGCTCTCAAGCATCAAGTAAAGGTTTGGTAATATTTCAACATGTGTGAGCAAAGAATGTCTTTTACGTCTTCTTCTGCGGATATGAACGATTTCTGCCGACTTTGCAAAGTCAACTGCAGAATTAACGGCGTTCTGAATGAATGGCGCTTTGAAAAGTCCCGCAGCATGTGTTAGACGTCACCATCTACACATGGACCAATCAGGGGCTGCCTTTCCCTGTTGTCAGGGGAACAGTGGAAACACAGTCACTGATTGGCCTGGTTATTTTCTGATTTCTAATACATGCTCCCAATTGGCCGAAGTCCAGACTGTTGTGGGAAGGAACGGCAAGTGATTCACGCAACTGGATGGCCCAGCCAGGCTGGAGAACAGTGAGCAATGAATTAACAATAATACAAATGCAAACACTATTGGCTTCTAAAAGTAATTTGTTATCCTCCACCAGATTTGAGGATGTGCAAGAAATAGATTTAAAACAATATCTGACCAACATAAATAAAAACACGACACCTTAAAAACAGCTCTATTGCTTTTACTGGCACATCCTTGGATCTGTCCACCCAAGGAACTTGTGCATTCAGGGACTACATACAGATTTTCAGAAAAGAATAGTCCGTCTGACTTGTCTTAAACACAAATGGAATAAGTATCTCGCTTTGAGGCAAACTGTAAAAGTGGCAGGAAGTCTTTATATGGACGGCTATTCCATTACTTAATGCAACTTTATTTGGAAATCATAGACTGTAACATGGATATAGTCCCGGTGATGTCACCCATTGGTTTCTGAAGAGAGTTTAAAAGCCAAACAAGGACAGTCTCTGTTTTAGAAACGCTGACTCTGTTTAACTTTCATCCATATGGTTTATTTTGCTGCAATAATGGGAATTTTAACATGAGTGTAAAAGGGGATTCCTTGGGCTTTGGCATCCAACTTAAGTGGAAATATTGGCTTCATTTTTTAGCCTCAGAGGTTACTGCATGATAACAAACACAGCAGTCCTGTTAACACTTATACTTTAACTTCCTGCTTCCACAGTTCCAAAGAAACTGAAAACCATATTTACTTGAACAATTAATCCCCAATGTTTACAAAGAGCTTTATATGCCAACTTTGGTACACAAATTGGAATTGATACTTGATGTTTAGAGTTTGACAACACTGAAGCTTTAATATGTTGACCGAAAAATCTTAATAAAAGGTAACATTTGCTGAATCTGGCCAGTTAAACACAAGCCCATCCAAGAAATTTGTGTCATAGTTTAATGAAAACAGTAAGAAATATCATACTTACACTCTGTTTCTCTGGGGTAACTATTTTTAACACAAGCATGGATAAACATTGAGTGAAATAAGAGTCTTCGTGAGTGTAGCTTAGCATTTGGACTGAGTTTGAAGTCTCAGCTTTGGAGTCGGGGGAGAGAGAGGAGAAGCTGTTTGAATGTCCATGAAGTTGGCAGCGGGACAGACAGGGCAGGTCAAACAGTATGGCTTATTGTCCCTGCTAGCCGGCCAGGCAGCCCACACAGCAAGGGACCCATGGACGCCCTCATTCACCCTGCTGGCTGCTGCTCTGACAACAACTGACAGCATGATTTACAACTTCATTTCACATTTTACATTAAAGTCTTTCAGCTAATATCCAAAGGGAGAGTAAAGTGGTCGAATAAGTGGTGGAACAGCTGGAAGGAACCTGGCAACAACTATGATGAAATAAATGAGGCAAAATATCCAAGAAAAACTCTAAGAAACTACCAGTTTTTGTCTGATCAAACTTCTATTTCCACATCTCGATTTATCCTCCGTGCAAAACAAACACACACACACACACACACACACACAGTTGCTCAACTCTATAATAGGGAATCAAATCATCCTTTTTATCTCTTCCTGACCATTACGTTCAAATAGAGCCGGCCTCTGTGCTCTACCTCCGCTCTTTGTGCTCGCACACAGACATCTGTAACATTAAGCCTATTTACAGCAGACACAGACAGAGCGAGAGGGAGAGAGGGGTATAAAAGGTAAGCCTATAGGCCTACACATACAGCCAGAGAGGAAGCTAAGGATCAGTGCAGTGTGGTGAGCACAAAAGGGGCCTCTGGGTTAGTAAATCCAGCCCCATCACCTTTTTTTTTTGTACGTGGAAACACGGCACGGCTGAAAGTGTCTGAGCGGCACGTTGTTCATCTCTGATCCCGTCTTTTAACTCCACCAGTTTTCCTCCTCCTTCTCCGCGTCTTTTCTTTATGAGCGCTGCTTTGAAAACAATCCAGATTGATGTGGGTCTGTGTGCTTTGTGATGGCAGCGAGAGCGATGAATGGCAAACTGCTGCGTAAAGAGGTTATCTTTCCATCAGAGTATCTGGTTCTTGGAAGGCGTGTTAGCAGAACTACACTGGCAATGGGTGGCCTTGTTAGTTATTCCAGGTTTTTTTGTAGCATCTATTGGGAAATCAAGTTTGCACTGTTGCTTTTCTGCTCTTGTTCAGTGAACTAATCATAGGACTGATCTCAAAGTTCATACTGGGTCATTACAATATTTTCAGTCATATGGCAAAATGTAAATGTACCCAAAGAATAATTCTACAAACTCCCAGTAAAACAGCCAGCAGTGGTGGTTAGGATGACTTCTTACAGGCAAAAACCACAGCCAATACCAGATTTATTATTGTACAGCCATCTGCCTCCATCAGCCAATGTTCAATCACTCAGACTGTGTTGTTAATGATGTTTTAATAACTGCACAAGAGAGTCACTGAGTCTTGTGATGACCAATTTATTGCAAAAACTCAAAAAAGTCATAAGCACAACTCCACTGAGCGTTAAAATGATTATAATTAAGCTAGCAGGGGAAATAGTCTTAGTTCATCAGTGCAATATGCTGCCAATAATCACTCTCCTTTCCTGGTTGTGACCCACCGGGCCCCTTTTCTCCGTGACCCTGTATAACCCAACTCCAAAACCTCCACACCCCCTTTGTGCGAATGAGGTAAGTGGTTCCAGATTTGGCCTTAAGGAAAACTGTCAATCAGGCTGTGGGAATCTGGGCTTTGCTATTTTGTAATGGTTTGGTCTCCCAGAAAACATCATCAAGAGGAGACAGTGAAGTGGAAAAGTGTTTGAATCATCCTTAAACTTCCCTGCTGAGCATCTCGATCAAAATAAACCAAGGACTGAGAGTCCTCCTCTCTGAGACAAAAACAGACTTTTATTCTGAAAGGTTTTATTTGTGTTTAAAACCAAGGCGTATGATAACAAAGTCTGTCCGCTCACTCACCACTACTCATACTCCTGATTTACCTGTGTCTCTCTCCTCTTTTGTTTGTTTATCTCCACATAACATCTCTGTTACTACAGGCAGAGCTGGTTAGAGAGCTGGAGGTGTCCTGTTATCACTAAGCTGCTATCAGTCACATGAGCTCAGGAAAGGTTGTATTACTTACCAAAAGGATCTACATTTACAGCGACTCTTGTAGATTTATCAATTTTATAGTCATGACCATAAATAAAAATGTAGATGATCAGTAACAGTGAAGAATCTTGTTGCATGTATTCATTACAGTCCAGCATGTGCTTTAAAGCTGTAAGGAATTCTTGATAAATTACAAAATGCACTGAAATGAACAGCGCTGCATCTCTGTGACGTACAAAAGCGAATAAGTCCACTGACGACAAGACAGACTGCTTCTATAATGTACCCTATTGTCTATGTTCACACATAAGAAGCACCGGATTGTAATACGCATTGGCGCATTGATTGGTTTATTGTTGGTAGTGCGAACTCCGGGCCCAGACTGCTTTACATGAATGCACTTCTAGTTTTGACATTACAGTCAGGCAGTCTTGTAGACTGCTCAGGGGTCCTGTTACGGGGCCGATCAGGTAGTAACACAGCGCACCGTAATGCTCTGAATATCCACTGACCAGATCGGCTTTGTTGCTTACCAAAGTGTACTTACACATAGACAGATTTCTGAGCGCATTGAATTGGTCAGTAAGCACAACAAGTAATCATACATAAGGCCCGCTGGATTATAAGGCGCACTGTCAATTTTTGAGAAAATATAAGGATTTTAAGTGCACCTTATAGTCCAAAAAATATGATAATGCTTCAATTCCTGAAACTGCTATGAGGGGGTCAGTCCACTTAAAAAAAAAAATCTTCCACAGCAAATATTCATGTAAGTGAGAAATTTCACCGCCAAGAGACAACAGGAGGACATTTTTTTGTCAATTAAGATGACTCTAACAAGGATGAGATGAAAGCAGAAATACCACCTTGTCCACAGGGGGCACCAAAGTCAATCCAGGTAAAAGGTTCCTCATAGGAGCTTTAATGATGAGTCATAAATACCCATTTGCAGATGCAGCTACTATATATATATGTTAATTATTTAATGTCACCAGCATTGTTGAGTCTAGTGGTATTATATGGTTAAAAGGACAGTCCCATCATGTATGTAAAATCCAAACAATAAAGACCTGATCGAGGTCCCTTCATCCACAGCTATCAGACCTCTTGAATCCAAAGTTATACACTGCTTTCTCTGTCAGCAGGTCACACATTACGCATAGGAAAAATATTTAAAGAAGTGATTTCAGAAAGTAGAGTCCAGTTTTTCTTGCAAGAGTACCAGCATGAGTCATTTTTAAGAGGAATAACTCAGAATGACAAGTGGACCTTCAAGGGTGAGATGTGGTGTGACACAAGAGAGGCTTAGCCCACTAATTAAACTAATTCAGGTATTTTTATGAGAGCAAAGGGTCCGAGCGGATGGAGTGGAACGTGGTTTTTCCTCATTTCTGGAATTCCTGCCACCTGTGAGTGGTAATTGTCGAATGAGGTAAATCAACAGTCGATGCCCCCCTGCAGGGACACTCACATACACACATACGGATGGACAAAGTTTCCTGACTCAGTGCTGCGGTGTTTTTTCAGACAGGTGTGTGACAGCGAGTTAGTGCTCTGGTTAAAAGTTAATCCCATTAAGTGGATGTGCTGTCTGTTGCTCAAGGCACATCCAGTCCCTGCACACACAACAACTCCTACGGTGATACCACTCAAACTCCACTAATTAGGCTAAGGACGTTAAGGACATCCGGCGTGCTACCTCCAACCTGTGCAAGACCTCCAGCAGTTAAGCCTCCATTGCTGGCATACCTGAGCAGTTTGTCAGACACTTGAACCCCTGAGAGCCTGGCTGCTTAACTCTTGAGTCTCTGACCATATAAGGATGGGTGGTCGTTAGGCTCAACTCCAATGGATGGAAGTCATCATGTCGCTGCCTGCAGCTTCCTGCTGTGTCCTCACTCCTGAACACAATTACTGGACATGTCACTCACTGCGTGGCCAAAAGAGCAGCACTTGACTGATATATCGGACGTAATGACAGCCCTTGAGCATGGTGATGAACAGGGCGTACTTGTCAAAGGTGCACGAATTTTGAGGCCAATTACTGATGCCTCTTGTAGTTGATGTATAAATGTTTCCAAAAGGAGTGAAAAAAGTTGTAAACCCTTTAAGATTTTTAGTCTTTCACCTCATTGTTATGATGATGAAAATCTGACTATAAATATAACAACAGTGAGGAATCTGTAAATAGATCTTCTGATAAAGATAGAACCAACCTCGCCACAAAAGGGGTTTCAGTTTCTCCACTGGAAGCCACATTTATTGATATTTGCCACTGTATCTGGAGTCAAGAGTCTAACCTTGAACACCACATAAAGTCAGGAAACACTTAAACTAGTGCTACAACTGCAGAGAAACCTTAACCGTAGCCACATCTGCAAGGTAACACTTGACTGTGGAGTGGAGTTTCTCCCCTCAGGGCTGATCTGTAAGACGGTATAACCCCAAACTCAGTTTCGGTGTTCATCCTGTAACTCAAGATTTTGGGTTCTGCTGTTTTGGGTGAGTCGTTGGGGCAGTTTTTTTTCCACTTGCTTGATACCTGTCTCTGCAGTTGGTACAGACAGTAGTCTTTGTCATTATTTGTGTACAGTGCCAAAAAGGCATCACATGATCATGCAAGACATAGAAATTTGTTTACAATTATGTTTGTCATCTTCAGTTCATACTGAGCTTTAGCCATAGCAGGATCAAAACAATGTCTATATATGGACAAACTCTGCTTTACATCTCTATCTAAAGATCTTAAAGTGATTACCTCACCCTTTAAGTTAATGCTAAACCTCTCTTATATGGCATTGACTAATCTTTAAGCCTTGGCTTACTCGAAGACCTCCATATGAGCAACTCTCTGAGGCTGCAAAACAAAGCAGTATATTTTAAATGGATGTAATGCTGGATGGGTTTTAAAGCAGCAATCTTTTCTTTTAATGGCGTGAGATGTAAAGTATGTTTATATTCAGCCAAACTAAGAAAGGATTATCAAAAGAAAATGTAATGTGAAAACCACAACGAGACCATCACTCATTGTAAAGCTTACTGACTTCCATAATATTCTTTGTTTCAACACTGCTTATGAGAAGGAGCTCCTCTGGGTACACACTCGAATCTGTGTGTGTGTCTGAGAGTGCAGGGGGGGGGTTAAACAAATGAGCCTTTTTTGCTTTGCACTTACCGAGGCAAGCTTAAAAGCAAACATAAGGCATTCAGGCTAGTTGAAAACACACACATGCATGCATGCAGGCCGAGCAGATAGAATGACAAGAGGGGACCTCACTGGTATGTGTCGGTCTAATAAAGGAAGTAACCTGTCAACTGTGCGTGATATCACATCACCGATCTTCAACATTCATAGCTACTCGGGCTCCCTGAAGGCTTTTATTTGATTTTATGTGCGTTTTGTGTAGTCTGTAAAGATGGGGGAGGCTTTTCCTACCTGTCCACCTTTTGTGCATTCGTTTTCAAGCCAACTTTTTTGTCCTCCTCCTCAAGATTCTGGCTCCAGGGAGGAAGTGTGTGACATGCGTAGCTCCTGGCCTACACTGAAGAATGTAACGCACAGAACACATATGAACACACACGCATGCAAAAAAAAAAAAAGGGAAAAAATCCAAGGGATATGTCAGCCAAGGGCAAGAGTGGAGATCAGAGGGAGGGTGAAAGAGAGTGAGGAAGGATGGAAGAGGAGGATAGAGGGACCCAAAGAGGGGGAAAGGAAAGGAGAGGATAAGAAAGACCTTGGCTTGCACTCTCGCCTTGGGAGGCCAGGGAGAACAAATGACTTTGACAGTCCAGAAATGAATTTTCCTGCCGTTGTTACAACTGCAGCCAAGTACGTAAAAGCCTCCCAACAGTCTCCAGACCGCAGCAGGTCAAAGGCAGATAAAATATGAGAAAAATACTTTGTTTTAAAGGTCTTTGAGGTTAGCTAACTGTGGTGTCCCAGGAGAGCGCGGGCCTTTACGTTCCAGATGAAGTGTTCGGTTCAACAGTGTAGTTTTGGAACGGTTCAATACCTCCTCACTAACAGCATTATTATTTATACATCAAACCCCCGACTGTGCTCTGTGTGATTCTTTGGTTAAGGTTACCAGGCCAGCATCGTGATGTAGAGTTTAAACTTCAACCAGAGCAAGCTAGCCTAGGGTGACCAAACATCTTCTTTTACCCGGACATGTCCTCTTTTTGGGGGGCTGTCTGGGCTTGTCCGGCCTAGTCCTGGGAAGTTTATAAAATCCTATAAATGCCCGCGGTCTTGTACATAAGTCTCGATTTTGTGTCACGTGGAAACACTGAGTTAGAAGCACGTAAAAGACACTTGATCTGACCCAAAAAACTTTGTGTGACTCCTTGACTCTGCCCCCATGTAGTCGTGTCCTTTTTTGGGGAGGTCAAAATATGGTCACCCTAAGCTAGCCTCACTTGGGCAAAACAATAAAATGATAAAGATCAATTTTACAGATCAGTCAAGAGAGATTTAGTGTGATTATATTTGAGCTGTATGAGAGTGGAACTTTGTCGCCTTTAGACTTGGTCTTTTTGCTAGCTTGAATCACCTAAGTCGTTGCTAGCTAAATGTTTTTCATGCGTCTTGCCTTTTTTTGTCAACTAGGCCATTGTTGGCTAACTGTTTTCCCATGTCTCATGACTTTTTTGTTAACTTTACCCCACCAACTCAATGTTTTCTAGGCTTTTTTCTGATTAAGCTATTGCTAGCTGTAGCTGTGTTTACCCCTCTCTTAGTCTTGTTTTTACCTTAACTCCCCAACAGACTACTTTTTCTTAAGCGTTAAACTGTTTCCTGCTTATTCCTGTGCCAACTGTTTTGGGCCATTTTCATATTACAAATATTAAGGTGAATTTAATCATCCAGTCAAACTTTTAACAGGAAAAGCAAATATGTGCAGGGTACTCCCTGAAATATTTGAGTAACGACAGCTTTGTGGGTGGTCAGAAAATAATATGTTCACACTCCTAACACCTCTGGTCGGTGTCATTCTTTCAGCCATGTGGTCAGGGGCAAAGCAGCTCTCCTCTCTGCAGATGTAACGTTAGAGCGATCTATTTTTCAAAGCTGTCTCATATCTTTCTTTGCACATAAACCCACAGGCTTAAGAGGTGAGAACCTGTCTCAGATAAGAAAGTGAAACTCAATGAAACCCAATGAGAAACACATGTTAAGCACATGGACAGGCTCTCTGATGTACAAAGGAGACCTCTTATCCGCTCATAGCTGTGTTATGTTTCAGATGATATATGTACAGAGTGTATACACAGGGAGGTTATGATATATACACTGATGATGCAATGCTGTATTTTATGCCCTTCCAACCAACATCAACCGGTGAAATGTGCTCTGTATGGCTTTAACACATTCTCACTGCCCTTTCCAGCAGAAAACCAGCTTCGACAGGCTCAAGACAGAAAACAAGAGCAGATTTTGGCCAGATAATGCGCTCATTTTTTCCTTTGAGAAGAAACAATCCGCTCTTTGGCAACAAAGAGTGTGTCAGATAATGCAAATATATGATTGGTACAGAGCCCAGTGAAATTAAGTCTATTGTTCGTAGTTTAAAATCTCTCCAGAAAAAGTCATATGTTCCAAATCTTTAATGAATAGAAAATGCATCATGACAACAATCTTATTAGAGCTCCAGTGCTTATTGTTGTTGAACACTGCGATTCGATAATGTAATGCTCAGAATTGGTCTGTTTCCATCCCCAGCAAAGGCCCTGTTATGAAACATAATCCAGATAAAGAAAAAGGACTCAGTGATTTCTTTCATCCGGACAATCACGTTAACACGAGTGGACGTCCACTCTCAAAGTTCCATTAGTCATAAAATAATCAAAGAACTTGGATCAGAGCTTCAAAAACAGTTGTCAGATGTATTCATGTATTTCTATGCCAAAGCTGCCTTAAACATTGAGTTTGGATAAATATAAAGAATTACTCAGAATTAGTAACTATTATTTGATTAGATAGGACACATGCAAGGGTCATTAGAAATAGTTTTGTCCATACATAATGTTTTGGGGAAAACAATGTTCAGCCAACATCTTTACTTCCAATAATACTGTTTCCCTTTGTTTTGAAATATTTAAACAGTGCATGAAATTACTGGTGGAGAAATCTGAATAAAATTTAACTCTGGCTACTAATGATCAAAGGTTAAACGTCATGTCCCAGAATACTTTTGGGCAACAACGATGGATAACCGATACTGTATATCCTAGGTACAGAACTGAAGGCAAAGTTATTCAGACACCCTTCAAAATAATAAAATGTTACCTTAGGTTAAAATGAAGACTAATATGGGGGAATGGCGAGTCTTGGTCGTCTTCAAAGCTTACAGATAGACTCATTGTACTTAGTTTTATTTTCAAAAGGGTGTAAGTGACACTTCCATTGAGGGCTGTTGCAATATACCAGTGTTAACAATGAAGAAAAAAGATTGATAATGTGCAAAAAAATAAACATATGATTATACCATGACTTCATAGTAGTGGTCCCTATGCTGGCTGCCATACATGAAACAGTGGATATACAAAGAAGAGGTAGCAGACTGCTAGCGAGGTAGCTATAGCAACCCCAAGAGATGATTCAGCACTTTTAAAGCTTATGCTCAAGGTTTATTGTGAGTCATATATAGTTTGTGTCTCTTCAAGTGAAAGTTTATATTTTCTTACTGCTCTTTTAGCTTTTTTAATTCAGTTTTCTCCAACTTGCAATCTCCCAGAACTTCAAATTAAAAGTTTGAGGGGAAATAAACCAACGCAAAACTGAAAAATACCAAGTTGAAAGCACAATGAACAATTGTTTAATGAGGCAATAACCTCCCCAAAGAAGTATTGACTACAGGGCTGATGACAAATCATACATTTAAATAATATAAAAAATATTTGATGATGTGTGAGGTAATTGTGTGTTTTAGCTAAGTTTATGAAGTGATATGTTGCCCCACCCTTGTCTTGACTAACTGTGTTGTTTTATTATCAAGTTTCCCATAAAATATTTGTGTTTTTCTGGACAAAAAGTGTTTTTTAAGGTTGCCCAAAGGGTTTTTGAAAATGTCTATCCCCTTACAAAAGATGACAGTGGGATCACAGAGCAAAGAGAAATCTTCAGCTGTAAAACTTGCAGATAGCCTGCAGTCTTCACTTGATGTTCAGTCACAATCTTCTCAGGTCAAACTGTATTAATACATTCAACATGTGTTCAGTGTTTGCATGTGCATGTGTGTCCACAGGCACTGGAGGTTCATCTGCGCAACACGTGCTGGGGCGGCTCTGTCGTCACCTTCGTGAAAAGCAGAAGACGGAGGAAGAAAAGCAACGAGAAGGAGGGCAGGAAGGGAGACAGATGGAGGAATATCAGGGGAGAGGAGAGCTATAAAAGGAGGAAAGACAGGGTACATGCAGGATATAGGGAATATGGGTGGGACAGAGAGGATCCAAAAGGAGGGGTTTAACCTCTCCAGGGGTGGATGTGAGAAAGCTCTCCCTGTAGGGTCCGGACCCTGTGATAGAAATCTTGGCTCCTATCCAGTGAACATGCCTCTTCTGTGCCAGGGCCATCTATCATTCTGTCTCTGAAACTTTCTCCCTCCTCTTTTGCCATGTTTCTCATCCATCTCTCAGAACTATTGAAAGCAGCACTGAGCCAAGTCCGGACACTCTCATAATCAGACTGTGTATCACTTGTTTGCCAACTGCAATAAATGGACAAGGATTTGTTTTAGTTTGGAGACCCCTGGAGGGACATATCAACAAATAATGGATTAAAACAGGTAAACACTTGAACACTTGGCAGGGAGACTTCAGATGATTCAACGGTATGAGGGGGGACAGTTTCCACAACTGATTTTTATGAGCAAAAAAATATAGAAACACATTGTAAAGAGGGCAAATATTTCATTTAAACATTTCTAAGTGAATCCTAAAAACATGGAGCATTCAAATATAGGTGGTGTCATACCAAAAGATGTTTACTTTCCCTATTTTTATTCTGAGAATCTGTTAAACACTATTCAGACTCTTGGTTCTCAAATGAGTTCAAGCAGCAACCTCTGATGTTCAGAAATTCAGCTGACACGAAAATGCAAAAACATGCAGTTCCTAAATAATCCACTTCAGGCTGTGTCCACAAGCAGAGAGGCCCAAATAGATCTCATTTTGACAGGCCTGTTTTTACACCAGGTGAAACATGTCGCCTGATAAGGAATAATTTGGGTCTGGTTCTCTCGACCAGTTTTCTAGGTTCAACTAAGATTAGCTTGAGTCTGCGTTTACGTTTGGGTGCCTCCAGTGTCGGGCTCCAAAATGTCTCCTCATAAAACCCGTGAGTTGCATTTTTAAGGCTATGCTCTTGTTCAGTTCTCTGGATGATTCCTAAATGTAGGTTGCAGAGCCATTTTCAGTGGGTCCTGGATGTGTTGTGCTTTTATTTTGAAGGGCATGATGCATTGTGCTTGCAAAAGTAGAGTAGCTTTGTTCGCATGTCGACAAAGTAGAAGGCTGAAGTGGACCTTGATGACACCCACCAAATGAAGAAATAGTAAATGTTCTACTGTACCAAAAATCCATGTAATTTGAGGTTGTTTAACAAAAGAATTTTCACCACAGTTCTCCAGCCAACTCTTGAGGATGTTAAAGCCTCTTGGAGCTCCTTCAGTCTGACTGAAACTGGACTTTTAAAACACGTAAACACATTAGTCTGATTGTTTCCATCCAAGCAACCTGAGAGGCAAGAACAGAGCTGATGCCGAGAAAGATCCTCTTAGCTGAACTTACAAAACATATCTGCTTAATGACATTAATTTGAGCTAAATTGCCAAGATGGCTGCTGGTGGGATCTAAGATTGAAATATAGCAGACTGCTTAATGCCTCATTTGCTCTCCGCATTTATTATTTTCTGCATTTACCCGGCAAAACATTTAACTGTTGGATTCTCCTGGTGCTTAAAACAGGAACCAGAACATTTTAGACACCAAAATGTTGCTGCACACGCAAAGGTTCTGCATTTTAGGTAATTCAGTGAATAAAAACTGAGGGGTAGATTTGTGAGCATGATAGTATTATCCTTGTTTCAGGGTTTCATCTTATTCAGGCCAAGGTGTTTATGCTGAAGAAGCCCGGTTATTCATAATCCTGTTTACACGATTCAGTCCAAGTTTCTGATTGTCTGTGTACAGCTGTGTCCTCATTTGTTACAGTCTTGGCCTCTCAGTTCTGTATCCAGGTTCCTGAGAATGTTCAAAAACTAGATGAGGTGTTTACATGCCGCAGTATTCTGGTTTCTACAAGTCCTGAAAGTAACATAAAGGTTTGTTAAACATGTTAACATGCACACCATACAACTGGAACAGCACTGTCTCCTCAGTTGTTATAAGTTGCCCTGCTGCAGCTTATATTTATTTGATATGAGGAAGCAGGAGCATGGGTTCTCTTTGCTGGCTCTGCTGCTTAAACACACCTGCATGCAATCACCACTACCACTGCACTCACCTGACTCTCATCAGGCCAATGAAACTTGGAGATTATATATATACCCCGGCTCTTTATTTACTCTTTATTTGGTTGTTGTTGCTGCCTTAGAGGTTGCTTAAGCCCTGGGCCTGACGGTATTTTCTCTGTTTCCACTTACAGTGTACAATGCCTTGAGTTTTTGCATCAAAAAGACCAGTTTGCCTCCGTACTGCCTCTGAGTTTGAAAATGGGGCTTCACAAAATCCCATTTAAAGATAAAATTCAGTCAAATGTGTTAAAAAAGTTACAAAAAGGATAGGCAGTGAAATATCCAAGTCTAAATAGTTACAGGTCAATAATCACTTTCAAACATCTAGTAAACTCTAGCAGAGTAAGAACTCAGTCAGAGTTTTAATGATCTGTAGTTAATGGCTAAGTGTGTCACTGATGTAACATTGCACCTGCCTCTAATCTGCTGGGACTGCTGCTGGGTGTAAAATAACACAATCACAGGTGGACTCCTGTGTGTGTGGAGGAGAAAAAGAGTGATAATCATGGTGGATGAGTGATCCTATTAAGTGAAGAAGCAACCCACGGGAACCTCGTATGTTGTTTACAACTTGATTGTCTCAGCAGAGGGATCATAAATAATTGTTATGAGGACTTAATCCTGAAGGATAATGTTGTTTTCATTTGTAGTGAAGATGCTCTGAAAAGAGGCCATCACTGTGATTTACAGTGGATGAGGAAAACACTCAAAGTGGGAGTGAATTCTTGGCTTGCAATGGCAACAAATGGATGCAGCACAGGGTGAACTTGTGACTTGTATGTTACAGGACCGTCAGTTTGACCATTTGTTCACCTTGTTAATGTATCTTATATGATTTAAATTTTTTTTTTTGAGAGACTGGTTAAAAGTGGGATGTTTTCATTCAGAAAAATGACCTTGTTGACTTCCAAACTTTAAAGAGTGATGTTTTTAAAAGAGGTGATGCAACACAATGCTAACAAATGATAGTGTTGTGTCGTTCGCGACCGATTTGTTCAAAAGAACCGAATCTTTTAAGTGAACTTACTAAACCAAATCACTTCCTCAAGTTATTTGTTTGTTTCTCACTTCAGTTGAGCTGAAGTGAGAAACAGCATTGCCTGGCCAACAGCCAACGAATGAGGGACCACATGCACCAACGCCTGAAACCGTTGGTGAACGAATCACTCAACTATGGAACGACCCCTAAACTACCCCCTTGTTTTACCACTAAATTGCCACCACAACAACTTGCATACAATAGGACACAGCATGTAACGAGTAGCGCATTAAACCCACAGCATTCTATCATTGCAGCTGTTTGCGAGGGAAGTTCAGTTTGAAATATTCTTAATGTTCAGTGAACGAATCACTCACTGACCCCAATTTACTGAGCAGACCTGATAAATAGCATACCATTGGACAGTACATTTAAAACATCATGACTTATGAACAAGTTCATTTTTACAAACCTGTTTGAATTGAACTGAATCCTGAACCGTTCAGCTGTGTATCAGTTCAGGAGGTCGGAGTCGCAGGCTTCTCCCGCCAAACGCTAAATGATTCAGTGATTTGGTGAACGAATCTTTTTAGTGAACTGATTCTAGTGATTCAGTACACCTAAAAGAACTGCCGTGCCCATCACTAACAAAGGATATGTTGTCTTAGCACCTTTTCTAGTTATATATAGGTTTAGTGTTAGGGCTAGGGTTAGTGGGATGTTTTTATTTACATAACTTAAGAAAATGACCTTGTTGATTTCCAAACTTTTAAGAAGTGATGCAACACAATGTTAACAAATGATAAGTTCTCTTTGCACCTTTTCCAGTTATATATATATTTTACCTTCAAATGCTGTTTTTATCAACATTTTTGGACCCTGTACTGTCACCCAGTAAGTAGCCCAATCCTCATCATATTCAATTCCTGACAATCTGATTTGGTTTTGAAGTTCAGGTGTCCTTTTACTTGATCCATGTTGTTGTCTTACATGTTTTATTTGAGTCCAATGAAGCTCTAAGCTGCCTCAGTACTGCTTTGCCATGCTATGAGCTAGCTGTGCTTTCTTCAGCTGATATTTACTGATTAGCATGTTCACATGAGGGATATTAATCACAACCTCCATCTAATCAAGTCTCTAGATCGTTAATGGGGGCTCTTAATGCAAATGCAGTATTCGAATGCTGACGTTAACAGGCAGGCTCAGACATTTGCATGTGCGCACACATTTATGCATGTGGAGCACCACCACCATAGAGTTCTGCAACCAAGCACGGCATCACCATCTCCTCAAAAATGCAAACAAAAATGATCAGCAGGAGACGTGTTGTTGTCGTCTGCAGGGCTTATTTATTTGTCTGGTCGTGCTTTCTCGGCAGGAATGTATTGTTTGACACTTCTAAGGCCTGATGTTTGGTTGTTCTGGAGCTTGTGCAACTCTTGAGTTTGCAAGGATGAAGAAATAAAAATAAAAAGGAGAATGAAGAAATGGAGAAAACTGACTCAGGGTAAACCTAGAGGTTTGACAAAGTAATTCTTACTTAATCTGCACCTGGTTTCCTCTTTTTCAACCCCTGCAATGTGCGTACACACTACCATTGTGACTGTGATGAAGTGACATACCAGAGTGCTATGCGAAGGGTGCCATGGCTCCTCACTGTGTTCCTGCTAGTGATGACTCACCATCACTGCAGCACCAGGCTGCAGCTTTGGCACCACACACTCAGCCATAACGGCAGCCAACTCCCACTGAGTGTGCGTGTATGTTCAGTGAAAAAAAAAGATAATTTAGACAGAGAGAAAAAGAACAGGAACTGACATAATAAACATTTTTCTACACAACACATCTTTTCTATTCTAAAAGGTGCTTTTTTAAGGAACTTTTCAAGCCGTTTGAAGGAATATAACCATCTGTGTGCAGCAGCAGGAAAACAGGATTCGAGATAAAAACCTGCTGCTGAGATCAATGAGTCTCCAGGGACAAAAGCCATCAGAAGATGCCCCCGCTGATGGATCTTAATTTTATCCCAATGCAGCTCCACCTCCTGGAGCCTTTGGTGTGTGTCTAATTTCAGTTCATTTCCCTCAGAAGTGTTGTCTGGCTCTCAGAGTGAAAAACAAGCTTAAATAAGCCTTTTTCACCGGACGGAATAAAAGTGTCAAAGCAGGAGTGTAGAAATCACTGAAGTTAAGGCAGAAGAAGTGATTGTATTAAAAAAAAAAAGACCTTTATTTATTTAGACACTGGATTTAGTATTACATAAAAGAACAGCTTGAAGCACAGATTGGAAAAAGAGGCAGCAGCAGGACTTAATGATTAATTAACCAGCAGATGACAAGCCTGCAGGAGATACACGGATTACATAAGGTTAGAGATCCCTCTGTCCACACACAAACACACACACACACAGACCCACAGTGTTAATGATGAACTGATGTTGTCTGCAGCGATTGGCACAGAGTGTGTGTGTGACAGAAAGAGTGTTTGCTGAGTTATGTCATGCAAGTGCAGACTTGGTGTTATTCTATCAAATTATGGGCAGGAAGCTTCGCTCACATTTTCACTTCAGTGTGATTGCTCTGAGTAAATTCACATTTTCGAAAAGCTTTCAGAAGGGCTTTTGTTTGTGAGGCAGGTGGCCTTTAAAAAAACATAAGTGGAAATGTGTGATTCTGAGAGCATCTGGACCGACAAAAATGATGATAATCTCTTGGTCTGTGGGATGTGACAGTATCACATTGTAACAAGTGATTTATTCACTGCTTTTGGCATTCCAGTATCATCAGGACACAGCTTTGGGTAATGCTTTACAATAATCATAACTTATGAGTGGTAATTAGACCATATATAAATGGTAAGCAGATAGTTTATTGATAATTAATCATCATTTATAAATAGCATATAGACCATTAATAAATTGTAAATTTTAAAAACCTAACTTTAACTTTACAATAACCGTCTAAATAATGTTTTCAGGTGGTTTATAAACCACTTATTCATCATTTACAAAGTATTACAAACATCAGTTGCAACTTTACAATAACAATCTAAGTAATGTTTATATATGGTTTAAAAACAAAAATATTAACCAGTCACAAAGTGCTAATCATAATTTCATTGCTTGTTGATGGTAAAGTAACCATTAACTTACATTAATAAACTATCTATTTGCCATTTATAATTGGTCTATTTGCTGTTTTTAAATGAATAAACTATCTGTAAGTGTTACCCAGCTTTGCAACAGTACCTGAATGCTACAGCTTTAATGGACACTAAATGCAACATTTAGCCCATTTTACCAATATCAGTCTTCAATATTCTAATAAAGACTGCAGATTATATGTTTTAGGTATAGTTTTGGGGAAAAGGGGTTGAAAATGTTTAAGGCACTGATGGTGAACCTTGCAGGAAATGTGTGGGCACCGCGAGCTAAGTGTGCAGCATTCAAGTCCAAACAAAGATTGTATCATTTTGTATCCTATTGTGTCTTTTATGTCTCATTTTACATATATGAAACAGACAGGGCTTGGCCAGTGATGTCAGCATTGAGCAGCGGTAGTACAGGAGGTAGACAGTCGTCCAATGACTGGAGTGTTGGTGGTTCGTTTCCTCCCTGTCCCGAGTCTGTCCGTTGTGTCCTTGGGAAAGACACTTAACCCACCTTGCTCCCAGTGCATGTCCTCGACTGGTGTATGATTGTGAGTGTTGTGTGGTGGTGGTTGGAGAGGCCGTGGACGGCGCAAACTGGCAGCCCCATTTCCATCAGTCTTCCCCAGGGCAGATGTGACTACTACGATAGTTTACCAATGATGTATCTAATGTAAAGCACTTTGAGGGTCTCTGATAAGGCACTATAAAATCTGGTGCATTATTAGCATTATTTAAAATGTATTAAAGTTAAAGTAATTTTGGAGTATAAATGAGAGAAAAAAAGAGCGTGGATGAAATCCCAGAGTACCCAACCCCACGGACAACTGGAGCCAGTAGAGAGATACTCATACTCAAGTGTGGCTGCATACTGTCATGCAGTTTCTACCACAACACAGACTAATTTACACACGTGCTTCCTCAGCATGCACAGCCAAACCTCCCTGATCTCTAATGAAAGCCTTCATTATGTGTATACGGCCACCACTTAGGGCGTCTTGCAGACTAATGATACCTGTTTCCACCACTCTAAACTCCGACACCAAAGACTCACAATAAATCACTCACTTCTCATTGCACTAATTAATAAAGCCGTGCCAGACTTGGAGACTCTGAGAGGAATTCAATAATGTTCTCAGAAAAACCTTCAAAGTCAGACTCAATTATTAAAATACAAAGCAGCCTCTGAGTTTGTTTTTGCCCACTCAGCTAAGGGGGGAGGGGTAGTTATAGCTCTGCGGGTATTTCTGAATGTGTTTATGCTTGTTAGTGTGTGTGCCTTAGTAAGTTGTGTTAGTGGCTTTGGGGTTCAGGCCGCCAACCCCTCTCAGCGGGAAGGCACTGTTGTAACCACTGGGGTCAAAACACTGTGATCCCAAGGCTGCCAAGAGGTCAAAGGACACGAGCCCTCAGGGGATCCAGCGGAGACACTCCTGGACCTACAAGGTTGATTCAGGAGACAGAACACAAACTTTCCACAATTAGAAATGAATCCCATTAATCCAAGCAGGTTTATTAACTACCAAGTCTGCCACGTAATCAGGGTCCAAAATGCCACTGTGTTTTACCTGTGGGTGGCTGTAAAGGTAGGACACAACGGCATCATGTTTGAAACGATCGCATTTCATTCGAGTATAATTTCAGACGGATGGGGGTTAAGTTACCTCAGAGAAGTGATACAGCTTTCTACTGACCTTCAAATGCCAAATTAGAGATCACAAACAAAGCTACTTTATGGGCATCATGTGCAAATTTGGTTTGGAAAGGTCCTTCTGCAAAAGTCAATCAAATTAAGCACTTTAAGTGTTCAGCCAGACACTAAATTGGTTGGCTGTTGGTTTGATGGATGTGCATTTCCTGCTAAGTAGTTCCCAATTGTACACAAAAACCATAAATCATGTGTGGTTATGTCTCTCTTTGTGCTTTCAGCTACTCTGACGCCTCCACCAGTTAAACTGATTGCTACCAAGAAGCATCACAATCACAAGTCTGCAGCTTTTAAAGTCACATTTGGTGCCGACCAACTATCTGGTAATCGCATCACAGTCCTCTAATATTGTTAGTGGGGTCCCTTGAGGCAAAAACACAATTCCAGTGTCATGCATGGGTAATCTTGTGATTCGTAATAAAAAGCTAAGGTTTTGATCAGTACTTCACTTTTGCTTCAGTCTGGTCTTTAACTGGGACCACCTTGGAGATATTTTTGAGTTGATCCTTGCAGCAGCCATCCATGTGGAATAAAGACACTATTCATTGACTTACTGGCCCGATTACTGTTGACTTAGGCAGAGGGGGGAGAAAACACGAAAACATGTGCTGATTTAGAAGGCTTCAAAACCTCCAGCCTCGCCTGGATGAATTCAAATGTAAGTCTGCTCTGGAGCTCGAGGTAACAAAATTTGTGGCAGCTTTCCATTTCAACTGAATCAGTAAAGCACTAATGTACAAAACCTGCAATCTGGCAAAGTAAGGCCCCCACATCAGAACGCTTTCCATCTGACACATGATAATCCTTTTCCTTTGACCTTTCTTCTGTGCTGCGTGATCTTTGAGTGTGTGTAAAACTCTCTGGTCCTGCACACTTTGGTCCTCACACCCCCTGATCCTTTGTGTACTGCAGATCATCTCTTAATGCTCAACCATGTCCCGCACAAAGCCAATGCTTATTACTCACACCCGATTGACTCACAATGAATCCCAACGTTTCATTGCGGAGCGCCAAGTTCATATAGCAGCACAACTACTCTTTTTCCAGGGGGGTGAGTTTGACAAAATGACCACTATGGATGACAAAGTGTCCATTTGCACTTCCTCAACACTTTGTGGTATCTGACTCAGTTTGGTCAGCTGGAAAAGCTCTGAGATAGGAGGGCTGGAGCTTACCCTTTTAGAGACGTGATTTGGCCAGTCTAGTGTCAATACAGAGCTGGACAAATAGGCTGCTATGTCTACTAAATAGGCTGGTTGTGTATTTTTAAAGAGCTCATTATGCAGGATTGCCTGTCCAGCCCTGCACATGATCTCTCTCCTCCTTACTGTCAATACAAACTGAAGTGAGACCTGTTTGGGAGCTTCATTCACTACTTAAGACACAGAATGGGCTACATAGCAGGCAGCCATTGTCATGAGAGGAGGCTAAAATTCTTATTTAAAGTTAAATATGATTCATCACCCAGCTTTATGTCCATGTGCCAATCAGGTCAGTCATGCCCCTGATTACTTGCAACCTTTATATCTCCAAAAACAAAGACTTTTCAAAAAGACTGACTCCCGTACATTGTGCACATTTAATGAAAAAGGCTCAAACCAAAAATATTTATGTATTCCAGGATGAAAACATTGTTATTTCTACCTTGAAAAAGGAGGATTCAGACAATTTTCTCTACTTTTTGTTGGTTTCTACTGTCCAATATTGTAGCATGCTAACTTTGTTTGGGCTCCTGAACGACACAGGGGAGCAGCGTCCACCTCACAACCAATCAGGTTGGGGGAGGTGGGGAATGGCTTTGTTTACAGTCAGAAAGAGCGGAGCGCTCTGAAATTTTAAAATGTTGACTACACAGACATAACAAAACACAGCGATATCCTTATATTACCAAATGTCATCAATAACTATTAGCTATTGACTGATATTATAAGCTTTTTTGTGTGTACACCACAAAAAAAGATGCTTCTTTAAAGGATTCCTGCCTACCCGACCTTTAAATTCATATTGAATTTTATCAATCACACAAGCAGGACTATCAGCAATAAGACAGACAAACTACATTTTGATTTATATTGCCTAAAACTAGTGTAGGGGGTAGGCGTCAGCCAAGCGGCTAGAAAGAAAACTCTTTTTTTGAACATTTTTCCATCTGAAATTAGAAATTTTACCACCAGAAATCACTATGATATTCAAGATGTTGGCTTCATTAATCAGTTGGCTCCTGCTTGTGTGTAAAAGTGACTGTCCTGATTTAGTTTTTTATTATAGATCCATACTGGATATTTACTCTTAGGGTTAGACATATTGTTTCAGAAACTGCTGGACGTTTTTGAAGTTATTTTGAGAAATGACATCGACCCGTATGTTGGGTTGGAACCAGGCTGCGAAGTCTCTGTACATGGCACACAGGTTAACCACAAGGCCAAACTGGCATCCAAAATCACTTTGATGATGACTTTCCTCATAAAACTCCCAGTAGTTACTATTGTAGACTTGGTATTGCGCTTACACTAAAACCTAAGCTAGCAACAGTCACTTGGGCAAGGTAGAAAAACAACAAGTAAACAAGAAAAGCAGGAGGCTAAGATAAACGTGTCGAGCGTAAAGAAAGTGACGAAACAAAAACAACCCTGCAGCACTGCAAACCTGAATAGAAAGAAGCTCCCTACAATAACAGCAGCTGAAGGGGGGGCTGAATCATGCTAGCTTGATTAACCTCGTTTGCTTGAGTGACCACAAGTGTGTGCACGCTCATACACACTACACACGCATGTGCTTCATCTTTGTTTGATGCTTACATACAGTATGCGCATACATGTGGGTTTATGTATGTGCGCATAACAACCTGCTGTTTCAGAGGCGTTCATTAAAGCCGTACCAGCGCCTTGGCCCCCCTGCTGCTCCAAGCTTCATGTAAATATAAGGGGAAGACAATAATAGAGCTCAGACTCTTAAAAACTCTCAGGAGTCAGCTGCTTTGCATGAATGTAACCGCACATCCATCACATAGAGCCACGTCAAATTTATTTATATAGCATTTTTAGAATAAACAGGTTAATTACAAGGTCCGCAGTCAACCAGACGAGATCACTCTGCAGCCTGAGGCACCATAAAGGCCAGCATCAACCACATTAAACAACCATTGTGAGTGATGTGGCGAAGCTTTTTCATCATTGTGGGAAAGTTGTGAGAGAGTTTTATGGACGGCTCATTAATACAGAGGGCTGCTGTACATCAACAAGAGATGCTCCATATTCTGCAGAGCCACAGGATTAGCCAAGCATGTTGTTTTTGTAGGCTAATCTGTGCATTCAGGATTAACCATGCCTTCATTATGTGGATTTACTGTATACTGAGTGATTACCATAAAGATTTGAGTCTTAGTGTCTTCTTGCCTTGCATACAGCATCACAGAAAGACTTGTTGACAGTTTTTCCTGCAGCAGTTCAGGTCAAATTAGACCGGGTTGCAATCTTGGTCTTTTGGAGTTTAGGTCACAGAAGATATACTGTCGAAACTTATGAAAACCTTGTTGTCTGTGTGTTCTTTTGTTGGTGCAGTGGACAGAAAATAAAACAAGTTTTGGAAGACGCCCACTTCATTACCTCAGTTTGCACATGGCAGTTGTTTATATGTATTGCACATGTGCCAAGTTGGTAAGCTACTGGCAAACATCTGCTTGGTACTCTGTTTATTTGCATGTTCGCTGGAAAAACTAGCTGTTCTTCATCTGCACCACACTATTTCATACACCACTCTTGGTAGTTTGTAATTTTCCTCTCTGTAAACAGTGCGCAGATACCCAGTACGTATGCCAGCAATGGTCTTCCTATTAGTGTTCGACATGCAAGACCGATTAAATTATCGCAACCTACTGGTCTGTCATGCTTGTATGAGCATTTTCAAACATTTCTGTTTTTTAAGGTTTCAAAAATACCTGCCTCCGTTTGGACTTGGCTTGAGTTTGATGAATGAATCATCTCAGTGCAGGGTCAGGTGTGTGTGTGTGTCTAATTGTCCCTGATTAAGACCAGGTGTGGGAAGTTGATATATCCCTTTGGGTTCCCGTGCTCTGTTTTCACTCATTATCTCACCATCAGAGGTAGTGAGTGGATCCCTTAGTGTTTTGTTGTGTAGGGGTGTGTGAGCACACAGAACCACTAAAAAGTCTTGCTTACCAGTTCTAGTTGCTGTCAGTGTCTAGTTTGTTACTGGTTGTGTCATTAATGACATGACCTGGTATAATTTGGAGATAACCCCTGCTTATCAACCCGACACAGTGCCTTCACTTAAAAGATTTTATGGTAGAAAAGTTTTTGTATAAGTAACATATATGTTCAGAGACACTGACAAACACCCAGGATCTTGCCAATAGAAGCGCAAGATTCTAGATATAAAGCTACATAGATCATCTCTTTTCTTTGATATCCGGCTGTTACATTTCAAAAATGTCTGCCATGCAACATGTGCTGCGGAGGCCTTTCACATGGGTGCCACCTCGTGTCAACATCAGATGAATCCATCCAGTCACATGTTTGTTGAGATCAAATAGGTCCATAGTATCACCATGAGAGCCCTGAGGCCAATCAATCAGCTCAGTAATGTGAACTGAGGATGGTAACAGGAAAACATGTTGTCCCTGCCTCATAACACATCCAGTGACTGCCCTGCAGGATCAACTTAGTTTTACTGGCGAAACGCAGATTAACACACAAACCAAGCCCTGTGAGTTGAGCTTAACACTTTTGAATCACTAATGTCATTTCCTACTCCACGCCCAGTTGTTACACTCCTGCTGTTCCCAATTGCTGAAACAGCAGGTTAATCACATCTCAAATTTGCAAAATGTCAATATCCTGCCACGGTGTTTGCATTCCCAGCTCTTCAGCTATTTCTGGAGTCACGATGGGTGTGCTGACATTTGTTTCCTGTCCTGACTGTCTGGACTGGAAGGCGGCTCATCGGGAGATAAACTGTCCAGACAATAAAAAATTCAAGAGAGCATTCATCCATTAAAAGACATCACTGGCTGAGGTTTATAAGATTCCCAAGAAGAAGTGATTATATCCTTTTTTTTTTTAACTTATTTGACGTCCTGTTGACATTTCACCATGTCACTGGGACTTCTTTAAGTCTCCGGAAAGTTGGATATGTGTGGCAAAAATCATCTTTCTTGGCAAGACTGCTGCGAGCGGCTGGATTTTCAAAAACTGCGAGATGGTGCAAGTGAACCAATTTGCCACGCCCCTTCTGTAAACCAATGCCTAGTTTGCATTATTACCATGATGCACATGCAATTTCCAGGCCCTCAAAGCTTCAACAGATGACAGGGAATAATAACAATAGTAGCTAAATCATTATTTGATGGTTTATAAAAGTTTAACACTTCTGTAGAATTTTTTTTACCAGGTGAACAGAGTGGATGAGGGTGGAATGAAGGTGAGGGAAAATATTAGCAACACTAACACAAGTTATTGAACTTGGCAAAGCCGCGTGTTGTACCAACCTGAGGACTCCTTTTATTAGTGTGTTTAAAGTGTACTTAATGGGAGGAGTGCAACCTCAAGTTCTGGGATCTACCAGCTAGATCATTTGGGTGCATCCAAATATGTCATCAGTGCAATGTGTCATTGAGGCATGTGACAAACACAGTCAATAACCTGCTTTGGGCATTTAGAGGACGATTATTCTTTCACCACTGCTGGTAACTTGATCTTCCAATCAAAGGACTTGTAAAAAATAGTTGCAACATAACCCAGCAGTATGTTGCGCCCCCAACAGACCTGGAGCCATCTGATTGAGTTTCCTTCTGCCCTCCTGTTCATCTGCTTCAGTTTTTATGGTTTGAGATCCCTATTTCTCTTTAGGAAATGTTTTGACCTTATCAGCCACTGTAATTTCATAATTCCTCAGACCTTTATGGAGCTGGACAAATCTTAAAATAAAATCCTCATTTAGATTCCTCCATGTGTCCTTCTCTGACCTTTCTAATTTCGATGACCTCAGTGGAAGTTAAATGCCAAATTCCAAAAAATCCAGCCGCACGCTCTACCCAGCCGAGCACACAGAGCTGGAATTATTGTTGTTCTCTTCCAGCAGTGCCCTTTCTGGCTGACTCCGCAGAGATTTGCACATTATGCAGAATGACACTTCCCATCGATCATCTGCCAGACAGACAGACTGACAGACAGGCAGCTGTGTCTGAACTTTGAGTGACTTCTCATTTGTCCTGCAGCGAAAGCCCATCAGTCTCAGCTTGTATCTGTCAAACTGCACCTTTACTCTACGTATTAGGTGATGAGATGTGTGCACCTGTGGCAGTGAGAGTTTATTTTTAACGTATTTTGACTTGTTGCGTAATGTTGGCACCTAAACTTCAGGCTGTTACTGAAAATTCTTGACAGACCTAATTTGATTTATGCTCAAATTTGCACCTGCTGTGATAAAGATTAATGTTGTGTGAATTCAGAAACATTTTGTTCCTTACGAAGGATGTTTTTCGAATCTCATTTTCAGGGAATTTTACGGCAGTTTGTTTTTCTCCAAACAGCCTAAACAGAATAGGCCAAAAACAACAGCAATACTTTCATAATTAAATGAAAAACAAATGAAAGTAGTTTCTCTTATTAAGCTTGACTTCCTTATTTTGAAAAGACATCCCGCATTAGTATAAAACATGACCCATCCGACCGCATCTTTCTTAAGACAAATCAGTTATGACGGGGCTTTACTGATTACTCATCCCATTACCATGTCCTGTTTGGTAATTCTCCAAATAAGTGGATTCCAGACAAAAAATAACCCAATCTCCTTTATTGGACATGACATATGCTACCTGAAGCATGTCAAAATAAAAGCCTTTAATCTAGACAGAAACATTGAATCATGTTTTAAAAAATGTTTTTCAAAATAAAATGGCGTTGTCTCCACGCCATGCAGGCCGATCGATGATGTATTTTAAAGTGAGGATCCACATGTTATTGACACAGCAGCAGGTTTACAGAGGGGAAACAGCCTGCGGCAGGGATCAGGGATGTGAGAGCAATAAAAGGTTCATGTAAAACCATATTTGACACACACTGGTGCACATGCAAAAGCCCAATGTACACAGCGAACAAGGACACACAGATACAGTAACATTAACTAACGTGAACACAGTTAAGCAAACTGAGACCAGTTCATTCCCAACAGTCATGCTTACTGGAATCAGGAAAAATAAAGTGTAACTATGAATGTTGAGGGAGTTTACACCAGGGCTCACTATATCTTGCAGAATCGATATCTTTATTATCGTTTTCAGCTCAAAAAACTTTCACATAATGTTCTTTCAGAGTTGTAGTTCTTCATTCCAGGACTCAAACTTCTGACCTTCACATGTTTTGACTCATGAATTGGCTTGGACTTGAGCATTGGTGTCTCTGGACTTGCCTCAACTCATGGAAACTCATTAAAGCTTCCACAAGCAGCTCTGTTTGTCAGTTTTGGCCCCCCTTGTGGACAAAGTAGTCTTAACTTGAGCAGAACTTTTTGAAAAAAAAATCTCATCCTGAAAAAATTCACATGATTTAAACTCACAGGTATTCTTAAATTTACTCCATGCTGAGGGATTCTTCGAGCCTCCAAAATGATGCGCTGATTAATTCCTGGTGAAATCCGTAAATGTTAAAGGCGATAAAAGCTGACACAAAAGAATCCAGTTGATATCATTTCCACAAGGGAGGGGAAGTTTCCTGCACTTAGTTCTGGTTTCCTTTTAACATCTTTGAGTCCCTGGAGCTTTGCTGTCAGACACGACTGAGGCACCGCTGGCTTTTTAAGTCCCCCATGTCTGCTACGCCCCACATTATATTTCCATCTCATAATGATATATCCAATATACGGGAATGAAAGTAAAAACTGGCTATACAAAATGACGCACATCATCACTTTGCCATCAAAAGATACGAAAATAAGTCCAGGGCACGCCAAAGGCTTCACATCTATATGTTTTAATGAGCCAGACAGCCTCTAGGAAATGACTCATGTTTATTTCCAGCTCTTGAGATGAATGATGGTAATAATGCTGCTCTGTGTCCTATATACTGCTCCTCATTATTGCAAATTACACAAAGAAAGATACACAGACAGTGAGTAAATAACTGTTCCTGCCCTCCTTCTACTTACATGAACCCTTGTACTGTGCAATTACACATGATGGCAAACATCCTATTACTGTACGATTCCCCTCACCCACTCAGGATACTTTATATAGAAATATGAGAGGGTCAAACTTCAACGATGGACCAAGTTTTCTGTTACTCTCAAACACAATATGAATAAGTACTTGGAATGAGTTTTAGAGGCTATCAGGATGCTTCAACTAGATATGCCTATTTTTTTTTTCCAGTCTGCTTGTCCAGCAACCCCCACCCTCCTTTAATGATTTTCTTCTCCTATCCTATAATATACAGACAGGGTCATGGCCTTAATTCGACCCTATTTGCACCCCATCCTCCACCCCCCACTCTGTGTATCCAGATGATGCGGGACAGCTTGGGAAACAATGGCAGACAGGGCAGACTGAGCGTCTGAAAGTCTCTTTGTTTACATCCTGCTAATTATGTAACACATGATGGATCATATCGTTTCTGTCAGAACAAATGAATCTCCAAAAGCTGGTGTCAGGATTTTGACAAGTATTTCAAGATGTCTTTTTTTAGGAACAGAGAGTCTGTACAGGGTGTCCCATATCACGACTGCCTGTTCTGAAATGTGAATGTAGTCTCAGTGACGTCACTCACTAGTTTCTGAGAAAGCACGAAGAGACCAAATGATGGCAGTTGCCATGTTGGAAATGCTGACTCAACTCCTATTTTCAACCAGTGTGACCACAGGCAAAGAGGTGGAGCTAAAGCAGTAGCTGTTTAAAGCCTCCAGACAAACAGCTACAGCGCCCCAGCCTGTCAGTCAAACTAGAAATTACGTAAATTCATCCCACAAGTTAAGAAAAACAGAAACAGTAGAGTGGAAACAAAAAATCAATGTGTGCAAATGAGTTGAACACCAGGGACAGTGAAAACAACAGTGGACCAAGGACAGACCTCTGTGGAACCTCATGCGTAACTGCACAGGGTTTTAATTAATTAAAAATTAATGCATCAGATTTCATATAGCACTTTATCAGAGACCCTCAAAGCGCTTTACATTGGATACATCATTCATTAGCTCACACAGTCACACTTTGGTGGTGGTAAACTATCTTTGTAGCCACAGCTGCCCTGGGCAGACTGACGGACACATGGCTGCCAGTTTGCACCTATTGCCTCTCCGACCACCACCACACAACACTCACAATCATACACCAGTGGAGGACACACACTGGGAACAAGGCGGGTTAAGTGTCTTGCCCAAGGACACAATGGACAGAGTCGGAATAGGGGGGGAATAAGACCGCCGACCTTCCAGTTATTGGGCGACCGCTCTACCTCGGTGGTTCAACTGCTTTTTTAGAAAGTGTTGTTGATGAAAACCCAATGAGATCTTTCAGACAGGTAAGAGCTCAACCACCGAAGTACCTGACCTGAGACAATACAGCTAAAGAGGTGCCGTGACCATCCTGAACATATTCCTTTAACACCAACATATATCTCCACACGCTCTCAGTGGACTGGAGATATATTAGGAGAGAGGTTGAGTTTGAAAGTTTTCATTGGCAGGACGCTCTATCTCCCCGTCTCTCTGCTCGACCCCCTGGAGTCTCGCAAAACTTAGCAAGGCCCCACAGTTGGAAGCGGGATTTCCACAGGCATGCACACACCATGTTTTGTCCTCTTTCAGACATGCACTCTCTTGAGGCAAGTTTATAAAACATTTCACTGCAAGCTTTCCTACGCAGGGGGTTAAACCTTGAGTCTGTCAGCGCAGCAATGACATATTTTTTTGGACAGCTGGGGGATGAATCACTAAGGGAGGAAAATAAAAGGACAAGACAAAAAGGGCAAAGGAAAGATCCTGCAGCAGAGGGTAGACGGTGACACACCGTTTTATGGAAGGGCTGGGAAGAGCTGCTCATATTTTTCATGTCAGTTGTTATTAGACTGCATGAAAGACATGCAGGACTGATTTTAGTTGGACTTGAGGCCATTTTGCCCTGGCTGGTGTCCTTCCTTTGCCAAATAAAAATCAGTGACATGTGTGTATCATTTGTAGTCTAATCCCCAAACGATTCACTTTACAAATTCGGAATGTTTAACTGATCCCAGGACAGCTTTTATGTTTTAGGAGCGGTAATCAATAACAGACAGTGTTGGTGGGTCTAACAGCATTGGCGCTGACTCACATGATGCAATAACTATTTAAAACTTGCTGTAGAACTGTAGATGGACATTCATGATCTCCAGAGGATCAGCCAGAAAGACATAAGGAGTCCACCTAACTTTTAGACAAGCAGCTATCAGGTCAAAAAGGTAACTTTATGGTGATGGCAACTATTACTAGCTGAGGATGAAATTGCAGTTCCCAACAAAAGCAAGATATCAGTTCAAATAAATTGATTTATCACTGTAATCTGACTGAAACTGGACTTAAAAAAGAATAGAAAAAACATCCCCAGACGCATGAACTTGAAGCTTTCACAGAATTTGACTTACAACATTGTGAATACCCCAAGAGGGGGGCGCTCATATGGTCTCCTCCTGATGGTAACACGACCCCATTTGAAGTACAGCCGCGCAGAACTGCAGGAGAAGGTGTTTTTATATGTATAAATATCAGGTACCATAAACACATAACATATGGTACAGGTTCTTTCTCTTTGTGTTTGTATAGTAGGTGCAGAAATGTTACATTCACATGAACATATACAGTGGGAACAGCAGAGGCGTTTTGTAGATGCAGGTCTGCAAACAATGGCTGCTGGATATACTGTGAGACTCTTTACATGAGTGTGGGAATGGGTTCAAATTTGCATTAGCAGGTCAATGTGCTTTTGAATAGGTTTGTCTCTTTGCATGTATGTGTGTGTGCTGTAAGGGTTTGGATACAGAGAGAGGCTGTTTTCAGGCCCCCGTCCCTCCCCATCCCTCCCCATTCCTCTACAAGTCCACATGTGTTTTATTAGCAGGCAGGCCCGCTGGACTGTAAATTCCAGCAGCGGGCTGGCCTGAGGATATGCACAGCCCGAGGTTCAAGGGAAAAAAAGGGGGACAAAAACTGAAAAAAAGAGGCCAGGAAGGAGTCACCTTTCTGTTGTCTTACTGCCATTTTTATAGTGTTTGACAATCTTATTTGAGTCCTGTTTGCTCCTCTCTTCATTCCTTTCCTCTTACCCAAACTCTCCCTAATTCTTTCATTAAGTTGAGTCCATTTCCAACCCTACTTTGCAAATTACTCTCCCGCTCTTTGTCTTTCTGTGTCTCATTTGTGGACTGTTTTTTTTTATGTCGTCTCTTCCCTCTCATCCTCCCCTCTTCCTTCCATCTGCTCTCACTCTTTCTCTCACTTTGTTTCTGTTTCTGCGTGTAAATCTTCATTCTTGTTCTGTGAGTCCAAAACCACTGCATTCCCACAACAGCAAACACTTAGAGACAAGAGCTGTGGCTTAAACAATGGTTTCCGTTTGCCCCGGGACTGAATAACTCACTCTCTGCCTCCCCTCCACACACATACTCTCTCTCTTTGTCACACACACACAACAAAAAGATACACACACTTTGACACACATTTCCACTGCATGGCTCCTATCATTAAATTTTATGTTAGCTTGCTAATTTTCCAGTCTCTTTCCTCTCCATCAACGTGACAATCATAATTTAAGCGTGACAAGGTAGGTCATGACCTAATCCCCTCTGTTGCCCCCTGAACCCTGACACCCTCCTCAGGGTGCAACAGCATGTTCTCAGTTCAGACTGTACCAGCACAGTGAGAGGGAGGAAAGTGCGAGTGATGGAGGTGAACCTAAGATAAGACATTAAGTCCTATGTCCAAAGTGAACCACACTGATGCTGTTATGGTTAGTTCTCCTGTTTTGAGTTTCCAGTAAAGGTTTTAGGGTTAAGGGTTACCTTTTGTCGAGGGTTTACCGAGCTCACAGTTTTAAGATATGCTTAGCCAAGTTAGGTTTGTCCCGATTCGTGAATTTGTACAACTCCCATGTAGAAGAAGCACAACCATAAACCACTCGAAAAAATGCTCTTGACATGTTCAAGTTAAAACTCCTGTGAGAAACTTTTGGTTTCTGTCTACCTTGGACAAAACAGTCTTCACTTACTTTAGCTTAGCTCGTTCTCTAAATGCTTTAACAGCATCCCCTGACCAAAAAAAAATTGCATCCTGCTGACTTTTCACAGCCAAATGATCATTTTTGTGAATATTTGAGGTGGAAATTGTTAAAACAGGGCTGTTTCTTTGGCTGTTTGGCTGACACCTAACCGCTCACTCTGATTTAAGGCACTAAAAATTATGACACAAAAATCGTCAGTCATGTCCCTGATGGACATGTGTTTTAATGATATAAACAGGCATTGAAAATGAAAGCTCACAATAGCTTTCACAAATAATCAGGTTTAAGACACTACTTACTTATGTGGAGAACATGATAGGTTAAGACTCTTTTGTCCACTAGGGGTGCCATAATTGACATAAACAAAAAGTCTCTCACAGGAGCTTTAATGATTGAACATCACAAGCAGCAGTATTTGAAACAGTAGGAACTGAAAGGCTACAGACCATTTCAGCCCACGCTTTTTCAGTGGCTTTCTGGGCTTCTTGAACGACAACATTCCTTGGCCAGGAATCCAGTAATTGGGTTAAAGTTGGCTAATTTTAACCTTGGACACTTCACTTCCACAAGTAAATTGGAAGCAGAAACTTAGACAAATCCATGAAAGTGTGTGACTCCAGGTAAACTTGAAAACCATTTTTATTCATGAATCCTTTTCTGGCTGATATTTGGTTGTCAGAGTGTTCTTTAAGGAAAGCAAAACACAGATTCTTCATATAAAATCTAAAACTCCTCATCAGGTTTTACTGTGTGAGATCGGAGGGTCGTATTGTAAATGTGCAAGTCATAAATGCAACATTTGGCCCTTGCCTTTAAGACTCAAAAATCTTGTAAGCCAACTCATAACTCAAAAATGTGGATGAAAAACAGTGAAAGTGGGGCAGTCCTTCCTTTTAATCCTACCTCTGAAAATGTACCTCTATCCAGGGGCATTAGTAGGCACTGCACTTATTTTTCCACTGCTCTGTTAGTTTTTAGCAAGTTGATCCTGTCACCTAAGTCAGCTTTTTTCCTGTCTTGGATACATAGGAGTTGATAGGGGAAAAAGGAAGAGTCAGGGGCTAAAAACATCTCTTGAGGAGTTTATGAGTGGTGACGCCATTGTGCTGTGCAGTTTAATTACCTCTCTACCAGCAGGTCTGGTTCCCATTATGTCTGCTAACAGCCAGCTCTTCTCAGCGCTGCTCTCCTCCCCGCTGCCTTGTCCTCAATTGGCATCCCCTTCACCACAAAAATACTCATCTCAACAAGTACTTCACCCCAGCATTTGGATTCAAAGTGGTCTTTTCTTTGCAAAAAGTGGCTGAATTTACCAACAAGAGAACTTCATGTACATTTTAGTCAGTCTGGAGGATCTGTTTGTTAACACTGCATGTCTTAAATGCATGAAAGACAAGTATCTTCATGGGACACCTGCACTTCAAAGTGATGTCATGTCATCATTTTTAATTATCCGTTTGACAAACCAAGGGTGTGAAAAGGAGTTCACTGGCAGCAGTTACCCAAATGATTTTAAGATGAACATTGTGTGGATCCAACATATGTGCATGCAAGCAGCCCCCTCACTGTTTCACAGACAGGATGTGGAAACAGTGTTAGACCGCTAAGCTAAAGACAAACAGCAATGAGGGGTGAAATGAAACCGAGGGGATTCAACACAGGCCTCTCCCGATGAGAGGATGTGGTCAGAACATCCCCTGTCTGAAATAATATAGTATTATTCCATACAATTTCTGACCAACACATGGACTCATGCTTGCTGAACACACTCTAGAGAAAGATGCTTTTGTTTCAGAGTTTGGAACAATGAACAGTTGTCTTACTTTTAAGTGCCATGGAGCAATTTTTACTCATTATATGTCAGAATGAAGCCCTGTGCTGCGAATACGTCCAAGACTTGGTGGTCTTTTAAGACCACTTATTTGTTCCAGACTGAACATCAATGAAACTGGTAATGGCACATCAGTGAAACTATAGACAATCATGGTCCCAAGATGTTATGTCCTGTTGGCTTTGGTGATATTCTTGACTCCTTTTCCAGTAACACCATGTGGTTGAGCTGATGCAACCAAGTTAGATTGCAATAGAGGTCCAGTATGCACAAACATTAAATTTCCCAATTTTGGTGATGCCCTTTGCACTTTGATAAATATTTGTTGTGAAATACACAATTAACCAAGTAACAGATTTGTGCAGACATCTGTGGTCCCAAGGCGACATACCCTATTAAAAATGGTGCTTGCCCTTTTATGTTGTTTCAGTCAGACACAATCCTGTCACAGATTTCAAACTAGTTTTTGCCCTTTATTTAAACAATTGTTTAAGCCCAGGCTACTCAGTGAGCAGCCAATTTCAGGAATGTGGGGTGGCAGTAGCTTTGGCGGTAGAGCGGTCGTCCAACAACTGGAAGGTTGGTGATTCGATTCCCCCCATTCCTTGTCTGTATGTTGTGTCCTTGGGCAAGACACTTAACCTCCCTTGCTCCCAGTGTATGATTGGTATGTACGTCACTTTGGATAAAAGCGTCTCCTAAATGACATTGTAATCTTGTGATTGTAATTGTAAGAATGGGTTTGACAACTTGAATCTTGTAGACCTCGCCCCTCCACTTTGAAATACTCTGTACAAGCATGCATGCAAAGCTGGGCGTAAGAGAAACAAAGATGCTACTGTACATCCTGAAGAAGCTATTCTCCAGTCATGTGTTATGTAAATAATAAAATCTCTATATTAACAGTAGGCGTGCTCCAGACCTTGCATTTTTATGATGCCAAATGCAGCATGCATCCTTAAAAGGACACCCAGAGGGGAATCTGCTTGTCTGGTTTCTGGATGATCTTTTTATTAAAGGCCATTTAAGAGGAGGCCAATTGAGAGGTTCCCACACAGACTATTATTTTAATTTGCTAACATTTGCATGGTAGTAGGCAGATGTGCCTAGCCAGCTAAAGGGATTCAAAGGGTATTCATCTGTTGTCTTGTTTCAGTATCAGTACACATGAGAACTAAGAGGTACGGTGAATCTGTAGCCTACAATCAATTTGATGATGCAGGTCCAGAAATGATCCCCATTGCTCTGTTTTACATACTCTCAGCTGGAGGGGAGCAAACAGTGAGATTGTGGTATGAGACTTTTCCACAGGTTAATAAACAGGTTAATGGACTGGAACGAAGCCACAAGTTAATACACAGCAATAAACTGTAAAATAATTCCTGCTCTAACAGTACGTTTTTACAGAGTAGGAAGTGAAGTTTGGCGATGAGTAGTTCTTGCCAATGTCATCCCCCGCTGCCCCTTTAAGAGGTTTCAGCCCTTCGTCTCATTACCTGCAGGGCTGTAGGGTGAAGAGGATGTGGTCTGCTTAGCCAGGATTTAGTAATGTTTTCCCCCCAACACGGTTTGCAGACTCCAGCTGTGGACACAAGTTCATGTTCTTCTATATGTGCACACACACACACAGAGACACACAGGATTAGCCCGATTAGTCATTGCTCGCCATGCTGAGTAACATAAAGAGGTGGTCCTGAGTCGAGAAGACACACAATTAAAAAAAGACATGAATCAAGAGCCAAAAGCCATGGAAATGCCATCAGAGGCAATGTGGAGTAGACAAGGTTACAGCTGAATCAAATGTGTTTGAGGCCGAGTACATGGACTTAAAAATATCTGCCATGTTGTATAAGCATCGAGGCACGGCTGGTTTGACTGACAGGTGGGTGCTGGAGCTGTATGTATACCAGGTGGTGCAGCACTGGCCTTAACTCCAAGTCTTAAGTGGAGTTAGCTTTTTGATTGCCATCTTTGGGCTCAACAGCACATCTTTAGTAACCAACAGAGATAATAAAAAAAAGTCCAGAGAGATCACAGAGAAGGTGTTGAAATCATCGCTTTGGAACCAGCCCATCTCCGTGGAAGAGCATGCCGGGTTTGTCGTCTGTTGTATTCATGGTACGTCCTGCTGTCTCGATCCCACATTTCAAATACTGGCTCACCAGAACTGTCAAAGTTCATGTCAACATACGAGGGGATTTAAGACATGATGTGACTGCTGTTGGTTTTGCAACTGACATTTGGAGCTCTGACATTTGTCCCATGTCTTTGCTGAGCCTAACTGTAAGCTGGATTGATGCACTGTTATGTTTTACTGTGTTTTCAGTTGTTTATCTGTAAAATGAAAATATACTTAACATTAAAAGACAGTTTGACATTATGACTATGAGCTTTGAACTTCCCTTGCTTGACATCAGATGAAAACGCTTCTATGGGAATAAAGTCATTCAAGTATGAATGTGTATCACTGTGAGTGAGTGAGTGTGGAGCCATTAGTTATTCTACCTTTGCTTAGTGGGGTCAGCCAACGGTGTGAATGCTGACACGGTAATATAAATCATACTGGACAACTCCTACAAGTACACTGGGAAAACTTGGATTTACACTGTGATTTAAGGTGTCACAGGGCATTTCCGGACTCTTTTTCAGTTAAAGAGCAAGACAAATGATGAGGGTAAAAACGGGGTAAAAGTCGAAGAAAGGTCAGGAGACAGGGGATTCAATCTGAGGCGTAGGATGTGAAAAACTGCACATTAAATCAGCAGTGGAGTGTGTGTGTGAAAGAGGATGAAAAAGACAAAAGTTCTGATTAGTTCTTAGCTGTAGCTTTCTTTGTAGCTTGTCCAGGTTGTCTGCTTATCTGGGTCAGGGCCGCATTCCAGACAAATGCAGCCCTATGTCTCCTCGCTCTGTCTCTGAAATGCTGCTAATGTAGCCATTATCTCCGTGATTTGGTGATAGGAGACGTCCAGCAACACTCATTCTCGGTAATTACAGGCTGTAGCAAGTCTTAGCCAGGTATGCTGCTTGTCAAAATGGTTGATCTGAGGAAAGTAGGTTTGCTTCTTAGTTTTTTTTACATAAACAGCAACTAAACTCCCTAAATGTGAGTTATTAGCTGCAGTTTGTAAGCGTCACTGGAGATGTTGCCAAAATGGTCTGAAAAGGTCAGACACGCCAAATGTAATGTATTTGGAAACAACCTAAGAGTGGAGCTAAGTGGGAAACATTACCTCGGTGTAGGATTGTGATTACATTCAAGAGCTCATCGGTCATTCTCAAGAGGTGAAGCGTAACTGTGGGCGGGTGGACCAGCTTGACCCAACAGTCGTCTGAGTAATGGACCAAGTGAGAAATGTCTGGTTTGATACTCGGATGAATAAAAGGGAAGCAAAAAAGAGAAACTCTGGTCAAGCAGGAGGAGTAAACTGATGACCTACTGAACAACAATGTTGATCGATATCAAGAGAAACATGGAGAAACAAAGAAGAGACAGAGATAGTAGACTAATGGACCAGGATGGGCAGTTAGTCTGCTCGTAGGGCTGATACTATCTCTGGCAGGCATTTTTCTCACAACAGTAGACAGTAAATCAATCACAACTGACTCAGAAAGGCCTGAGGAGGTTAGCCCTCTAAAAATGCTTACTCTAAACATTACACTAACATCCCACAGACGGAGTCAAGATGTAGTTTTAGAATGACAGTAACTAAAAATAGTTTAAAAATGATGAAAACTAATCTGCTAAAACTTCAAAAACTACATTTAAGCAAACAATTACCATGACGCCGAGTAGCTGTATATTTCTTCTTCTGAAGAGGATGATTAAATTGATAACATTCTTAAAGCTAATAAAGCTCTGTGTCACAGTTTACTAACATTTTTGCAATTCTAGGCATCACTGTGGAATAACAGCAGACAGTATTGAGCATGTGGCTCCAAGAGCTGGGCCTATACTAAAAAGCAGTCTCAATTAGGGGTGTCCTAATAGGATATTGATATCGGATATCAGCAAAAAAAGAATATCGGACTATATCAACCTGCATCTAAAATCTCCAATATCAGCACTGCGACACAAGCAGCCCATTCCAGACTCCGCTCCAGCCCCTCTATCTAGCAGCGCCCTAATCCAGCAAGTTTAACCAACAAAAACAGTGTTTACTAAGGTACTAACTAAGAGTGATGTTGGACTTGTGGCAGTATTTTTTGTTTAAGTCCGAAAAAGACATTGCAGCTGAGTGAAGAACTTGTCATAATATCGGTATTGTGTGTACCTGACTTTAACAACCTTGACAAAGAAAATCACCCTTCACAGTTCCACTGAGCTGGTTATCAGCCATATACGCCATATATTCCCCCTAATCCAAGTCTGTCCGTTGTGTCCTTGGGCAAGACACTTAACCCACCTTGCTCCCAGTGTGAATGTACCTTTGGTACTTTGTGTGTATCTGACTTTAACAACCTTGACAAAGAAAATCACCCTTCACTGTTCCACTGAGCTGGTTATCAGCCACATGCGTCAAACCCATAGACTGTATAATAACTGGACATCATGTTGCCGGTCTGTTTCTAAAGTGGAGTTTTAAAGCTAATCAGTAGTGGTTGCTATCTTGGAAATGATTGCTCAACCTAGTTTTTGGTCAACCAGGGGCGGGCCTTTAGCCTCCTCACTGTGAGCCACTGTAAAGTGGCAGCAGTAGAAGATTTTTTTATTGGCCAGTCATCATTTTACCAAGGATGATACAAAATCAGCAATATTCAAAGAGTTACCATTTTGTCCACACGGGGTGCCAAACTCAATTAAAACCGAAAGTGCCTTACAGGAGCTTTAACTTTCATTAGTATTTATCATAAAACCAGATAGGTATGCCCTAACCCAGGGCCCTCTGGAGACGCTCACACAGCTCCATGATAAAGTAATTTGATTGGCCAGGGGGTGGAGCTTTCTTCAGACTGATCTGTTATCACAAATCTAACCAGCCTAGAGCAGTATTGGTGTTCAGCATGAGTTACCATGTTGATCTACCCTGATAAGAAGTTAATCACCTTTGTAGGTGTACATATATCCCCAAAGTTACCTGACAGCAAATCCTGCTTTGTAGTACATCCCAAACTTCTGCTATTCCATGTCTTAAACCAATACAGACAGCAAAGGCAGAGGGATTTGGTCACAGTCCATCTGCATTAAGCTACAGGCTTCCAGCTGCCTTCTTCTTCTCCAGATGTTTGGCTGTTATGTTGGTTCCTTGATGTCACCCTGGGCTTTAAAAAAACGTCATTGGTGCATAATTAGGTACATATTTTCACTTGCTGAAAGGATGTCTTCCTCTCCTGCCATGTCCGTCATATGACCCTGCACACATGAGCATATATATTCAGTGCAGACAGGGTCGTATGAAAGGCTAGTTTGTTTTAACACATATGCAGAGTCTTTACAGATTATAACCAGAGAGCGCCAACTGATTCTTTTTCTACATGATGTAACTGTAGCCTTGAAGGGCTGAAATTAAGTGAGAAGTGAATGTGCCAGAAACAAAATCACAGTGAAAGGGAAACCAAGGCTTTGTTTAGTCAGATTGTCTGCTGATGGGTGATTATCATAAGAACTTCCTTTTATTCATCGTCTCCTCTTCAGTTCATGATCTTGTTAATTGTCCACACATTAGCTGAGATTTCCTGATCTGTTATCCGGGGGAAGTGACTGGTGTCCAGATGACTTACTGATGGTGTAACATGCCGTGTTACTCTGGCCTGTATCCACTTGCTACCTTCTTTTTAAGCCTGCAGTGTTAGATAGTTGGAAGTGTATGATAAGAACGACCATTCCTTGATAAACAGGGTCACACTATAGCACCGTAATAGATTCCCATAGTGGTCTCACAGGGTTCACCTCACCACAGGATGCTGGCTCCAGACCAGGTCCTATTGTAGCACGTAAGTGAATAAGGCCACAGTTGGTTGGTCAACATGTATATGTTTTTTCAGGACTCATAGCTGGCAGGAAAAAGTTGTGAAATTGCTTTTCACATTGGCGCACACCCCCTGTTGCTTTTCTGAGTAAGTGTGGCAAGCCTCATTGCAGACCGCTTAGGAGGGCAGTATTTCTTTCTGTCAGTGGGCTGTGAACACTAAACTTCTGCCCAGAAACTTTAAGCCTGTGTGCAAAGTTAATAAAAAAGAAAAGGGAAGAAAAAGAGAGAGGGGGCGTGGAAGAAGACAAGATAATTTAGAGCAAGTGAGGAGGAAAAAAGCGGAAAACGAAAGAACAAGAAGTTTTCATTGCTTTGATTTAAGAGAACTTGGCTGTCCAGAGGGAGGAGGATGTGTTTTCTATAAGACCGAGCCATAAAAGCAAGCTGGAAATGGGAGAGCACTTTCAATCAAAACCAAGATATTTGTTACAGAGGATGCTGGGTGAGGATGACACTGCTGGAGAGTAAAAAGGAAAGTTGCTTGTGGTGCGGTTAGCAGCAAAAATCTACATTTTGTGGGTCATTTGCTTTGATGATGCTCTCTAACTTTAACGTCATCAAGCAAGACCACAGTCCACAAGGGGAGACTTATGGGTAAAAATGAGGGAGTGTAAAGAACCATAAACATTGTTGTCCCGCAAGTACAACAAGAAAACACCATCTGATTCATGTAACATGGCTGATGGCACGTAGCAGAGTCGGGTAAGACATACAGTGTCAGCTGTGCCTTCCCTGTGTGTTGTTTTATAGCTTCACCATTCATCTTCCCATTCACACAACTATGCACCACCATTTGTCTCTGTGATGGTGGAGGATGTCATAAATCTCGCCACTGTGTATGTGAGTCTGCACACGTAGGTGTGTGTTTGCATCTCTGGTTTAAGTTACAAAACAGACATGAGGTGCTTTCAAATGCTTCTAAAGGCGTTATGGTTTGTTTCCCCTATAAATATCATACTGTGTTGTTTTCATTTGTCCGCTTGAACATGGTTTTGTTTGAAAGATATCGAAGAGGGATCATTAAATGCAGTTATAAACAGCGATTAAAAGTAGATCTCATTTGGTTTAATGGTGATTGGACTGGGCAAAGTGACAAAGAGAAATAGCACAGTCCATATTTTCTTCCTGCTTAAACCAACTCTATGAACCCGTTTACTCCAGCTGTGAAATACCAAACAGTAGACAGACATGGTGACTGAGTAAAAAGTGGACTATTTAGTCGCTAAATAAGCTGATATTTCAGTCTGGAGATGGAGGAAACTGAAACAGGGGTTAAAATAGGCACTAACTATTGAGCCTGTGATCCTAGATATGTCGAATCTCTGAATAAATGCTCCTGTTGTTGACTTTTCTTCTTGTGCATACACCCAAAAGATTACCAATATTTTTCACAATATTTTTTTACATGTTTGCCGGGTATATTGTGCAGTCTATGCATACCTGAAGGTACAGAGAGCTCAGATTTAGTGATAATGTTTTATGACTTGAATTTCCAAACCTAACTCTTGGTTTCGGTCCCTCTCTCTTTCTCCCCCGGCCTGCGTGATCGTCTGGTATGGCAGGAATGTCACACATCACACACGCAGTGGCAGCAGCCGCGACAGCGACCACACACTCTGGAGGTTTATGGTCAGTTGACAAGTGGATTATCGAACCTTGAGGTACGAGGACACCAGGCGCATACCAACACCAGAAACATATCTATTCCTAAAATGATCAAGAAAAAGGGGGTGTGGAAATGGACAAAAACAGCTGTACTTCATGGATGGACTGTTTTTTTGTTCTCAGAGATATTTGCAACTGATCATTTACACACAAAAAGCCGATCCCTCCTGGAGGCACATCAGATGACAACTATCTCACCCTGAGTATGTTTGTTGGCTCACTGTTACACCCCAGACCCACAGGCTCTCCAGCAGGTCAGCAGACAGGGGTCAAAGGTGAGTCTGTGTACCTAATGAGAGACAAAGACTGATGGAATTACAAGACCAGACTGAGTTTGACAAGGAATATAAATGTTCCTTCGGGTCTATTTTTGCGGCTTTTAGGGCTGATTCATCAGAAATGTTTGACACTGAAACATGGACTTGAAAGATATTTCAGATGTTCTTTCTTTGCTGGGACCATGGCCACCCACTGTGAAACATGCACCTATGTTGATCTTGGATTCATAGAGGAAATGCTATAATACTTATCTTAGAACTCAACTCCCACCTGATGTGGTAAATATAGCCTCAAATGTTATTATTGATGTGATCTGAAGAAGCCCTTTCATAATGAGGCAGGAGACCGAGGGGGTCAAGCTAAAGATTCAAGATAATAAAAATGCTGATGTTTATATGAAGAGATGAATTAAAGCTTTGGAAGAGGAAGATCATAGGAATATGGGAGACAAATGGACATGGGAAAAGATTTAAAGGACAGGAAATTAATTCAGAGGGACGGTCGTAGCTGAAGCTATAATGACATTTAGATGGGAGTGTAAAATGGTTTGCCCAGTCAGTTCTGTCTTTATGGTTTTGTCTGATATTGAATTACTTATTTCTAAATTGCCCCTTTTTTTCCACTTTGGACAAATGACTTCATGTTTTTCACATTAGACACATTCCTTTAAGCCATGGGGCATCATCATCTTTGATGGACCCTTTCTATTGTTTCAACAGAGTCAAACTCAGAGGTTGTTGTTAAATAAAGAGTGAACACTTGTTGCATCCCATCAAACTATTTGACTTCCGTTGCTAAGGAGAGTATTTTGCACAACATTTTGCCCAGAAGTTCATGGTTTATCCATAGACATGGATTCAATACTGGCTTTGTTGATCCCCATGACACCCCCAGGCCACTACTTACATCCTTTGGAAAAGTTTTACCAGTGCATATACATCAGATGCATTTCATGCTTCTGCAACATTGAAATGCAGTGTGAAATCAGACGTGACTCCAAATGTTCTAGGGTTCAGTGATGGCACTGTTGCAGAGTTGTGTAAGAGGCTTTAGACTGTAAACCCTGATGATATCAATGACTTAAAGCTCTTGTGAGGGATTTTTAGCTACTTGTGTAACAGACTGAAATTGACGCTAATGCTACTTTATACTCCCCTTCAAGAAAAATACAATGAAGCCCATTAGCAACAAGATTGATCATCACTGTATAATATTTTTTTTAAATGGCTGTAACCACTTTCACGTGGATGGATTCATGGACTTAGCCAAAAAATGAACATAGTGTATGTTTTCAGTTAATTATATAGTTGACTGTTGAAATAGCAGGATGAAATCTTACATCAGAAAGCACTAATAAGACGCCAGACAGTCAACAAAGATATCAACAGCACCACTTTGTTCAAAAGCAACGCAACTCAAAAGTTCATCACAGGAGCTTTAACATTATCATGCTTTTAATGGAAACACATGCGCTGTGATATTTGGATGAAGCAAGTGCATTGTTGTAAAAATTAGGCCTATCAAAGAATATTCATTCTTCTAACATACAGTATTTTTGAATATTTTAGAAGAATAAACATGCAGGATGTGAAAATATACATTTAAACATTCATAAAAGAAAAAAAGAAAAACACTTCCATGCAACTTAGTTGCAGAATTGTGACTTTTGGGAGAAACAGTTAGAAAGTGTCTGGGGTAACATGCTATATTTAACAAAAGTACTCATATCTACCAAGAACCTGACGCCTGATATAGAGTATTCAGCTGTCAACTAATTTCTCGGTGATACCAGACTGGAGACAGAGAAAAATTCCAAAAGTGTTGAGGCTGGGTCACAAAAAGGCAAAATTTTCAGCCTGACTTCTCAGTATTTTCCATAGCCCCCCTGGTAAAATTTCAATGTGAAGTTGGGGTGAACTGATATGAGATCATGAGAGAATATGAGAACACAACAGGGATTTTCAGAACATTTCATGCAAGTATGGGCAGGGTTTATGGCGTTTATATAATGTAACATAGTAAACCTGCAAACCTGGAAGAGCAACACATGACATGAAGACGTGCAGATGATATTTGCATGTAGCAACGATCTAAACCGCAAAGACCATCTTAGGTCTGTGTTGTTTTATCCATAACTGAGCTATGAACTTTATGATGTGGTGGAAACGTTTCTTCAGCGTTATGCAATGCTTTCCTGAGAACGAACCACCCTCTTTATTCTAAATGTCATGCTGCAAGAGACATGCTTGAAATGTGCAGAGATCCTGAAAATTTCTTGTTAATTTCATGTCTGAATTTGTTAAAAGAGCTTTGAAATTATTCTTTTCAACACTAATTTATATTTATTAAAGATCTATACATGTGTTAATACAGTTGTGATTTTAGACATGTGTGTACACTGCACCTTTGGTACAACCAGCTGCCAGTTTTTTTACTGTAAAAATGCAGTTTAAACCTTTTTTATGGAGAACGCTGCACTTTTACTGCTCAAATAAGGTTATCTAGTGTTGAATTAACAGCAAAATGAAAAAAAATTCTGATAAAATATTTAAAGTATATGACAAAACTAATCATCTACTTTGGCTGTTAAATTAATGGATCTGATATCTTTTTACTGTTACAGAAAAAAAAAGAAAAAAAAGGTTGAACCGTATTTATTCCAGTAAGGCTCTCGCAACCCAGCTGCCTCTTTTTTTTTTTTACTTTTCCAGACATCATCATCTAACTTTAATAACAACTTCAATATTAATAATATTATTTTTATATAATTTTCAGAGTCTGCTATCATGGTACATTTATGTTTTCTGGTTCTCCCTGGTAAAAGTGGGAGTGGTCACCTGCACTGTCATTTTGCTGCAGATCATATGCTCTAAGAGAAATATTTGCACGCTCGGGCTGGAGATCCCTTCAGTCAGGATGTCACGGTGAGATGATGGATGAAGCAGGAAGAGAAAGTCATATCGAATCACCTGTCATTTTTTTTTTTCACTTCAGAAGTGAAAGAAGGAGAGAGAGGATAAGAGAAGACAAGGAGAGGAAGGCAGTGAAAGGCGTGTGTGTGTGCATGTGTGTGTGCGTGTGTGTGTGTGTGTGTTTGAGGAATGTCTGAAGGCTATTTCTGCAAACCCCCCAAACATCTATCAAGGCAGCAACATATGATTCACAGCCTCGCCAAGAGTCACTCCCACTTATAAGAAAACCCCCAGCAGCTGCCCAAGACGACGCTGACAGACGGACGAGCCAAAACCAGTCCCTCCCTCCGTCTGAAGATTTTCTGTGGGACAGCTCACACTCAGAGAGAGGTTTCAGAAAAAATAATGAGTGGCAGAAGTTTACAGCTGTACCGACAGAGACTGACAGAGAGAGAAGTCGAGACAAATGAGCGTCATTCTGAGGTTTACAGACGGGGTGACGACTGATGAAATGACAGAGACATAGAGTTCAAAAGGTGACAGGCTTCACTCTCAATAACTCAAAATGAAAGAAACTGTGAAATTCAACTTTTTCAAAGTCTCATTGGTTCAGTGTCTTTAAGGAAACAACATCATCTCTTCCAGTCTTTGGACCCCCTATATTACTGTCAATTGCCCAGCTGTATGAGACACTTGATTCTGATTGGGCGAAACTTCATAGCAACAGTGTTAAATATTTACATACAAACTGACACCAGAGACACCCTAATCGCACACGCCATATGAAATCAGTCCATGGAAAAGAGTCTGTTGACACTGTGGCAGAAACATGACAAACATTTTGAGAGCTCGAAATGAGGAGTCACTGGACAGCCTGAGCAGCTACTGGGCCTCTCTATAGGAAAATGTGGGTTAGATTATGTCCTGCTGTCCAACGACAACAGAGCAGGTGAGTACATCTCTAAGTTGGTGATCACAGCAAAGGTCCCTACTTAGCCCTTAAAGGCATGGTTAACGATTGGAGAGTTTGGTAATTATTATGAACCTCATTTATATGGCGATCATGGTCCTATAGTGCGATCTCCACAAAGTGAAGAGAAAGAAGAATGGAAAAAATGCGTTCACCTTAGCAGGTGCAGGGCTGCAAAAACATTGACCAACGGGAGCCAAGTGTGAGGGTGATTCTGGTGCTGAACACTGGCGTCAAACTCCCGTTTACTGGTATGTGAAGTGTGTGTCTGTCTCAACTCAGACCTTGAATTTTCTTTTGTTTCTCTTTATAATGAATCACAGCCTGAAGTAAACCGAACTGCTGTCTTGACTTGATATAAAACCAGCTTCTAAAATAAATTAAATCTCACACTCGCCTCCTGTAAATTTAAGCTCAGCCAAGAGGTGTGTGAATGGGATAAGTCAAGCACTGTATAAACATGAGTCATTTACCATAATTGATCTCATTATATATCACACTGAGTTTGAGCATCTGAGAGACACTAGTTATTGAGTTTGCTTCAGCTGTCCCATCAGGGGCTAACCCTAACCCTAACCCTAACTATTGTCAGAGAGACGAGAACATTTAAGAATATATTCTGACAGGAAAGTGGAGGAAATGCCCCAGTGGAATAAGAAGTAGTCTCAGGCTAGAGTATTTCAAATTTTTACAATTCAACAAGTGCCAAACAACAAGCGAAAAGACAAACTCAGAGAGTAAAAGTGATGCAGAACAAAAGAAAGAGGCAAATGGAAACAGACAAAGAAGAAAAGAAGTAGAGTTAAGCTGAGCAAAGCCACAGTCAACACACATGTTGAAATGATCAGATAGACCTCTCAGCAGACATCTTATCAATCAGGAACAGGAGACCGCAGTGTGTGTGTGTGTGTGTGTGTGTGTGTGTGTGTGTGTGTGTGTGTGTGTGTGTGTGTGTGTGTGTGTGTGTGTGTGTGTGTGTGTGTGTGTGTGTGTGTGTTAAAGACAGAGGGAGCATGTTATGAGATCTGCAGAGAGATGTTTGTCTTCAGGCTTGAGTACAAAGAAATGCTAACAAATGCTGTGGCGGAGGTCCCACTCAGATGACTAAAGCTCAGCAAACACACACATAAAAACACTCAAACACACACAGATACACACACACACATATGCACGTGCAGTCACATTGAGAAACCGCTCTCTGTGGGTCTGCAAATTTGATAGAGATCTAGCAGATTCGGGGCACTTAGCCTTGGCAGCTGAACAGACACAATGATTACATCTGTGTGTGTGTCTTCTTCAGAACAGGATGATACGACCAGAGGAAAAAAGAAAAAAAAAAGATAGATGCTTGTGATGATCTCACAGCTGGAAACAGGCATGAAGTCAAGGACAGGCCTTCTCCATGAAAAACAACTCTGCTCTCCTTTTTTACAGCCTCCTTTCCCGTCTCAGAAAAGTTTCTTTAACTTCTTCCTCTAAATGTGTCATCTGCCCTCACTTTACTGAGAGAACGCTGGTTTTTAGGAGAACACGAGGGAGGAATGTATCCTCCTCCTTTCCGCCTGTGTGCTCTTTGGTATCAATCACTAGGACTCACTAAAAAAAAAAGACGGTTTCATCCTGGGATTCAGGTTTTAATTTAAAGTCTGGCTTGGATTAATGACATTTAAGAGCCAACCTTTCAGAGTCTGTTCTGCAAGAAGAGCAAAACTTTTAACAGTGAATATTCTACATTTCTTTTTCACTTCATGTCAACATGTAGACATGCTACCTTTTCTCACTTTTAGGTGCATATTTGTGTTTTATTTCTCTGACTGATCCACAAAATGTTTACAGGACATTTCCTTTTTCTTCACGTGACTCTTGAATATCTTATTTTGTCCAACAAACCACCAAAATTTCTTTAATTTTCTTCCAATGGAGACCAAATTGGTGTGTTTGGGAAGATCTTTGGCATGATAGAATGGTTACCAGGTGAAAAGATCTAATGTATACAGGATCAAATTTTTAGGGTGGGTTGTTTAGATTTTTAGGCCTATCACTGCATTAATATACACTATATTTTACATTTAACTAGTTGAGATGAACCATGTTTAAAAGCTAGTTTATATGTGTTGTTTAGTGAGGAATGAGCTACCTGGCTGTAGACACAGTGGACCTCCATAAGCACATGAGCAGTTTGTACCTCTGTTTGACCTCAGTAAGTGCATGTGTATTGGGAAGTTGTACAATATTCACAATGACGGGACACAAACTGAAAGTTCTGCCCAGGAGCTTTAAACATTAAAGTTAAACTACAACTATCACCTTTCCGAGTTCTAAACAAAAACTCTGTTGAAGCTATATTATGTATATTTTGTGGCAGAGCAACTGTGCTGAATTGTAATTGATTGCAAAGGTGGTTGATTGCTGAATATGTGTTTATTCCATGTGTCCACAGTTTGCAGTATGTTGCTGTCAGATGCTGAGGGCTATTTTACAAAGGTCCAATCACTAAAAAGACCTGAAGCTAGGGAATGAGCTCAGTGCTGTGTTTTCATGTCTGAGACTAAAACTTCTAAAATGCCAAAAGATTCAACCAATCAATTGACTGCAGCTCATCTGGCTGAGCCTTACATAACACAGTGGGTACCAGAGTTACTAAAAGGAGAATACAATACTGGAAAAGGGAGACGTCAACAAGGAGAAAAGCAATGGTCTCATTAACTTGTCTCAATCGTGTGTTTCAATTTACAATGTTATTTACTGGAAATTTGTACATACACACTTCATACTTGATTTGCCTTAATAATAGCCAGTTGGGAGAAAAGCTGACTCGAGAAAGAAGCAGAAGTTATTAAACTCTGAGTCTTGTTTTGAAAGGCTTTTGTTTGTATTTGTATTAAGTTTGATTTGATCTGTGACCACACCTCGTCATCCAACAAGCTTATTGCAAACACCTGCTGCCGCTTGACTCCTCCCTCCTGATTGGCTGCAGCTGCTGCTGATTGCTGATGTGTTGGTATTAAAAGTCTCTGAAGCTTCACTGTCTGTTCAGAATCTAAAAGGAAAGGTCAACTGACATGATAAAGCCTGTGGGTGTCTGTGGGAGGAAAATTTGGGGATTCAACCTGAAAAGATTAAAAAGTTAAGATTTCACACAGGTCTGTTCAAATGATTTGGGATCTTTTATTAGCATAATCCCAGATATTGGATTTTTCAGTTTTGCACACTCAACAAGACTGATTAAATTTCCCTTTTAATCCGGTTACCTTGAGAGGATTTGTTTTTGTCTGACATGCCAAGATAATGAAATTATTTTCCCCTCACTCAGCATATTTTATCTGCATGTCCGACCACGTCTTTCCTTCTGCTGATTGATTTCCTCTTCATGGCCTGTCATATGGCATCCCTATTAAGTATATGGACTTGAATTTATTCCAGGGTTGCCTATTATGGAGTGGAATAATAGTGTAAGAGCTTGCCTCACAGTCCATGTGTTTCACCTTAAAGCGCGGCTGAAATATCTCCAACAACAAGCAGGACAAATGTAAAATAATTACACTGATGAAACAAAACTTCTCTGTTTGTGAATCCTGTTCAGTTGTCACAGTTTATCAAAGCCTGAGCTGTTGATACAACGCAGGGCTGCGATTCAACCATCTGCAGATCAGACTGTCTGTATTTTCCAGCTCTCCTGTGGATCCTGGGATTCTCCGCACAGCTAAATGCACCCTCATGCTCCCCTGGAACCCTCCCGGTGTCGCCCATTCCCCCCTATATTTGTGGAAAATTGCAGCCATATGTTTAAGGGGACCCCAGGTTCAAAAACACACCTTGAGAAACAACACTATTATCCAAAATTGACTCCAAACTTCAAGAGCATATACAAAGAGAGGGAAATAGTGGAAGTCGAGATTAAAAAAGAAAGATGGTGGAGGTTAAGAGGGATGATCTCTGTGTGTGAGCATGTGTGTCCTTTCTCCCTCAAGTCGTTTAAATCCAAGCGAAGATTGATTGCCTTCCAAGGATAATCTGTCCCAGACACTTCTCCCCTCCTCTCTCTCCTCTTGTTCTCTTCTTCCTCCTTTCTGTCTCCCCTTTTTCACCTCTGTCTCCCCTCCTTGCCCTTTGCTCTCCCAGTTGCTGTAACTCTCCATCCTGTCTGGGCACCCTAAACCCCTCTGCCCTCCTTTTGTAGCGCTTTTCCGACCTCCTTTTATGATTTGTTTTTTTCTCATTTAGACACACACCACAGAGGGAAATGAGGAAGTGTGAAAGGCATTTTCCAGATCCTACATTTTACCTAAGTCTTGAAGATTTCAGTGTTGTCCGTCTTAAATTTTTAGAGTCTCCTCTGCTGTCTGAGAAGTAAAATATCACACTCTTCCCATGCTTGGTGTCTTTAATAACCCTTGATTTCCTTCTCTTCATGCCCAACCCGAACCTTCTTCTCAAGAATTTATATGACCTGCTGCGTAACAAACCTCTTCCATCTGGCTCCAAGATAGAAAATGAATAAAACATCTGACAGACTCAGAGGCACCCTTTACTCTTTTTTTTTCTGTCCTCTGTCCTTTTTACCCTGCCATCATAAAGAAATCAAGACAACAAAGCACCTTTGGGTGTCACTTGAACTCTTACTCCTAACCCCCAGGGTGCAAATGAGCCATGCTGGCATCTTATTGAGCTGAACAGACTAGTTTTTGTAGCATAAGAATGATATTTGAGCATGTTTTAGGTGTTATCAGGACTGTCCATGTGAGCCACCACAGAGGTCTACATTAGCCAAAATGCGTTCCTGAGATCTTTCTTGCTGTAGTTTAATTACTGCTACAGTTTGCCACTTTTTTCATGGACTTCAATATGGCTCCCCTTGTTTTTGGAGCCAACCTCAAGTGGACACTCAGGGAACTGCAGTTTTTTTGTTGTTCTGGCTTTTTCAACACTAGAGGTTGCTGCTTGGTTTCCATTTACTACTTAATGACACATAGGACATAGGACAAATGAATTACGGGCAAATCCACCGCATCCGGAATGGCTTTGAAAAGGTCGTATCCACTGATCAAGTTAATGTGTCAATTTCCACCGGTTTCTCTCCGTTCCACTGCGGATCGCCAGACTTCACAGCTGATTGCAAGAGTTCTATTTTTCCCTACTGTTGTCTCACTTATTGTTGCATGCCGGATAAATTCAGCACAGATTAACCTGTGCTGGAAAGGAGGTCAGGCACAGACACAAAATGAAACATCTGGCTTGTTTTCAAAATAAAACACTCTGTGTTTCAGGCGGATCATTTTTTACACCATGCACACAGGCGGGGACAAACATGTGACAGGTTTTTAGAGAGCATTTCACCCCCATGACACCATGGATGAGGAAATGCTGATTTTATAAATCCAGAAGTAGATCTCTTCTTCTGGAAGGACACAATCTATTGCTTATATGGTTAGCCTATGTGGCTAAAGACAACTTGTTCTCACGATTCTTGCTGTCCGTAATCCCCCACGAAATTCGCCTCACAAACGGATCCGGTAGGAATTGTTGGACAGCGAAAATCGGAGCTGTTCCGGATGCGGTGGATATCCTGAGTTAGCGTGACCATATTCTGCCTTCCCAAAAAGAGGACACAACTATGCGGGGGCGGAGTCACAGAGTTGCAAGAAGTTAATTTTGAGAGTTTTTTGGGTTGAATCAAGTGTCTTTTATGCACTTCTAGCTCAGCAAGTCCACGTGACACAAACTCGAAACTTCCGTACAAAACCCCGGACATTTGAAGGATTTTATAAGCGGGACAAGCCTGGACAGCCCCCAAAAAAGAGGACCTTTTTGGATAAAAGAGGACATATGGTCACCCTAAATTAATCAAACTTCTGACAGGGAGATGTTGTTGAATTAAAAATGTAAGGGTTCTTCAGAGACAAGAATAACTCTTTGCAACAGCAATGCCAGCACAAAGTCTCATGGGAAAATTTTTAAGAATTAACAGAACATTCAAATCTAAAATATGCATTACGAAAATGTTGATCAGAGATGCAACCAAATGAGATGGGTTAATCTTCTGGGGATCATGACTGTCAGCAGAAATCTCTGTGGGAATCCATTCAACGGTTGTGAAATATTTTAGAGGAAGACGATTCCCATGTCAGAGGAATACTGCCAACTGTCATCACCCAAAGAAAGATAATTACTCGATGCATTGTGTAACAGAAAATGCCAGATTTTATATCTGTACACCTGTACTTACTGACACAAAAGTCAACATTTACTGACATGTAAGCACACCTAGCACCCCAAGCATAGTTTGATTCCACCAAACAATAAGTGAGACAACAGGAACTGGTTAAACCAGCTCTCATTCAGCCTTAATGGAGCTTATAAATACTGCACTGAAAACCCAAAGCCTCAATCATGGCAAAGAGCCTCAGCACTTACAGCAAGGCTAATTGTGAAAATGATGCCCTGCTTCCCTTGAACTCCCCCTGAACCCGCCCGCAGCTTCCAAATGATGCCCCTGAGTTTGTGTTTGACCCCTGCGTGGAAACAACCGCCCCAGTTTTCTGCAGAAAATTGCAGGGTAAAAGGCGAGCTAGCCAGGCGCGCACATAGCCGACGGCTGCTGAAGGCGTCTTGCGTGGAGAGAAAACACATTGTTACCATTAGCGTGTGACTCTGCCTTGAACAGCCCACTGATGTGTTGTGACATGCTCTTGCTTTCCATGCTGGGTCTGTGGCAGGGATGTTGCAAAGAGAGGCTGCTGTTGGCTTGGCCGTGCAAACCACAAAGTGTTGTTGATGAGATTTGTTAAGGGGGAATTAAACATGTTTGATTGCACCTAAGCTTTGGGGTTAGTTTGACCAAATTACAGCGAGAATATTTGTAATAGTCTCTGTCTGAAGTTTCCATACCAACCCTTGAAGACCTACAAAGATCTGATTTTTACTCTTTTATGTTTTAATAAAAAATAGTCTAATGATCACCAACTGTATAACTTTCTGTTTTGCAGTGAACTCTCCTCATCATTTGGATGAAAATGCGAACATTGAGCCTCTTCTTACACCAGTGCTTACCTTAAATTCCCCACTAGTTTCAACTATGATGCAGGCATTGTGTTCATCAGTTTCCAAATTTCACTTTGGTCTTGATTTATTAAACACTGTCCTCCAGGTGTGCGTGGGGTGTTGCTTCAAGTTCAAAGAATTCATTATTCCGAAAGGAAAAACAAATTGACAGCTGTGCTTACAGAATGATTCATACCCAAGCCCAAAATGAAAAAAACTCTGAGACTGCTTAAGTAGAGTCGCTTTTTTGCCAACTATAAACTGTGTGATGAGGATTACTTTGCAGAAATGTGGATGCATTTTTGTTCTCAGTAGAGATCCTGTATGTTAACCAGAAGTACTGAAAACACTGTTAGATATTTCCATTCCTCTCATGTGTCAAGTGTCTCAAGATCAACTTAGAGTTAATTCTCTGACAGATCTACCTTAATACCTCAAGGTATTTAAAGGTGTAGGTGTCCCCCTTGTCAGATGGAGCATATCTGGTGATGGCATTAAGCTGAGTTTTGTCTAAAGCAGACACGCTTAGAGCCCTTGAACCAGGAGTCGGATCTCAAGATAAAGCTTTGTTTTGGCCTCAGTCTGGAAAGCCTGCACTCAAACACACTGTAAAAACGTGCCTTTCTGTTTTCAATTCCCACTTAAATCAAGAACACTTATTGTCATCTTGAATCCACTGTATCTGTATTATTGCATTTATAGTATTCAGTATATTTGATTCTACACTAGGGTGACCATACGTCCTCTTTTACCCGGACATGTCCTCTTTTTTGGGGGCTGTCCTTGCTGTCTGGGTTTGTCCAGAGAAGTTTATAAAATCCTTCAAATATCTGCGATTTTGTACGTAAGTTTTGATTTTGTGTCACGTGGACTTATGAAGTAAGAAGCACGTTAAAGACACTCAATCCGACCAGAAAAACTCTCAGAATTAACTTTGTGCGACTCCGTAACTCTGCCCCCGCATAGTCATGTCCTCTTTTTGGGAAGTCAAAATATGGTCACCCTATCCTACATGAAGCCTGACTAGGTACAAAGACTTCAAATTAGCTGGAGCTCGACGTCTTGTATGCATTTTCTATTTTTTTGTGGCAATGTTGTATATATCGCCCCTGTTAAATAAACATTAAAAATATATACATTTTTTATTCAAGCACAAAAAAGGGGTTAACAGCTCATTGTTGTGACATAACTTTTCCACGTTTTGTAAACTCTCTACTGCTGTCACATGTTTCCAGGAGAGAAAAAAAAAGAATAAACCTATTATATGTTTCTTGCACCACAAAATGTAGCCGGTAGACAAAGGTGGAAACTAGCTGCAAATCTGGTAGAGAACCCAGTAGCTTAAAGGCTTCAAATTTACATAAGGAGATGGTGGAGACTCACAACAGAGCAAAAAAGGAAGACTGAATTTTGAACCTTATTTGTTGACTAAATGATAAAACTGTAACATCTCTTATTATTTTAAACAATTCTTACATCTAGGAAGTGACTAGAGAGTAAAGTACAGGCTCATTTGACTGTTTAAGTATAAATATAATCTTCCATAAAACAAATGCATGTTTAAAATAAATACATGTTTTGCAGTGTAAGGAGGATTCCCAGCATTAAGCTTTCAACTATCCCAGGTCTGTGCTACAGAGCTTGGCAGGAATTCTCCTATTACTCAACAATAACATCCATTAGTGACGGAACTATAAACCTGATCCAGTTTGTATTGGCTTGCTGTGCCTTTCACATGGATGGATGAGAAAGAAGTAAAAGGCACAGAGGTACTATCACATGCTAATTCAGACGCTATTCACTGACTCCTGCCATAGGGAGTTAAGTCCGGGACATTGCTCGGCTCCTTAAAGGAGATTTAATCCAGGGTGAAGGTGATGTCCTGTGACACTAATAACCTGCCACCCAGTGACACAGACCACCTCTTTTAAAAAAAGAAAAAAAAAAGTCCCCACAGTTTTCCTTCAATTTTGGCTGGGTATACAATATTTGCCAATAAATGAGATCATTAATTCATTTTCCTGCGCAGTTAGGTTTTCAAACAGTGGTTCTCTGTAAAGAAGAGGCCAGCTGCCATCGAACAGCTTTGAACTGGATCCAATGGTGGAGGTTGTAATCAGAGCAGAGTCCCCTTTTGGATTAAAAACTTTCTAATGGCCAAAAATATGGCCACTGTTTTCTTTTCTGTCACATAGATCCCTTAAGTCTTCATTAATATGTAGTTTAAGTTTTTTTCATTTCTATTAGGCTGATCCAAGCCCTGGAGTCTATATATTACAACCAGGGGTGCACAGTATGATTTACATACAGATGTTTTACTCTTTCCTATAAAACAATGGTCTTTGTTGCATTTTGACAACATTTGATCTTTTTTCCCTCTGGGATCTTTTCATTTCTTACAGTCAAATCTGTCCTTAATCAGCAGTGAGCTCTGGTGGGAGGCTCATCAGTACTTTTTTTTTTATGATGAAACTGTACGCTCCATGATGAAACCTCAAGCCAGAAATAATAAACTTTACAAACACGTTTGTTTACTTGCCAGCCTGTGCTGAACATGTGGATGTGGTGTTATAAACCGGTGATACTGAAAATGAAGAGAGCCTGCTGTTTGTGGGAAATGGATTAGTTGCAGATTTAGAAGTGTACGTTTTCTTTCCTGAGACTGAAAGCCGTTAAAAACCTCCCTGAAAAAAATGCGTGAAGCTGTTCTTTCCGTCTGTAAAACCGCTGCTGTCCATTCATTCTTGTAACACTGCTAAACTTTGACGCTGTTCACACCCCTTAACTCTTTCGACCCTTGGAATACAAGTCCCATGGGTGTGTTGTAAAAGCAAAGGGAGGGCATACTACTTAAGGTCGTCACGAGAGCGTGAACATCACACACTCGACTAAACTCAAGGACCTCTTGGCAGTGTGATTAGACACAGAAACATCACCATCTGGATTAAATAAACTAACACTGTTAATCCGGGAGGAAATAAGTGCCAGATTACTTCAAATAATGTATAGCAATCCTAATAGTCAGACAATAGGGCATGAAATATGAGGTGCATATGACCTGAAAACCATGATGCAGTTTGTAAAAAGTAGTATTTCACGTCATGCAAGAAGTAACATCGCATGTGATTTGCAAAGTAGCATTGCACACACTGTGAGAAGTTATGATGTGATGTGAAAACAGCATTGCAAGTAATGTGAAAAGTCATTTTGCAGGTTATATGAGAAGTTATACTGCACATGATATCTAAAAATCAATACTATGCAAAAACTTCTTATACTCGGAATGTTTGAGGGCTAATTTCTTAAAGTTTCACATTTTTGGAGGCTTATCGCTCTACCTGCTAAGAGTTATCTGAGTTCTGTCTGTCAAGCCTAGCTGACGTACAGTGGACACAACTTCACTTTTACTCTGAGAAGAAAGCTCTGCAAGAAAGCTGTGTTCTGTATTTTCTCAGATCCTTGCACACTTCTATCCTGACATCCCATTTCTTTCTGTCTCCCGGTAGAAACCCCGTTGGCCTTTTCCTCTGAAGAATTCGACAACCATCTAAATCTGGTCGACAGTCTGAGCTTGTCTCCTCTCATATCTCAGTGTGCATCTACTTATAATGGCATACTTTCACATCTCTCGCTCTTTTTTTCTCGTTGTAGACCTTCTCAGTGTAAACGTGCACAGTGTCATCTCATTGTGAATCATAAGCATAGATGTTCTCATCCCTATCTTTGTGGGCCAGGTCTGGCAGAGGTGACTGGGCACGTGTGTGAGGGCAGATTACTCCCACCCGCCTCAACCTACCCACGCCTGGCTGGAAGTGTGGGAATGTGTCATTTGATATCTTCAGCAGGACCTGTGAGGACAGGGAAGGCAGTGGAGCAGCAGAGGCAGGTTCTTATTTTATCGGAACAGATCTGATGCAAACAGAGTGGTATTTTACTGTGCATTTCGCACTCAGGGGTGCTGTAAGTTTCCAGCTCAGTCTAAATGAGGTCTTGTCTTTGCAAGCTGAACTGAAGCTACCCAGCAGATGTAGGAACTCAGGCTATGTGTCAATTAAAATTCCTTAAAAAGATGTAACAGCTGCTCAGGTGCTGCGACCTGCCTTTGCAGCTGCGGTGGAAACACCCTCACGGTTGTCCTAGATCTCAACCTGAACCAATAATACTTGAATACTGTAAATCACTGTCACACACTTCATATGAATCAAGGCCAAAGAAAGCTGCGGCTGTATTGGCAGTTCGTAATGACCCAGCACTCCATTAAGACACATATGGAGGTGTTTCTTCAATTTGGGGATTTCCTTTGGTCTAAATCAGCAGGCCCCCACATTGTAGTTTTTTCATTATAAAAGTATTGTACTATGCTTTATGTGTGATATTAAAGTATAATTTTTCTCATCTGAGTCAGTTTCTTATCCAGGCCAATGTTATGTGAGAAATGACTTAACTGAGAAGAAAAATCCAGCTAAATTAAAAAAATACACATACTGAGTGAGAGAATAACTTGAAGATAGACTTGGAGACACAAAGTTAAAAGCTGTAGCGCTGTATAGAAACAGAAGTGTGGCAATGAGAGTAAACCAAAAGATACATCTAACTCCATTAACTTTAGCCAATTAACTAATTGTATTTAATCACTTTTTGGTAGCTTTCCATTACTATCATGAACTTGTCTGGAAAGCAGCAAAGCAGCCAACTTCAAATCAAATCAGAGATATATTTGTGGCCAGTAGGACACTCGTAATTCAATCTACATTTTTAGCTCTGACCTGGTCTGCACTATAACTTCAGTGGAAACATGAGACTTTTGATCAACTAACAGCTGAACAATGTTGTCAAGTTAAGCCATACTCTTTGTCAATCTGCCAGTTTTGTTATTATGCCAAAGTTAAAGTTGAGTCTCAAGTTCCCAGTGTTCGGGGTCTTGGTCACCAGAGAGGTCGCCAGAGTTTTTATAGAATCTGTTGCTGTAGACTCACTTAAGATGTCCCATATGTTTTTGCTAGAAACATGGTGGTGCAAGATGGCCATCCCCATGAAAGGGGACACGCACATAGACATTATATACGTAGACGCCTTGTTACAAGCTGGAGCGTAATCCAGTGTTGCCACCATGTTGGATGGTTCTCCCCACTCCAGGTTTGTACAAGAGCCAAACGGGGTCAATGAAGAACAGGCAACTATGCCTGTATTTTTGCACTCTATGGTTGAAAAACCCGACGCAGTATTGAAACCAGATCACATAGGATTACATTTTCCAAATAGGATTGAAAAAAAATTTTGGTTTATTTTTAGTGTGTGACATTGTCCTGTATTATTGCTACATCCCTGTCATTGTAACAAACCAAACAGTGTGAAAATCGGGCAGAGATTCGGAGAGTTATTATTCATATGGTTGGGCATTCCTACCTACCTTGATGCACTGGAGGCGCATGGGGGACCCATCCAAGATGGCAGCCGCACTGATAGGTGAGCTCCAATAGGCAGCATCAGGCTTTGAGGCGTCTACATATATGATGTGTATGGACACGCATCTGAGTAGATATGAAAGTAGGGTGACCATACGTCCTCTTTTACCCAGACAGGTTCTATTTTTTGGGGGCTGTCCAGGTTTGTCCGGGGAAGTTTATAAAATCCTTCAAATGTCCACAGTTTTGTATGTACGTTTTGATTTTGTGTCACGTGGACTTACTGAGTCAGAAGCACATTAAAGACACTCAATCCAACCTGAAAAACTCTCAAAATTAACTTTGTGCGACTCTGTGACTCCGCCCCCGCATAGTCGTGTCCACTTTTTGGGAAATCAGACTATATTCATCCTAATGAAAGGCTAAGTTAAGCCTAAACAGTTTTGATGTAATCAGGTGATTAAACACTAACTTTATAATATCACACAACATTATACCAAGTCTGTCCTTCTAAATGCTGCCAAACATTACCCACTGCACCTTTTAAGCATTGACTAAATGTAGTGTCAGGCCAAGTAGATGGACAATTCAAGTAAAACCATCTAAGGACAATCTGTCACCCCAAAAGTGATCCTGACTTCACTGCCTGATTGCTTTTTACTCAATAATCCAAATTAAGTTTAGTCATATCTCATCTGAGCCTTTATGAGGACTCATGATGAAGTCAAACACTTTCTCTTGGAGGAGACATCATTTCTACGTTGTAGCCAGCTGATACCAGCCTGTCTGACCATCACATGCTCTCCAAACAGCAGATGTCTGGCTTTCTTAAAAAGCTCTTCAAAGTATCTGACGTCACTCAGTGAGCTCAGAGGAGGAGGAGGAAAAATGGAAAAGATAAATAACAGTGACTGAAAGTGACACAAATGAAAATGAGGAAAATCTGTTGAGCAGGAAATATCAGAGAAAATGTGCAGAGCTTGAACATTCACTTCAAAGTTTTTGCGTGATCTGTATTTATAAGAAAAAAAACTCAAAGGAGTTTCATGGAAACAATTTGTCTCCACCTATTTCTTAATCCTCCTGTCCCTATAAAGCCAACAGCAAGACTAATCCCAATTCAGATCGTAGGTGGAGAGGAGAATTAGAGAGTGGAGTTACATAATAACACCTAAACCCTCTGTTTGCTTTCACAAGCCCTTATCAGCCATATCCTTTAGATAATGTTTCTTTAACCATCTAGTCTAAATATACCCAAATAGGGTCGTTTCCCTTCCCCTTATCCTCCGCCTGTGCTCCACAAGAAAACATGTGAAAAAGGGTTGATGCAATAACTCAAATGTGACATGAAAAAAGTGTTACACAGTTAATCCCCCTGCAGATGTTCAGATGCATTCATGTCGGAATCTGTCATGAATGTCCCACAAATCCTGGATATTTTAACACCAAATATCCCTCCTGATCAGCTCTGACAGATTGTGCATTTAAGGAAAATCTTCAATGGTAGAGGATGACTCATGAAGGAAATCCAGTGAACAAAATCTACAGCCACTCAGCCCTTATCTTAATAAATCCCACAGACTCCATAACACGTGTGAGCGACAGAGTCAAGACCTACAGGCTTGAGTCATAGCTGAAATTCTAGCCAGGCTAACAAAATATGAGCAGGTTTTTCCACTGCACATGGCTCACAAAGTTGTGTCATTGATCAGCTTTGGAAAAAGGTGAATGAATTTCACACCCTGGGCTGTTGCCAGTGTGTTCAAAGGCCTGTGACAACATCCAACATTAGATTTACAGAAATGGAAGTGCAACTGTACTTCAAGTTTTTTTTTTTTTTTTTACAAAGCTTGATTCCTTTGCATCTACAACAGGGCAAAGAGTTTACTAAAAGAAATGTAAAGGATGTTCTTCAGAGACCTTAACTATGTGTTACCATATCTGTTAATGTAACCTGGCATTCTCCCTTTGCATTTAAGGCCTCAATCCCAAAGTACTGATGGATGAAGATCACTGCCGGTCTATTCAGATGTTTGTCTGTCATAATACTCCTTAAAGAAGTGCTGGGCATTTGTAGATGACTCACCGGAAGATCTTTCATCGAATACTTTGCGTAGAAGCCTGAAGCCTCAAGTCTCAAAAGCTGGCAGATCTCACTGTTTGCAGTTGAGTGCGAACCTCCATGTTTAGAGCTTCTTCATATTTTCAGCGTCAGCTGTGTAGACTGTATTATTAATGGACTAGCTCAGTCCAACTTTCGTCGACCTACCAGAGATGGGCCTTTAGCCTCCTTCCCATAGACTGTATATACTATGGACAACTTGGTTCCTTCTTCCTCCAGTATATGGATTTGAAGCCAAAAAGCTCTGGGTATTCCTGCGATTTTTCTCCATTGCTTTAAACCAACATTGTGCAGTAGCGTTGTACACACTTAACCACTTGTGCAGTAGTATTGTGCGAATTCGCCGGGAGATATGCTGTGATGACACTCTGCTCAAGCGGCGTATCTCCCGGGTGAGCTACGCAATCTTTGTACACCCATAGGCTATATCAGGTGAACCCCCCAATAACCTTTAAAAATGGAGCTCTACAGAAAAAAAGAGAACTTGAGCACAAATCAGTCTTACAATAACTACATGTCAACACTGCAAGCAGGGAGAAGAAAAATGGATATTCTGTGTAATACATTTTTTAAAGTTTGTCCACAGCTCCGTAAGCTTTGCTGGAGGAGGTGGGATTTATGACCTATACTGCAGCCCGTCACCAGTGGGTGCTGTTTTTGGAGTGGCTTCACCCAGCAAGGAGGCAGACGGCGTCCATTCTATATACAGTCTATGCCCCTTCCAGATGACTACAGTGTGAATGCCTGTTAGTCAAGTGAGCTGTGCCTCTGATTTGCTGATGTCGTAACCTTGATAACTAACGAGAACACAATACAAAAAATTCACTCCCAATACATTGGTTGTTGGAGACGGCCCAACCCTAAAGACCAAAGCAATTTATTGAACCAGGATGGGCTCATGTTTATTTTTGTTCTAAAATACACTTTTTTGGCTTAGTGTGTATGTGGTTTACTGAAGCCAGCCTCAATAAGGGAACTCTGGGAACACGAGCGTCATTTCTTAAAATGGAGGATAGAGCTTGATTTGTTTCAAACTTACTTTGGTCTTTTGACCTCACTGAGTGCTTTTACATTTCAGGGATAATGTCAAAGCACAGACACCTTCTTCATAATTATACACTGATGGCAGAGGCTTCTGTTGAAAGTGCCCATCAGCATTTAAAAGTCTTATTCACACACTGCTTGCACAAGCCATGGATAAGCATGTGGACAGCGAGAACTGGGATCCAAGTCAGTGGAGAGTCAACCACTGAGCCACATTTGCCCTGTAAAGATGATGGCGCCATACCAAAGATGGTGCAACCTTACCATCTTTATCTGGAGCAGGGATGGTAGATAAACATGCTAAATGCTTGTCGATGTGCATAAATACTGAAAATACTCAAAGTGCTTTTCCTAAGCAGATGGAGACAAACTCTCTGGCCATGGAGGTTTCTCAGATCATGTGTCATTCTTGAACTTTGTAACCTTAAATGAATTTTAAGAAATAACTTGAATAACCTCAAATCTGGAGTATTTCCCAGACTAAATGAGGTGAGTGTTAACCTCATTTAGATCTCAGATATCAAGCCAAAAGAGGACACAGTGTCCTGTACTCGCCCTCTGAGGAGGCTTCTTTTGACAGGTTGACTTTGTTGATGAATTCATTTGAGATAAATTGGCTGTGACGGATGTTCCCATGTCTCTATCTGAATATGTTGAACTCCCATAGGAGATCAGTGAGACATGCAGGCTTTGTGCTGCTCCAAAGAACCATGTCAGGGGAAAACAAAGAGGCCATGGCAGTCCATTGAGCCTCTGTATTTACTCAAATCATAGCAACAAGCTGATAAGAGAGCTCAGCAATAGACGGAGAAAGAGGTATTTTAGATCAGTCACGGTATGATTGTGAATTAGAGTTGTTATGTTTTATCATTTTGAACATCTTCAAAAAGTCATATTCATGTCTTCCTCCCTGTGTGGCCTGCTAAAGCAAATCCTCCCATCTGTTAATCTCAAGTGATTTTTACTCAACAAAAATCCCCCAATTCAGTGCTTTCATGATCATTCATGATGACTGATATTTCTTCTTCTTTCTCTTTGTCCTCCTAACTGAACCGAGTCCATTTCCTCCACTGAGCAACGGTTTTTAAAAGAACCACACGCACAGATGCATGTCAGGTTTTTCCAGATGCCCCCAAACAATGGCTCCATTCTTGGCAAATTCCCCTCATACTAAATTTAATTAGACATTGAGCTATTGCAAACTCAGTACTTGCTGTTCTTGCCTCCCAGCCCCCCTTGTTCGTCCCCTCTTTCTCTCCCCCTGTCTCCGCCCTGATCACCAGCAGTTTGTGTCATTCAGGTTCACAGGCCAGTTAAGTGATGCTCAGTTCGCCTGCAGTGAACACAAAATCATGGAAAATACTGGTGGTCCTGGAACCAAACTTTAAAACATGCAATTTGTAATCACTAAATCAGAGACTTTTTAACCCTGGAATATTATGTAATCATGCAGATTCAAACTTTTACTGGAGTTAGTATGCTTGCTCCACTGTTATTGAAGTTAAGGATTTATAAATCTGTTAACTTCCATACATTTTGAACAGATTAAACATTGACATTAATGTTGAAACCTGTTGAAAGCCCATTGGTCTGCCTCTCTTCTGCAGCAACACAAAAAATATATATAAATATATATCCATGGATTAGGCAAAGCAAGTTTTTAGAGCACATTTCAACAAAGAGGTAATCCAGTTCTAAGGCTGCAAGCTCTAATGGGAATTCAGGCTCTATTTGGTGATCCAGATCCCTTGGCTCAGCAAGAACAAACTTTTGCAGCTCTTGAAGGGCTCATCATGAGACCATTTTGGCCAACCAGAGTTGGATCTCAAGCTTAACCATGTACAACCTACACATGGGCTACTCCATAGTTCAGCATTTGTCTGCAGCCCCGGGAGAGCTACGCAATCCCTAAACGTCAATAGGCTGTATCAGGTGTCAATCACAGAAAACATGAACCCCCAAATAACTTTTAAAAATGGAGCTTCACAGAAAAAAGAGCACTTGAGCACAAACCAATCTCACTGTAACTACATGTCAACATCACAAGCAGGGGGGAGAAAAATGTATGTCCTGTGTAATAAATTTCTAAAGTTTGTCCACAGCCCCATAAGCTTTGCTGGCGGAGGTGGGATTTATGACCTATACTGCAGCCCGTCAACAGAGGGTGCTGTTCTCAGAGTGGCTTCACCCAGCGAGGAGGCAGACGGCGTCCATTCTATATACAGTCTATGGGTCAAACACACCATAACACCGAGTTAGTCACCCCCTCGAGAGATGAATGTTGCTGACTGCTTGCTCCTCTAGTTATACCAACTTTAGTAACGACCACGCGATAGCAATACACAGCGGTCTGAGGAGCCATAAACAAACCTCAACCAAAAAGCCACTCTATAGCCACAAATAATGCTCAGAACAGCACCTAACTTCATCAACAGTACATATAGGATCCTAGCTGCAGCACTAGCCACCAAACATCTTCTTAACTTTGCCTAATTTCTTCAGCAAAGAGACGAAACACAACTCACCAACTCTCTTCCAGCAGCCACTTGTAGGTAGCGAGACCTCAGGGCGGTCCATTACGGACTGCAGCGGGGGGAAGCAGCTCAAGGAAGAACATTTATGATCATTTCTTCATGGAAATGCACTCAGACTGAGACGCTAAGGCAGAAGAACTACCGCGTCTGTAGTGCAAAATGATTAATATGGTGATTATTACTTCAAGGAAATAATAAATTGTATTGCTATCCTGCAGTCGTTACTAAAGTTGGTATAACTAGAGAAGCAAGCGGTCAGCAACATTCATCTCTCGAGGGGTTGTCTAACTCGGTGTTACAGTGTGTTTGACCCTAAAATAATTTCACGCCGGAATATCCCTTTAATTTATCTAAAGCTTGAATCACAGGTTCAGGAAAATGACTAACCCCAGGCTTTATGCAGGGTCAAGGTAATGGCAAAAGTTTTACATTTAATGTTCAAACACCTGATATCAACATCTCCTTACTGAGCTTACTGAGAAGTGCTATTATCAAAATGTCTCACTATTTCTTTTAAGTTTTTTGGCAGTGTAGATATGGAGCTGAAAAAAGTGGTCGAGAGAAGTTGGTAAAGAAAAGAGAGAGATAAAACAGAGTTGAAAGCTGAAGGGGAAAAAGAGGGAGTGGACAAACAGAGCAGAGATAAATGTTCAGCGGGCCTGATGCCTCACTGTTTGTATATACACTAAGGGAGAATAATGGTAGAAAGTATGTGCCATATCCATTTTTAGCTAGCTATAATGTGTCTGTTTGCCTGCATGTGTGATAAATGGGGCTTTTACTTTCCGCCACATATTATCTAATGGTCTAAGCATGGCTGGATGTGAGATATTGTGTAGATAATTTGGGGTATAGAGATATCAGCCAGCCATGTGTAAACAATATCTGCCATTCCTCAGAGAAAAAAGAGGCAGAGTGGGAGAAACAGGGCAGTGGGCTATGGTTGAGGGAGGGTGTAGGACTGGGAAAGTGAACAATCTGAAAGAGGGTAGTGGATATTTAAGAGCATCAGGAAATAACAGTGGTCCCAGTGCTCCTCAATAACCTCTACAAGGACAGGAAGCCACTCCATCAATCACCGAGAGGATAGCTCTCTCTCCTTCTTTCTCTCTCTCTCTCTCTCTCTTTCTCTCCTCGGGCACTGAACCCACAGTCACACCGGTGCAGCTGCTCTAACGCGGTCTGCCTCCCATTTACATTCCTATCTGTCTATGAACACACACACACTTCTATATTTTGCAAATACACATACACAGCTGGGTTTAGCCCCGGACGTAATAACAGAGCACTCCAAACCAGCAAGACCACTGACTGGAGAGTGATGGCAGCGAGGGGAGACAAGGTGTTCAACTTAAGAGATGTTGTCGTTTGTTCTTCATTGTAGGTGTTTCTAAAAAGGAAAATTTACACTAAAATTTAACCAAACTTAAGAAAGCAGACATGAATCAAACACACATCAAAGCACAGTAAGGGTCTTGACAGTGTTATGGGCCTGGTTAAATGAGAAAAATATATTAGAAGGAAAGTTTTACAGTCATTCCTTTTTATTTTCTGCATTTGCTCACAATGCTACAAGGTACGGTGGCCGAGAACCGCCTCTGCTGCAAATAAAAAAAGTCACAACGGAAGTCAACGCCACAAAAAAAAAGTGGCGATGGAAAAAAAAGTTATTTACTGCGAAAATAAAAGGATGCAATTTTAAAAAGCCGCAAAGGAAGTGAGCTGACAGGGACCAATAATGATAATGCATCAGTGTTTTACGATCTAGGCACAAAAAATGATGGCGAGAAGATGAGCAAAGAAGTAAGTGGAAAGGTTTTTGTTTAATTTCGCTTTGTGTGCTTTTTAATGTGTCATTTGGTCAGGCCATGTAGCGCCTAAGTCGATATGAAGTTGAACGGAAGGATGCCGGTGAAGTGTTATTTGCAGCAATGGCTGTTCTCAGCCACCATACTAATGTTTTGACTTAACCATGAATGTAAATATCATTGACTTTATCAGTAAAGCAGAATAATTTTCACTTTTTTATTAATGGAGGTGTTAACTTTAATGTCAGTTTGACTACATGATTTATTGCCATGGAGGCACTATCAGCTGTTAAAACTTTAAAGCTTTTTAGCTTTAAAAATAAATCCTTATAGCCGCACATTTAATCAAACAAACTGGCTCAAAAGCACTTTCATGTATGTAACTTTTTTGTTTATAAATGCACACTTTGAGAGAGAGATTTAGTTAAAAACATATCTGATTTTGATATTATCAGGGTTAATAAATGTACATAAATTTGCTAATTTAGGCACAGCTAACAATCGGCGGCACTGCAACTGTTAACGAGTACGCCAGAAACCCATCTCATCTTTCACCTCGTTGGTTGTTTTAGCTGACTGATATTTTAACACATGACCTGCCAATAAACCCAAACCTTTTTATAGATTAAATAAACAACTTTAAAAAAGTTATTCACTAGTTTCCTTAGGTGCTGCAACAGTAAATACCTGCTGGTATTTGGCTAGGCTAATTGCCGCATTTTAATGTAAGTTGCTTTTCAACTGATTGTTTCATTTTTTCTGAAATTACTAAATTTTCTTTAAGTGAATACAGACAATTACTTGTACTAACAAATATTATCAATGCCGGTCATTTAGTTTTTAAAATATGACTTTATGGGGGTTGCACCCTTGAGCTGACTAAGTCTCTCTCTCTCTCTCTCTCTCTCTCTCTCTCTCTCTCTCTCTCTCTCTCTCTCTCTCTCTCTCTCTCTCTCTCTCTCTCTCTCTCTCTCTCTCTCTCTCTCTCTCTCTCTCTCTCTCTCTCTCTCTCTCTCTCTCTCTCTCTCTCTCTCTCTCTCTCTCTCTCTCTCTCTCTCTCTCTCTCTCTCTCTCTCTCTCTCTCTCTCTCTCTCTCTCTCTCTCTCTGAGACGTCATTAAAAATAACAAGCTCTCTTCCACCTCCCTGCGATTTGCAGCCAGTCAACAGATTCCTCTACTCTGGCACAGAGCGCTCACTGTACCCTGTCAGAGGTTTAACAGTTTTATTTTCTTCTCTTTTACAGTGTGAGAAAAACTCCCAGTTGTAGCAAGTAACCAATTACAGGCTCATGTGCAGGCAGTTTACCATGGGTCCCCTTGTTTGTTGGGTCACAAACAGGACAGGAAATTAAGCTTTCCCACTGACTGGATGGAGTTAGTGACTGGACCCAAAAGCAGAAAATAACTGTTTTATATTTTAGCAGCCAGTCTTTTTATGGCGTTTATTCGTTTTATTGCAGATTTTAGCTCTGTTGAATCTGTGTGCAAAATTAAGTCATTTTTCTCCAGCTGCAGTACGTTGTAAATGCAATTGAGAATTTATTTGCCCCTTATAAAAAAAAAATTAGGGATTGAGGGTATCTCATAACGATCATTGTGCTCAAGGATATGACTCAGTTATGCAGAGAATGCTGAATGGGCATGCATCCCTTTTCCCCTCTTTTTTCACACACGCACACCTTTAGGGCCTTTTGCAGGTTTTCTGACGCTGGTATCAGTAACATTTAAGACACCTGCTGCTGCATGTTTTTGAAAACATTAAATCAGAAAGTGAAAACTGATACTTTTACATCACTTTTGATCCCTTAGAAACTGAAAATGTATTGGCACATAGCCTTTTCTCCATATTTTAACTTAATTTACATCATTTGGTGCAGACTGACATCATGTGAACAAAAAATATATTTTAAAAATATTTAAAAAATTAAAATAAATAAATAAAAATAAATAATTTAAAAAAATATTTGCCTATACCGCCCTACATATGCAGTGCTTAGTTTTGCATCGCAGCATAACTTCACCCATTAATCAATCTCATTTGACACTTTAACTTTGTTTATTTTTCCACTCATCGATGGATCAGCTGCAGTTTGTAGGTCAGTGTATTCTCCACATGCAGGCCTCTCGCATGTGGGCCACTGACTCGAGCGCAGTAAGTGGGTGACAGAGCAGCCGCTGGGCAACACAGAAGCCTAGTGGTTTTACTGTTGAGTGACACTGTCCTGAATGAAGAGGTCAAAGGTCAAGTCCTGCAAACTCAAAGCTCATGTGTTAAGCTTTGTGTAATTCTGAATTCCTTTTTTTTTGTCTGGTTAAAGTATGGTACAACATGATTTATAAAGACTAAATAAAAGCATTTAAAAAGCAGCAGGCAAGATTTGTTGATATACTTTGTCATGATTGTCCACTTTAATCATTACTGTACCATACTGCACCATAGACTATATATTGAATGGGCGCCGTCTGCCTCCTCGCTAGGTGAAGCACACACAGAACAGCACACTCTGGTGACGGGCTGCAGTATACCTCATAAATCCTCCTTCCTCCAGCAATTCCTATGGAGCTGTGGACAAACTTTGGAAATTTATCACACAGAGTATGCATTTTTCTTCCCCCTGGTTGTGATGTTGACATGTAGTTATTGTAAGACTGGTTTGTACACAAGTCCTCTTTTTTCTGTTCAGCTCCATTTTTAAAAGTTATTCGGGAGTTCATGTTTTCTATGATTGACACTTGATAAAGCCTATGAGTGTACGAAGATTGCATAGCTCACCCTGGTAATATGCTGTTTGAGCTAAGTGTCATCACAGGGACTCTCCGCGAATCTCCCGCCGAATGCGTACAATGCTACTGCACAAGTGGTTGAGTAAGTACACTCAATTGTGGGGAAGGCAGAAGGCGGAACCAAGTTGTCCATAGTACATACAGTCTATGGATAGCACACTGTACACTTGAGCAAAGATACACCAGCTGTAGTGGAGGTCGAGACTGAGCAGGCTGAGCATCAATGCTCATGTTAGCACCACTTTTTATACTGTTATACTCTGAAGGGGTGGCGTTATGTTAAGGAGGCATCATGAGGTATCCCTTCCAACCCCACCCAAGAAATCCTGCAGATAAAAACATCACAAATCGGTTTAATGAATAATTTTTAAAATTCAGTTCTTCCATGGTACATACTTTTCACACATTTCAACAACCATTTATCGGCAAATACACTCTACTTAGAAAGAATGTTTTTAATAGGCTTCCTTCAGCTTTTTGAGACAGCCTCAAGTGGACACTTTAGGAACTGCAGTTTTTTGCACCTACACAATGGCTCAGTTTTGCAACACTCAGTATGTTTACATGACACTTGAGAAAACTGAATTATTGCCTTACTCCGATTAAGACCACCTGCTTAGTCTGACCTTAGTTTGAGAACTCTGATTGGCATTTGATTTTCTCTACCATGTAACCAGCGTAGTTGGAGTATGATTGGACAATGCATGTGTGCATGTACACCGCCCCCATAACCCTGGAACAAAAACACCAAAGAAGAGCAGTAGCTTGCATCTCATCTGCAGAAAAAGTACATCATGTACGACAAAAACAACGCTGTACAGTGCTCCATCTTCTTACATGAAAAACGCCCAGCAGCAGTTGTAGCCACTTCTGGCGTCTGGCACGGACCTGCTGTTGTTGTTGACAATTGTATGGGGTCGGAAACAGCACAGCTGAAAAGACCGATATCGGCCTCTAGTTTTGGGGAGGAGGACACATTCACGTCAATAATTCGATTTTCTCATCTGCATGTATACGCGGACAAGGAGAGAAGTCCGATTCGGGGAAAAAAACAAATTATGAGCTTAGCTTGATTAAGCTGTGCGTGTAAACGCACTGACTGTCTTGCTGCTTGTTTGAGTTGCAGAGACTTGCGCATTTCTGAATGACTTCTGTGATGCAGTGAGCTTTTGAACCTCTGTTTTGAAAGAGTGTGCAGTTTGAAGTATAAAAGTCCCGTCCAGTTTTAGAGCTCCAAAGAATACCTTTGAATCCTAAAGACTGGAACAGATGAGCTTACATTCACATGCTGTAAAAATAAGCTTGAAACAGAGGGGTTGGTTGTCAAACGGCATTTTGAATTGACAGTTTAAGACACATTGTAACAACAATCTTGCCTTTGCTTCCTCCAACATCTCCGCCGTCTTGTTCTGTGTACACAAATACTGTCATGTCTGAGCTACAATCTGCACTGGCTCTTGCAGGAACAGAGCTGACAGGGGCCCAGAAAAACACACTTTTTTTGCTTTCTAATTTGCAAGCACAGACATGCTCCAAAAAACACTCGTGCATGCACATTTTCAAGAAATTCCCTCATGCACAGTCCCGTATCAGCGTCTGTGGAAGAAAAAACACAGTGAACCGCCTGCCAATCAACCGTCTGGGGGACAGAGAGGTCAAAGGTTGCCAGAATGTTTATATGTCTAATCATGAACTAGAAGCTGCGTGGGTATAAATGACACGCATTAGCATAAGCCCTGAAGAGGCTGATGAAACTAAAGCATATCAACGCACAAAATGATGGTCATTAGTTAATCAGTCTGGGAAAAGGACCACAGTCTGTCTTTTTTTTCTCTCTTTATTCCACATTTCCTGTCTTTCTTTTCCTCCTCAGCTGCCCCCTGTACCACTCACAGCTACTTTTACACATTTTATTTAGACACTCTCAAAAGTAATCTGAGTTTTTTTTAGCACAGAAACAGTCATCAGCTTTTTCTTTTAACTCAAACTAGTGAGGGCCATCCATGCAGTAAAACAAGAACAAAAAAAACGTACATTTCTCATACGAAATACCCAAACTGCTCTGACTTTAGCAGAAACATTTTGCTCATGTAAAACCTCATTGCTCATTGTAAGGAGCTGATTGAAAAAATATGTTGGCAGGGCTTTTAAAAGGGCTGAAAAAAAAACAATGGCTCTTGGCCAAAGAAAGCTATACGGCTTCCCTGTTTCATGGTAAATGTCTTTCATAACCTCTGGCTTCTTCCTCTTCCTCCATCCTTTTTTTTTTCCATAGTGGGGAAATACATTATTGTACATCCATGGTAAATGTCTTTCAGAACCCTTGAGCTTTGATTCAGTCTCAAGCCGTTGCTCAGCAAAGCAAGATGTGGAGTAAAGACATCTTTGCTTGGGTGGGTCAACATTTATATACAGTCAGCCGAAACAGGCTTCAGACTGATAATGTGGAGGTCACTCATCTGCTTGTCCATGCTCAAAGGACACATGAGGAGGTTACAGTGCTGTTCCCTATATATTTGATGCAGAATTAGACCAATAATACTCTATAATACTCTTTCCAGCTGGAGGGTCATTGAGCTCAGTGCATTATTTTCTTTACCATGAAGAGAACAGACAAAGTTCTACTAAAGTATGTATAAGTGAATTTGTTCAGTTAGATGAGAGGCGGCTCCTGTAGATGAAGTTTCTAGAGAGCAGGACAATGCATGCCAACAAGTGGCTTCATGTTTTATGTTTTTGCATGAAAAATAAATTTACATAAAGGAAAATATTATGTTATTTGTGCTGAATTTTTTGAAAGAAGTGTGAATCCATCTATTTATTATGTGGTCATATTGAGTCATATCATCAGGGGTGTCTCCAGAGGGCAACCAGGGGTGGAGAGGACCCCTCTTAAAATCTGATTGCCTGTCCTTAATATGTCTATGGAGGATAAATCTAGCAGCTGGAGTTTGATTCTGCCCATCATAGTTTTAATGGCAGGAAAAGGTTATTAACAACCAAATGATCAAACAAAAGGTAATTAAACATTTTTAAACTGATGAAGGTCGAGGAGAGATTAAACTGAAACTATAGCCTACTTTAAAAACTGCCAGTATGTTAAACACAGTATAAACCAATACTATAAAACAAGTTAGATATAGGCCTCCACCATGTTGGATATATGAGGTGCCGCAGAGATAAATCTGAAGACTTTAACTCAAAATAAGGGCCAGTTTGAAAACAGTACAACACATGGAGAAAGGAGAACCTCCTGTCTGCAGGGGGCACCAAAGGTCACACTGACCAAGTCATTTAAAGCAGTGGTTCTCAAGTCCAGTCCTTGAGGCCCACTGTCCTTCATGTTTTAGATGTTTCCCTGCTCCAACAAACCTGATTCAAATGATCAGCTCGTTAATAAGACATGACAGAGCTTGATAACGAGCTGATCATTTGAATCAGGTGTGTCGGAGCAGGGAAACATCTGAAACATGAAGGACAGTGGGCCTCGAGGACTGGACTTGAAAACCACTGATTTAAAGGATCTTTGAAACAGTTTTAAGATTTTGGAAATAGACTAGCAAGCACCGAACGAGTTAGCTTTGCATGTCCACCAGAAAAAGGAGGTCAGAGCAGTTAACCTGTATTGTCAAACCTTACAAATAAATTCATTTTTATCTTGTTTGTTTCACTTGTGTCATTTTTTGTGTTTAATTTCTGCAAGAATGTAACTGAAAGTGTTTCCAATAAGCTCTGAAAGAATTTTGTTTTTCCTCTCAGTTTTCTGCAGCACATTTTTTGCTTGTTACATTCTGCTCCGCTTGATTCAGTACAGACATCTGCAGGCAGGTTTCATGACCGCCTTGAGGATTTAATGAGACTCTCGAAAGGTCAAGTAGTTTCACACTTGAATTTGTGGCAATTCTGGCACTTTGGGTTACAGGGAATTTAACCTGCACACGACTTCTGTTCTGAGCATCGGGAACAGAAAGGAAAATTTATCTGTCAGGATTAACTCTGACGCCAGAGGCATGAAGCATTAAAACTGTCAACATAGAGAGCAGGATTAAATCTGTAAGAGCTACTGTGAGGATTTCAATTATCCACTCTTCTTTCCAATGGATAGTATGTCATCCTGTAACTAAACTCTTTAAACACTGAAGAAACTCATTACTGCTAATGTGTCTCTGACAGAGAGTTTCGCTCACAGGCAGGCACTTTATCACACGGCGCTGAGACAGGCTGCGTGTCAGAACCAAGCGCCAACCAAAACATGCTTATAGACAGTCTATTTTTCATATTTCTTATTTTAACAGGTATCAAAAACAGCCGAGAGGTACATCTGCCTACAATTATTTATGAGGGGAATTTGATCTGCTGCTGTCTTTCAACACTCTCATCAAAATGTATAATTTAGCAACAGGCACTGCTTGCTTCATTTAAATACAGATTGGATGAAACCTCCCAGTTGCACGATTACGCTTGGTTTTATGCTTCAGTGGATGGTCATATTAGCTGGGTAGTGCTGCTGGACAATTTCTTTTCACACATGGATGGATGTTATGAGCTAGAATGATGCATTAATATTTAGATTAGTATAGGGATTTACTCATAAGCCTTCTGGTCATGCAGTCGAGGTGCTGTTTTCCATGAAATAAAGAACTGGATATCATCTTAACTTGACTGAGGGTAATATAGTGGAAAGGTGAGAAATCGGACATTTACAACTTTGCACTTTGTGTTTTTTCCTTTTCCTTCTTACATGCAAAGTTAAATAAGATGGGAAATGATTTTTGTATTGTATTTTTTTTTCTTTACATTGTGTTAGAAAATGTGAAAAGATGAAACAGTTTGACGGTTAAGGCTGTGAGCATCCTGCTGTCCGTCCATAGTTTTAATTGGTTAATGTTTTGATTAGTTTTCATATCTGAGTCTGTGAGCATGTTTCTCTTTAAGAATGAAAACAAGTCCTTCTCTGGGAATAAGACAGTAAATACTGAAGAAGATACTTTTAAATTTGCTCCGTCTTTAGATTTATGTGTTGTCTCCATCTAGTGGTGACTGGTGTGTTGTACAACTCTAAAGTGGACATACGGACAGAGCAATTACATGTTAATCACTGATTTAAGTTGTAAGAATGAAGCACAGTGTAACAGGGTATAAATAAGGTCATAACTTTCTGGATATATGATCTGTTCAAGACTTTTGAGTTATGAATTTGTTTTGGCTTGGTCTAACTAATAAACTTGATGTTGTTTTAAAATTTATGGGGTCTCTGGTTGACGCATTTATCAGTCCACTGTGATAAATGATGCACAAAACCCTGATCAAAAACATTCTAGAGACAAGATTACAGTTTATTTTCTTTCTAAAGTGACCTTGGATGTAAAAAAGTATCTCATTTCTCTCAGAAACATTAATTTATTTAAGTTCAAAATTAGTGAAATCCTTTTACCTGAGTAAAACTGAAACACTTCTCCAGCTCCACTTTACTACAGGACTTAACTTTGCTCATACTCGACTAAGCGAAATAGATCAGATGAGGAAAAAGTAAAGACTTTTGAATCTGCCTCTTCACATTTTAATTTATTTGGAATATTTTAAAGCTGTGAGTAAATTTTGGCTTATCTTTTTTTGGCACCCTGTGGAAATAGTCTTTCTTGATCTTGTCTCCTGTATACTAAAGTTGTGTCTTATCCTGTTGTCTTAGGCAGTCAAAGTTATCATTCATTGTTGAGTATATCTTATATGGAAATTGTAAGAACAAGACTGTTTTTTAGTTGCTTGGGTGACACCTACCCCCTCACACTAATTTAAGACTTTAAAAAAAGCTATCAGTTTTGGAGCTGATGGTCTTCTTTCCTTTTGTCTATCATAAAAGGCAGCAATATGAATTTCAGTTTATTTCATAAACTTAAAAAACTCCTCACAGGAGCTTTAATGCTTTGTCATTCTGCCAAAATGCTTACTGTTTCTTGGCGTCTTCCAATGAAGCAAATGTTAATTTCCTCAAAATACTCTGTGTGTTTTGGTTGAGCCTCTTATAATGCATAATTCTGACATTTTAATTAACCTGAGTATCCTCCAGGTGTCAGAAGATTGATTGCACCTGGGTCTAATTAAAGCTCACTCCTGATTGGTTGATGACAGCATGCGACAAGGTGTAAAAGGCATGGGAACCCAGCAGACTGGTTGGATTGTCAATGTCCTGCATGCTTGTTTATCCTTTACCCTCACACTAGCTGCAATTCTCATATGAGACCCCAAAAAAAGGAACGTGTTCTCTAAATATCCTGATAAACAACATGTCGAGTGGTTCAAAAGCAGCTGAGATGGTTTAACTCAGACTTTGTAAAAAGCAAGATACTCCTGAGGTGGAATGAATTTTATTCTTTTCACAAAACACGAGTGCTGTCGAGCAGTCTGGCTCTCAGATTTGTTCACATTTACTAACTGCACATTTTCCACATTTTGCCCCGTTTTTTTCTGAATCGACCACAACAAAAACAAGTAACGGGTCATATACTACAAAGAGTTTATTCAACTCAAGAAGGATGTGTAGAAAAATATGACCTCTAAGGGTCACACTTCATGATCTCTCTGAGGCAGATAGTGGCGTAACAAGACGAGTCCAGATCAAAGTTTAATGACAGAGTTGGTGAGTCCTGCTTCTCCTCTACTGTCGCTTCATTCAGTCGGCCATCACTCATACTCCTGCCTGCGAAAGCCTCCTTTTCTCCTCCTCGTCCTCCTCCAGCCCTGCTGGAGGGCAAGTTCAGCTGGTAGTGGAGGTTTTGTGGACAGGCCAGGAGAGGGCGGTAGCATCCAGGTACGTTCAGCTTGAGGCTGCTGACTCTGAAGCGGCAATTGTCCAGTTCATCTCTGGCAAGTCTCTCCTTGAACCAGGTCCCCATGGAGTTTTCTGGGTACTTCACGGTGTTTCCTGGCATTGGAAGCAGTATCTGAAATAGAAACAGGAACACAGTAAGAAAAGCATTGATAAATGGAATTACCCAAACTACATCGACTTAAACTACATAAACTACAACATACTTGTCCCAGTGTGTACACTCCCTCCAGCTCTTCTTGCTCTGTCACCACATGGATCTGGAAAAACAAGACATGGTGCTCTCAAAACATGCTTAATATAAAAACATACTATCAATAAAAAAGACAATATAAAGTTTCAATAAAGCAAACCAGACAGAAAGTTTGGAGAGTGGGCTTCAACTGAGTACTTCCTGTCTGCTCTATCATTACCTGTGATTGGTGGGTGTTACTGGCAACACTGTGGGGGCATTAAATGTAGATATTTTTTACTATAATGATGGGATTTCCTCAATGAGCTGTTTTCCATCCTGTAAACTCCTTCACAGGAAACATTCCCCCACTTATTGCAAAAAAGAGGAGGAAAACTGGAGAAACAGGCAGAGTAGGAGCCTTCTTACATGGAAGGCTCTCTTTAAACATCCCCAATACCCATCTATCTCCTTCACCTACACTCTTTACTGTACATTTAAGCATTTAACTTGAGCATTTAACTGTGCAGCCCCCTTCTCTGGAGCTCTACCACAGACAATCTGTGCCTCTGACTCTGATATTATTTACTCGAGTCTTGGTATTAAGTCCATTTTTAATATTGTTGTCTGTGTAAGGTGGTCTTGAATATCTTGAAAGATGCCCATAAATAAAATGTATTTTTACAATTTCTTATGAGGCGTTCACACCAAGCGTGAGTAAAATCATCTACCCGCTTAATTCGCACGAATCTTGACGCATGAATGAAGAGTATTTACTCACTTCATTTGAGCGTCGACAGTAATTTCAAAGGTTATCCTGACCAATTCAACCGGCGGATCAAGTGATAGACAAAGCTTTTTTACAATTTACCAGGTAATTCGCCCACCAGAGTCGTAGGAACGTCTTATCGCGTCTTTGCATTGACTTCACATATAATTCATTCGCGCGAACGATTTTACTCGCTCTTGGTGTGTGGAGACAGTAAGAGTAAGGTTAAGTGTATTAATTTTCCCGAGCTGTAAAGTCAGTGTTAAACCAAATGTCCTCCAGCTGTCTCTCTCTCCTCTCTTACCTGAGGGGAACTCATGAGTCCAGAGTCATCCAGCTTGTTCGGTTCTTCCTGCATCCACACCAGGTCTCCTTTCCTGACTCTGTGGCCCAGAGTTGTTAGTCTGTGTGCCACCGCCTCGTTCCACACTCTGACAAACAAACAGATCAGCACATCTGTAACTGTGATTTGGAGCACTGTTGATTCAGTAAAGGACTCATTTACAGTTACAGCCACAATACTTATTTTTAGTGTAGTTAGAATGTAAAAAAAACGTTTGAGGAGTATTTCCTTGTTGCTGACCTGCTGCAGTAGGCATGGGGGTAGAAGACTCTTGTGCTGTGGGGCAGGCTGAGCCAGGCTTGGGCACAACCATCAGGACCTGTGCCGTACCGGTTCAGGGCCCGAAGCATCAGCCGTTCTCTGACCTTTGACAACGGCATCAATGCTAAACACTCCTTGGCATTGTCTAGTAAGAACAGAGTAAAAACTGTTGAAGTGCAAAGAGACTTCTGACATTTTAATGAAAAAAAAAACGAGAAAACCTGTGATTATTTTGCTGAATAGGTTGTTTGGTTTTCCTGAAAAATCTGAAGTACAAACAGTCTGTGTTGCCTCAGCCCTCACCTGTTTGTAAGAAGTGTCTCTTCGCCTGGCTTTGAGGATCCTCACCTTCCTCTGGAGTGAAGAAGAGTCGCACAGCACCCACCTGAGCCCAACACACATTACAACATTAGCCAGCAACCAAGTCAACTGCAGCCTGGTAGGATTTATTTTGCTGAGATGACACAGTTTTCTTTAAAAGTAATTAAGATGATCATCAAAATACAGCCAGTCCACTTCACTTACCATGTCCTCTTTGAGTAACGCCAGCCCTACACGGTCAGATTGAACACTCTGCACTGTCCCAAACCTCTGTGGTCCATAATAGTTGACAAAACCTCTGGCCTGCATAAGTCAACAGATGTAGATGTTGCAGTTGCAAACCAGTACGACCACATTAGACAATAAATGATGAGTTTTGTTTATCGAAAATGACATAAATGACTTAAATTGGTCAGTGTATCTCTGCATTATTGCAAAACACTAAGTTTAGAGGAAAAGCTCTTTAATTGCACAATGCCGTTTTGGTCTACGACTCCTTGTGAGATGGTTAAAAGCTAAAATATTGTTTGTTTAGAATGTTAAACCTGTGCATGTTTCAATCAGGGTAGAAACATGCATGTGATTTGCGACACACAGGTTGATAATGTTAGAAGTCCAAAGGTGGAAAATATGATCACTGAAACTACAAAATAATGAAAACATACCTTGACATTCTCCACTGCTTCTTCGACCAGTGCAGCCAGATGAGTGTGTGTGTTAACACCAGGTGAGTGTGTGTCGCTGTTACTGTGTGGTCTCAAATCTCGCACTACAAGGTCAAAATGGTTTCCCTGCAGCCGTCCGAGCCTCAGAGGCTCGCTTACAGAGAGGATCTGAGACAGACGCATGCCCCTCCTCTCAAACTCTCCCGCCTTCTCTTTCAACCTTGTGGTGAATACACAAATAAAACACAAACACAGGAGAGGATTTCACATCGATTTCCCTGGTTTTAAGCACCCTGACTTCCGAGGCTTGTCTTACTTCTTGTCTCACAAATGTGCAGATGGGAAAAACTGATTCAAATCAGAAAAGAAACACAGAAGTACCGTTCAGGTGAGACCTTCTTGACCACCATGGACTGGTATGTGATGGCTCTTTTGTCTTTGATCCCAGCGTAGGTGAAATCTGATGGCAGGACCCCAAGAGCCGCAGCCATGTAGCTGATGGCCTCAAGGGTCTCCAGGTTCTCTTTACACAGAGTGAAAGCTGGGGGGAGAGAAGACAACAAATACTTAATTTCATGTCGAGTTCCCACGGAAAATCGAATATAAAATCATTCTTCTCTTGACTGATTAACCCTAACCCATGAAATGCCAGCTGATGTGCGCATTGTGTATGTAATTTCTTTGTTGCCCACATTTTAGTGAGCAGACCAATTTTGTGTTGGAAAAAAAAGCTGCTGTTAAACCCCTTACCCGTGTAAACCTCCTCCTCCTTTCGTTCCTCCGTCGTCCTCTTTTTCTGCCTCCCCTGCTCCCTCAGCCGGACCGTGATGGCCGTTTTTCCCTGATCGCTGAAACTCTTCGTCTCCACCAGTTTCCCAAACCGTCTGCTCAGAAAGTGGTGCACCGCCGTCCTGTGATCCTTATTGTCATCGGGTCCAAAAGTATAAGAGGACCCTCTCACTTTAGCGTCTATGAACCTGAAGAAGTCCTCGGCTTCGTCCTCTGAGACCAGCTGGGACAGCTCCCTGTAGTCTGGGTCTTCCCTCACCCTGATTTCAGGCTGGATGGTGACGGTCATGAGGAAAGGGAAGCGGTGTCTGATAGCTCTGTGGACGTTTGCTCTGTGGTGTTTGTCTGAGAAGTTCCCCAGTGAAAGCTCCTGTTTGGATGTGTTTTCATCTTTAAGGGTTAAAACAAATTGCTCCAGCTCTTCACTGACTGCTTGACCTAAAATCACACTTAAATCAAAGCTGTAGGGACTGGGAATAGTGGCATCAGCACCACAATCACCTGAATCCCCAGTTTCCTGGGAGACTACCTGGTGACTGTTCTCCATACTGTCTGCAATGGTTTCATTGAACTTATCAGATGAGGCACAAGATGGTGTGTCAGCTGTTGTTTTAACATACTGTCCATTAATGTCAATCTCTGTTACAATAAAGTCACTGATGAAGTTTTTGATGGTCCCAAAAAAACCTTGATGATCTGCTATGAAGCATTTAGGGACGTAAGTAGCTTCACTGTCCTCCTTCATGGTCACTTTATCCAAACACTGCTCAGTTTTTACTTGGTCCAGATGCTAAAAAAACAACAGAAATAAAAATTCAAATGCAAAGTCACAATTCAAAGAGGAAGAAAGACTGTTTTGCACACTGATAGGTGCATTTCTTACGCTTGTTCACAAGAAATAAGTCCTTAACAACCAATCTGCTCCTAAAAATATTGACTAAAACAGATCAAACCTACCTTGACAGTTTGCGGTATCAGCTCTGACAAAGACAACCAAGCGTCTTCAAATACTGTAACGAAAGCATGGATTTATTTTTCAGTATTGATCAAATTTGTAGCTGTTTTCACTCCCATGTGCTCGCTAACGCCTGCACGCGGTGCGCAAATGGGAAGGTATTGATGTAAACACAAACACACAACGCTGAAACAATCACTTCCGCGTCATGTGACCCTCATGTGACGTTCTTTAAAGGGGCCGTCAGCATTTCAACCACCTTCAAGGCACATAGACCGTAAATGGGTGGTATTTTAAAGGGATATTCTGGCATAAAATTAAGTTAGGGTCAAACACACCATAACACCGTGTTAGACACCCCCGAGAGAGATGAATTTTGCAGACCGCTTGCTTCTACACCAACTTTAGTCAAGACCACAGGATAGCAATACACAGCAGTCTGAGGAGTCATAAACAAGCCTCAACCAAAACGCCACTCCATAGCCACAAATAATGCTAAGAACAGCACCTAACTTCATCAACAGTACTTAATAGGGTCCTAGCCACAGCATTACCACCAAACATCTTTCTAACTTTGCCTAATTTTTTTTAGCAAAGAGACTAAACACAACTCATCTACTCTCTTCCAGCAGCCGCTTGTTTGTATGGAGACCTCAGGCCAGTCCATTACAGAATACAGCAGAGTGACGCAGCTCAAGGAAGAACATTTATGATCATTTCTTGATGGAAATGCAATCAGACTGAGACACTAAGGAAGAACAGCGTCTACAGTGCAAAATGATTAATATGGTGATTATTACTTCAAGGAAATGATAAATTAATGATGGTAAATGTTCTTCCTTGAGCTGCGTCACCCCACAGCTAAAAAGATGTTTGGTGGCAAGTGCTGTGACTTGGACCCTATATGTACTGTTGATGAAGTTAGGTGCTGTTTTGAGCATTATTTGTGGCTAGAGTGGCGTTTTGGTTGAGGTTTGTTTGTGGCTCCTCAGACTGCTGTGTATATCACTATCCTGCGGCCATTACTAAAGTTGGTATAACTAGAGAAGCAAGCGGTTGGCAACTCTCGAGGGGTTAAATTTGACTTAAAAGAAGCCCTATCCCTAGAGAGCTCTTTTAGCCAAAGTGCCCTGCTGAGTACTTTGATTAAAGTACGACATCTAGTTTTCAAAGAATATCTTGTTACTTTTTTCTTATCATTATGATTATGACTGGTAAAATATGTTCTTAACTTTTACTTGTAACAACAAACCGCCCTCCAATTCAGCCGTCAATGACTTGGATCTGCAGGGACCATCTGAAAAGTGCAATACTATATACGGTCCATGAGAAAGACACTGCAAAAACGTTTACTAACTTCACCCAGAGGCATCGCCACTTCAAACAAGAATTACAACAATTAGTTCTGCAAAAAATTAATTTATGTAATTTATGGGTAATGCGTCACGTTCTCCACCCTTGCCACCATTGGTCAAAAGTGCTCTGAACAAAGTGCTATTCAGTACAAAACAAATATTTAATTCATACAGTCAACAAGCAACTGAGAATATTTCAGAGCTTGGTCCATTCACTTCATGCTCATGTAACAAATACAGTAGCATGAAGAAGAACTGCTACTGAGTTACGCAAGAACCATGAACTGTGAGTGGAAATACACCAGTTCACTTCAAACATGACTGTCCTTTATTCCGTAGTATCAAAACAGCTTGTTTTGTTTCATTGTCATACCATCCATGTCTAAAGAATGATTTAAAAGGGTATTTTATGGTGTGTTTGACCAGAATGGACCAAATTCTAAAGATTTACCACAAGTCAAAACAAGTAGCAAAGCCCCATCCTTTATTGTCAGAGATGACAGAGAAACTTGATACATAGGCTGAAAGGTGTTGTCATCAAGCAAGTATGTTTATTACTAGCAGAAACCTGTTTACGGGAAATGTCTTGCACTTTACTCTTCCTGCTCATGTACATGAAATTGTGTTGCAATACTTCACTGGAAACACCATGAGTCTCAAAGTGGGAATTGCTGAGAGAATTTCTGTAATGCTGCACAATAATCCACTTTGTGCCTATGCAGATGCTCCGCCCAGAGGAGGAAACAATTTTTGACTGTGCAGATGTTGCTGGAGTGAAAGTTTGGAACATTTTTTTTTTTTTCGTCTGGTTTAATTGTACACTTTTGGAGCGTTGCCACAGTGCTGACTGCAATAAAACAAAACCTTTTTTACTGTGAAAATCCATGCATCATTTTAAGGATAGGGAACACATTTCAGTTTCATAACTCTGAACCTCTCAGACTGACTTTAAACTGGCCAAAGATGATATCTTGTGGTATGTTCCCAGTGGATCTGGGTGGAAATTCCTCTCCTTGGAGTTTATCGAGCAGAGGAAACAGATTGTGATGTAATTTGGCTGATAGGACTGCAACCAATATACTGTATAAATATGTCATCTTAAATCGCATTGACCACACAGAACTATGCTAATATTTTGACATTTTGCGCAATACATTTTTACACTTTCTTGGGTCTAGCCTAATAAGAAACACTTCCACCCATTTATGGTATAATAAATGCAGCAGTGGCTGCTTAGATGGGCTCAACTTAGTATTTTCAGTGTCATCTTACAGCTGGTTGGAGTCTGCTGAGACAATGAGGCAAAAAACAGTTTGGAGTGTGCGCAGGTGAAAGACAGGGTCTGAACATTGATGCTCACATGAATCTGTATCATCCTTACTGGAACACATTACACACAAAAAAGGTCTTATAGATCAGCAGGACTCTGTTGTGCAACATTTATCCCCAGAGGACAGAATAGGTCTGAGCATCTAAAGTAAAGTTTGGAGTGTTTTGGCCCTTTCCCTTCCCGCCCACTGACATCCTCTGAGCCTCGGCCTGTCTCTGTGCACTCATATCTTACAGATGCGTGAGCACATGCCAGGACACACACGTGCCCTGGTTGAGCTAATTCACAGGAACATTTGAAAGCATGTTGTTCTATACATGTGTGGAACTCTGCAGAGTGCGTGTGTGTGAGTGTTGATGCTCTCCAGACGTTTTTATGCTGCATCAGTATACGCTCCACTCTGAATTTGCTTTTGTGGCATCATTAATATTACAACATTATGCATCTATGTCTGCTTGTGGAGGAGTCAAAGGCAGATAGATAGACAGATGGATGGATGGATAAATAGATTTGTGTGTGTGTGTGTGTGTGTGTGCGTGTGTGGGTGGGACTCAGCAGAGGAAATGTGGCGCAGACTGACACAAGTTCTATTGTTCTTTCACAACAACAGCACACAAGAAGTGCTTTATTGGGGTCTGGACAAAAGGCAAGTTCAGACACACATCAAACATACAAGCACACACACATATGCATACACACACACACCAAGGCACGCAGACATCCTGTTTCCTCCTTGATATTACTTTCTCTCAGCTCCATTTTATAGTTTTCAGTTCTCCTGTGCCCACAAGTTCTTATAGTGAGATCATTACCATATAATCTGAAATATAAGTCACACCAGAGACACAGTCTGTCTATAAAAGGTTTGCAGGGCTAAGGTAAGGTATGTAGCTTCTTCCAGTTCATCCAAATATTTCTACCCTTAGCTATAGTTATGGTAATTCAGCACAGCTTACAGTAACATTGATAGTTGTGAAACAAGGACAGACCCACTGCCCATCACCAATTTGTTTGGGTTTTCACCACCTGCCTCACTGGTCACTTTTTGCCCTAACTTAGAAGAGTATTTACAATCTTACCGGCACTTTACAGGGTTTATCCACTGTACCACCATCTCTAAATGTAGTTTTATAACCTAATGAAAAGGGGAAGCAATAAAAAGTGGTGCCACTATACTGGTTAACCTTGCTATGTTTACAGCTTTGCGCAATGTTCTTCAGGTGTCAACTTCTGGGTGAAATACTGAACCTCGCAGGGACACAATGACATCACTTTAACTATTAGGCAAATTCATTATTTGTCCCATTATCTTCTACTTCTACATCATGTTCATACTGTTAATCAGGTTATTTTTCTTGGTTACTTGGACTGCTGCGGGGTGACGCAGCTCAAGGAAGAACATTTATGACCCTTTCTTTTTCATTTCCTTGAAATAATAATCACCATATTAATCATTTTGCACTGCAGATGCAGTAGTTCTTCTGCCTCAGTGTCTCGGTCTGATTGCATGTCCATGCAGGATTGATCACAAATGTTCTTCCTTGAGCTGTGTCACCCCGCTCTGGTCCGTGGTCTAACTTGGTGTTACAGTGTGTTTGACCCTAAATTAATTTTACGCCGGAATATCCTTTTGTGTATCTCACTTTTGTGAGTTTTAAATGCATAACAGTTATTTTTGTTTGAATGTTTGATTTTTTAACCTTTTCCATTGAGAGCATTTTGAGCTGCATTCAATGTTCTGAAATGTGCGATAACCTTACTTAATGATAAAATAAAAGTAGTAGTAGAAGTGGTGGTGGTCATCGTACGGAAGCTGTTGTGATACTGACATACGTATGACCTGCTTTACATCAATATGATTCCGGTTAGCTGACGTCTGCTCCCAGGAAATTTGCACACCTGTATTTTGGAGAAAACAGCGCGACGGACTTTCGGAAGAAACGTTATCAACTTTTACAGGAAATCAGTGTCCTCCCTCCTCCAATCCCTCAGCTCCACCCACAAACACACACAGACCCAGTTTCCACATGGGGGAAGGTCTTCCCCTGCAAAACATGTGGATATCTTCCTGCCACAACAGCGACGAAAACTAAAGTTTCTCTCTCTGCAGATCAGATTCTTCTCTCTCTGTCTACTTCATGGACAAACTCTGAACTTTTAAGGAATCGACCACCCTCGACTCGAAGCGAATCAAAATGGGGAAAGTGAACGTGGCTCTGAAGCGAAGTTACATTATCGTTGCTGCTTTGATCGGGGTGAGTGTTTTTCTGTCTCTACTCCACTGTTCAGACAGAAGGACATACAGCCAGGAGGAGATGTTGTTTCAGGTGGTCTGCTGAATCCGTTTAGCTCATTCAAGGGGCCCGCTACAGTGACAGCAGCACTGGGAATCTTTTTTTTCATTAGGTGGGAAAATAGCTGAATTTGGAAAATACATTTTTGCAGGGTGTCAGATAACATGACTGTTTATAATGCCTCTCAAAATCGCAAATAAAACCAGGGTGAAGAAAGTAGCCACTATAATTACTTGCAAATGTAAAAAAGCATAATACCCCCCTACAGGCTACTTGAACAACAACAAATGCAAAGTTACAATGTGTTTGGTGGCCAAACAAGATGTATGTTAATGTTAAAATCACAAGGTAAACCACAAGCAAGCAGCAACTAAAACGCAGCATTTCAGATTAAGGCTGAAATTATGGTATTTTAATCTACCAGAGTGAGAAACACAGGCTCTTTTCAGGTATCGGAAAAGAAGTATAGAGTCTAAAAATAAATATATAATACACCCTCTTTAAAGTAAGGTGACTTTCATTACATGCTACTCTCCAGAATTAAACTACCAGTCTGTTAATCTAATAAAAATAAGCTATCCCACTGAGCAATAGACGGCTATTAGACGTCTCCATTTTTTTTTGACCTAATTTCAACCATCTAGATTCTGTATATTTTTAGACGGAATTTAGTTTCACTTTAACCCATTATTCGATAACTTTTTACTTCAAAAAAGCAACTGTGAGTTGCATAGCTGATCTCCAAGTACTTAACCAAAATAATTATGATAGCTGTTGAGCAATACACAGTTAGACCTTTGTAAGCTGGCTAGTCTAAACTTGGTCTAAATTTAAACGTCTAAAAAATTTTAGACCTGTGGTGGCCGGATTTTAGACTAGTCGTCTCGGCTACATTTAGACGTCTATTAGACCTCTTTAGACCAAAAAATGCTCAGAGCGATCATTTAAAGGTATTTTATATCATGCACATGCACAAAGTACTTAAACGCTTTTGTTCTTCTTTTGTTATTTCTGAAAATCATTGGGGGAGGGGAGGTGGCAGACGAATGGATGTACTTAAAGCTACATAACTAGCCTTTGTTATCACATTTCCATGATAAATAATTCCAAAGAGAGCTAAAATAGAGCAGGGAGTGAGTAAATAATTGTAATGTTACAATTGTAATGGTTATTACAGTTATAACGTTTATTACAATTGATATACCATTATAGAGTTCGGGCCAACTTTCAGGTGTTGGCTATCATTGGAAATAATCGATTTTTGAATATTTGTTATCATAATCTATCGTCACTTGTCTCATCGTGAATCATGTTGCATTGAAGAATCGATGAATTGGCACACCCCGAGCAGGGAGACATTTGTTGTTAGAAAATCAAAATCAGCAACGTTACCTCTGTCCACAGGGGGCGCCAAAGTCAACACAAGGAGCTTCAAGTACCTACATTTCATACTTGATATTGACACAAGGGGATGGGGGAATAGAGATATGCCCCCAGATAAAGCAGAAGTATATTCCCCACACTAACTGCTGTGATCCAAAGAGAGGCATCAATATGTAAAGGGATTTTGACTCTCCAAATATCCAGGGTAATGTGCTGAAATATCTTTGCTGCATCGGGAATCAGTATTACACTTTCTAGATGGTTCCTGGATGTGAATGTCATGGCTAGCTGTGCAGGGCCTTGTTAGAGCAAGCAACAAATAAGGGCCTAAGTGATTATAATGGATAAAACATGGATGCAAATGAGACAGGCATTCTCATTTTTAAATTTCATGAGTATGAGTATATTCTTGTTAAACATAAGCAACTTGTGATTACCATAAAAGGCTAAAAGACTGTCAGGAATCTAACTTTGTATTGCATCGAGATTTAGAGAGTATTCAGTGTTGATTTACCTGTGATATTTTCTTGCAAAATGACAAAAGGCTACCTCAAAGGGCTTAGCTGGTGATCATAAAGGAGATTATGAAGGTCAATTTAATATTTAATGAGTATTTTTGTTTGTGTTTTTGCCTTAATCCAAGATATTCCCGGATTAAACATCAACTTCAGATCTGTCATCAAAACAAAACCAAAACAAGCGAACAAAACTCAATGACCGTAAGGGTGTTAAAACCTATCATCAAGTATTCAGTTTCAATTTTCTCACAGTGCAGACCATGGGAACCTGGTTGTGCAACAAGTGGTTTTGCTTGTTTGTGTGTCGCTGCAGGTGTGTTTATAACTGCCACTGTCATTCTATGGAACTGAATGATGCCTCCTTGTGTAGTATTTTTTTTACATATCGACAACACGACGTCAAACTTTACACACGGCGCTGTGGGAACAACACGCCTCTGCCTCATGATTTGGCTCAGAGCTCTTATACGCTTTGAACACATTGTCTAAAAGCTTAGCTTCAGGCAGATGTTTGACAACACACTGAAGTGATTGATGGTGGGAAAGTTGGCAGATTATGAATGAAGATATCAATAGCAGTTTTTATCTATGAAATGATGAAAAATGAAATGTTCTGCTGCTGTTTTTAGATCATTGGTGCCCTGCTGCTGGGATTTACTTTGTTTAGCCATGGATACCTCCACAATGACGAAGAGGTAACACTAACATTTAACTGTATGCTGTTATTTAAGATGCCACACAAGGCACAGCATATGTGTTTTATATGCTTACATTTACCAGCTGGATATTTCTTGGATAACTTATCTAAAAAAAGGGACTTCACTCATATTTCTAGTTGTACAAGCCATTTCAAATTCACTCTGAAAAATCTGCAATTAAAAAATCTGTACTCTTCTGTGTATTTACTGACCTAAACACACAAGCTGCAGGAAATTTAGACCATGTTTCAGACCCTTTTGTGGGTTGTTTGCACGCAGACAGAGAGTATTGAACTGTTCTGTCAACCGATCTGGCTGACCTGGTTCTGTGCTTGTTTTCTCCACAGATAGAAGAGTTACTAACAGGCATTAACGGCATGTACGCTATTTCCGTTATACCTCTGCTCTTAAGCATTGTTGGTGTGTACGGCGTCTGCAAACAGAAGCAGTGGATGCTCATTGTGGTGGGTAAAGACAAACAGAGAAAACACTAGAAATGCAAAAAAGCAAACATCAATCATGACATACTAAGTTGTAACTCACGCCTGCTTTACATGTGTGTGTCTCAGTTTACAGTGGTTATGATCCTGATCAGCCTGTTCCTGATTGTTTGCCTGATTCAAGGGCTGTCCTTGCAACCCGAGGTATTTTTGAGTTCATACTTACTGGTACTGCAAGTCAAGCAGTTTACATTTGTATAGTATACAGTTAAAAGCAGGTATTTCCATTTCTACAGTGTACGTTTGACAATGTGTAAAAGTCCCTCAATCAATAGTACAGAAGGTCAGCTTCTACGTGTCTTTTAAACATTGTGGACTAGTATCTGGGAACTTGCTCAATCCTGAATTGCAGAGTAAGCAGCAGTATGGTCGGTCAGCTGAGTGTCAAAGGTGGAAGTCACAAAAAAAAGAATCTAGGTTGCGAGCCCCTTTGCAGTCCTGAAAACAGATGATTATTGGAGCTAGAACTGGCAGTAGAGGGACTTATGACATTAACTTCAGATTTTAAGCCTGATTCAAAGTCTGATTCTTGATTTCAGTCAGACAGGGTATGATACAAAACACCACAATGCAGTATTTGCCCCAGGGGAAGCATGCACACTGTAAATAAGATGGGACCCAAGATAGACCCCTGGGGGATCCCATATGAAAGACGAGCGCAAGATGAAGAGGCGTTTTCAAGTAACAAAGACCTGTTTAACTAGAAGACATTGTGGTCGACTGTAACAGAGGCTAAGGCAACTGACTCCCTCCATGTTTGTAATTATGACAGAAGTGAAACCAAAATTACAGTTATAACTTTTGAACTTTTATCTTTAATGCAGCAAATCCAACATGATCATCAGCTGTTTATGATCGAAAATCTAAATCCCAAAAACAAATAGTATGTATTTTGTTTTGCAGTTTGAAAAAGCCATGAAGGTGCACTATGAGAATTTTCTACCACTGTCTGAAGCCAGTGATAGTGTGATAGAGGGCCTTCATGAAATACAAGTGGAGGTAGGTAACCTTGTTTTGGCATGTTTCCACTCATGTCCAGGGTAAGGATTTCTTTTATTGAGTACATCTGCATACAGAAGCGGTTTCAATTATATTTCCCCTCTTTCCTTTTGTCCTCAGTTTCAGTGTTGTGGACTGGATCAGGGCTACCTCGATTGGGGCCAGAATATTTCAAAAGCCTGCCTGTGCACAGAGGAGGCCACGAACCCATGTGTGAGTGAATAAAAGCTGAATGTCTCTCAGTATATTTTGTGCCTGAACATTGTATGCAAACACTGCAGGAGCATACTGAAGGTCTAGCACTCAACATGAAGCCAGTAAATGCCGATGTCATGACCATGTTTGTGTTCGTCTGACTCTGATGAAGTTTTGGCCTCATTTCAACCCTCCATACTGTCAGGAGGATTCTATTTTGGCCCTTAGTTGGTTGGTTGTTGTCGGACCCAGATTTATGTTGTCATGTGAGGAGTTCACAGATCTGGTCTTGGACCTATAGGTAATTTTCATATTTAAAGTTCTCAAAGAGCCTCTGATCACACTGAGCTAGAGATGGGCACGGCAGTTCTTTTACATGTATTGAATCACTAGAATCAGTTCACTGAAAAGATTCGTTCACCAAATTACCGAATCATTTAGTGGCAGAAGCCTGCTACTCTGACCTCTTAAACTGATACACAGCTGAACGTTTCAGGATTCAGTTCAATTCATAGCTTCTGGGACATTGATGAACTTGTTCATAAGTCATGATGTTTTAAGTGTACTGTCCTATGGTATGCTATTTGTCAGGTCTGCTTGAGTGATCCGTTAACTGTTTAGAAGAATTCACACTGAACATGCACCGTTCCCTCACAAACCACTGCAATGATAGGATGCTGCAGGTTTAATGCACTACTTGTTAAATGCTGTGTCCTATTGTGTGCAAGTTGTTGTGGTAGCAATTTAGCAGTAAAAAAAAAGGTCGTTTTGTCTGAAAAATAATTCCAGAGAGTGAAGTTCAATGCATGATTCATTTACCACATGATTCAGGCGTCGGTGCATGTGGTCCCTCGTTTGCTGGCTGCTGGCCTGGCAATGCTGTTTCTCACTTCAGCTCAACTGAAGTGAGAAACGAACGAATCAATCGAGGAAGGGATTAGGTTCAGTACATTAGCTTAAAAGATTTGGTACATTTGAACGAGTGAGACGAATCATTCGCGAAAGACACAACACTACTCTGAGCTGGATTACAAACCCTGCTGAGAGAGAAGTTGTATGTTTCCAGGAAAGATGTAACTAGTTTTTAATATATTTATTTATATTAGTTTACATTGTAAAAGCTGCTGTGAGGAATTTTTTAGTTTGTGTCAAGCTTGGGGCTCCTGTAGACAAAGCAGTTTACTTGTCATCTGTGTCCTCGAGGGGTGTCTTCTTACAAAAATCTCACCCTGCTGACTTTTGATGGTCAAATATATCATTTATATGTGAAGAGTATAAATACTGAGCAGTTTCTTCAGCTGCCAGGCTGACATCTACCCCCTCTTGCGGGTTCAGACGTTAAATGTTACAATATTAAGATAGTCAGTCTTTTTGCTGATGGTCTTCTTTTCTTTTATCAAAAAAAAAAAAGAAAAAAGAAAAACATTAATATGAGTTTCAGTCAGTGTTAAAAAAAAAATCCGCACAGGAGCTTTAACTTGTCAGTTTACTTTAGTTTTTCATTTTAGTAAAAATGCTCAGTTTTAGTTGTGTTCTTCTATGATTTTTAGCATCCCTTTTAATGACAGACAGGGAAAAGATCTGTAACAGAGTAGTGGCACCATCTGCTGGTGTAAAACAGCCATGGTCAAAAAACACGAAGATGAAACATCCACCAAGAACACAAAAGTAGCCACACAATAAACCGGCAAAGAGAAAAACAAGAAACATTTTTTTTTGTAGTTATATTTATTTTTTAGTATTTTAGTGAAAATAAAATGTGGTTGATTTTTTTTTTTTTTTTTGCCAAGGCTGAGTTTCTTCTTTTTTGTTTCAGTGAACAACAATGTTGAGAACAATGTTGTAATTGTCATTTTGTTAGCATGTGTGCAATCATCACTGCTATCATTCATAAGTTGTTTCATTCTTGACTCATATCTGTTTATTTTAGGTGGCAGCTCCAGGGAACAGTATTCATTTTGAGACTGATGGTGTCCAGCCCGTCATGATATATCAAGAGGTGATGAGAGGGATTGTCATTTCATTGATAACCACTAAAACACTGAGTTATGTAAACCTGCTTTACAAGAATAAGCTTGTCTTGACATTCAATATGTGCATTTAAAGTGACAGGATGGAATTATCTTATTTACACAAGGGTCAAATGTACAAAAACAGACTTACAGAAGAGTTAAATGTATTAAAGCAGAGATCACTAATATAAGAGACCCAAAGAAGGGCCTCCAGAATTACATATCAACTTCTTTCTGGTGCCTCTAACATCACACATAAAACTTGTAAAGAACTACAGTATCATGTTGAATTTGCTTAAACTCTAACCTTTTTTTTGCAAACATATTTTTGTATAAAACATCAAATTGATTAACTCAACTCTTATTTTTCAGCCATGCCTTCCACTACTTGTGACTCTCCAGATGGCTGTCTTTAATGTTTTGTTGGGCATAATGCTGGGAATCACATTACTCTGGGTATGTACAGTTTGTGTATTTTTACATTCATTTAAATAGCCAAGATGGTCCTGTCAGCCTTTCTAGGTCATAAATAGACAACAGTATTGTGTTTTTTGAAATCTACAGTATATCCTCTGAAAGTTTCACTTAATAGCTAAATGAAAGGATACAAGTGGCATTGTGTGAGCTTAAGAAAAGCCAAGAATTAAATAAATAAAAATGAAATCTAATCCTCCCACTTTCCTGACCCTTTCTCCGTCCTGACATTGACTCACTGTGACCCTGACAGACTTTGAGACACACAGTAACAGGATTTAAGACACACATCTCTATTTTTCTACATGCATCTTAATCTTGAATTTTTGTCTTTACACAAGTGATATGAATATAATTGATTGCTCTGAATTAAATTTTGTCCATTTGCACCTGCACTAGGTTTATCTGTTCTGCCTCCCTGTGAAGCTCTGTTCAAAACAAAGCATTTTTTTAAAAAGTGAAATATCTTACTCTGGTTAGAAGTGTTAAAACCGTGACTTTGCTGTCTTGTAGTTGTTGTCCGTGGTGCTGTGTATTGTGATCTTGTGCCGGCTGAATCGGAAGGATGACAGCCCCACAGTGGTTTACAGCCCAGAGGCGAAGTCAGGAAACTACATCACCCTCACAGAAGCCGCAGAGTACACCTGAAATTTCACCCTCAGCTATTTTTACCAGACATCACAATGCTCAGTTTGTGGTGAACCACTGAACTATTCTCGTATTTTAATCCTGTGCATCAGATTAAACATAATAATAATAATAATTAACATAGATGGTTCTCAAAAATATAATATTTACAACATAAAGCACTGAAAGATGACTGCAAAATAACTACAAATGGATGTATGAAAGCTTTAAAAATGTTATTGTTTTATTTGGTTTTTTACTTTTTTTTTTGCAGAATTTGTAAACCTCTTTTTTTCTTCTATGTATAATTTTCCAACTTTTATTGACATTTTTCTTCAGAAAACTACTGGGTTACTTGAGCTGTGTGTTGATAAATATATTTTTATAAATAATTGTATGTGATTATTACATTTGTGTTGCAAGACATGGAAGTTTCATGCCAGGGTGGGATGCAGGAAAAGAAATAACCAGTTATCCAAGTGTTTTTGTTTTTTTTAACGTGTGTTTGGTGCCAAAGATGAAATTCAAAATATATAAACCAGTCTTTTTTTTTACAGCATTGCTTTATCAAAGCTTTTAATTCCTCAAAAAGTGAAAAAGAATGTACATGACTCTTTTTGTCAGCTGTATAACCTTTCTGACATTTTTATTAAAAATGTATAATATGCCCTATCTGTCTTGATTTTTTGCTAATGTAAAGATAAAACAGAAAAACAGAAATGTTTGGAGGATTATTTGCCATAAACCTGTCAAAGGTATCGGGAAACTTTTGGTTGGATTAACAATCTGTGAGCAAAAATCATCCTGAACAAAACAAGAGCAAAATTAGAATTAAGATGGAAAATAATTTTACTGTTAAGTTTTATCTCAAAGTTTAGAAATGTATATTGTATGTCTTCTATTTTAGACGTAACAAACCTTTAAACTGCTGCTTTCATACTATAACAGTCTTCGCTGTCTTACATAAAATATTGTCTTAGGCACCATGTTTACTCCACTTTTCATGGTTTTACATCTGTAGTGTGTGATTTATCACTGGGGAAAATGTTCCCAGTGCACTTTTCTAACATCTAGAAAGTCAGCCGATCTTTAAAGATTTGGTTCTAGCAGCACCTCCATTTTGTTGGCCAAAGATAGTGGTTTGAGTGTTAATAAAGATGAGCGGTATGTTGAAGTGTCTTAAATAAGCAGCCAGATAAGTACAGAAATAGTCTAGTTTTCCCTTCAAACACAGCTATGAGTGCTGTGAATGGAAATACAACAAACCTTATAGGATCTGAACTCTGAGAATTAATGTGCAAACATAAAAGGAACAAGAATCACATATTTTATTCTTACTATTTACAAAATATTACACAAGTTCATCCCATAAATAAAATATAAATCATGTATGCCAGAAAATAAAAAACACCATACTTTGCAAGAACACATTAATTAGGCATAAATGGTTAAAGTGCACAGGTAGACATTGGATCTGCTGTTTCAGATGGAATTCATTCAGTAGTACGGAAGAACCACAGGAAGCTCATGTAGGAAGTTAAATGAGAAGTGGCGTGGTATGAAAAGGCGTCTCCGGTGAGAGTGACGTCAGAACTGGTGACACATTTTTCTGGAAGAGCCTCTCAAACCCGTCCGCAGCCACGTTGCCAACATGTCCCATGAGCTTAAATCAAAATCTTAGGAAGCATAAAACGCGGATTTACTGCATGTCTACTGGATGTGCAACCAAACTGAGTCTTCTCTCCTCCCATTTAACATAGTAATACATAATTCAACCAAAACTTGTGCTTAAGAAAATCAAGATTTGAGTGATAAAATGTTGAAATGTGCTTAACAAGGCATTAAGACATTCGGAAGTCCCAATGAGAGCTTTGGCTCATTCCTCTGTCTAACCTGATTATTTACCCTTTAAATACATTACTCAGTAATAATATAAATGATTACATTTCAATCAAACACTTTGTAAACACTGTTTAAGAAAGGTGCTACATACAGGTTATTTATTTAAATATACTTCAAAGGTTATTGGTTGCTCTAATGCTGAAAAATCAATGAGTGCGCTTCGTTAAGACTAGCACAGGCATCTACACTTAATATGTACTGTATGTTATAAATAGGTTGGTCCATTTAATAGTTTCTTTTTTTTTTTTTTTCATTTCAGTGGTGTGCATCAAATATAGATTTTTGTGAATTATGAAGACTACACTGACCTCAAAACATTAAAAGGCAGAATGTAGATTCAGCCTAAAACAATATTAAACAAACAAAAGTGCCTTTTATGCATATTTCAAAGTTTTAGGAGCTTTGGATGCAGTTTATTTGTGTTTGTCGCCCCAAAACTTACTGAGGAAAAGTATTAGCTACATGGGTCAACTCTCACTGCTAGAGACAAATGTGCTGATCAGCTCCAGCAAAGAAAACAAACAGCTGGTTAAATGCTTTCTAAGATATTATACCTTTTAGAGATATCACAACAGCATGTGAAATATAATGGCTCATAAATATTAGATTTCTTCTCAAACTGCAGTGTTTTTACAGCTGAAAGGCGAAATAAGACTCATCTGAAGTTAATCTATGCATGTAGATTACTTTCAATATCAGATACATGCAATAATTTGTCAGAAAATTATAATATTAACACATGTTGCCTTAGCACAAGTAGCCAGGATATGGTATACAGTATAATTAGTTTACATGTGCAAATTCAAACGAGGTTTTCTTGCTGATAAACTTGAAGAGTGTATCAAAACATACAAGGTGACTAGAAGGCACCAGGAACATATCTGTTTGATTGGAGGAGAGCCATGAACTCCTGTTTTCGTCTGATCTGGCCCATTAGCTTAATGCTCATCACGAGTAATACCACCTGGAAAAAACAGGAAAGAGTTTGGTAGATTGATTTGTCATAGTCAAGTCTGACAAACAGAGTCTAGATGATAAATCTCAGCTTGAGACAGGAATTATCTAGGGGATAAATATTTAGCGACAAAAAAGCAGATATGAACCATAGCCTGAATTTGATCATTAAAGCTACATATTTTTAAATTACTGGAATTTTGGTCCTTTATCCAACAAGTTCCTCCACTGATGTGTGAATGATAGGTGGATGAAAAACATTTGAAAAACCAGGCTTTTGGATGAGAGTTGTAAACGATTAAGAATTGTATAAGATGGTAATATACTCTGGGAAAATACAGTCTCTGAAACCTGGGGCTTTTGAAAAACTAATGTCTGTGTTTCCATAATTTTAAACTTAACTCTTATGGTATAAATGCACTGAAATTAAACAAAGGTTCCTTGTTCAGAGTATAAATTCATGTTGTGGAAATGCAGTGTAAAATGAAACTTATTAATGCACAAATCAAGACTGTATGTCTCTGAATAACAGTGATGTGTAAAAAAATGTGTACATACCCAAAAAACTGCACTTCCAAACTGTATACCCATCGCCAGAGAGAAAGCAAGTTTCAGTTCGGAGACATAAATTGGAAGGCAAGGCTGCAGAGAAAACAGAGCAGTTTGTTTTTCAATCATGGTGGGGAAAGTCGATAAATTAAAATGAGATTTGGCCACAGGTCTTTCCACTAAGTGGAAAAAAACTGAAGTACATTGAAGTAACCTTCTAAATCAGAGAGGCCACATTTTTTAAAGGTTAATGTGATAAAAAAAAAAAAATCTTTTACCCTTTGATAGACATACTGGTTCTTTGGAGCTCCAAGAGTGGCGCTGCCCCGTAGTCGGATCTATACAGGAATAAATAATGAGATGATCTGAAAAAGGTGTTGGCTGAATAATGGATTAATGATAATGATGTGAACCAGTTTTAGGCCTCATTCAAGTATATTGGCATATTTTTTAACAATTACCCTAAACAGCTGACTGACTTAACACACAGTTATGTTTGAGGCAATGTGTAAGTTTATCAGTCTTTGAATACAGTTTAACAAACTGTGCACCCAACAGAGATTTTCTGATGATAAGCTGGTTTGTTTTGTTGGTGCCCTCTGATTGGCTGATCGTATACAGACTATGGGACTGATTGTCCCACAGCTCGTTATCACTGATTGGCTTCACCTGGGGAGGTGGAAGCTTTATCTGGAAAGTTCCTTGCTCCTGAGCTTAACCTGGTTAAAATCTAGATAATATATCATAAAAATCTAATAATTTCTGACATAAAAATCTAATAATTTTTATGTCAGAAAGGACATTTAGCAGGGCTGGCTCAAGTAATTTAAAAACAGCCTTTTAGAATTTGTGGGTGAGTCTGGGGTGAGAGTTAGGGGTTTGGGTTTATAACAAAAAGAGTCATCCTCACTGCTCGAGCTTTGGTCTTCAAAAGGGAGATACTTACACATTTTCCTGGATATTGACAGTTACAGGAGGGAGGGATGTTGGAGCCCCAGTCTTTGTAGCCTTCAATGAGACCACAGCACTCAAACTAGAAGTGACACATAAACACACACCAATAAAATAAAACATTAACAAGATGCCTTACATAAGTGAGGAGCCCGGGAGGCGATATGAAATTTTGATTTTTTTTTAATTCGCATGTTTGATTTAGTATCTCGCACTTGTGATTTAGTATCTCGTACATGTGCTTTATTTGTATCTTGCTTAAGCGTTTTTGTTGTATCATGGACAGAGAGCATATTATCAACATTTTCTTTCTTTTAGGAATGGCTCACAAAGAGATACTTTAAAACTTATGCTGCGTCCGAACTGCCCGCTCGGATACTACATGCTACTGCTACGTGCTACTGCTAGATCCTACTCCTACATACTAAAAACGTTGGCCCAATTCGGACACACTAGACGAGCGGTGGGGAAAGACGACCCCCGCAGGCAGAGAGTAGGTACTGCGCCCGTGCAGACAGTAGTAACTGAAGCCCCTCATCTGCGGGCCTGGCTGTAGTACTGCAGCTGTGCAGTTTAATGATGGAATAAGTGAGCTTTACCTCCATGATGTCGCCACATATTTGCTCATAAAATGATTACTTGGGCAAATATGACACCATGACATGACAAAGAGATACAACCGCACATTTTTTAGGACAGTGTGTGAAGTTACATAAAACTTACATCTGTACTGCTGCTGTCCCGCCTGCTGCTGCTCCGACATGGTGCGCGCTGCTGTGGCCAGCCGGCGTTCGCGACACATTTAAATAGGCAGAGCAGCTGGTGGCGCTAGCATCACATGCGCTTCTACAACTTTTAAGAGGACGAAGAAGAAGCCCGCGGTGCATTTTGGGTCAGTAGCATGCCCGTAGGATGCACCGAGACCAACCTACAATGTGGGCGTGTCTAGTATCTGAAGTAGTATCTGAAGTAGCATGCTACTCGCTCCGGTGGCCAATTCGGACATGCTAGATACTACTTCGACTACTACTTCGACTACTACTTGGCAATTCGGACGCAGCTTTAGACACGTTTGGTATTGTTTTGAGTAGGAGACGCCTCATCAGGATCCTTAAAGCACAGCGACTTTGCCATCAGGAATATTCGAACATGCAGAAAGTGATTTTGTTTATTAACGAACAGTTAATTCGCACCTGCAATACAATAAAACACACATGCAAGATACTAAATCATTAGTGAGTATGCCAAAATTACATTAAAACGTTTAAATCTGTGATTAATACGCTGTTATTCTGTATCATTCTGAATCTAATTACTTAGCTGGTTGATACCTCTTTAAGGAATGACACACCTGCTCTCATGGCCACGCCCCCAACTCTACATATACTCCAGGTGCGGCTTCATTCACCTTTGATTGCCTACTGAGTGTGTGTGTGCTCTGTGTGCATCTTTTGTTTGTTACTGTCTGTCTTAATGTATTTTTTCATGTACTACGTTGGGAGCTCCTTTTTAATGAGGGGTTCTGTACTTTAATACTCAGAAAAATAACCCTCTAAAAACCTCTAGGTTAGCTATATTTGCAAGTCAAGCTAATGGCTCTTTGCTCGTAAAAAAAACAGTTGATTCCATAAAGTGTGGGACAGCAGGGACAGCTTTGTGTGGTTGTGACAGTTTTAGGAGTGTGGGATGTGTTACAGAGGTTTTCAATCCGTGACGTGGCCTCCCCGAGGGGGACGTTCTGAGTCATATCTCAGTCAAATCTGAGACATGATATGTCTATTTTTAGATTCAGCTTGACCTACACTTTCTGAGGAAATGAAGAAATATATCACCAGGAATCTGTTGGGATGTCATAAAATGCTCCAAAACTTGCTTTAGGCTTGTGACACTTCCCAATTTTCTGAACTCTTTAAAGAAATACCGTGATACAATTCTGTACAACCACGTTTTTTTTTTTTGTTTATAAGAACTGCTAATGACACATTAAGCATATATTTCATGTTGCTGATGAGCCAAAATGCAATGAACAACTTGTTTTAAAAACCAGGGCTAATGGTGCACGCTACATTTAAAAAGCTAACTATGGCTACAAGCTAACCAGCAACACTACACTGCTGTTTCCTTGCCCAAAAGCATTTTGCGAACTGTGAAAGCACAGTTACCACAGAGTAAAAGGAAGTAAGAGGATGCAAATGAGATTATCTTTAGTTAAAAACAAACAAAAATAACTAATAAGTTATTTCCCTGAAGTAGATGATTGAGAACATATTTCTTCTGGTATGTTGGGATAGTGAGGACATTTAAGACGTAAAGACTTATGGACTTGAAAGTGGCTGCAATTCTATCCTAACCGCTATTTAAAGACTGAAATTCAAATTGATGCCTTTTCATGATACCTGAAAGTAAACAAGATCATCAGGAACAAGACTGATGAACTGTATATTATAGTTTTAATGCCCAAAGCTGATGTAAGGCGGTAGGTGTCAGACAAGCAGCCCTGTCCTTACACTTTTCCACATTAAACTGGCAATAAATATTTTATTTGATGTTTAAAGGTCAGCAGGGTGAATTTACAACAAAAGCATGTAGAGGACAAGGTAAGAATAGACTGATCTGTCAATAGAGATTGGCAAAAAGAAAAAGTTCCTCACAGGTAGGGCTGGGCAATAAAACAATAACAATATATATTGAAAATTAATTTCCCTCAATATCAACATAAAACATGGTCAATATGCTTTTCAATAGTTGGCATTCTCTTATGTTTTGGTAGACTATACGAATAGCCAATGAAAAGGGGAGTTTCTCTGGGTCCACTTCGTGCTGAACCAATCATGAGCTGAATTAGAACCAGGTAGCAAACAACTGCGTAGTAGCAGGCTGCAGCTAAACGCAACCATAGCACTCTGACATGTGAAGCCGACGGCACTGTCAGTGAGAAAAAAAAGAAATGAGTGCTACCCCTGGCAGAAATGCACATAAAGGCTAAACAGGTGATGACATCCTCGACAACACTGGCATGAAAACATCGGTGAAAACGTCACAGATGCAGTAGCTTGTTGTATTGCAAAAGACATGCTACCAATGAGCACTCTTAAATTTCATTTTTTATATCCTGATATATATTGATATTGACTGATATGAAAAAAATACATTGTGATAAACTTTTTCCCATATCGCCCAGCCCTACTTATAGGAGTTTTAAAAAGGATGTTTGAATTATGAGGAGTAAATATGTTGATACCTCTTCTTGAATGCTGTACAGCAGCGTCCTGTTGGCTTTGCTGATTCCACTGAGCGGCATCATGGAGAGCAGCTTCGCCTCCTCACGGGCCACACGTTTCTGAGGAGGCACAAAAATCACATTTCCTTTTAAATTTTATGACATTTTTAGGGGCTGCAGATTTTATTCTTTTAAGAAATATTATCAAATGAATCACTATACCTCATACACATCCTGGTAACTTAGTGCTGTTCTTACAATTATTGTTTGACTGGCTGCTGCCATCCCTGCTGCATACTGCGCATATAAAACACCACAAGTAAATGAGAGATTAACCGTCCAGATGCCATTTCCCACAACACAAAGAAAGACGTTTTTCTTTATTATTTTTTTTTACCAGTATCAAACACCATCTTTTTCCTTTTAGGGCTCCAAACACACCAAGCACCGAGAGCAGCAGGCAGCCGATCTCCATGACGTACATGATCACGACTGAAGCACTGGACACCAGCTGTGGACGAGAATAATGACACTGGCATCACAAGGATACTGACAAAATAATCTTGAAGATATTTACATTATATTGCAGCAACTAACAATGCAAGATAACAAGGCTACCAAAGAGGTCAAAGGTCAGGGTCAGCTACAAAGAGGTAACCCATAGCACTTTAAGATAAGTCACAGCCTAGGGACGCTGTAACTGGCAGATGTGTGCAGCTTTAACTGAGGTCTAAGAGAGAAAAGACAATATAAAAAAAGTGCTGCTGCGCCGTTTTAGAGAAATATCGACAGGAGCCATGCATTAATAATTCCCCACTTGTTCTTGTTTACCTCAGCAACTCCTTTGCCCCCTGTAAAACTTTGTAACACAGTGGTATCTATTCGTGCCTCAATCAAATGTTACATCTGCTCAGGACATAGTTTTAATCTGGTTTAAGGCATGCATGACAACAGTCTTACTTTGCCAGTTTGGATGAGGTCTCTGTGCCAAGCTACTGTCATAGTCAACATGAAGAAACATAGTGCCTGTTAGGAAAGGAACATAAAACACTGCAAGTTAATAAAAAAGAAAGCAAACACACAGTTTATGATCAAGACAAATCACAAACAGTATCTAATCTGCAAATTCAATGCTAAATTTCATCTAAATCCTTAAGATTAAGCTTTTCTTTGCAGAAGTCATCCTCTTAAAGCAGCAGTTTGGTTCAGTGAAGGGCTAATGCTATCCCGGATTAGCCTACAACTGGAGTAATACCCTTTTTTAGGGCAGTGATAAGAGCCAAAACGGAGCCTTTCATTGCATATACTGCATATGATTCAAGACTCACAACTGAGAACTACAAACACAATTTTGATTTCAATACATAAAGATTTTTTTCTGGGAATATTGTACAAGAGGCATCCATTGTAGGATTAATCATATGGCAATGTATTGTTTCCAGATGTTTTCCTCCAAGACGTTCTTAACCTAAAATCATCTTGATGAAACATACACTGCAGTAGCCACATTGTGCATATTTTGATGGGAGGGGATTGTCTGCAGCATGTTTGTCTGAGAGACACACAGCCGAAGCCTACTGCACGACCCTTATTTGGGTTAATAATAGACTATTTAAGGTAAAATAACAAAAGCAAAACGTGGATTTAACAAGAAACATCAAATGCAATCAAAAAAAGCCTTTGTGTTGGAATGCATTGGAGAGGAGAAAAACCACCTACCATATGAACAGCATTTGCAAAGATAAACGGCCTTTTCAGGCTCGTTTTGTCCGCCACCACGATCACCGCGTTCCGCTGCATGCTGCTGATCTCTCCCGAGCTCGAACACGACCTCTCACATGTAAAAATAATAATATCTGCAGGGCTATGAGACACTAAAACAGACAGGGAATTTATCTACGTGCATCTATCCGCACACAACACGTCACCCTGATGGAGTGGATGAGGATGCTCTGTGCTGCTTTCAGGGACACTCGGAAATCCTACACACACACGGATGAGTGTGTATATTATTATTCAGCCACGGTCAGAGGAATTCATTCAAGAATGATACATTGATGGGATTGAGTTGTGGATTCGGAATTATATAAATGCAGGATGATAATTTTATTCATATTAATCTCGTCAACTCGGTGATGCATAATACATTTCGTTGTTTTTTTTTAATTGCATTACAACATGAAAGCTGACATTTTACGGACTTACCATGAAAACATTCAACGCCGAATATGATTTTATACTAATTAGTCTACTTCTGACTACAAAAGCTTCCATCGATTTAAACTTAGTTATAGTTGCTATCTTACAAAAATCTTTTTCTCAAAATCACTAAAAGATTTTTTTTAAAAAGATGACCTTGTTTAAAAGACACAGATGATAAAAACTGGCTTTTACAAATCCATTTATCTGTAGGTCCATTTTAAAATCTCTGTCCATTATAACCCCAGATTTTTTACAGAGTCTTTAAGGATGGGCTCAAAGGTGGATAGATCTGCTCTGGAGCAGCTGCCATGTGGTCCAAAGACAATTATTTCAGTCTTACTCTCATTTAATTTTAGAAAGTTGAGAGCCATCCAGGTTTTAATGTCCCTCAGACAGTCCAACAGTGGGCCCAAGGCATCTGAAAATCCTAATTTAAGGGGTAAATACAGCTGCGTATCATCAGCATAGAAATGAAAACAACCAATATTTAAACCCTATATAAACCTTTCATACATAGTCCATTAATAATTGAATGAAAATTATTAATCATCATTTCATTGCTTGTTAATAGTAAAGTAACTTTTAACATACATTAATAAACTATTTGCCATTTTTAAATGGTCTATATGCTTTTTTTAAATGAATATTTATGTATTATGGTTATTGTAAAGTGTTACCAAAAAGATTAATATAAAAAAATTCTGATGGCTGTACAAGTGTCCCTCATTCCTAAATATCTTCAATAATTTCTTGTCATATTTCAGCTACGTATACATTTAAATATATAATGGTTTATTTTGAAGTCAGATGGCCATTTTGATTTTGCTCTGTTTGCATATGCAACACACTCTGCCTTTTATGAATCATACTTTCAGTTTTGTTTTTTTTTAGCAGCTACTCCCTTCAAAGCTCTGACATGCAAAGAGCAGAATAGCAGCTCGAAGAAGCTGCAGCTATACCAAAACACAATTAAAAGCTATCGTGATTGTATTGGTGCAACTATTCACCTACTGACTGGCGAATGGACCTCCAAAATGTATCGACCAAACAGAAAGTCCATATTTGGTGAATGTTGATTCCAGTTGCAACTCTTGGGATCTAGTTATGTTAACCCAACTGTTAACTCAAATTGCCCTGATAGGAAAATTGAAAATGTATGGATGCATGTCCTCTTTAGGCTTTCATATATCACAGCACCTTTTTCATCTTTTGGTGTCTGTGTATGATTATTTGTGAATATCTAATTATTTTTATAGCTACTTTATTGTCAGTGCACAGTATTTTTCTACAGTTTTAGAATACACTGGGTCAAATGTATGAGCAGGTAAAATGACTTCATTTCCCATGATCCTACAGCAGCAAAGGGGCTGGGCTCTTCTTCTAAAACAGGCAGGGCAGGTTTCTATTGTTTCAACAGGTGCTTGGGAGATAGAAAGAGGCGGGAGGCTGCGATAGAGAGGAAACAGATAAAAGTGACAGACAGAAAGAAAGAGAGAGGGAGAAGAGCAGGTGGACAGGACAGGAACTTGGACTACATCTTTTAAGTTCTGTTTTTTTTTTTGAAGGAGGTACTCTTTTTTCAGTGACTGATGGCTCAGGAGGAGTACACAAAAAGTGTGGGATGAGTTTTCATGCTCTGTTTTGCTGTGGGCCGTAAAGTGGGTCAACACCTGAGAAGGAGGTGAAAGGAGCAGCAAAGGAGGAGACAGTTTTCCCTCAGGGAAGCAGCTGCAGATGGAGGAATACAAAATGAATTAGGTTTCTTTTTCTCATCTACTCACAGGTTCTCTTTTATTTAGAAGTATCTGTTCACATCTTGATGAATTTTTCACAAATTGAAACTGGTTTTCCAGGCTGTGTGTGGACAAATTTCACTACACTGACCTTGCTGTTGGCTATCTCTAGGACATTTTTGCAGAAGCAGAAACCTTGACCTAAGGCTGCACTTTTGGATTCATTTGAACTAAGATTGCAACAAACCAGCATTTTCCTCTACTATTCAAGCATAAAGATAACCTAGCATCTGTGGGCTTGAACATACCATCTGATCTCCAGCACAAGGGGGATCATTTCCTCCATTCTCACTCCTCCACGAGAGAGGAGGAAGCCAACTTCATCACCATGCAGAACCTGGGACCTGAGCATGATGACTCCTTTGACTTCTTGTTCAAGATCATCCTGATCGGAGACTCAAATGTGGGGAAGACCTGCGTGGTTCAGAACTTTAAGTCAGGGATTTTCTGTGAGAGACAGCAGAACACCATTGGCGTGGATTTCAGTGTGCGAACTTTGGATATAGAGGGGAAGAAAGTCAAGGTTGGTATGATGTATACGCATGTGAATAGTGGACAAAAAGCAGGGACATTTGGGGACTTAAATTACAACCACAGAGTATTAACTCCCCCATATGGTACCTTTACATGCATTCAGCTAAAGCTGGGAGAAAAATTTTCAAGATTAATCATATTTGACAGAGCAGAAAAATAAGTTTAACAAGAATTTTGCCATTTAGAGAGTGAACACTTCCTAAAAAAGTGGCCTGATAAAGTTCAACATAAGAAAAACATACAGAAAAGGACTCGAATTTTTGTTTTGCAAATCTTAGCCTTAAAAACAATGAATTTTGCTTCAAATGTCACAATAAATATCTTTTGTATAGCTATTGATATAAGGCCACACTCAGGATCAATTCCAGGCCATATGGTCCCTGCTACTCTTCACATCAAACAGCAATACCCTGGCCCTGTATGACAGTGACACAGATTTAAAATGTGCAGTCATTTCTTTTGTCTTAAGGAGGCCATTAAAGGTTTGAATTTTACCATGATTCCTATCCTGTAACGCCTGCTAAAGGCCTTGATCATTATCATGCAGAGTCAGCTGGCCCTGACAGTGACAGCCTGCACAGCACCACAACAGACTGCTGAGTTAAATGTCAAATGAGTAAAGTAAAAATAAAAAAGCAAGGGACCAGATGTGATGGATTATGGGGGGTTTGGGGGTCAAATAACACCAGAGAGAGAGGATTCCTTTGCTTATAGTATCAGTTAGACTCAGTCAAATAACTCGTCAGACCGGCTTCTCACATGCAGGACCTGTCTGTCAGGTTTCTTTGCTGTTCATGCGGGCGCAAATAAACCTGGAGTGACTTTTCTGTGCTGTCATCAGGATAAAAAAAGGAACTGAATGATTTAGGTCACAGTGACTCGATTTATTTGCACCATAAATCAGCGTTCAGACTGAGGACTTTTGTTTGAAAACCGTTACGCCACTGGTGTTAGTGTTGGATATGAAACAGGTGTCTAAAATGCTCATCTAAAGTCAGCTTCGGTAAACCATTTTGGTGTTTCCTGTATCTAACTGGATTTTTCTGTAGATTTCCTGTCACAGTGGGGGGAGGTGCGGTCTTTTGCTCAACACAAACACATAAACACACCTTCACTAACTGTATTCTCCTGTGGACGAGCCAGTTAGGTGACTGCAGGGCAAAAATTCATGGTATGCAGTTTTATTTAAACAAACAGGTCATTAAGTGAATGTTTTTTTATGGGAGGAACATATGCCATAAACCCTAAATGGTTATAAGAAAACTGTAAAGTCTACTTGTGTATTATAAGGACTACTTTTAATCACAATATATGAAGTTGCATCAAGGCTACAAAATGGTACAATATGTTACTTTCCTAATGAGTCATAAAGGCTCATTTGTGTCCAAGTCGCTTAATTACAGTTTTTCTTTGTCTGTGTACTTCAACCACCACCTGCCTGAGGCTATATGTTCCTGAGACACCTACAATGAGTACATTTCCTTTTGGTGTTGAACATCTTAGCCAAAGCTGTGTTGTCACTCTCTGTATGCAGATGTCAGCCTTATTTGAATTTCCTGTTTAAACTGATCCTGTTTGTTTGGTTTTGGTTGCTACTGTCAGCAAATATGAGCAATCGAGAGCTAATACTCAAATGCATTGGATTACTGAGATGCTAGGCTATGTTGTTTGTGCTGGCCATGCAAAAATTGACTTCAGTTAAAGCTCCTGTGAGGAGTTTTTGGTGGGTTATGAAACAGACTGAGATAACCAGTGATTCATACTCTGAAGTAACAGCCTTTCTAGCAGTAGGTGAGATATTTCACTGTAAAAAGTCAACAGGACAAGATTTTGTTAATTTAACACTATTTTAGAGATAAAATGTCCACAGGGGCCACAAAAATTACACAGACAGAAAGTTCCTGACAGGAGCTTCAGGCCTAAACGGCATCAAGATGTATTTTAGTGTTGAATCCATAGACTGTATATAGAATGGACAGCGTCTGCCTCCTCACTGGGTGAAGCCACTCCAAGAACAGCACCATCTGTTGACGGGCTGCAGTATAGGTCATAAATCCCACCTCCGTCAGCAAAGCCTTGGACAAACTATAGAAATTTATTACACAGAACATACATTTTTCCCCCCCGCTTGTGGTGATGGCACGTAGTTACAGTAAGACTGGTTTGTGCTCAAGTCCTCTTTTTTCTGTACAGCTCCATTTTTAAAAGTTATTAGGGGGTTCATATTTTCTATGATTGACACCTGATACAGCCTATTGGCGTTCAGGGATTGCGCAGCTCATCCGGGGATACGCTGTTTGAGCCGAGCGTCATCACAGCGACTCTCGGTGACTCTCCCGCTGAATGCGCACAACGCTACTGCACTGGTTTCAGGAAATGAAGAAAAATCCCAGAAATACTGAGAGCTTTTTGGCTTCAAATCTGTGTACAGGAGGGAGGCGGAACCAAGTTGTCCATAGTATAAACAGTCTATGATTGAATCCGAACAATATTTTGTGAATTTTTTTACAGGAACAAAATTCTAATCTTTTCTTCAAACCAAAATGTCAGTATTGTGTTTCGTGGCCCAAAAATGATCATGAAGGTTGAGTGCAAAACTAAGGGGAAAGTACTTCCTAACATATTGTTGTTGAAATCCTCCTGAATTAGATAAGGATAATCTTGAATTTTTGAACTACACAAACTAAAGGATTCATCAACACTTTCTTGAGATCTGATCAAATCTGAAAACTCTTAGACAGTCGGATTACATTAAACACCTGAGCGCTGATTCTCATCCAGATACACCAACACAAACAGGTGAGATGTGCTTGGCTGGGATTGGATTGGTTTGTATTGGTTGCTATGACAGCAGTTACCATGTTACCAAAGTCTGTCAGATGCTCAGGGAGTACTCTGCAGAGGAATAATGTCTGACACTGTTAACCTTCACACATTCATAAGAAGCATTTCTATTTACATGCAGATCAGCCACACACCTGTCCTCATGTAAATGTATCTGCTAAAGTTGATGCCTTATGTTCATTATGTGTGTCACAGATGCAGGTGTGGGACACAGCAGGTCAAGAGAGGTTTCGAACTATCACCCAAAGCTACTACCGCAGTGCCCATGGTGCCATTATCGCCTACGACATCACACGACTCTCCACGTTTGACTCAGTGACTCACTGGATCAAAGAGGTGGAGAACTTCGGAGCATCCAATGTAGTGCTGGTTCTTATAGGTGAGAGTGGGACTGTTAGTATTTGAGTGATTGGAAACATAAGATATGATATGATATGATAGGATAGGATAGGATAGGATAGGATATGATATGATATGATATGATATGATAGGATATCCTAGCCACAAATAATGCTCAGAACAGCACCTAACTTCATCAACCGTACATATAGGGTCCCAGCCACAGCACTAGCCACCAAACATCTTTTTAACTTTGCTTAATTTCTTTATTGTGTGTTTGACCCTAAATTAATTTTATGCCGGAATATCCCTTTAAGCGGAAGGCCATCTCAGTTCTTCTGACCCTTTCTTCTCTTGGTATGGTGATAATACTCGCTTATAATTAACAATCTTCAATTTAAAAGATTTAAAAAAAAAACTTCCTAAAACCTTCAAATTGCTAGAACAATGTACCAAATACTACAACCCAACCTGAAAGAAAAACGATTCAATGCATCCGGCTGCAGCTTTAACCCTTCCAACTTTGGATTTGCAGCCATAAAGTCCTCGACATTCAAGCCCTCTGCAAGTGTCAGCCTTAGTTTGTAAAATCAGTGCATTAAAGACAATATAAACAAACTTTTGTTGCAGAAGTCAGGTGCTGAGGATCACGCTGAGGTGTAATGCGCATGTTTCTGCTGTCATGTAGGTAACAAATGTGACCTGGAGGAGGAGCGTCAGGTTCCATTTCAGAAAGCCTGCAGCATGGCTAAAGAACGAGGCATACTAGCTACCCTAGAAACATCCGCAAAGGTAAAGAGCGTGTTAATGGGACACATGTCTTCAAGTTGGGATAAGTTTGTTCTTAAAAGTTCTTCTTTTTGTGTGTAAAGGAGAGTCAGAACGTAGAAGAAGCCTTCATGATGATGGCCAGAGAGCTGCTGGCTCGGAACGGCCTCCAAGTCCAGCAGGGAGACTTTGGGAGCATCGACATGCCTCGAGTTCTGCTCCGGTCCGACTCTCGACCTGTTAACGGGATGGCCAGTGCTTACACACCACCAGAGAAGAAGGACTGCTGCTGATTGTAACTTGGACAATAGTACGAAGAGAGCTGCCAGTAAGCCAGATGAAGAGAGTGAGAGACACTTTTCACCCTTTGCAGGAACTTTTTTGACTTAAAGTGAAAAGTGTTGAAATTCTTTTTAACTGAACAGATGCCGCAAGAACCATGAAGTCAAACTGGGCTTGTTTGGTAATGCAAGAATCTTATTTATATCAGCTATATCTTGATGATGTGAAACCACTACAGTTCCATTTTGTTAAATTTCTAACATCAAATCAGGACTTTAAATAACCCTAACCACAAAATCTACTCATTGCAAGCATTTTCTGAACCTGCTGCCCTTAACACATTTTTATTTGTCTTTTATTTTGTAAATGCTGTCTAACTACTGAATGAAACACAAGGAAGGACTACACAGAGCAGAAGACTCTGAGTATTTCACCAAAGTGAACTCTTGTGTTGCCTTAATGATGACCTTGATCCACTGCTGCTGCTGCTGCTGCTGCTGCTGCTCATTGGATGAAAACATCCTGGAACATCTGTAATAAGCCAGAACACTGTGAAGTTTTGTTCCGACTTTCATGTCAGTTAAAAACAAAAATAAAGTGTCATATTGTCTGTAATAGGTTGAGAATAGATCCTTGTTTTTCTGATCATAAATACAAACTATGCAATGTTTCACTTCATCATGTGTTTGTTTTTGTGAACACTAGAGGGCACTGTGGTATTACAGACACTCTCTCAGAGCAAGGTGGTTTCTCTATACAAATACTCAAGCGATGTCATTTTTTGCTGTCATGGATGTTTTACAAGTGTGAAATACAATTACCGAGTAAACTGGAAGGATATCTAAACACATTTCTGGAAGTCTTGGAGCTCCAGAAACTGTTGCCATCCTGGCTGATTTTTGGTTTCCTCATCTGAAAAAAGGGTGTTGCCTCATTTCCATCTGTCAGGAAGTAAATCAGAACGAAATCATCTGAATTCTACTTTCACTTCCAACCAACTTTCAATATGTTGTCCTCTAGGACACAAGGTGGCGTAAGATGACAATAAGTGAGCATAACTGTGTCTCCTGCCTCTTGCTTCCAAAAGAATAAACATTGATTGAAACCAGGTTCTGGGAAGAAAACCTCAAGCTTTGTCTGCTGAATTATAGCCTGTGGACGAATTTCAAGAATACAGTTCTTGATCTGTTACCAAATTTAATAACAGCACAACCTTGACAGTGCATGACTCAAGGCTTCCTTCCATTGCAGTTCGTCTAAAGATCTGATCATATAATCTTGCATATTCATTGAAAAAATGGCTTGACAGGTGTATCTGTAACCTGACATGACCTTATTTAACTCTGAGTGACATGTTGGATTGGATGGCTCACTGGTGGTTCAAGAGGAAAATAAGTCAAATATGGCTGCATACATCCTTCCCTTCAATCAGGTTTGGTAATCACTAAATAAACACACACTATCAGAAAAAATAAACCCAATTTTATTTCCAGAACACATGAAGACACTGTTGAACATTAATCAATACAAAAAGACCAAATACTACGTTAAAAAAAGATATTCTGAGCTCAACAACAAAGTTGCCACAACAGAAAAAAGCACCTGCAGTTAACTACGAGGGGAATTGGGAGATTTTATGTTGGGGTGATCAGATCTGATATTGATCAGAAATCGTTGGGTTTAGGGATACCATTTTATTTTTTCCCCCCAATCCTCAGAAGAGTAATGTTGGTGAATTATGCCGATAAAAGGACAATCGTTTTAAAAAATTCCAAAAATGGGCTTTTTTGTCCTGCTATAAAAGATAAAAAATCTGTCTCCAGCTGGTACTTCAACAAATCAAGACTTACTCAAAAACTGATCTCTGAATCTACCTTTTAAATCATCCATTCTTCAGCCTGTCAACAGACCTCGACATGATTCCAACTCTTCCCAACAGTCCAGCTCCATTTTAACTCAACCTGATGATTTCAATCCCGTTGCGCTTTTTCTCTTTGATTGGCCGAGGCAGACGCCCACCCTGCCCCTCACCTGTCTCCCCCACCACCTCCTGAGCCTCATTGTCCGACCCCCCTTGTCCTCCTTGTCCTGTATCCGTTCCTCCAATTTGTCTATCCTTGGGACATTCCCCATTGTAGGTCTTGACATATTCCTCAACACGCCACCCCCTGAACTCTTGTGGCTCGGAGCAGATCAGGCCGGTGTAAAACACGCCTGGGTGATGCTTGAGCCAGTAGTTCAGATAGTGGATATTGTAGTCGCAGATCCAGGGGTTGTTGTCCAGTGTGAGCTTTCGTAGAAAGTAGAGGTCTTCTAGGACACCGTACTGGAAGTAATGAAGGCTGTTGTTGGACAGGTCGAGCTCACGGAGATACAGGAGGCCATCGAATGCAGCTGGAAAGGGAGGAAAGAAGACCCAAAATAAGTCCGTTTTTATACTGGTATCCCTTGCAGGGCATATTTACACGACTAACAGTCATTGTCTTAAAATATCAGGGGATGGTATGTCTGTTACTTTGAAAACAGCTGCCTCACTGATGAGTACCATTCAAAACCATATCGTCATGGAGTTGCAAGCCTTAAAACGAAAAAAAAAATCAGCTGGAAAAGGCTAAAATACTCCACTGTACTACATGGACTGCAAAGTTGGATACATTTAAGCCTTAAAAAACGTACTTTCACGGCACAAAAAGTGAGCATTTGAAACATTAAAGCTCCTGTGTAGGACTTCCAGTTTTTGCCCATCTTGGTGCCCCCTGTGGACATAGCAGTCTCTCTTTGTCTTGTCTTCTGCAGAGTTAAACAGTGACTTTCAACAATGAGGATTATCCCGCAGACTTTTGACAGTCAATTCTATCACTTATTGTGAATATTATATGTGGAAATTACAAATCTAGACAAGTTTTTTACATGAATCCTGCATGAGGGGGTAGGTGTCAGCCTTCCAGTTAAAGAAACAGCTCATGGGAGCTTTAAATCACATTAATCCCTGATCCTTTTTGTGGGTGTTGCACTGGCACACTTGACAAGATGTTGTTTTTTTGCACATGTTTTCCTGTGAAGTGTTTATGCCGAGGACTTAATTTTACAAAGACAGCTGACCTGACTTGTCTTCATTTGGATTGAATAAGACACCATAATTATAGTCGTCTGTTCTACATCTTGTCCTATCCAGACATGACTCCAGAGTGACTTTTGAGAGGCAGACATGGCAACGATCTGCGTAATGGTACAGTAGAGACTGCTTCATGCTGTCCACTAGCCTTGGGACCAGCTTTGATCTTTACCGAGCGGAAGAGAAGAGAGGAGGGAAGGGAAATGGGAGGAGGAGGAGGAGGATGTGTGGCACATATAGAAGTGGACAAATGAAGTGACAACAAAGACATCTGTGAGACAGAAGCATAAAGAAGCAGCAGATCTGTGGGAATAAAACTCTTCTGGTTTTTATTTCCAATGATCCAAGTTATTGCTCCTGCAATGTTTAGGATTGAACAGATGAAGGGAGCCATAGGAGAGGTGGAGGGCAGGAAGGATGTTATACTTCCCCCTCTCATGTCTTATCTCTATACTGAGAGACTAACTCTTCCTAATCGGCTGCTGTTCATTTTAAGTACAGGGTGGTCTACTTTTACAGTCAAAGGCACCAAAATCATTTAAAGTCAGATTCCCTAATAAACTCATTCTTCATGTTGTCAATTCTTGTAAAAATGTTAAAGTTCAGTATCTGACTATCTGACTATCTTTCAGACAAAAAATTATCATCATTATTGTTATTATTATTGTTGTTGTTTTTCTATTTATTATTTTATCTTATTTTCTTTCGGGTTTAATTGCTTATTAGTTTTTCTTTATTATTATTATTTATTTATTTTTATTTATTTTTTATTTTTTTATTTTACATAACGTTTTGCCCCCAAACCACATACATTGTACTCATCCACACAATCAAGTGACAATATTCCCTACCATACATTTTGAACAGTTGTGACTGATACTCCCTACTCCTGTCTCACTTGTGTTTTTGCTCTGCTTGCCTTTTTTCCTTGTTTTTTTTTTCTTTGTTTTTTTTTGTTTGTTTGTTTGTTTGTTTGTTTGCTTTTGATTTGTTTTTGTCTCCTGTTATTGTCTCCATTGGTGTTGTTTTTTTTTTTATTTCTTGTTATTTCCTGTTTCTATTATTATTCATATTGCACTTTACTCCATTGCATGTCTTGTTAAATGTTTGCAATAAAAAATGAATGAAAAAAAAAAAAAATAAGATGAGGCAGTTTGTTCTGTTTTCACTTTATTGCTTAAATGAAATGTGCATGTCTGATATTTTCTGTTGAAAGGGTTCATTTGAAAGGTGTTTATTGTTGAAGGATCTCAGAGTCTCGTTAACTCCTGATGAGGGAACATTGATTGCACCTGGGTCTCAATGTCACTAATTACAGCGCTCCCTCCTAATTGGCTGAGGGCAGTAGGGGACACAGTATAAAGGTCCTTACACACCGGCGAATTTGCGGAGCGAAGCGAAAAAGCGAGACGAAAATTGCGAATATTCACCGGTCTGAAAAATCGCTTTCGCCTATACACACCGGCCGCGAAGCGAATATGCGTATATTTTTTGCAAAGCGAATTAATAAAGTCGCTCTGCGGCACGGAGGAGAGGAGATGCAGGGTGGAAGACAAGAGAGTGTCATCTTGTGAGAAAACTACTTCATTAGTAATTAGAAAGAGTTTTGGATGCACCTCAGCCGTCGTTCTCTGCGTTTTCATAATCTCAAACTTCTCCCTCTCCTCCAGCCGTAGGCTATGGGTCTGTGATGTCATCAACAACATGACTTTTGATTGGCCAGAGGTCTAGCAGGTCCAGATATTCGCCTGCGAATATCCGAAAAATTCGACACAAGAGCGAAAAAATAAAAGCGGCTTTTCGCCCCGCGGTAAAATCGCCGCCGGTGTGGAAGCTCGCATTGACTTTATGCTGTTTTAAAAAAAGGCGAATAATTCGCCTGGCGAATTCTCGCCCGGTGTGTAAGGACCTTAAGAGTTTTGGGAAATTTACCACTCTGGTTGATGAGATTATCTATGAGTATGGTGTGAAGGGCCTTTATATTTTCAATCTGAGTATTTTTTTCCCCATTTGTTGTCTGATTGGGACCTTAACAAATTCACCTCATGTGTTCCTTCATTTGTTTCAGAGACCTATTTAAACTCCCGTCATCCTTAAAAACACTATCTTCTTTTAGCTTCAGCCAAGCTCTCGATTTTGTCACTGACTTCCCTTTGTAATGTCCACACACACAAAACCTCCATGAGCGAGTATCAGACACTTAACATGACCTCGTTCAACTTCAACAGAGCAGATAGATTCAGGATTTACCCCCTCAGACTCGTCTTACTGTGCGGTGATCTTGGCAACAAGTCTCCATAACAAGTAAACACAATTTTTAGTCTCTTGTCACCATAACTACAGATACTGTTGCATAAGTCCCGCTATTATGTGCTCGTCCGCTGCTCGGCTGTTGCTTCATCCTTGGTGATGAAGAATAAATGAAGAAAGACATGAGGAATATCAAGAACTATTTTTGCACGGTTACTCGTTCCAGAAAGGCAGGGTCCAACACATTTGTGAAGTTTTTAGCCATTAAAAAGTGCAAAAAAAGCAAAAAAAAGCAAACTGTACTATTTGAGGGGTTTTTCCAAGTTAAAACCACAACAGTCTGGCACAACATTTTTCCAAAACCAACAATAAGACATTTGTAAACAATCCAAGTGTTCGAGTTCCTTTGTCCTGCCTTTTCCTCCATATAAAAAAGGCACATAAAAACAACCTCCTAAAAATGATCCTTTACATTTCTTTTACTTCAAATGTGAATGCAATTTGAAGCAGCACTCATGATTGAGACCACATGTCACTGGCTCTCTGAATTACTCTGAATTTATTCTCCTTTTTCCTAATAGTCTTGAACACACTGAGGAAAGCTGCAGCAGATTGTTTACATATGTCGGAGTGTAATGAAGAAAAGAAAATAGGAGCTTTTTTAAGGATTTCCCGCCTGGGCAGGAAGAACGAGCCCAGACATCATTAGCTCGAGGAGAAATGAGTGTGCACTTTTTTAATTGCACTCTGCTTCTACTGGGACAGCATTAGTATTCAGAACAGATATTGATCTTGTGAGCAATAAATTATCTCCTGTTTCCCTGGTGGAGGACTTTCAACCTTTCATTGATCTCTGATTAGATCTGACAGTCCCATCAGTCGTTAATCTGTGTCATTAAATGTCTCACAGTTTTACCGAACCTTTGCATCTTAATCAATATCATCAGTCTCAGTGGATTGCTAATCAGACAGAGTTTTGTGCCTTCTTGCATATTATACGGATTGGTGCAGACCTTATGTCACATTTTATTCACCTCCAGATGATTGATCCAGAGCTCAACAGCCAATTTGACTCCAGATAATGAAGTGTCACTGAAACCTCCCCCTCACAAGCAAAACAACAGGGGGAAAAATATGGATTTCTTCGGTGTTTCTTCACCTTTCTTGTAAATATTTTTGCAGGCCCTCATTTATCTCTCAACCCTTTGTTAGGGTGTTGACCCTTGCAAAGTGAAGTTCTTGATGAAAGCTGAAATCCACTGAATAAAAAGAGTCTCTGGCCACACTTCATGTATACTGGGGCTACAAGCTATTCAAATTCAAGTCTTAAAGGGATATTCCAGCATAAAATTAATTTAGGGTCAAACATACCGTAACACAAAGTTAGACACCCCCTTGAGAGATGAATGTTGCCGACCGCTTGCTTCTCTAGTTATACCAACTTTAGGAGCCACATACAAACCTCAACCATAACGCCACTCTATAGCCACAAATAATGCTCAGAACAGCACCTAACTTAATCAACAGTACATATAGGGTCCTAGCCATAGTACTAGCCACCAAACATAATTTTAACTTTGCCTGATTTCTTTAGCAAAGAGACTAAACACAACTCACCTACTCTCTTCCAGCAGCCGCTTGTTTGTAGTGAGACCTTGAGCTAGTTCATTACAGACTGCTGTGGGGTGACGCAGCTCAAGGAAGAACATTTATGATAATTTCTTTATCATTTCCTTGAAGTAATAATCACCATATTAATCATTCCGCACTGCAGATGCGGTAGTTCATCTGCCTTAGCGTCTCAGTCTGATTGCATTTTTGTGAAGAAATGATCATAAATGTTCTTCCTTGAGCTGCGTCACCCCACAGCAGTCTGTAATGTACTGGCTGGAGGAGAGTGGGTAAGTTGTGTTTGGTCTCTTTGCTACAGAAATAAGGTAAAGTTAAAAAGACGTTTGGTGGCTAGTACTATGGCTGGGACCCTATATACTATGTACTGTTGATGAAGTTAGGTGCTGTTCTGAGCATTATTTGTTGTGTGGCGTTTTGGTTGAGGTTTGCACGCGGAGACGTAGACCATGTATTGCTATCGTGCAGTCGTTACTAAAGTTTGTATACCTAGAGAAGCAAGTGGTTGGCAACATTCATCTCTCAAGGGGGTGTCTAACTCAGTGTTATGGTGTGTTTGACCAAAATTAATTTTACGCCGGAGTATCCCTTTAACATTGGAGGAATAATTGTCTGGTGCTGTCAATCCATCATCTTTGTAAGAAATTAAAACTAAACTTCTTAGGTAAATGAAATTTATCTTTCCTCTGCCATCTTAGACTATCTTATCTGTGAGATGGTGGACCAACAGTACCAGACTGATTTCCCTGCTGAAACCTGTCCACAAACCCAGACAGTATGAGAACTGAAGGGCCAGTCAGCAGTGCAGCAGTCAATTTTCAACAGGCCAAAATACCGAGGAAAAGGCTGCCAGACTGCATCTTATGGCATCAGTCTCATTCTTGTTAAACACAAGAAGTCATTTAAGGACAGGGTAGTAAAGAGCCGGACTGTTTGTTAGAGCCAAAAGGTCCACGAAGGCAGAGGCATGCTTTTATTTTCACTTTTCCAAAGTAGAGAGCTGCCCTTATTTGGCCTGCATCTGTTTCACTTTGTTGTTTTTGTGTTGATAATAAATAGTGAAGCAGGGTGAAGTGATGGCTGTAACTCCCTATGCAGACTGGCAGCTGTGTCGGTGTGCATGCACAGTATGTGTCTGTGTCTATTTGAAGAGCTTAAACTAAACGGGCACATCTGACAAAGTAGATCCAGGTTGAGTACCCCTGCCCACACTGATGACCATGCACCCTTTTGTCTTTGTGGTCTGGTTCATAATAAAGCCCTGTGTACTTATCCAGGAGGGGTCGCATGGGACCCCTCCTGGATCCTCGTTATACTGCACTTTCATCCAAATCGCAAACTCCCAGCCCAGGTGTAAGATCTCAGGTGTGCTGTTGTGTTACCTGTGTCCAATTTTTGAAGGTTATTGCTGCTGAGATTGAGCAGCTTGAGGTCTTTGGACAGCAGGAACTGTTTGGGCCTGAGATGTGTAATGCTGTTACTGGATAAATCCATCTTCACTATGTCGGACGGCAGGTTGGAGGGGATGTTTTTCAACTCTGTGAAAGAGAAAAGACAAAGAAACATGAGCTCTTGTAGAAAACTGCAGGATGCCAGAATTAACAGGGTTTTAAACAGAATTTTAAACAAATAAATATTCATTCCTGTTTATAGGTTTTGAGAATTCACACGTGTGCCCAACAAAATGAAATCAGGATATAATGCGCAAATCCCAGCATCTTCAGGAGTCCTGGAAATGTAATCCATCTGCATTTTTATACATTTTCAAGATGTTTCGTGGGTTGTGAGGATGTTTAAACTTTTCAAGATGGAGTCTAGTGCGAGGCAGTGGAGTGTTTTCACTCTCTTACAAGGTGGGGTCGGAGTGTGTGAGGCTGGAAACACAGTTAGGATGTCTTTGATAACTCTAATGTAAGAAACAGGGATTCCCATGTATTGCTGTTTCGATAACAAATCCTCTCTGGAGGTTTGAATCCCACGCTGAGGCATGTTTTATAAATATTTTCTCTTTTCTGCAAAGTTGGGACAATAAGAGAGAGGATTAATCAATGTCAGTACATTTTGGCCTTAGGCTGGGAACAACAGAGGTGAATCTAAATTCCACATAATAAAGTCCCAGATAAACGTTCCCATCCTTGCACAAGGTCTACTTCTTATTGTTTGCTTTTGTGGTGGGTCCAAAGGTAATCAGGCCAGCTTTACCTGTCAGTGTTTGTAAAAAAAATATAACAAGGTTGCATAAATCTGAGATCACATCTGCGTTTGCCAATCATAATTTAGCTTTGTTTAGAACTGAGTAGGTGGCCTGTGCGTCCTGGATTATCTGAGCGATCATGTGTGATTGTTTTCAAAGCAGTTTGAAGAGTGGCTGCAGCTGAGAGGAAGCAAAAGTGTGTTTAGGCAGTGATCAGAGACTGAGATACAATCATGCAAAGCTTATTCTGACACAAAAAAAGAGCCTTTTATTTTGTGGATTGTACATGCATGTGGATCCCTGCATGTATTTATTTACACGAGTCTTATAACATGCTCATTAGAGAGCTTACGGAGACTTTTATGGTGCAGATGTTGCAGTCGTTATGCACACACTTTACTGCTACAGATGTTGCAGCCAGCTATGGTGGAGAAACTGTGCTGTAAATCATCAGACTTTGAGAAAATGTAATACCATACGCACACACAGAGTTTGGAGAGTGCACACAGATGTAGCCAGTGGATTCAGGAAATGTAATTATTGTTGTTCAGTGATGCAGCAGAAACAGACTTTTCTGACCCTAAAGTTCCAAAAGCGATCAGTCTTAAGCAGTGAGAATTGGAAGTCTGAAGGGAATCCCATCATGCCTTTGGTGTACATGTGTCTGCAACTTTGTCCAAGCAGATTTTTAGATTAAAAGAAGCTGGAAAAACTCTCACTCCAGACTAAAACTCCCAGGTGCGCGTGAGATGCATCGGAGTCCAGTTTATTGAGCCAAAAACAAATCAGCAAACTCTTTTCTTTCCAAGACAGATGCATCTGTGGTTTTGTGGGTTTTACAGAAAGGATAATCTTCTACAGCAGATATTAAGCAGTTAGAGAAGGATAAGATGTGAGATAGGTTCTCCTCTTAGTTACAAATGATAGAAATAAGATGATCAAAAGATAGAAAAGGACTATTTCCTTGATCCTGATATGCTATATTAAGTGTCGCTCACTCTCAGACTTCTTTTTTATCGAAGGAGTCTTGTTGTGATTTTAATGGAGCAAATCTTTGAGATAGAGTGTGAGACCTTTTTTCCTACTTCAACATCTGTGGCCCTCCTCAGAGCTGACTGCAGGGTGGAGAAAATAAAGGCAGAACATGTCGGGAAAGGTCAGTCATTCGTTTAAGATCTGGGTTTTTGCTGAATCTGCTGGAGTCATTATTTCATCACTCATGTGAACATCTGTAAAACAGGACTCCGCTACCACCTGGGAAGATGTGCCTCGGTTGCAAACAACTTCCCCATATGATTTTAAGCTTTTGCCTGTAGGGTGTAAATCACCAAAGCTGCCTTATGTTGAAGCGTTTGGATAAATATATTAATGCAGCGACTTAATTCAAGGACAAATCCAGAGGAGTTTCAGGTATTAGTTTAACACTTGTAAGCTGTGTATACATTTCTAATAAGGATTACATATTGCAATAATTATACTGCAGTGTTTACACAGTCTGAAAGGGTAAGCTACTTTGAAGATTTAGCAGGAGTGCAGAACATTTATCTGGACTTACATAATCCTGCCCGGGAGGATGTATTTTACCACTCAAAATGACTTATATGTGCACTTAAGAGTGAAGATCTCCATTGTTTTCTCTCTTTTCTTTAGCATATATTCTAAAAAGTGTCCCACAGCCTGTTACTATGACTCTTGTCTGCAAAAGGTGAAATATACCGCCTCATGCATTACATGTGGGCCGCAGTACTGATTCATTTTGGAGCAGGTGGAGAGATACGTTCCATACTGTTTAGACAGTGGAAAGGGAAGCAGTTAATTCTTCTGACACGATCACCCCTGGGTCAGCTCTGCACGCCGCAGTGAATTCTTGTGGTCTGGACGCCCACCCCGGGCTCTGTCAGCGGGAATGATTTCTTGATGTGTTTTCTTCACAGTCGATGTGCTCTTGGTGGCAGTAAATTAGATCATATTTAAAATAGCTTCTGAACATTGAACACATTTCATTTCTTTTTATGACCTAAAGGTGTAATAGAGGAATAGGAAAAATATTAAGTATTTTTTCAACATGGGGTTACACAACTAAGGAAATAAGGTGAAACTTCTGTAAGACACTTTTTGCTTCACTTCTAACCCCCCTGGAGTAAAAAGTAGAGCCCATAAACCTTATTTGGAGTCTTTTTCATCATCTGCACTGGCAAAGAATTGTGCAACAACTCGTCACAGTTTGTGCATTGGGTTCATATTTTGGTTTTGTGCAGTATTTAAAACACTATTGTGGCAGGAACGAAGTTTTCCCAAACAAGCTGACATTTCTGTTTACAGAAAATCACTATTACAACAATCAGATTAGTACTTGCTGTCATGCCTGACAAAACAATGAGGTTCGGGTCATGATTTATAGTCTTTTAGCCCTAGTCCACAAGTTCATTGTCTTAAAGGAATAAAATGATATTTTAGTGTTTTTTAGTGGAGTTGCACGAGTTACCGGAGAGTATAACAGTGAAAACATCCTTGTGTCTGTATAAGACTGACATCCTTCCAAAACAGGGAACATACATTACCCATTGATGAAGCTTGTAGCTGATGTACCTTTTAGCATCTGGTCTGTGTGAATTTTAGTACAGTAAGAGTTGTGGTCCACTCACTCTTACACTCTTACTCTGATTAACCAACTTCCACGTTAAATTCTGAGCTGAAGCTTGAGAAAATATACCAGATGTCGCAGAGCTATTCATACAGACATACAGTAGAGGGTATCAAACAATATGTATGTATCCCTGTAGCTGAATTTCACCAGCCCTGTGGTAGACTTTGGCTTGTACATAACTTGTGGAACTACCTAGCTTAGTTGTACCCCTTGATTCTAGGTTGCCTACACATAATGTAGCAGCAAAAATTCAAAGATCTATTGCCAATGGTTTCATTAAAGCCATTAGAGATACAGAGGAAAGGCCTCAGTGTGTTTTCAAGGGGGCTGACTTAGAAATAAGAGCCCTGAGTTCATGTTGCACTCGGATTTTCAGTTAGATAGTTACTGACTAACATTAATATGATCCCAGCCCTTGAATGTTGAGTATTTGCTGCGACTACACTGTGGCTTGGGTCACACATCTCTACCCTGAGCCAGCCTGAGACCAACCTCAACCAGATGGCCGGTCCTTTTAGTTATGTTCAAACTTGACCCATAACCCTAACCCTAAATCATGATGAAAATATCTAGACTGTGTTTTATCTTAGACAGAGTGTATGTAATCCTCTCTTTTTGACCATTGTGTCTTGAAAATAACAAAATAATAAATTATGACTGAACTTGTGAAATCCACTTGTATGTCCACCCACATACTAAAATTTAAACAATGAGAAAACTGCCAACTCTTTGCAATAACCCTGCCATAGTTAATATTTTTATATTTCATAGTCTTTTCTCACAGTGTTAGCAGTGACCTTCTCACCTCAGAATGAAGTCATTCTTTGGAAACCCCCAAACCCCCTCACTTGGACTTCACTTGTACAGTTCGCAGTGCAGACTGGAAGAGTCAGCAACTAAATCCTGCTGTGAGTGGAGAGAGTAATGTTTGATACCGTCCGCTTTTTCATTCCCCCCACCTCTGCTTCCCGCTCAAATGACATTATGGGAGATTGAGTTTCTTTTCCACTGACTAACAGCCTACTGTCTGTGATCCAAGAAGTCCAGGAGACCCTGACATAATACTTTATGTGGGGTGTGTGTGTCTGTGTGTGTCTGTAGGGCTGGGAAGCAGCCAACTTATTCGCCACATACATTAGTCACTTTTCTGCTGCCAACACAAATGACTGGAGCTGTATATGGAGGATTTACTTGACCTCTGAAACCAATGATTTCTTGAGCCCAGTCTTGAGGGCTAAAAGAAACAGTTGGTACCCCCTGTAGGTGGGGTTTTGATTAACAGGATGCATGCAGGAAAACAAACAAGAAGACAGATAAGACAGAAGTTGTTGAGATCAAACTGAAAACAGGCTTTGCTAGCATAGGGTGACCATTAGAGCTGCAGCTATCGAATATTTTAGTAATCGAGTATTCTACCAAATATTCTATTGATCACTCGAGTAATTGGACGCAAACAGCAGACTCACATAAAGTTAGATTTCCTATAGCCAGACTCGGAGAAATAGAGGACAATCATGGAACAAGCGTGTGCATTAGCAGATTGCAATGCTCGTAAGAAAGCTAATTATGATATTAACTTTCATCATGCCCCTAAAGACATTACTGTCCGAGAGCTGAATAGCTCCTATGTTACCTGCTTCTGCTGCGACACCAGCAATGTTAGGCTACAAGCTAGCGTGAAGAGAAGTGTGCAGAGCAGCAGTGTCTCCGCCCACGACTCAGAGGCTAAGTGCTAATGAGCTACTTGAGCTCTACACAAGAAATCAGTGTTGCCAACTCCTCAGTAAGGAAAGTCGTAAAGTTGGAAACACTTAAAGAAAAGCCCCTCTCATTATTTATTTTTTCCGCTACATAAAACCGAAACAGCGCTTGCTCCTCCTTCTACCATGGTGACGTAAGCGCATCGTGTCACCTTCAAAAGGAACAGTGCGAAACAGTGACAATTTGAGCTTATAAAAGAGTACTCGAGGCAGAGAAAAATTCCTCGATCATGATTTGTAATCGAGGTGTTCGGGGAATCGTTTCAGCCCTAGTGACCATACGTCATCCTTGGGTCCTTTGTCTGGGGAAGTTTACAAAATCCTTCAAATGTCTGCAGTTCTGTACGAGTTCCGATTTTGTGTCACATGAACTTACTGTGTTAGAAGTGCATAAAAGAAACTTGATCCAAACCAAAAAACTCTCAAAATTAACTTAGCACAACTCTGTGACTCCGCCCCCGTGTAGTCATGTCCTTTTTTTGGGAAGTCAGAATATGGTCACCCTACGCTAGCATTACATATATCAAGTGTCCAAAACCCCCCAAAATTTAGCATCTTAGCCAAATGTCTGTGACTGTTAGCTAAAGGCTAACATATAATGGTTATATTTTTGTTCAAAAGTGGTCATGGCCTGTTTCACTAACTAGTTAAATGGTTTCAAAATAGAGGAAAAATTAAGCTATCCTAAGTGATGACATAATCATCCTGGTGTAAGTCATTTACAGCTGCTAAGACTCTGTAAACAATGAACAACACAGCTGTTGTCTTTGTTTGAAATAAAACCAGCATTGCCATGGTCCACTGTGTGACTAAAACAGTAGTTAATCGAAGGCACATTTCGATACAACCACAAAGTAGCTCTTAAGTCCACGTTCCATCTCTGAGAAACTCGGCCTCAGTGGCTCCCATACTAACTCTAACCACCCAGTACAGCACAGAGAGAGTGATGTGGAGCCTGAAATCTGCTGTGGTTCACCTCAGAGAAACAGTCCTCAGACCAGAGTGAGGGAGGCATTGAGATGTGGGGAGAAAAACAGAGAGATACACAAGGAAAGTATAGGGTCTGGAGACAGAAAACCAAAACAGAGTGGAAACATACTCAGATTACTGTTATTCTCACTCTCTGCTTGTTTTCCTGTCCCATGTGAAAGACAAACATCCTCCATACGTGCGTCGGCTCTGTCATGTTGGTCAAGTTTCTCTTTTATTTTTCAGTACATTCATGTTGGTTAAGTTTCCTTTATTTTTGCACACTGATGTTTTGTTTCATGTCGTGCATTTCCTGTTTTATTTTGTAAATCAGTAACCCTTGTTTCTGTCCCATAAGTTTGTTCCTGTCTGGTCTGCCCTGCCCCTGTCTTGTCACACCTGCCGCCTGATTGTGTCTCCCCACCTGTTTCCCATCACCCTGCTTACCTCTTGTATTATACCTTGTTTGTATGTGAGACTGAGTTTGCCTGTGCCTTTGAGTTTTCCTGCCAGTCCTGAAACTGTTCAGTTTGAAAACATACTGTGTATCTCTGAGCAAGGCGGGGGGAGCTTTTTTAAATGCATACTACTTTTGTCCCTTTTTGCACACTGTAGTTATGCTGTGACAGCATCCTTCTGCTTCCAGAAACACCTCTTTACTTTTGAATGACGCATTTCCCTTCAAAAACCCTCCCAGTATAGCTGATAAATCAAACACGATATACACTACGTGTCACACAGAATTTGAAAATCATACAAGTTTTTAGAGTTTTACTACTAGTACTTATCTTTTTTTCTCCCTTTTTCCTTTTTCTAAATTTTGTCTTAATTATTACATTTATTTAAGTTCTTAATATTAGGATCTTTATTTTTATAACTGCATTTTTGCACTCTTTGTCTGTGATGCTGCTGTGACAAAAAAATTTCCCCCATGGGGGATCAATAAAGGAATAAAGAAGTTTGAGCTGGGACACATACAGGCAGCCGGTCAGTTCAATGACAGCGGCTAATCGCATCACAAAAGCTTGCAGAGCACTATTTTAGAGTGTGCAGATTTCCACAGTCCTATGGGTGAATGTAATCAAAAAGGTTAACCACAGGTCTCACTGAGTGGGTGGCAACTGACTGCAGGCTAATCTACATCGTGGAAGTCTGGGATCAAAGCTGTCTCCTGCCTCTAAACCATGGTTTCAGACCACACTGGTGCAGCGTTCATCTGCATCATAAATCTGAAAGTCCAAAATCATAGTTTGTTAAAGCATGAATAATGTACTTCTATACATGCAAATTAAAATGGGATCATCCACTGGAATTCAGCGATTAGTCAGGATTTTAAAACAAATCACTTGATGACTTGATATCTATTTTAGCGTCCCTGTTTGGAGACAAAATGCATGCATTAGACTGAGCACAATACAAAACACGCTGGTGCCAAGAGCAGAGCTTGATTTAAGTGAAACTTGGACACATTTGAGTACATATATGAAACAGAAGTTCTGACAACATCTGTAAAAGTTTAAATTGTTGAGCTAAAGAGGGTATCTGTGATCCAATTTCACAAAGATTGGCAGCTAAAAAAAACAATTGAACTAATGAAAATATTAGTGCTGGAATGAAGTCAAATGTAAACAACCAAAAGGAAAGACTGCAGACCTTTACTGCTTTCATCTTACTGTACAACTTTATGTGGATCCTTGGAAACCATGTTGACCTGACCATATTGACTACCACACACAACAGCTGCAGCATATCAAGCAACATTCACACATCACATATTGCTTTCATGGCAGGGCATGATTTAGAAGGAGGCAGGATGTGGAGTTATTACCAGGCATAAAAAAAGAGAAAAGATGTGGAGAGATTAGGGGGGAATCAGAGAAACCTTACAGTAAGTCAGATAATGAAATGATTCAAAAGTCCGACTGCAGAAAAAATTAAAGTCAGGAAAATATGCAAAAAGCATCTTTGAGCATTTATGACACAGATGCAGCATTGTGTGGTTTTGGCTCCTCGTTGCTCTGTGAAAGATTGCTTTCTGCGAATGGCATAAGCTTTCCATTAACAGATCCGTTCAATTGCTGGTTTTAAATCTGGGAGCTCCCCGAGTCCCAAACACAGATACAATCCATCTTTCAGTTCTGTGTGTTGACAGCAGATGCTATTAGGGCATCAGAAAGGTCACATTTTAGGGCTTTGAAGAAGAGAGAGATAAAAGAGGGGCTGCTGCTAAGAGAGGAAATGAATAAAAGGAAGGAGATGAGAGAACAGTGAAGGATGAAGAGCCCACATAAAAGAAACTAAAAGTGATTTGTCTGCAAATTCAGAAATTGTCTTCCCTGTCTTGAGTCTGTCTTTGTAAAGCAACACTCAAACAAAAGTTTTATTAAGTTTTGGTGAAGCCTCTATGATAGCTGCAGCACAGTGACATTTTTACACAAAGAAAGAACCAGATGTGGAAGTGGAGGAACAAAGTTGAAACAAAGTTGGAAAAGTTTTTATATCATTCAGCCTGTTTAAATCATTCCGGCAACTTTTGCTTCCCACGCTGAGTCACAGTTAAAGTTAAAAACACTAACAGATTTCACTGCTGGGGGTTTTTACTGCCTTTCGAAACTTCTACGGGAACAGAAATCTGCAGAAAGTTAGTGGCTGTATGATTCAAATTAGAATACAACACAATAGAGATGGTGCTGTGTTTGCAGAAACTGGAGAGGCGCAGAACATCGCAACAGACCACACAAGAAATAAACACACCACGACCCAACTCACCAAAACACCACTTCAAACAGCAAAGCACACTTTTATATTACAGTCAATCTCAGTTAAACAAAGCCGAAAATATAATAAAGTGGAGAAGGTTGGATTTCATCAGCAAGTTTGTGCTCTGAGGAGCTCAGTGTCTTGTTAGCAACTTCTGAAGCAAAGGCAGGAGTCTGAAACGTCCTGCTCTAACCTTTCCCTCTCTCTAATTGAGGCACAGTCCTCAGAAAAACCTCACTCTGCTTCTTTTTCTGCTTGAATGCAACAAAAACATGAACACTACCTTATTCTGGATCCAATTTTTACTGGTAAAGCAAGCATGAGTTTGAATCAGAGACAGCTGGTCATGCTAACATATGCTAGCAGTGCAAAATGAGGGTTTGCAGCTACACAAGCAGTTTTGTGAGACTTAGCCCAGCAATGCTTCAGCTAAATGCTAACATTTGTTTATGAATGCACAATAAAGCCTAGTTAATTCCTCTGTGTATGCCACAGCTACAATATAGCAGCCTACAGGGTTGCAAGCACTACATAAACGTTTACATTAGAGTGTTAGCAATACTCCACCTGAAGGCTAGCAAGAAGGGTAATTTCTATGCATATGGTCAGTTTCCTGTTCTGCTACATTCTCCACTTGAAAAATCTAAAAGCTCATCTAATGATTGAAAATGTCTAGCATCTTAGTTTAGCTAGCGTGACCATATTCTGAATCCTCAAAAAGTGGACACGACTACGCGGGGGCAGAGTCACAGAATCGCACAAACGTAATTTTAGAGCTTTTTGGGTCGGATCTAGTGTCTTTTACACACTTCTAAGTAAGCAAGTCCATGTGACACAAACTCGAAACTTCCATACGAAACCCCAGACATCTAAATATTTTATAATTTTATAAACTTCCCCAGACAAAGCCGGACAAGGCCGGACAGCCCCCCAAAAAGAGGACATCTCCGGGTAAAAGAGGACGTATGTTCACTCCAAGTTTAGCATGTCTGTATGCTAACCTGTGCTTTTAACCAATAAATATGAAGTAAAGCTGGGGCTGACAGGAACCTCACCACCTTCTAAGTTTCAGTTAGAAATTTAATACACAGAATATGTTTTTCTCCCCCCTGCTTGCAATGTTGACATGTAGTTACTGTAAGACTGGTTTGTGCTCAAGTCCTCTTTTTTCTATACATCTCAATTTTTAAAAGTTATTTGAGGGTTCGTGTTTTCTATGATTGACACTTGATACAGCCTATGGGCATATGAAATTGTGCAGTTGAACCGGGGGATACGCTTTTTAAGCCGAGTGTCCTCACAGCGACTCTCCTGCCAAATGCATACAATGCTCCTGCGTAAGTGGTGGAGTGCGATGTTGGTTTTAGGAAGTGGGGAAAAAAAAACGGAAATACCGAGAGCTTTTCAGGTTCAAATCCGTAAACTGGTGGAAGGCGGAACCAAGTTGTCCATAGTATATACAGTCTATGATGCTAACCTGTGCTTTTAACCAATAAATATGAAGTAAATGGCTACTAACCCACTAGCAGACGACTGTTTTGAACTTACTGTTCATCAGGTGTCGACCATGTCTATCATCCTTACGTCATTCAAACCAAAATCTCTAAGAGTCAAACAGTTTCTTGAATTTCAGAGGTCTGCAGTTAGATAAGGTATTGCAGAGGGACTCACCTTTGCTGCTACAGTCCAGTAAAGGTTTGGGGAACATGTAGGTGTGGCACATAGACGTGGCCTCTAGCTTCTGTTTGATTGGTGGAGGCCTTTGCCGCCCCCCGTCTCCACCTCCTGGCCTGCTGTCCACTTGGTTGTCACCTGCACACAGTGAATCCACGTTTAGCTTCTTCAGCTTCTGACCGTGCAGTGACAGGGGCTCTGCACACTTGGCGTAGTTGCCCAGGTTGCGGTTGCTCGGCACCTGCAGGTTCCTGACCAGGCTGTCTAATGAGCAGTAACAGCTCCAGGGGTTATCATAGATCCGGAGGTAGGCAAGGCGTGGCAGGGGCAGCAGGAGCTCCTCTGAGGCTGTTTTCAGCCCGTTGTGTTGAAGCAGCAGGGTGGTGAGCTGGGAGAGGCCGCTGAACGCTCCGTCCTCCACCATGGAGATGCCGTTCTGCTGGAGGTCCAAGCTTTTCAGCTGGGTGAACTGAGAGAACATGTTGTCCCTCAAAACCTAAAAGAAGAATAGCAACTGTTAGTTTTTGTGGAACTGGTGTCAATAGATATTCTTGTGGTGAGTCCAGAAAACAGTGTGAAAATTAAAGAAATCAGTGTATCACTAACTGATTTCCAAATGGACAATTGAGTATTTGTAGAAGCTGGGAACTCCTTTGATACCACTGAATGAAAAAGAAGGTGGAAAGACTCAAATTGCAGATGTAATGCCCAAAATAATTCCTTTAGGTGCTGAACTTGTTTTCTTTCTTTTCTCGCTTTTTGAGACTTGTCATTAAACTGAATGAATTTACCACTAGAGTTACAGGTGACCTAGTTTATTCATCCAAGAACAGTCAGAAAGTAACATGGCTGCTTTGCAGAGTCAACATTGTTCCTTATGGAAATAAACTCCTGACATTTTCAGGACATTGAAGACATGCTGGAGAAGGAGTGAGCAGAGCTACCATGGAAAAAGGATCTCACCCAGTTGGCCAAAAGAGGTCAAGGTCTTTTGCTGTGATTCAAGACTTAAACGTTTTTCATGAACTTGTAGAAAACTTAAAGAGTAAACACTTGTAGAGTCTGACACAAGGAGAGTTTATTGCACCCCCAGAAAAGACTGTATAAGTACCTGAGAAATTCTGAGCACAGAGTTCTTGCTTGGTGTTTGTAAACTGGGACAGTCCAGTCAAATCACCTAACTGAGCTTTAACCATAGCTCAATTTAACTGTGTGTGTAAACAAAATGACTGTATAATTAGTTGTAAACACGAGCAGCACTCTGGCAGTTCACTCTGTAGTTACTTTACTAAAGAGCCGTGTTCACACAAGCTCAAAACTCTAGAAATATTTTAAGAGTAACTTGCATATGTGGATGCAAACAGATAAAATAAAGGGATACTCTTGACAGTTTTTCTCTGGACTTTCAATAAGAAGACAGTGTGAGCAAAAGTGGAAACATTGCAGTAAATATCCTGGGAAATTTCACAGAAACTGATGCTCTTATAATGCCATAACAGCAAAAATTGACATCATAGCATCAGATTGTGTTGCTTCATCCAGCTTCATATTGTAATCATTACGCTGTGGCTTCTGCAGCATGCTTTTGATGTCATATCCTGCCTCTTGGGACTCATTCACTCACCCACCCATTTTCCAACCCCCCCTCATCAAACGGGGAAAACTGCACGCAGTGAGGGACAAGTGTGAACCAGCAGCTTTGGAGGATTTCAAGAGGTGCATGTGTGAAAGAGGCTCAGGAGAGATCTACTGGCAAAGGCAATCAGCAGCAATGGGCACACATGGCAACAAAGTGCTTTCTGCAGGAGCATCTGCAGACAGTCTGGCCAAATCTCTTTTTGCTTTTCTTATTCTTTTCTTCTGTGTTGCAACAGTACAATACTGATGCAGCACATTTCTACATAAGAGAGTCCTATACGACTGAATTTATATCATCCATCTATGTCTCATTTGTACCATAGCTGGGCTGTGGTCTTCATGTTGATGAATAGCTTTTTCACCCTGATTTGGTTTATCTCTCTATGCATTTATTACTGCAAGCAGATCATTTTGCATCAGTAATACTCAAATATTCACCTTCAAAATAAAAGCATAGGTATGTTGTATCTTCAAGTGCAAATCTAACATATAGCTTATGGACTTGGCTTGAAATGTTTAACATATTTAAACAATTCACTATGTCATGCTAAATCCATCACACCTCCACTTTAAAGTAAATCCTCTTACGATCATTCTTTCCCTCACCAGTCATTCATTTTACAACCAATGTCTCTGAACTTCAATAGAGTAGAGATGAAGCTTAATTACGCCCATTTTTCACCAGTTTAATTAGTGTTTATATCTGGCTAGTCTGTTTTTATTTATTACCTTGCTGGCAAGGCATTTTGTTTTTTTCCTCTCAACACCTGTGACACACACATCCTGTGGGCTGACTTCAACATGCAAAAACTTATACACACATAGCAGAAAAATGTGTCTTTGATCTAGCTCCAAATAAATGGAGCACAGATGCTCTTGGTATCAACAAGCTGGTGGGGTTTAGGGTTAAAGTAAGAAGCTTGAGGCTTAAATCACAGGAAATTGATGCATTTGTTGAACAAAACTGCTGTACATTATCAAATTGTACATTATAAGTAGATTTGTATTCAGAAGTGTCCACATATACCTGAATCTTATTTCTTGCCAGCAGCAGATGTTGAATATCTTTGGGCCAGTCTTGCATTACAGTGGTCAGCTGTCGGTCCTGACAGTCCAGGTACTTCTCTCCTGCCTCAATATACTCCTTGCACTCCTGAGTCTGCCGTCTCATAACCCCAGCCCTGCCTCGGCCCCGCACACGGCCCCCAAGGCTCCTATCTCTATCCCTGGACCGAGGGCCTCTCCGGGGCTCAGCTGACTGGAAGAGCAGCAACAGGAGGAGGAGGGTGGCAAAGAGACGCATGATGGGAGAGGAGAAGAGGGGTGGGGAGGGCTCTTGGTAATCAGGTCAACCTTGAAGTACAGTTGACAGAAGTTTGGTGTGATGGGGCACAGCAGGCCGGTCACAGCTGTGTGTGGAGTGAAAAAACAGAGCAAAGAAAGGAGGTTAATTTACACATACATTATACTCCAGCTGTCAGTTAGGTTTTCTCTGGTCCAACATATACCAGGTACTGGTAGTTAAACTACTCAACTGATTACTCGTACCAATGTTGCATTAGGAGTACAGTCTCACATGTCATCGGCTGATAAAATGTGTCTTTATGAGCCAATCAAAGATATGCATTGATATGAAAATTGTTTTCAAGTGTGTTATTTGTAATTTACTTTTGACAAGTTTTCAGAATAATGCAATTATTTTTAAAGAGGTAAAAACAGATTGATAGCTTCCTTTTCATCGACATCAGTATAAAATTATAAATCAATCACAGTCTGATTACTGCTGGGGGTAGCTGGAATATCATACTGAAGGTTGCATCCTGCTTGCTTTTGTGCTGTCATGATATGCTCTGTTGATTCAGTTTTTCCCTGGTTTTGTTATTTGAGTGTATTTTCTTTGTGATTTTTCCCTAGTGTTTCCAAGTGTTTCTGTTCCCTGTTGTTCCTGTTCCCCTGTAGTCCAGTGTTGTGAGTTTTGAGTTTGTGTTTGACTCTGTTTTCTCTCCTGTTCTCTGTGTTTTATTCTTTATATCAGTTTTCAGTGTTTCCTGTTTTATTTTGTAGTAGTTAAATCCTTATGTTTGTCGTCTAATTTTACTTCCCTAGTTTTCCCTCTTTTGTTGATCACCCATGAGTTTCACCTGTGTCTTGTCAGCCTCACCTGTTGCCCGTTTCCCTGTGTGTGTATAGTCCCTGTCTTTCCCTCTGTCCTTGTTGGTTTACTGTATGTCGATGTGTGTGTTTGTGCTTGTTGATGGTACATCCCCAGTGAGTTTTGATTCTTTGGATTTTGCTTCTTGTGTTTGTGTTTTTTTTTTTTTTCATTTAGTTTTTTTTTAATAAATCTTTTTTTTGTCTGCATTTGGGTCCTTTCCCTTTTGTTTTAACTCTGGCTCATGATACTCTCTCCTTAAAGACTAATTTTCCTGCATACAAAGCCCTCTGAGATGTGATTGAGCTAAAGTATTTAGACCACAAACTAACTACAAAGACACCGGGGTACTCACCAAACTCAAGCCCTATTGTACCTGTACTTTTTCCACACTGCTATGTAGATTCTGTGAATGAAGCTAACTGAACATGAAGCTCAATTGTAGACTATTGTTGTAGCACTGTAAACAGAGCATGCGGCAAAGTATCACAACTGGAGACACTAGAAATCCTCAGCAATGTGGGGTTGCTTTATTTGTAGTTATTGGAAACAAGAGACCTTGTTAATGGCTGCTAGTGTCAGCCTCAAAAATGCACTTACCGTGCTTTATTTTACAGAATAATTATTTGCAAACATTTGATGGATGATAAGAAAGAAATGAGGAGAGACTTCTTTATTTGTCTGAGTAAGGATCAGTAAGGGGAAATGATGCACAGACAAAACTCTAAGAGATAATGAAAAGGATATTCAGGTAAAAGAAGCTCAGTGTTTTTTAGTTTAAGATTATTCTCAATCCATACTCTGGAAAGCTATATAAATTTGGATCACCAGTAAAGCAACATGCACAGGGATTTATTATAGTAGCATTACTGGGACACGTGGACATCTCCAGTGGTTACAGTGCACATGCTGGAGAAATTAGCGGGGATGCAGAGCAGGAGGAAAGTGGGTAGGAAACCGGAAAGGGGTTGGGAGGGAAAGAAAGAAAGGGAGACATTTGTTACGTGTTAACATGTTTTGGGTTAAAATGTGGTTGTAGTAAAGTGCTGTTTTCTCTCAGGGAAACCCCATGCACGTTTTGTACCTTCAACAAACAGGCCTGGATGGTGATCATTATTCCTCCCCTCTCTGTATCCACCCATGTGCTAAGTTCTGGGGCATTTTTAACAAACTATGATTCCATTTTATGGCTTGCCTCTGTTTTCATTGTAACAGCTCATTCTCACAAATCCATCCACTGTGTCTCTTTTTATAAATGCCATCTTGTTTCCATGCTAAGATAAGCTAATTAGCAGCCGGTGGTAGCATCTTTTAGGCTTTTCATCAAACTGTTGGTTAACTCTCAGACTCTAAAGCCCTTTTTGACAGCTTTTTGACTTACACCCTTCTTGTCTTTTAGTCTCTTTTCTTCACAGGCCTAATCTTTTGCCACTCATAGTGCCAAACTGTGAGGCTATCATCTGCCATAAAAATGAAAACTTCAAATCTGGAGATAATCACATTTATAGCCCAATAATGATGGCCATTATAAGCTTTTTTTGCTACTTGTTTTGGACTCTCTGTCTGCCGAGAAAAGTCAAGTGGAGTGTGAGTGAATGTGCACGTTTTCTGGTTTCATGGTGAGTCATGGTTCCCTTGTGTGATTAGAGGCAAAATGGCAAGGTCCGTCGGTCTGCCAAGATACCGTGCACGCACATAAACACACATGCATGTGCATGCTGATGCAGTCCAACTGTACCAAACCACAACCCCCCTCACAGTGTCCCAGTGTCTCCCACAGTGGAACAAGCCCGTCAATGCAGTTGGGGTCGTTCCATTGTGAATCACAGACTGGGCACGTTCGCCAGCTACAGACAGAAACAGCTGAGAATGTATCAAGGGAGGATCTTTCCACCCCATTAAGTACTTTTCAACTGTCTGACCATCAGTCGTCTTAAATGAAGCAAACATGTCGGCTCCATTTCCCTCACTGCAGTCTTCTCTTGCAATAACACACTCCTTGCTGGGCTGACATTAACAGAAACTCAGTGGATCGGTTCTCCTCAGCAGTTCCTGCATGTCGACCCCTTACAGACTTCTGTGTGTGTTCAGGTGCATGGTTATTGTACATATCTACTGGAACAATGTTCTTATGTCTGAGTTAGGCTACATGATAGTGCAGCTGATGAAAGACATGTTTCAACACAAAGCCAGACTTGTGCCACTACAAACACCAGACTAGACTATAATTAGGTGGAAAGCATTGAAGGCGATCTTGAGTGGACCCAGACACATCCCCTCTTTCTTTCTTTCTCTCTCTCTCTCTTTGTGTAACAGCTTTCAGGTGAAGTCATTTGGTCTGGTACAGGTTGTTTATATGCAGCACTGTGATCCAGCTGTACCAGCTGTCCTGAGCGGCCAAGTGTGCTGCATGGCACTGACACTGTAAGATTAATTCATTCAACTCAGCACAAACATTTACTCCAGTACGGTGCAGCCACATCCTTACATAATATCCATAATGTAAAGGATGTATGGGCAAATCGAAGACCACCACTGGGACATTCTGACCCTCCAGGGAGCCCTAATTGTGCCTTATGTAAGGAATCTTCTGTAACATATCATTAAGCTGGGGTTCCCAGACTTTACAGGCAGCGATTCCCCAAAAATGGTCCCAAAGAGTAGTTACTTTTATAGCTGGACTAACATATCTAGATAATGTAGTCTGTGGGTTGTTTTTCTCTTCCATGTTATGGCTCAATTGGACTGAAACTGGCCTAAGTGTTTTGCTCATGCTCTGGGGTTTGCACACCAGGAAGTTGAATAGCATAAATGTGTTGATTGAAAGCCTGAGAGCACAAAAAATGGGAAAAGGGCATTAACCCGGGATTTCCACCGCATCCGGAACAGCTCAGATCCAGAACGGTGGATCCGTTTGTGAGACAAATTTCGTGGTGGATTACGGACAGTGGTAACTGCGAGAATTCACAAGAACCCGCAGATTCACATGCAATCGTGCGATAGCAAGTTGTCTCTTAGCCACAGAGGCTAACCATAAATGCAGTAGATTGTGTCCTTCCAAAAAAGGAAATCCACCTCTAGACTTCTAGAATCATCATCTTCTCACCCATGGTGTCATCGGGGTGAAATGCTGTCTAAAAACCTGCCACTTGTTCGTCTCCGCCCGTATGCATGGTGTGAAATATGATCCGCCTGAAACACAGTGTTTAATTTTGACGAGAAGCCGGATGTTTTATTTTGTGTCTGTGCCCGACTTCCTTTCCAGCACAGGTTAATCTGTGCTGAATTTATCCGGCATGCTCCGGCGTTCTGGAAAAAATAAGAATTTTTGCGATCAGTTGCGGAGTCTGGTGATCAGCAGCAGAACGGAATGAAGCCGGTGGAAATTGACACATTGACTTGAATAGTTAAGATCAGCTATGATCAGCAGATACGGCCTTTTCATAGCTGTTCTGAATGCGGTGGAAATTGGGGGTTAAGAATGGCACGCTGTCCAGTAGTCCAGTGAAATTTCCCAGGTCAGGCTTTCACTGTAGTTTAACCTAACTCTGCATGTTGACTTTTTGACTGAAGAAAACCATGAACAATTGATATTCTCATTCAGTGTCTGTGTCAATAAACTTAATGATCTGCTGAAACCAACATAACTGCAAGTTTAGCACATTGATGCAAAGTTGCAGATTAAAGCAATGTCTCAATCCATTAGCCACGAAAGTCAGTATTTCCAAAAATTCTCTCTACACATTGAAAGTTTGAAATTTGTATCATTGGCATCCATGTTAGCATGGCCTCTTCAGCACGTTTTGCAGAAAAGTATCATAAACTCTGTGGCGTTTTCTGTTTTTCTGTCCTCAGTCTTTCTCTTAAGTTTTATCCATTACTTTAGCAATCCTTTCCAAAGTTGAAAAAAAGGTCAGCTAACCACCCAACTTCATTTTAAAGTTCATAAGTATCTTGCTTATTTTTTATTCCACTGAATCATCAAAACTTTTCTCTGAGGTCTTTAAAAAACATAAAGGCAACACAACTGTAAAATAAAAAAGGCCAAATATGACATTTTCTCTCCACTGCCCTCTGTTATTAATTAACTGTCCCCGAACCATTTGGACCCATGCTTGTATGACTCTGATCTTTTCCACCTCACAGCTGTTCAGGAGAAAGAGGCAGCCCTTCTTAGAAAAGTATAGCCGTGGTCAGACTGCAGCGTCCAAGACACATTCCAGCTGTGACCGTAACAAGCCCACTCATGCAAAGCCCATCCCTGTGGTTTACCTCGTGCCCATACCAGCCTGATTTAGCCCTTTCAAGGCCAGTTTGCTCCTCCAGGCCTACTTTGACTGGCCAGCACATGTTGACCAGAGGAATCTGACTTCCTCCGTCTGTAAACATCCAGCAGAAAGCTTTTAGAGATTCTTCCCCAAGGGTATTGCTTCTAAACACTTTGCATTTAGACTATTTCTTTTTACAACTTTGCTCTGCATTGACCTGAGTAGGGTTCGGAATCTCGATATTTAGGCTGCATATTCACAGAAGTCATGCTAGACATATGTTAGCACACAAACGTTATCACTGAGCGCAAACCACCAAACACGATAATTTGTATCTTATAACTTAAAAATATAGGGTCACCATATTCTGCCCTCCCAAGAAGAGGACATGACCATGTGGGGGCGGAGTCACGGAGTCGCACGGAGTTAATTTAGAGAGTTTCTTTGGGTCAGATCGAGTGTCTTTTATGAGCTTCTAACTCAGTATGTCCACATAACACAGACTCGAAACTTCTGTATAAAACCACAGACATTTGAAGGATTTTCTAGACTCCCCTGGACAAAGCCGGACAAGCCTGGACAGCCCCCAAAAAAGCGGACATGTCCGGGTAAAAGAGGACGTATGGTCACCCTAAAATAATAGGCTGAAAAGCAAAAAATTAAAACTTTAGGGGACAAGACTTGAACATCATACACAACTGTTTAGATTACTATTGTGAGAGCATTAGCTTTACTTGCTATACTAGTCTATTTCAATGGCCTACTTTCTTATCCATGACTCCACAGCCTCTTAAACCAACTTTCACCTGATTTAATTTCAGTCAGGGAGGCTGCGAAAATACAAGAAAAGGCTTTAGATAATGTGTTTTTCTGAATTCTAGCAAAACATGTCATTATAAGACAACTGACAATTTTCCATTGTCTGAAATCCAAATTGAAAAGACCCCCACACTGAAAAGTATAAGTTACCTCAGTGTCAGTCTGGTTCTAGGCTTCAGCACTTTATGTAGTGGCATAGTTGGCTCACAGTTTTATCACTTTTTTCAGTTCATAGAGAGTCTTACATGCTAACTAAGAGGGTAGTATAAGGCCTCTGGATGACTCTATTAACAGTGTGTTCTCGGTTTGTTATATTAGGTGCTAATTATAAGATATTTCGTGTTATTTAAATTTCTGGCGCAGTTTTCCGTACTGTCACATTTTGAACACATTAGGTAGACTTTACAGGAGACCACAACCAGGAAGGACTGCCAGTAAAGGCTTCACTGGTAATAGTAGAAGTATGATTATGTCAACACTTACTGTAGCATGACAGAGATTCAGTTACCAATTGGCACCGATTAGGCTCATGATGATTTTTCCATTCGTTCAGCTGTTTTTAAGACAATGATACAGTATTGGGTAATTTGCATTAAATCTTTTTGAATGGCTTTTCAACACTTAAACATTTCACCAAGTCAGCTTTTTGGATGGAGAGGGGACAACAGATCCTCAGTGCAAGTGTGCTTTCAATCAAAACAAACCACTTGATAAATGCTTAAGTCTGCAGTGTTTGGGTTTCTGGGTGGAATTTTGTTTAGGGGGACAGTGTGCGGGGGGTGTGGGCTGAAACTCATCTCCAACTGAACAGTATGCAGCAGCTTCAATAAGCCTTCCATTTAGAGCCAAAGTAACTTTGTTGTTGCAAGAAGTACTTCAGTTTAAGCTGTCTATGTTAAAGATCTGATTGCTGCATGTAAGGTTAGCATACAGAATGCAAGGCAGTGTCACTTAGCACTGTGGAAAGTGTAATTTAACCAGGTGGTTGGCCAGACTTCAGCGGTCAGACATTCGCCAAGGCAAGAGGAAGTTAAGCTCAGCCAAAAGAGCAAAAGTCAAAGTGCAACTGTGTGAATGAGGACAGCTGACATACTCAAGCTGACACACATAAAAAAAACAGTTGTTGGTAACAGTCTCACTATGGAACCAAATGGTGGAGCCCAAACTGTGGCATACATCGATATTTTAAAGAGGCTGACACTGACACATGCAGTCTCCTGCACTGTTTGCTTGCTCAGGTGGGTCAATGGTCCCAGTAGACCAAAGGAGCCACAGACAGGTTGGCCTCCTAGATCATAATAACCCACCTACACCAGAGAGAGGGGGCGGGAAAGGAAACACTGACTGACAATAAAAGAAATACAGATGGAGGCAGCACACATGTTTGAAAACCTAATCCAAGCAATGTTTCACACGGGGAAGAAAAGAAAACAGAGTAAAAGTGAAAGACAGACGAAAGTCCCAACAACATGATTAATGTCAGGGGCCGGACCAGCATGGGAAACAGGGATGTGTCAGCTAAAGAGGAAACTCCCACTGGAAAAAGATGAGAGGTTTGACTCAAAGACATCTTTTTGAGTGAGTTTAGGTACACAACCAACGCTTTTCATAAACAATCCAGTCAACCTTCTTGGATTACATTTGTGGGTCAAAATACAGGATCCGTTTTGGTTTTGTCCAGATGCCAGTGATGAAAATAAACATTTCTCTCAACTGTTATGGCTGGTCTAGATATGAAACGTGCACCGCCTGTGACCTCCCCTCTTTTTCACATGTTCAGTGACATAACATGATCAGATGCTTGATCATCATTCATTTCTAGGGAATCTTGGCCTTTTGTATCCAACAAGTGGTTGGAACTTATCCATGTATGAAATCTCGTGCTGCATTGTGATTTTGTTGAGATCCACTCCCATGTGTCATGAATTTGGTTACTGTAAAATATCTAAACAGAAAGGCAAAATAACTGCTGACAAAAAGGAAACAAACAAAAGCTTCTTTGTATATACGGTTTAGCAAATTCAATCAGGCTGAGAAATAAGCTTGTCTTGCAAAAATCTCCAAAATCTTATCAAGCTGTGAATCTGAAATCCTGCTGTAACAGCCTCTCTCTCGAAAAACCTTGAGGCGGCACATTCCCAACCTGCACTGGCTGCCTTCATGCTCCAATAACACTGAACCAGCCACTGGAGGATGGATGGAGTTCAGACCTCCAGAGGAAAAAGACTCTGAAACACAGGGGCCACTGTGTAACAGAGAGAAAGCAAGAACAAGCAGGGGAGGCAGCAGAAAAGCAAGAATGAGCCGTTTTTCCTTACCTACACACTAAAAAATGTAAGAAATTCAGCATCAATCAATCCAGCAAATTACAGTGAGAGAGTTTGAGGACAAGAACAAGGACTGAGCTGCAAGGTGAGGGCTTCTCTTTCTGCAAGACAACCTCCCACCAAGATTGGCTTACTTTGTTTTCTTTGGGCTGAGTCCCTGTAAATGTGGAGCGTATGTTTGCGCAAAGGTCTGTGGCTGGTTACCATGTAACAAACCCGCCATCATGCCACAAAAAAAGAGGCTGAATTCAAGGAAAGAATGACAGTTTAAGAACAAAAAGAGAAGAAGAGACAAAAGTCTTACCACAAGCCCTGAACCATAAACCAGAGGATGATACAGTGACATAGACAGACGCGTACTGTGTATGTAAAGAGAGCAAGCGAGGGAGAGAACCCTCACACATCCCTGTGAGCCTAATTGAAACCAGACACGTTCATTTCTGCAGGAAGGCAGAGGCGAGAGGGGAAAAACTTATGAGACAATGACACTTTCAGAGAGGGTCATATGTAATGAACGCAAAAGGGTAAATTCTTGTGGAAACCTGCCAAATTTCGAGCCGGTTGTTTGTGTAGGGAATAACTTTCCTGATACTCTTTGGGTCAAAATCAACAAGAATAGCAGCAGAGAGAGGTCATTGCCCCACGCACATAAATCTGTGACAACTTTCAGATTTCAGCTGATGTTACACAGGCAACAGTTTGGTCTCTCTCTGATTCTTGGCTGCATTTAATGATGTTCTCAGACTTACAACTGCAGGACACTATCATGTAACACTAATCAGGGTATAAAGCCGAAATGAGTCAGGTCAATAAATCAAGGACAGGGGATGAGCTGGGAAGCAATTCATTTTTCTGTCTCCTTTCTTAACTTTTGTTCTTTATCTTCCTTGCAAAGATCTTGAACATCTACCAAACTGTCTCAGACATTAAACACTCACACAATGTCCAACCAATTAACCAGCTACACTGATTGCTTTAAACTGGTTCCGCATGAACACATTGAGCTCCATTCTCCCACTTTTTATATTTTAAAGACTTCCACCTAAACCAACGTGCTGCACGCTGAAACAGCAGAAATTCAAGTATAAGGAAGTCCCACAATTTGTAATCAGACCAAACTTGCAAGTCAAGCCTTTTCTTTCCCCCTTCTTTTTGGGTGTAGGATTCCTGAGTGAAACCACACGCTGCTTCACTCAGCGCAGCATGAACCTGGAATTTTCCTGAAGCTTACACAGGGGCATGTAACTCCATACATATGCAGCTGTGCTTACACACATACTGGGGTTGAATCAACCTGCACGTACTCATACAAACAGTACAGTAAATCCTGCAATATTCTCTGGATTTTCTCAAGTTGTATCCTTAAATTTTGGGTCCTTTTGCCCCAAAAAAAACTACTTGGCAAATCAACCAAATTAAAATGGACAATTAAGTCTTTTGCTTTATTCAGTAACAGTAGGCAACATTTTCTGTGAAATTGCGCCAATTGGACGAGAACTAACCAGTGTTTTACAGTTAAAAAGGATCCAAATGTTGGCTATGTGCCCGTTGTAAATGAGTCATTATGCAGATGATTAACCGCTGTTTCTTTCAGTTAAAAGAGGATCCAAGAGGGTGAATGAATCCCTCGCTTTGTTAAACTGAATCCCCCCCAAAATTAGAACATGGATCCACCGGCCAGTTACATAACAAAAGCAGAGAGGAAGTGCCTTATCCTTTTTTGGCTGCAGGACTGATCTCTTTGAGGGGGAATTGAGATAATCTTCAGGGTGTAATGACCCTGCATAAACTTGGCGTGGCTTCAGTAACTCAGAGTTTAGTGGTTTAATGAGTGCTTACTTAAGCAATTCTACTTCACTTTTTAAGAGACCCCCTTAAACCCCCACTTTTAAACAACTGTTGATGTTCAGATGTAGCAGAAAAGTGTGCAGAATTACTATGATAGTATTTGTTATGCAAACATTCCCACTATCATCTGTGCAACTTGGCTTTCTCCATTCATATCTTCACATGTTTGCAATTTCCTTAGTTGTGCAAGACGCTTATGAGCTGCATGTGGTTGCATCTAAAGCTAAAAACTGAACACATGCTTCACTGTTGTGTGTTTTTATTTGTTTCAGCTAATTCTGAGTTATCCATCAAAAACCACTTAGTATGAGCTCAGCATGACCCAGTTGTATTCATTCTTTGTCTCCATTAACAGAGTGAGCCCAGCATGTCAATGGGACAATGCAGTTGGAGAGGAGGGAAGTTGGTTAATTCATTGGTGGATTTTATTACACATTTTGCAACACAATAACCCCTCCACAGTTAGTTTAAAATTAAAAACTGCAGCCTCCGGACAGATTTAATCATCCAGAGTAAACTGTGAAAAGTTGGCAAGTTTTGTTTGTCACCAAATTATCTTGAACATTGCACCAGAGAGAGTGTTGCATTGGCTGTTGTTACCATAGACATGGTCTTTCTCATGCACCTGGTTCTAATATAGGGGGTTTCTATCCTACCTGTGCAGGCTGAGAATCTGGCTCAGGTTCGTCCACAAGGACCTGCAGATCTCCGGTTGGTCCCGCGTCCCCGGCTCCTAATCCTGTCATGAGCGCTGCGTCTAAGCCAAGAAAATCTGCCTGGCTGCCTATAAAGTCAGAGCCTGGAGTGAGGGACGAACGACGCTCCCCCAGTCTCTCTCTCTCTCTCTCTCTCTCTCTCTCTCTCTCTCTCTCTCTCTCCTTTTTCTCTCCCCGTCTCTCTTGCAGATTGTGCTGAGTGATTAACTACTACACAAGCTACCTCTCTCTCCTTCTCTCTCTCACTCCCTCTCTTTCACCCACTCAGCTGGATCACACCGTGTATGTAAAGCAAAAAAGTCTTTGAGCAAAGTAAAGCTGATTCTCAAAGGAGCCACAAGGCTGCGTCTGGTTTAGCAGCACACACACACACACACACACACACACACACACACACACACACATATGTGTAGGAGGGCTGCAACCCTACTCTGGTCCCCTCTGTTGAACCGGTGGACCTCCTCCAGGATTTGCTGCTAAGTGACCTGACAGACTGGGAGAGAGAGGGAGAATGAGAGTGGACATCTGGGTGACATGGAGCCAAAACTCACCAACCACTGCAAACACTGTTTCATGCTCCTCACAAAAGGAGGTGCTTTAAGATGTAAGATGCAGGTTTGTTCCAAGACAGCCTCAATCAACTTTCAACATCTGCCTTTGATCGCTGCTGGAGTAGAGGAACTCTCCTTTTCTCCCCTTGTTATGAGGCTTTGAACAATGTTTCCAAGCATGTTGCATTCGACTCATGTGGTTGCACAAGATTCAAGCAAAGCTCACCATGGGGAGTACATTGCTTCAAAGTATATCGTGCAAGAGGTGGGACCTACCACTTGGGCAGTTTTTTGTTATGCTGCTGTTGTCTTTCAGACGCTGATCAATGTCCACCTGCAAGACACTTCTTCAAGCAATGCAGCCATGAATGAAGTAATTTTAGAGATGTATGGATTGTGAAAATCAAAGCTGATGTCAATGTTTATAATAATTTTGCCAATGCCATTAGCATGTTAATAACTGCTGTCTTTTGCATCCCTTCTGTCAATTTTTTAAAGTCTGGTATAAGCTATGAGGTTTCATACATTTACATAATCTCAAGACCCCCCTTTAAAAGTCTCTAAATATCACTTGAACTAAGCGTATAAAATGCATGTTGCTGATTTGTCTCTGGGATTTCCGCCGCATCCGGAACGGATCCGATCCAGCGGCAATTCCTATCAGATTCGTCGGTGAAACGAATTTTGTGGCAGATTACAGACAGCAGTAATTGCGAGAACTCACAAGAACCCATGGATTCACGTGCAATCACGCGATAACGAGTTGTCTCTTCGCCACAGAGGCTAACCATATCAGCAGTAGATTGTGTCCTTCCAGTTGTAGAAACAGCATCTCCTCATCCATGGTGTCATCAAGGTGAAATGCTGTCTAAAAACCTTTCACTTGTTCGTCACTGCCTGTTTGCTTGGTGTGAGTCACGATTCGCCTGAAACGCGGAGTGTTTTATTTTAAAAAGAAGCCGGATGTTTTATTTTGTGTCAGTGCCTGACTTCCTTTCCAGCACGTGCTAATCTGTGCTGAATTTATCCGGCAAGCTCCAGCGTCCAGAAAAAATAGAACATTTGTGATCAGCTGCGGCGTCCAGCAGAGCGGAAAGAAGCCGGTGGAAATTGACACATTGACTTGAGTGGTTACGATCAGCCACGATCGACGGATCCGGCCTTTTCGTAGCTGTTCCGGATGTGGTGGAAATTGGCACTTAGAGTTAAAAAAAATTCAGAACCCGAGGAAATCGTGCCGTGATAGCCAATAAATATCTTTAAGGTTTTAAGATAAATGCTTTGGTCAGCAGAAAGAGTGTGTCGCTCATATCATTTGTGGAAGCTTTGACCTTTTACTTGTTTTTTTTGATCCAGAGTCTTCATAAGTCTCACAATCAAGCTTGGCTAGTGGTCTAGTCATGTATGTAAGTCTAACTTATTTGATGTTTATTTAATAAATCGGGCTTGTGAGCTCCTGGTCTCGTGTTGGAGATAGACTTTGAGTTATTTCATGCTTGTAGTCTATATTTACTTGTGAGGCTGTGATTCCCACGGTGGCAGGACTCTTTCTACTACTTAATACTAACATGAACAAGTTGGCCTCTGACACAAACCAGCTCCTACTCAAATAGTTTCATCTATTACAGGGGAATTCTGTTCAATTTCACGGTGCCAAAGGACAGTAAGACCTTTTATCAAGTGCTGCTCCCCCTCTTCTCTTTTCTGCTCCGGAGCTTCACGGAGTGAACAGCTCCATATTAGGACCACCACTCTGCACTAGCTTAACTGGACTGTTTACTGGCAAACACTTTAAACAGTCAGTGGGCACTTACAATGAGAAAACTGTTTTAAGTAGAGGGAGCAGGGTTGGAGACCTGGGGAGTTCTCCTGTTAAAGGCTAGCTATAAAAGAGTCAACATGCCTGTTTAGCAAAGGATGGTATTCTCACTTCAAACATTCGAGCAACAACATGCAAGAGTTACTGTATTCCCCGGACCCAGAGATAAGAGGGGCTGTCTGTGTGCCAGACCAGCTGTTGTGCCAGTGGGAAGATGAAAAAAGGTGTGTCTTAAGAAAATCTCTTCAAACACATTCTTGTAATATCCAGGTCTGCTGATGAACTCATGCAGCCTTTTAGGGAATTTTATAGCCGTTGTTTTCTTCATAAATGTCTGAATAAATCATTGATGAAAGCAAAATGTGTGAACACGTCTAATGTGTCATGAAAGGCTCTGTCAAGGCATGTTTATAGCCTCTGCTTTACTATCTTTGAAAATCCAATATCTGTGCAAGATAGCATCAGACAACAAAGCTTTGCTTGATTCTCAGCTGCTTCATTAAAATGAATGAAAACTAATATCTTCTTGGGTGGTAGAAAAGCCATCCCTGTGCCTTTATAGATTATTCTAGCTAAGTGTATGCTTTGGAATCTGGGTGACGGTTACATAACGTAAACACAAAAATTGCCCTCTAATTAGGTTGAAGTTGCATTTCCTCTACTTGCAGCCTTAGCCGCAGGAAAAAGCCGTGAATGGTGTTTGCAGAGCTTCCTTATCCCAAGAGTAAAAGACTAACTTCTAAATCCTGTTACTGCACACTCTTTTATTTCCCATATTAAAGTGCGCAGACTGAGTGTGTATTATGTCAGAAAAGACACAAGTGAAATATGGGCTTTTCTTCACCCATATCATCAAATTTGGGGGCTATTCTTTACTCAAATTAATAACTCTTCTCCCTTTTTAAAGCTTGAATGAGTCATACATGAGCGGCTGCCAACGGTATCACTCAGTATTATCCTTCATGCTAATGTTAGCATTACTATTCACTACCTCTGACCAGCTTTTTTCCACCAAAGCTGAGTGACAGTTAATTTTCTTCAGGTGAAACATCATCTGTTGTGTTAAATGGACACATGATATTGTTTGGAGGTTATCACAGGCCCTTAAATGGAGTTAAGTCAAAATAGACTTGTATTAGACTGTGATATCCGCAAGTATTGTATTATTGCATCATGATGATTGTCGTAGCCAGCTTCCACCAGCAGGTTCAGGCCACATTAGCTACTGTAACGGCTAAAACCTACATGATCATGATTGGAACGGCCCCGCTCCACTCCGGCACGGCAGGCGGATCAAATACACAAGCATTATAATTAATGTGTGTGATTCGCCCACAATCCGCCCAGCATCCGGCTTCACTGCAGATCGGCTCCAGTGGCCCGATTAGATATGCAAGGCTTCTATTTTTGCCAGACGCCACAGCACGGTGCATCAATTCAGTGCAGCACAGCACGAGCTGCAGCAGAGGTTGTGTGTGGCTACAGAGTAAAATATCTGGTTGATTATCAAAATAAAATGAAGTCAAAACATTGAACTATTCTTAGCTTGATAGGAGAGGCCAGGGTTATGGGATGTGGGTGTTTATATACACCGCCATTTATATACACCGATCGGTGGATCTCATTCAATGTCTCACAGGGAAACACGCGAGAACTTGTGAGATCTCGTCCAGTCTTGTGAGAACTATCAGTATCAGAGCTGCTCCGCCAATGGCGGCAGCGGATCGGATCCGGTGGGCGCTATATGCCTGTATATTTGATCCACCTGCCGGTCCGGAGCAGAGTGGAGCTGTTCCAGATCCAGTGCCGGGTTAGTGTTTGACAATAGCGCACACCAGTTTTTGACTAAACTCAAAGCAGCAGCTGTCCTGGCATCCGGATCAGAAAATCTAAAAATGTAGAATGATGAACTGTTTAAAACTGAATTATTATTGTTCATTGAATTATTGTTTCTTTACAAAGTCAACTTTTCCTGACAATCTAACCCCCCAAAAATTGAAAACAGTTTTAAAAGTCCTAATGTCAAAATACAGAAATATTGCAATATGTTTTAGCCTGAATAGTTAAATCCTGCATGTACAATCAGCAAGTATGGTGCACTCAACAAGCACACTGGTCGTAAAGATCTCAGACAAAGGATTCATTTTTTGGACTTCACCAGAAAAATTCAGGGTCATTTAATGTGAAACAGGATATTGAAGTTCAAGTTATAGAAGTAGTACACTTATCGTACACTTTTGGCACAAAAACAGTCATCCAAGAGCCAAGATCTTTGTTGTTTTCATTTAATGTATTAGCAATGGGGCACTATTTTATCCCAGGGACACATGTTTCATCAGTTAACCATCCTTCTCACTGTCGACTTCATCTTTTTGTCTTGCTATCCTCATTTGGGAATTGATTTCCTTGTGTCTGTTTGTGTTTCTTTCTCTCACAGTTAGTGTCCCCTGCCTCTCTACCTGGACACAATCCACAACAACAGATTGTAAACACATTAGGAGAACACATGTAGACATAAACAAGGCCACACTGATGCAACTACTGAGACAAACCAGATGACCTCAAAATCTCCATCTGTGTAGCTCAAAAATACTTGATACTTGATATATCATTTTGTTAAAGCCTCACTGAGTCTCGTTAACTCCAGGTGTGTGGAGATTGATTGCACCTGGATCAGAGTGGCACTAATTAAGAGCTTCTCCCTGATTGGCTGAGGCAGCACACAGCAGGATAGAAAAGGTTTGGGAAAACAGCAAACTGGTTTGTCTTTTCTGTGAAGATTACCCAAGGAACTTTTTATCTGACAAAAAAACCCTGCAAAAATTCAAATTTATCACCATTACTGAGTGTACTTTTTATTCTTACTCTACCTAGAACAATACACAAAATGCTGAAGCCATGAATGTTATCAGGTACATGCAATGAATGCAGTAAAATAACCTTGGATGAACAAATGAAGAATAAACAAAAAAGATAAAAATTAAAATAAGACAAAGCAGGCAGAAATAACACATGCACATATTGAATGAATCACCTTTCATGTCTCTATCCATAGGTTGGTCTGGTATAATGTGTTGCAATGGGTATTAGGGCTAAGTAATGAATCACAGAGCAGTGTAAAGATAAATGAAACTTGGTTGCAAAAGAATACATTTAATCCATCTAAATCTGTGTAAAAAGTGAATAACATTTCCCCTTGTGGTTAAAAATGTGCTGTAATGACCCTCATAAATGATTTAACTGTTAAAAGTGTTAAGAGAATAGACTGTTATGAATCAGGTGGGCTGGAAAGGAGTCAGAGTGCCACAACTGATAAATGACTCCTATTAAACTATAAGCCTACTAAGTCATCTTTTTGTTTTGCAAGGCACTGGAATTTGGTTTTATCTTGCCAAGACAGAAATGTTGAAAGGGTGTGTGAACTAAGTGTTGTACAATTGCGGACACAAGACGAAAGATGAATGAAAGACATGCAGGGTTGCTCATGAGAGGGATATGAAATGAAGAAATTTAGTGTTAGAGAAAGAGCAATGTGGCTAAAAAAATGTTTGGCTTGCATCTTCAGAAAAGAAAATAATAAGTTCAGACACACAAGCAATGACTTCATTGCAGTATTATACAACACAGCACAGTGGATCTCTTTGGGAGTCCCCACAGAGCTTTTCTGGTTAGATGGACTCAAGTGCAAGAGTTGCAAGCCTAAAGCTACTTTTCTGAGTGGTTGTATACTTCTGATGAATTAAATGTCTGTTAGTGAGGTCACACACAATTATTCATATCAGATACAGAAACACTTTGGTTTCTTTCCGCCTTTTGTTTTGGTCTTACAATAAACTTTAAGTACATGTTTTGGACGCGCTCAAGAGAGTTGTGAAGGGAAAAGTCTCGACAAGCAACAAGCTGCAGAGAGACTACTTAGTGAACAACATTTAGCATTATCGGCTAAAGGGGCACATTTTCTGCAAGATTATTTTGCTATGTGTCTCTCCCAGACAACATGAGATGTAAGAATACAGCTTCAATTGAAGGACAACTTCGACATTTGGGTTGTTATCTTAACTCATATGCACCGAGGAGCAGAAACACAAAAGACAAGAAAATTTGCGTATCCAGATATATGCAAATTAAGCGAATAGATGAACTCAACATAATGTGCTGCCCTGGCTGCTGCTCGAGACTGATCCCAAGATCTTTGGTGTTCTGTATCTGTAAATTTCCAGGACAAAATAAATGCAGAGTACTGGCAAAAAGGGTGGGTCTGTCTCTACATGCATATCAAATTTGGAGTAGAAATAAACATTGAAAGATCAGAGCTTGTAAAAATGTGGTCAATACCACTCTGACCATATACAGGGACAGAAAATGGGGGAAAAAATCATCTTTCACTCTCAGGCTTGGGGTCAAGAAACTTATTATTTAATTATATTGCAGGAGGCCAAACCAGAACCAAATATTTGAGAATTGGAAATACAAGTGAAAGCATGTCCGACTCTTGACTCTAATTTTGGGAATAAACTGACTACTGCTAACCTACCATCCATCTCTCTTTCGCAAAAATTCACAGAAAGAAGCTCAGAGATAAAGTCCCTGTATCTCCCCGTGTCAAGCTGACATTGTAAACACCAGACGGACCATAAATACTCTCACATGTTGAGTGTAGGAGCTGTATTTTTGGTTGAAACTGTCAAGTCAGTCATTTTCTCCTCCCACTCCCTTTTCCCAGATAACCATATCCAGTTGCAGACGTATCACCATTAATGCATAGCTGTCTTCCCCAGAGTGATAAAATAACAAAGCTAACACGTTTATCTCTCTCCATGTGCAGACAGATTCTTGATGTATTTCCTAAGAACCCAAAGCGATAAAATGACACTGAAGAATAAATAGATTAATTTCTTCATCTCTGGAGATGATTCTACCCTGGGAACCTCTGGCCACCTTGCTTCTTTAAATATGCTGAGCATTTACAATGATCTCTCTCAGGTTTTCCTAACTGACCTCAGGACTTCAATTAACAATCTCCTGCCCTCCAGACCACACTTACCCAAATTAAATTCATTTAGCCCAAAAAGCTACATAGCTCTTGTCCCTGAGGGGGGTTACTGGTAAGGTCAGCAGGACTTTTTCTCCAGCACCGGATATGTCCACCGCCAAGCAAACATTAGTCAAAGGAAGCTCCATGTTTTCAGAAGCTGGAAGAGAATCTAGATGTATTCATGTAAAAGTCATTTAAATAGATGGTTTGGCAGCTTCTCAGACTGTATTCAGCAGCCAAGTCTGGGGGAGCTGGCTTAAACGGCCTCCAGTTATAAAGAGTTTGCAACATGACAGGGTGGGGACGAGTTTGTGGATTTCGTGAACAGCTGTAAAATGGGGAAAATGTCTGATTTTAGTGACTCTGCTACTGTGAGCAGCAAGTGACAGTTTCTACTGCTATCTTTGGCAAGAAAATCTAGAAAGAGCTCATGAAAACTAAGTTTAAAACTCCAGTGAGAAGCTTTTTATCTGGTAATTAATTAGAACAACATTAATGAATGTTCCTCTTCAATGCTCCCCTAAAGTCGAATTTCCAATTTAGAAAGTTAGACGATCCTCATCAACCCTGACTTGACGACGTCATAATCCAAGATGGCCGCGCAGTGCGTCAGCATTAAAGAGTAGAGCGAAAGCACTTGTACTGTATTATTAATTAGCACTTCTGTTTTGTTTTGTGAAATTAAATAAGTGGTATATTTTGTATTGCCCAACGTCTAACTGCGAACACGGTGCTATGGTGTAAAAGTAAAATACTGTGTTACGCGTTGCTTACCACAAGTATAGCTAACAACAATTAACAACAGCTGACAACGGCTAACAACAGCTAACAACAGCTAACGGCAGCTGACAATTGTAAACAACAGCTAACAACAGCTAACAGTAGGTGTCCATCTTGGTTTTCCGACTTGTTTACTGGAATGCCGTCAACTCAGCTGTAGTGTCATTCCCAGCTCTGACATCCGTCTTCCAAGGTAACTGGAACACAGCATAAGTTAAAGGATCACTGGTTTTAATCTTGAATATGGGTGCCAAAGTCCATACAACAGTAAGCTTCTTCACAGTAAAAAACTACTTGAAACTTTCTGAAAGTCATCAGACATATCACAAAATCAAATTGAAGCATGAGAGGTCATGATATTGAATACAAACATCAAAAACTATTTCTATTTAAAGTTAGCCTAATAGCAAACTCCCTCTAGCTACCTCCTACAAAGCAATTTAATGCCACATGTGACCAATGTATAGCAACAAACATTGGTCATCTTTTTGACTAATGAAAGCTGCATGTACAGTTGTTTGGTCTTCTTTGAATTAAAGTATATAATCTGGTTCTTTTAAATGGCTGCTGTAGCGGATTGTGTTGAAAATGCATCATGCAATGGCGGAATATGCAATCTGGGTTGTTTATGGATACATTGAAGCCGTCTGCTACCTATTGCTACCAGCGTTTAGAATTACAGCAGCTCTTCACCAATATGAGCTGGCTGACTGGTCTGGTAACTCCAGGTTTATGCTTATGGCACACATCCATGCATTGGCTGTATTTGTTTTAATGAATGAGACCAATCAATATTAAGAGTTGTTGCACATTTATCATTCCATACTCGTGAAAGGTTGGTAAATATTCCCTTTGTGTGAAACATGTAAGGTTTACTTTTCTGAGTCAATGAAGAGAGAGGAAAATATCGTGAATCAACAGAGAAAGAGGGGGGATAACAAATAGGCCTTAGTTTCAAAGAGGCGGTGTCCCACATGTTAAAAGAGCATTAATAGTTCATTCTTAAGGCAGTAAAATATGTTTGACTTATGCTCCCACTGCCCCTTTAAAGCAGCTCGACATTCACTTTGAATCATTTGACTCCCCTAGTGTTGAATGTCGGCACCGCTGATCCCACTGTGAATCAACACCTGACTCTGCAGATTTATGCTCCTTTTGAGATCTGTGTTTTGGATTCTACTTCAGGAACGTTTTATAAGTTTTATTGTTTCTCACTTTCCTATCAAATAGCAGCGAATAAGATCTCGCAATTGTAATAAATTCTTGTCCTCCCTGTGAGAAAAGAAGAGGAGCTGTAAGAAACCATATTGAGACAGACATATGGGCTTTTATTTGCTTCACATCAAGTGCATGTCAGGTCAAAAACAGCATCAAAAACCATACACTTTACCCTGTCTGACTGCAGACTTTGGAAAGTAGTGTTCAATATGTTTGTAGCTTTTTCATAACGCTTGGTCTGAGGAGAAAATATGCAAAATGTTGAAATATTTTCAAGCATTGACCTGGCCTGACTACTTTAGTCTTAAGTTTGCTGTGCAGCCGCCAAAGGTTAACCTTGCTCCGACCATTAATTCATACAATGTGGTTATCACTGCAGCCCTACCTTGAACAAAATGTGATTCCTATTGTCCTATCACCCTGAATTACCGTGCTTCACTGCTGCATTTTCAGATGACAGCATCCTGGAAAGAGTCAATGCAAGTTTTTGGCAGTTTCTTTTGAGCCTAATTGTCTCTGCTGTGGAATCTTGACCCCCTGTGCACCACCCCACACTAAGGATGATGGAATTCACTTGAGACAACACACCACAGCTCATACTGACTCAATTTAGTCCTTAAAGTTTCAAAGAATGCTTTCATCTTCATTTTTGCAAAGTGGGATTTGTAACACCCATTGGCCAGGATTGTGTTTTTCTGAGGTACTCTGGGAATAAGAGAAAGTTGAATCGATCTATCTTCATATGTGGCCCATATCTGAAATTTTTCCTCTTAGACTTAGCAGATAATAAATTCTCGATATGTGGTTCCAATGTTCCTGCCCTTTCTCTGACGCAACGGCTCTGTCCATCACAGGAATCAGAAACAGAAATGATAAACTTGGCTCTTTTAATAAGGTAATTTCATTTAGCATGTATGACACTTTATTTTATAATCCTCATCTTTTATTTCCTCTGTAATGGTCACGTCACTTTTACTGTTGGATAACACTTCAAGTCTAATCAACTCTCTGCTTAGTGATGCTCATTTCTCAGGTCAGAGCCTCTTCTCTGAGCTGTGCTGTTTGCTTGAGCTTTGTTTAGTCTGTCGTCCTGACATGTCAGTTGTGATTCATCTTTGATGACTTCTGCAGCAGTAAAATTAAAGAGCACATAAAATCTGGACTACCAGGTGTCACTATAATTATAGATCATGCGCAAATGCAATGCAAGCACTGGCCTGCTCTTAACAAAGTTGAAGAGTTTGCTCTAGTTTTCTGACCTGAATCGGCCTGTGTTGTAGCACCCAAACACTCTCCTAAAACCCACTCAAAAACATTCGTCTTCTGAAAGATAGTTGCTATCGTCATCTGCATATAGAGTAAGCTTCTGTTCAATGTCACAAAACAAAACAGTACTGTTTTATATATTAAAAGAGATTAAGGCTAAATAGTTTTGGGGAAAAGTACAGAATGTTTTAGGTGATAAATGACTAACCTTGGGATGTTTTTTCAAAGAAAACAGTGCTGTAACAAGAGGTAAAGCCAAAAAGACCCACGAGAAGCCTAATTAAAGTGCAAATTTTGACAGCAGAATTAAATGTGTATATTGTGGTACAAAAACAGTTTTGGCGTCCATACCTCATTTCCTCATTGGTTGCATCCATTCTGTAATATAATTACTATATCATAGTTAAAGGTCCTTACACTGGGGCCGACGCGAAATTACGAAATAATTGCACGACAAAAACGGACCCGGTGTGTAAGGACCTTGAAAGTCCATAGATGTCTAATGTGAAAGAAAGAGGATGAATGGATGCCCTCCCAACATTAACTCAGCTGCAAACCCAAGTTTTATAAAGGGAAAACATTTATTAAGTATATTTTTAGATACAAAATACTGAAAGAAGGATGCCACAAAACTTTCTCTTCACTAATTTCATTTGCAGCCTTGTGAAAGCCACTTGAATGAGCATAACATTGCAAGGTTTTTCATCGATTTAACTGCATGTTTCTGTAATTGGATCTTTTATAGAGGTTCTATCTTTCTCTCTTAAGTTGCAATCTGTGATTTAATGGGATGACAGCACCATAAACTCTCAACCGCTAATAGAAGCTGTGGTGTGGCACAGGGATCTGATGCCATGCCACTCTTTGGGCCATTTATTTTAGTCTCCAGCTGTTTATAGCATCTGTCACACACACACTCACAAAAACATGTGGAGTCTTTTTTTTTAAAATCTGACCTTAACTAACCCGAACTCACTGCTGAGAGTGTTGATAGTCTGCATCGCCTAACTTCACCTTTGAACATTTTCAACATGCATGGATGTTATAGCAAACACAGACGGTGATCTTTAACATTTTAATGACTATATCAATTAATTAATAAAAATCTGTGTTCTTCGGTCAGTCGGCGCATTATAAAACCACACTGACCTCATAAAAAAGCCTACCAGAAGCTAAATCAGCAGTCTGTTTGTGAGAGCTTTACACCATACAAACCATCCATCACTGCAGTAAGTGTGAGTCAACTTAATTTATTGTGTAAAAGCTACTTGAAATAACCTAACACCGGCTGTTTTGTGGAGCTGTGATCAAGTGACTCAGTTGATTGATCACAGTTTCTGTAAGCTCTATTGTGTGCAGCCAAACTGAACGCTTCAGCCTATTCCAGGGAAAACCTAAGCTATTACTTCAGATCCTCCTCTGTTCTGGAGTCATTGTACTCTTTGGCTTTTTCCATCCAAATATACACTAAAACAGGGTTTTTCCTGCGTTCAAAATTGCGTGGCGGCCGCCTCCACCTAATTTTGTGCCGCCCCCGGCCAGAGCGATTGATTTCGCTCAACACAGCGTAAAGCTCCAGCTGTGTTGATTGAGTGTATGATGTCCCTCTGCTGCAGCAACGTATTTTAACTGCAGTTGCAGCGTTGCGCCACTATAGAGGCGCTATATCAACAGCAGTGCACCGGAAAGACCTGAAGCCTCTACCGAAGAAGAAACGGATCGAATCATGTTTTTTCAAGTTTTTTTCCCGCTAGTTGGTGCTATCGGCGACCTGATTTTCCCCGGCGGCTGGTACAAACAGGTAAATACTGCTTCTCTTTTTTGCATCCAAGCATGACGTGTTTATTTTAAAAAAAAGTTTCCTCCGTTTTTTAGCGTTGCAGATGTGACAGGCAAAATCAGCCAGTACTTTAAAAAGCGACCTCGCAAGGAGGAAAGTCAAGAGTCCAGGTGAAACACAGCAGAGAAAAAACGTAATAGGCAGTTAAAATGCTATAATTCATAGTGGTGACAACGTGGAAATTTGTGTCAGGTCTGAAAGTACTTCACAAGGGACTGGTGATCGCGAGGGTCAGAATGCAGGACAGGACGAGTCGGCGAGGCGAGGGTAATTAATTAATTAGTTTCCAATTAGGAGCATAACAACGCAAAGCAAACGTGTACGTGGTTTTTATTCCTCTTTCCAGATTTTCTCAAAAACACAGAGCCAGTGGCTTTGACAAGCAATGGCTCAATCAATTTACCTGGCTCAGGCATACTGAGGAAGGCATGCACTGTTATTTATGCCAAAAGCACTGTGCCCCAACACAGCAGGCAAGTGCTGCCTCCTTAGTGAGACAGCCATCAACCAACTACAGGCTGGACACATTAAAAAGACATGAGGTGACAGCCATTCACAAAGCAGCAGAAGAGAAGGAGAAATATATTAAAGATGGTAGTACCTAAAAACACTCAACTAATAAATAATAACTAATAATTAATAAAAAATAAATAAAACTAAAAGAACATAGTTTAGATAGTTTAAGAAATAATTAGTTGTCGTTTTTTTTTTTTTAGGGAGGACACTGCAGCGTATACATATATATAATATATGATTGAAAACACTATCACTCTTCATGTCTGTATCAGAATAAAAACAAAAATACTTAATGCATGATGAATTGTTTTGTTTAAGGTGAAGACACCTCTGTGGAACAGACTGAAGGAGAGGCACTTGGATGTCTGTTGTAAGGTGGCTGTTGATGGACCAGACCAGGAGGCCTTGAACTACAAGGAGTGCATGAGGAGGTTCTACAGAATGAAAAAGAGGAGGCTGAAATGTTCTGTCTGGTTGCGAGATGTGTGGATGAAGTGTACTTTCAATTTAAAGTTGCCAGCTGATTTGTGTATGTATATAGTTTTAATAAATGAATGCTTTAACATAATGGTCACACTCTTTTTTTGAACTCTTAACTTAAAGTATGTTGCCTGTAAAAGAAAGTGAGACAGTTGAATTTACAAATATATGCACGTCATGGCGCATGGTCAGGATGGTGCCACCTTTGCCTCAATTTGAGCCAGGAAAAACCCTGCACTAAAAGGTCATCTTTCATCTCTTGTTCTTAATCCAAAGTTTTCATTTGCACAGCAGACCTTTTCCTTTTTCTCTTACTCTTTTGTTAATCTTATCTTAAACCAATGTTCTTCTCTTGGTTCTTCATTTTGACAAACTAGTATAGTTTCACAGTCAGGCCAGGGTGTTAATAGGATGGGAAAGGTGCCAAAAAGTAAGGGAAACAAAAAGAAAGTATACATTTATGAGATTAATATTTCAGCACTTTTTTGCATATTAAGAAAAGACAGTCTTTTGGTCTGAAAGTTTAAACTTCATCAGATACTGGTCGGGGTGGAGGGTTTTTAAGCCATAAAACAGGAACACTTCCCATGAGTGCACACAGCTGGAGCACCGACACACAAATAAATCCAAAAGAAGAATGGAAAAAGTCCTTGCCAAATCAGGTTCTTAAGGCAGTGGAAAGCTCTGTTAAGCTACAGATGTTTTAAGTTCATTTTTAGCAAAGTTTCATGTCATTTTTTCTGTTTTAATTTCTTTTCTTTTTTAACTTTTCCAGTCCACTGGAAGGCCTCTGCAGCCCTGAAACATTTTTACTGGGAGAGTTTTTAAGACCTCTCTAAACTGGTCATTTAATAGAAATGTCTGGAGGATCTTGAAAAGCGTTTAGCTGTGTAAGGATTGGGTCACCATGGGGGATCAGTTTCAAGGTCTAAACAGTCGACATTTTAGTGTCCATCTTTTTATACATGCCATAATTCATACATGATAACTTGCAGGCAATGACCCACACATAGTACCTCACAGGGGCATTTTAAGGACTCTGTACATGTTGGCTGACAGGTTGAAGAACTTCTTACAAAGACCAGTTGAAGGAGAGCTCCCTCCCTGTTGAAGATCTATTTTTGTTTTTATTCTACCGAAAATATCATGCTGTCCCTCTAACATTATTTCCTTCTTTTACTTTCATCATGGGGGTCAAGAAATCAGATGACGTCTTCAGATTTTCCAGGGTGTATGTCCAACACACTAAATCTCTCATTTAAAAGCTTTTTATTCTTTCTCTTTGAACCTGTAGTGATGAATTTGGGAAGATGTGACTTCCCTCTTTCTGCAAATGACTTGAAACAGCTCCTGCCTCTCCTCCTGAGCATCACTTGCTCTATCTTGGTTGCCTTTCCCTCTTGATTGCACACAAACTTTAAGCTCTTCTGATATATTACTGGTGGTATCTTACATTGAGGGAAACACCTACAGAGATCAACTACAGACAGTCCTGTGAAAGTTGTTGATCTTTAGATTACTGAGGAAAGACGTGAACAAATCCCAGTTTCATCTTGGCTACAAAGAATCTTCAGTCTTCAATTCTCAATCCAAGTTCTCCTGATTTATAGTTTACTGTATAGTGTGTGTGTGTGTGTGTGTGTGTGTGTGTGTGTGTGTGTGTGTGTGTGTGTGTGTGTGTGTGTGTGTGTGTGTGTGTGTGTGTGTGTGTGTTGGAATGAAACAAGCAGATTTACCGTGAAGGACAAGCTCTCATTGGAACATCTGCTTTGCAGCCCTGACATGCTGCAGTCTGATAGTGACATTTATCTGTCTGCGTGTATCATCAGCTCCAAAGAGGCGCCACTTTTGTGGCTCATCAGCCCGTTATGTATTCAAAAAAAAAAAAAAAAAAAAAAAACATTTTTCTTTTATCTCATTGTCGAGCTGCTCATTTGTCACTTCTATTGTGATACTGTGTTCTTTGCAATAAAATAAAATAAAGACTGGAGTGTTTTCAGTGAAATAATCAAGAACAGACAGCAGTTGAAGGGGCTTTTTTTTTTTTTTTACCCCTGACAGGGTTTTATTCAGCTGCAGCATTAGCCCACTTATTATCAGCTACAGACATGGTTTAGTCAACACTTAGTGCTGATTTAAGAATGATTATAATGATTAAAAATGACTTATTCTTATGGCTAAAAAAATTCTATTTCCAAACTTGGTAACATTTACTTGGGTATAGCATATTCAAATCAGTCAACTTGTGGGTTAAATAAAAATTAAATCTCTTGAGCTGTGCTAATCTGCCATAGCATCTCATTTTCTGTTTTCTGCCCAAACTTTTGAGGTCTGTCATTTTCCTATTCACACAGCCGGTCCTATAACACTGCCAAAGTTCATACTATGTTCTGTGTTTTTCTTCAATTTGGTGGATGTCTCTTTTACTCAGCTTCTCCTGTCTCTTAGCTTATAACCCTCACTTTCCCCCCCTCTCTTGTTCTTTTCTTTGTTCGTCACTGCTCAGCCACGAACCTCAAATATTCAGAAACTCACGTTTTTTGATCTCCATTTAAATTGGAAGCATTATTGAAGTTATCCTTCATGTTGGTCATCAATCTTGAATGCTAACAGAAACTTGCTGTTTTGCCAGGCAGATGAAAAATGTGCCAAAACTTCCTGCTGCAGATTCATTTGAAATAACATGTGGGATCAGGGTAATCCACATGTCAGTGTTACCTAGAAATGACTACATATATTCTTATTCACAAAAAAAAAAGTAGCATCAAACATTACACTTTTCACCATTACAGAAAGGTTGACAAATTAGCTAGCTGGTAAACAATCAGGGGATCTATCTTCTGACAACAGTGTAGCTTTTAGAAGGGTTAACTCCAATTTCCACTACATCCGGAACGGCTACTAAAAGGCTGTATCCACCGATCGTAGCTGATCGAAACCATTCAAATCAATGTGTCAATTTCCAACAGCTTCTTTCCGTTCCACTGCGGATCACCAGAATCCGCAGCTGATCGCAAGAGTTCTATTTTTTCATTTTTTGCTGGAAAGGAAGTCGGGCACAGACACAAAATAAAACACTCTGTGTTTCAGGCGGCTCGTATTTCACACCATGCAAACAGGCGGGGATGAACAAATGAAAGGTTTATAGACAGCATTTCACCCCGATGACACCATGGATGAGATGATGCTGATAAAAACTTATCGCACGATTGCACGTGAATCCACAGGTTCTTGTGAGTCCTTGCAATTCCTGCTGTACTTAATCCGCCACAAAATTGCCTCACAAACGGCTTGAGTTTATCTAAAAAGGACATGAAGCCAAAACCTGGTATTACACCGCCTCTCTCGCTCTCCACACAGACTGCTTTCCTGCATACAGCCAGTCTCTAAGGAAATATTTCAGAACAACTTTACCCTAGACTATAAATGAACGCCGGAAACCATCATCTTGATTTTTGCCACAGTGCAAACAGGCCTCCTCAAAGACTGCACTTTTGTGGCCGTTCCGCATTGGCTGCCTTTAAAGAATAAAGTCAAGGTTCAAAGTCGCAACGGTGTCATACAATGATACACTGCTGGTTAATTTTAGCTTGGGGTATTGAGATTTCAAGAATCTAGATAGCGTTTTGCTGCAAATATCCACAACCAAATCCAAACATGCTTGCTCAAAGACTGGACGACAACCCACACAGCAGAACGACAGTTCAAAGGTCATCAAGGGGGCCTGTAGCTGACCTCAAAGCTGCATATTTTCACCTTATCTCAGCATTTTGGCTCCTCTTTGCTCACCTTTACACGGCATCTGACCACATGTGTTAACTTGTGGACTTACTCGTAAAATTACAAGATACCAGCAACAGTGGCTCTATTCAAACTGCAGTTTCCATTTCCTTTTTTAACTTTTCTGGTCCATTAGAAAGCATCTGTGCCCCTGACACGTTTTGCATCGCTACCTTTTACTGCAGAGTGGTTTAAGACCTCACTAAACTGTTCATTTAATAGAAAAGTCTGCAGGATTTGGAAATGCATTTAGCTGTGTGAGGACTGGGTCACCATGGGGGGTAAGTTTCAAGGTCTGAACATTTTACTGAGACGAAGACAGAGAGGGTTGGTCATGACGTCTTGCTTGACAGACACACAAATTTCATGTGCTTGTTATTTTTTCTCTCATTTGAGTAGAAAGGGGCCGTTTTTACAAGAGTTAGTTTCAGTTTTTATGAAACTGAGATGTTTAAAAAAAAGCCAGAATACAAGATCTCCCTCCCCAGTCTGAGATGTCTACTCTGTAATTTTGGTTTTCAGGGAGTAGGTCTCTCCCTGGAGACAAAAAGAAAAAAGAATCTCTTCCATAGAAGCAGTTTTAGCCTGTTTCTAACCACAAGCAGAGAAAAACACACAAAATACGTTGTGGATTTAGTATATCATGCAATAAATGTGTGTAAAAAAAGAAAAGCATGTCTTCTGCAAGATGGCACCAGCATACATGGAAATTACAGCCTGTCTCTGTGGTCGGTTCTTTGGATAAAATAGAAAATGAAAACAAAAATGAAAGACGTTTTGGGATTTTGGGATGTAGATCCTGATTGAAAGAGTTGGTGATTGAAGTTTAGAGGAAAAAGGGAAATCTTGTTTTTCTTTAAAGAGTTATTCATCTGAGCCTTTTGTGGTTATTTGCCTTTTAGAAGGTAATTTCACACATCTAATTTTCAGTACCTCATACACTGGGTTTTAATATGCATTAATACAGTGCTTCATAGGTGCTTTATTACCAATATTGAAATAAACAGAAGAAACAAACAACAGCACTCTCTTTAGTTTAAAGGAATTATCACGGGTCTGCTAAATCGATGTTTGTTTTCAAAAAGGTTAATTGTTTCTTGTTCCATCTTAACAGTTGTCAGTATTATTTTCATTATTTTTCACAAGTGCAGGCAGCTGTATCAACATTTAAAATTATCTTGCAGACAAACATTTTTTTAGGGAATAGCTTTTTAGAGAAGAGGCAGCTGTGGCTCATTGGTAAACACTGTCATCTCCCAATTATAAAGACAGGAGTTCAATTCCAAACCCGCTGTTCATATGCCAAAATGTCTTTGGTCAAGACACTGTAAATGTTTCCAAATTTGTGTTTGCATCACTGTTTTGTTTGTGTCTAAAAGGGCCAATTTATGCTGGAAAAAAAATGTTCTTCCCCCAAAAAGTCACTTTGAAATGTCAAAACTGTGCAGTTTTCTAGTAAACAAAAAATAATCAAGTTATTGTTTGATTCGGGTACAGTGTGATAATGTTAGATTTAATTCAATCAGACATATCACTGTTATGATGTGCAGCTGCTTTGTGGAAAACACTGACATTTTTCCATAATAGTGAACACAAGTTTCCAATTACAACAACAGACAACAGGTCTGATATACTCCCTACAGAAATGTGACATCCCTGCTTTTCCCTCAGAGTTTTTCTCATTGTGAGTGCTGTCTTATTAAAAGACAATATTAGTGGAGGTACCAACTGTGTTAAATTGATGTTCGCAGGCAAACTATGTGTGAGATCACATGCAAAAGAAAGACAAACAGTGAATGAGTCATGTTGAGATAATCTGTTAAAACCTAAAGTTCAACAATGGCTAAGATGCAGAAAAAAAGGATTCAAGGACAGACAGAGAAACCGAGAAAATAAGACGTAATCTGAGCTGTAAATTTTCCATAGACTTAACCATCTTAACCAGAGCAGCAGCCTTCTGCAAGGATGTGGCTGTCTGAGGACTGTGGCTGGGATGAAAGGGAAGGAAACCAGGCGACCCTGGAGGATTCGTCTTCCCTCTCCTTTTGCACATTAACACACACACACTCACATGCACACACAGACACGTGTGCGCACACACACACACTCAGTGACAAAGTGAACATGTATGCAAATGAGAGGCAATCCTCCAGATCTGGTGCACAGATGACACTAATTGTTTCCATCCTTCTTAACAGGCGATGTGTAACTCAAGGAAATCAACTGAAAACTCACATCATCTTGGCTTTCTTTCTCTTTCTCTCTCTCCCTCTTTGCCTCTCTCTCTTTTTTTTTTTCTTCGCAGACATTCCATTGTTTCCATAAAAGGGGTTAATACCCTTGAGGATGGGTTAGCTACAGATGTATGAAAGGGGATTAAATCACCTCTGACGTGATGTAACATGCATGTGTGTCTCTGTCCTCCAATAACTTTCTTCTCTTTGTTTTGTTGTCTTTTGTTTCTTGTATTTTATTACAGACATGTGGGATGAATAAATTATGATTTATTTTTTATTGTATGCCTCAGTATATTATACTTCTATTCCTACTGCAGAGGCAAATATTGTAATCTGACTATATTCACCTCTCTGATAAAGAAACTGTTTATTTCATCAAGCTAATCACAATCACAACTTTGATGTTTTCATCCCTTTTTTTCAAATATTATAAAAGTTTTGAAATGATCCTGATGCTATTTCTGATACTCAGTTATAGGCAAGTTAAAGTTTCTACTCCCAATTTTACCATCTGGGTTTACACTGTTAAACTTTTAGTAGGAGTTAAACTTTAAGGTCTAAAAACTTGCGAGCAAACAGTTGATGTTTATTGAATGTGGTCTGAAAACACACTGGATTTAATGTTTAGGAAACTGGACCAAATTTTTTGGTAACAATTATAGAATTTCTCAAGATATCTTAATCAGTATTAATTTAGCAACATGCTACATCTCACTTAATGAACATATAAAGCTGTAGACAGTGATGGGTGATAAAATGAAGCAAACAAATCAGTGCAATATCAACCTGCATTAAAAAAAGAGGTCTAAAAGTCTGATATCAACTCCATCTTGAATAATATATGAATAACTCAAGGGGCTGACCCAGCATCATACTATGAATCGAAACTAGTATTCCAGTAATAGCCTGATGAGAAGTCAGTTTAAAAGGACATACATCTGGGAGTCGTATGGGTGAAGATGGAAAAGAAAATAATCTTGGCACATTTGAGAAATAGCCGTAATGCCACCTGGATTAACTTTAATCCTAAACCAAACAATGTGATGTTTATGTAATTTAAGTGTTCTCCAAAAGAAGGTAAACTGGCTCATAACTTGTTACAGATTGAGAAAAACTTACCCTGTTGGTTTATTTTTACCCTCATGTTTAAACTCATCTATCTGAGGTAGTGTGACCTTTGACCTGTGAGAGGTTGTACCAATTTACCCCCAAATCCTTGACCATGAAATCCATATAGGTTTGTTGAAAGCAGTAAAAAAAAAAAAAGGAAGATTCAGGACTGTGTATGCTATCCTCAGTGGAAACAGGAAGGTTGTGGTGATTTTAGTCTAATCCCTCTGGACGTTTGTAGGGTGTGCTTGGATAAATTCCACCACTGAGGTCATGAGGGGTCACGTACCTGGAATCAATTAACTTCTTGCACTACAAGCCCGAGTTTTACCCAGAAGATTTCAGTCTTTCAGGACACAAACAGGGATTTATCTGATGGTAATTTAACCAATAGAAAAAAACAGTTTCTTCTTTTATTGACTAATGTAGCAAACACTAACTCTATTAACATAAAGACTCTTTGGGTAATTTCTCTTTCTTTACCACTCATGGCTCAACTTTGTTTTGCTGGTTACAATCCAGAATAATCCACATGAACAAAGACACTTATTCAGTAGGTTCCAGTAAGTATAATTAAGCCGGGCATTTAAGGTGAAAAACCATTAACTTCAGCTTTTTCAGCATTCTGCTGAGCATGAAACCCGCTTTCCCGATTGTAATTATCTTTTAAAAAATGAGTTTTCCCATCAGTTTTCTCCAAGAATCTAAATTAAAACCCCAACTTTGAATGGATCATTAACTCAAGCGTCAGAGGAAAAATTATCTCAAAAAGTGAAATTAATCAAACAGTAGGAGCATTCATTTTGGACACATGATAAAATCGCACGAAAAGTCCTATGAAGAAAAAACATTAAGATAAACACCAATCTCTCACTGTAACTGTGTCAATAAACCCCCTCCACTTATTTGATAAAAGCTGAAAAACACCCTAATTATGCTTCGATGTCCTCTGAGGTTATACCTCTAAAATATCCATGCAGCAGTTTGTAATTTGTCTCATTTTATAGGACACAAAGCACAAGCTAACCACAGATGATTAGCTAGTTGTTACATGAGCGGCACCACATGAACCTCCGTCAGAAGTGTACGAGGCCTCGTGCGGGACTGTGCCTGTAAAATAACAAGAAAAACCACATCAGAGGCAAAGAGCGGAGACAAGGCCTTCTCCTGGTCTCCTCATTAAGGGAAATACATCAGCGCTGGGGTGAGAAACAGCATGTGGACACCTATTACAAGAATAGTTTAGGTACAACATCACCAGCCCATCAGTATCAAATTCATCTTTTTAATGTAAGAATTGTCAAATTGAATATTCCCCTCATTTTTTATCTTAAGGACACCACTCCAGACTGCAAGAATACCACAAAATAAACACAAAATTCGCATATTTTAATGCTTTAGATGGTCTTGGGCCCAGATTTCCTGAATAAGGACAGATATGAAAACATTGCCTCATCCTAAGACCTGAACTGGCCAAACCCAACAAATGGCAGCTTTAAAAATCGAACATCTGCCAAAGAATTTACACTTAGATACACGCAATTGCAGAGAGACACTCTGACAATGACCCACAACTCATATTTAGACCAGGTGTTTGAATAGTGCTGAAAGGAACATGCCATAAAACAAAGTAAAGCTGTCTAGCAGGTTGTAAATGAAATAAACACACCTTTTTGACATACTGCATGGTATTATGTATCAAATTTTGCAGTATAGACTTTGGTATTAGTGAACAGCATGATGTGTTTTGGTATGTGAAGCTTAGCTGGAGGCAAAACAGTCCTCTAGATGTATTGCCGCCGCTGGCTACCAAGTTGTTTTTGGTTTGTTTTCAATATTCGCTGAGGATCATTTATACTCCTCTGACTATATGAGGTCCCTTACTGTTCCAGTCCATTCCTTTCTTCTTATCCTGTCCAGCCAAAGTCCTCTTGGTTTTTGTTGACAGTGGCGGCCGGTACACTGTAGGATTTGAGTTTTGGAACATATTTCTCTTTAGTTTTGATTAGTTTTTCCACCAGACAATACCATGATGGCATTGTGACATTGACCCGAGAAGCATTATATTATGAAAAAAACATCTGTTATGATTAAAACACCTTTTAGTTTGATACACATGCATCATAATCGTCATGATGGGTCAGGAGGGGAGAGGTACAAGTACTAAGCTGTTTCAGTACAGGGCTTCTGCATGCACACAGAACCGGATACAAGCGGAACAACAAGTAAAAAGTAAATGAAATCTGAGTTCCAACATGGTCAGACAGAAAAACATGCCCAACACACGTTTTTGCTTGTCAACACACGACAAGCAAAAACTAGAAGATCATGACTGATATTAAAGTCTCTTGAGTGGGAATACTACAGTTTCCCTGTGAAATCTAACAATGGACATAGACAAGTAAATAAGACCAAAGCAGTTTGTCGACACTGTTCAGCAACAAATGTAGCTGCCTCTGACATTAAGACAGCCTTTAACTGGTAATTCAGAGCAGGCTTAAGCGATAACAGTCGATCTATGACTGTATTCAGTTATTGAGATCACAAGGTTTAAACATGTTAAATGTGATAGTCTCATCTGCATTTCAGCAATAAAGTCATACTTTGTTTGTCCTTTATGAACCAACCAAAGTTGCTGTTGTGCACAACTTGTCCAAGACATCTGCTGCGACTCTGACTGTCATGATGTGTTCTGCTAACTTAGTTATTCCCTGGTTTTGTTATCTGAGTGTATTTCCAGTGTGTATTTGCCTAGTGTTTCTGTTCCCTTTTGTTCCTGTGATCCTGTATTGTGAGTTTTCAGATTGTGTTTGACCCTGTTTCTCTCCTGTTTTCAGTGTTTTATTCTTAAGATTAGTTCTCAGTGTTTCCTGTTTTATTTTGTAGTAGTTAATCACCCATGAGTTTCACCTGTGTCTCGTCAGCCTCACCTGTTGCTCGTTTCCTTGTGTGTGTATATAGTCCCTGCCTTCCCCGGTGTTCTTGTTGGTTCATTGCATGTTGATGTGTGTACATGCCTCCCTGTTTCCCCGTGATCTTTTATGCGTGAATCTTTCATCTCCTGGTGTTTTTTTTTTAAGTAAGTTTTTGTTGCTTTTTATTTTGCTCTTGTAATACATCATTTTTTGTCCTGCACAACACCCAAAAGGACACAGAAAATACACTCCGATTACAAAACCGGGGAAAAACTTCAAACATTTTTTGTCCCTCTGCTCTTTAAAGAAGCCCTACCTTAGACCCACAGGATCTTCAACGGCTCCGCTCCGCTCCGGACCGGCAGGCGGATCAGATCCGCCAGTAATACAGCGCCCACCGGATCAAATCTGCCGCCGCCATCGGAGAAGAAGCGCTCGCGAGATTACGGATATTTCTCGCGGGACTGGACGAGATCTCTCGAGCTCTCGCGTATATCCCCAGGAGTCATAGGCTGTGTCCGAAACGGATCCCTAACTCCTTTGTAGGCGACTATATGGGGGTTAGCAAAAAAAAAAAAAAAAAAAAAAAGACTATATGGGGGTTAGCGCCATTTTGAGGGGTGTCCAAAACCTGAGTAATCAATTCCAGTGTCCTATATAGGTGACTCAAAATTTCCCATAAAGCATTGCAAAATGTAGTGACCATCCGATGGTCATTCACTGGTGGTGGGCATCCTGTCTTGCATTGCGTCTTGCCTTGTAGTGTCCGAAACCTCCAGTGATTGAGTTTGCTACATAGTCTACTCTATAGTAAAACCACATATGGGGGTCAGGGGTTATAAACGACGGTGTATGTAAACACCCACATACCACAACCCTGGCCTCTGCTAATATCAAGTTAAGAACAGTTCAATGTATCGACTTTATTTTATTTTGAAAATTAACCGGAAATTTTACTGTGTAACTGTATATAACTTCCACTGCTGCTCGTGCTGCACTGAATTGATGCACCGTGCTCAGGCATCTGGCAAAAATAGAAGCCTTGCGTATCTGATCCGGCCGCCGGAGTGGATCCTCAGCGGGGCCGGACGGAGTCTGTGGAATGACAAGCATTGATTATAATGCTTGCAGATTTGATCTGCTGGCCTTGCCGGAGTGGAGCTGTTCCAGATCCTGTGGGTTTTGCCCATTATATCTAAAGAAATCACATTTGTCAACAGAGTTGTTGTTGTTTTAATCAGATATGCAGTTTATACCTAGATTCTTGGAACAAATAACATCTGAAAAAAATATCAGCTGACTAGAATGCAGAAATGTTGATGCAAAATTGATCAGATATGTGTTTTTAAAGTTTGACTAATCTACCATTTTTTAACATGTGGGAGGCAAGCTTTATAACCTATGTAGTGATCAGCCATTGGTGGGAGCTCTAAATCTTTTGGCTTCCCTACTTCTGGAGCTTTCACACTTTCACATTTGTCTTTTATACCACTTAAGTCCTAATGAAATCTGTTATACAAAGTTTGATTTGTTCCAACTCAAAGAGCCAGAATTGAACAACATGAGTCAATGTATTCTTTTAAAATGCAGTCATTTCTGGTTCGCACATGGCTTTGGTTGACTTGGAGAAACTGATGACACAGACATGGCTGCTCTGAACATGGGATTTTATTTATTTATTTATTTATTTTTGTTTTCCTGGAAGACGCATGTACAGCAAAGAGGTGAGTCAGAGGACTTCAAGCTGTAGGGATATTTTCTTGGCTTTCAGTTGTTGACATACAGTAGGTCAGTGCCCTGGATTCCTCACAGGGATCCTGCAGAGACGATGAAGAAAGACTTAGTTTGCCAAACACAGTTCTCAGATTTTCATTGATTTATGTTTTAAGTAGTCCACTATACTCAGATTTCATAGCACTAAATATTTATACGGAACTAGAAGGAAGGAGTTTGATCCAAAAATGAGAACAATGAGGAGATTCATTTTTCCCTTTCATAGTGTAATGTAATCATTCTGTTAAATCTTCTGCTCTATTTCATTCTATCTGTGAATATAAGGTTAAGATTTCTCAAGGACATGCACACTGTTTCAAATGTGGACAAAAGCCTCAGTCTGAGCTTCAGTAAAAGCAGGTTTCAAGGTTTTATGAGACCTTAAAACATCTGTTTATTAACTGTCTCCAGACACATTGTCTGGGGGACAAAACCCTTGACAAGAAACTGAAACTGCAGATACAGCATATGGAAAAAGAACGTTGTATATTGTGTGCGTCAGTATGTTTTTGTATTTTTTAATAAGAGCATTTAAAACAGTCTCCCAACAATTAACTGCACATGAAAGCAAGAAACAAAGCAGAGGGTGGCTGTGTAATTGCCCCCAATTCCCAAGTTTTATGTTTGTTGTGACTACAATACAGCAGTGAAACAGATATCTGGACACTTCTCTCAGAGAGCACAGTAACTTTTTCCGAAAGCTAAGTTTGCACAAGGGCTAACAAGGAGGCCAAAACACATGGACAGAGCAGGTCAGGGCATGCTCACACATAATGTGGTGGTTATTATGGTCCCTTGTTTTCCTGTGACCAAAATTCACTACACACAGCAGGAGTCACTGTCTTTTATTATTAGCAGCAAGGGTTTCACCAGAGGGGTGGTCAGGGGTGGCAAGGGCCCACCTAAAATTTGACTGGCTGCCTTAGGTGCAGCCCTCTGGTGATGCCCTTGGCTGCTGAACCATTATAATACTGGCATTAGCATCAAGGGTCTAAATATCATTATTGCTGAGCCACTACCGTGATCAGGGTAAAAGAGAGTGACCTCTGCTGCTTGTCATATAAGCTCAAAAGGTGTGTATAGACCCTTTGGGAGTGAAAATGTTTTGTACGTTTAAAAAGTTTTACACTGGAATATAACATCTATCCAATTCATGAAAGTGGGCTTTGTAGTTAAATCAGTACCCAGACTTACAGTGTATGTCAGTGTCAGCATGCTAATGACACAGTAGCACAGTAATGCTACTATATGCTAAAGTTATAAGGCTTAATGCTCAGTAGCATGGTCAGACTTGCAGTGTATGCTAATGTGTTTACTAATCTCAGTAGTTTAGGGCTGGTCAATCCTAAACTCTGGTCAGCTCTAGCATTACGCTCAGTACGTTTTACATGTTGCTCAAAAAAATCAATGTATTGCCTCAGTCCAACTGGAACTGGACTTTCAAAAAAAAAAAAGTAAATATATTAGTCCAACTGAAATCACACTAAATCAGACTCCTCTAAATCAGATTAATTCATACAATATGTACCATTTCATAATACATATAACCAGCAATATTCATACCTGGATAATGCAGTCAAGAATCAGTTTCTCCCTCATGTATGCTTGACCAGCATCAACATCCTGCACATGCTCCGGCTTTAAGTCAGAAGTTAAATAGCATGAATGTATTGTTATTGTAATGAGCCTAAAGGGGAGGCAGACATGTTTTAATAATGCTGTTGATAATTCAGGTCTTCTTCAGTGCTTGTAAACTGGGACCAGATAGCAGTCCAGTTAGACTCAACTGAACTGTGTATGTAAACAGATTGAATGTTAACCTGCCATTATTTATGCTACATGATTAATGGCAAAGTAGGTCTACAGGTGAAGCTGATCATAATGTCATTAGCTTTGCTTGTATTTGATTATTATCCAAAATGTTGGACCTTGTGCACTGTGTTCTGCAGCAATATACCTGATTGTTGTTGAGACATATTCTCAAAAAGTATGAATCTTACAAGACCAAGTGAAATCTCATTGAAGTACTCTTCATCCTCTGTTGAATATGAAGATCTGAAATGATATATTTTAACAACCAAGTCCATAGCAGAGGTTGTCATTAGCTTCTGTCAAAGTTAGGATGAACATATTGCCACATATAAAAGCACAAAAAGGGCCAATAATTATGAATTGCACATTACTGGTGAAGTATTCTGGTGGACTGAAGACAACAGTAGTTAGCCATTCCCTCAACTATACTGTCTTTACCAGCCTCGAACCTACGAGCTGCCTCTTGAGACTGAAATATGCCTCATCAACATCTGTTGTGGATCGTTAAACTTCACAGCAGTTTCTGTGAAATGTGGCAGGTTGTGAATCTAAAGCCAGCAATTTTGGCTGGCTTGACGGGAAGACATGGCAAACAAGTTTTATAGCACGCAGTCAGCAGTGAAGCGAAAAGCATTAGAACTATAAAATGGTACAGTTGGTCACAATAAACTAAATCAGTAACAACTTAACAATCACATACAAGTTTTGTGTTTTTTTTCCCATGGTTATTTGCCAATACTTTGCCCCCAAATAGCTCTAAGTCTTAGGGGTAATGTTTAATTTTGCCAGAAATAGTAAGACAAGAATCATGGAGGGGTATATTTAATCAAAAAGTGAAGTGGTGTCTGCTGGGATTCAGAGGTCAGAGCATCCAGACTTTTGGAAAGGATTCAAGGTTAATTTAGGAACCTGGCTTTCATACAAAACACTCTTTCTCAAAGCGTAGGATGACTTGTATTGGTTTAACAGCGATGATAAAATTAGGTCTACATAATGAACAGGTCTAATGATAGAGCTCTACTTGAAACTTTAAATTGGTCTGACATGTACAAACATGAGAGCTAGCTGTCATTTTACTCTTTAAACATTTATGGAGAGCAGTTGCTAGTATCCCTGTGCAGTCTTAAATATCATTCTCCTTTTGTAAGGCTTAAACTGAGTGCACAAGTTTCATTATTATTTTTACTCATATAAGGAGACAAATTGTGGGAAACCTGTCAAACAAAACTCCGTCCCCTAGAAAAATCTGTCATGTTAGTTGTTGACTTTAATAGCAAAAATAGCAAATATCCTCTGCCAAAGTTATCAAACTGACTGGGACTGCTCAGCCAGCTGGTAAAAGGTCAGTGAATTCCAGCTCAACAAGGTCTAGTGTATATGTGCATAGATGCAGAAGGAATAGGGGGCCTTTAACCTCTTCAGATTACTGACAAAGATTCAAGGCTAATCATGAGGTGAAAAAGACAGTTTTAAGATGCTTTTTAGTGTGTCTTACCTATGATCTGACCTTGCATGTCATCACTGGCATGCAAGATTTCTCTCTTTATTTCATGCATATGTAACCCATACACTTTGGCATGCACATAGGCCTACTACATTCCTTAGATAAGGCATCCCTGCAGCTGTTCCATGGGGTGAAAAATGGACCATGCCAGCTCTTAGAGTGCACTGTGGGAAAATAGCTGATAAAAGACCGGCAGTGTTGTGTCATGGATATCTTCCTCACCTTGGATTCAAGTCAGTCTGTTCTGTTTCTTTTTAGTGCTTTTGTGCAGCCCCTCACAGCATATTCAGTAAACAGAGCTTTGCTGCAGCTCTGTGTGGCCTCATGATGATATGCTACGATTAATTACTGTTCAGCGCCACCTGCTGGGCACTCACTGTAACTGTAGAGCAGCATTTTAAATCCATTGAGTGCGCATTTCAAACTTTCACATGATTGTTAAGTACCATCTACTTACAATAAGGAGCAAAGAGTAGCTCTGAATAGACCAAAGTTTACATTCAGCCCAATATAAGATATATTTGCCAAATCAAAACTGCTGGAATTCGCCTCCCACTGTTGGGAGCGTGTTGCGTCGTTGCCACGGAAACTGCAAACGCCATAGGGAAGTAGACGGAAATCTGTGATTGAGTTTGCCAAACAGTTAACATTTTCTGTATTCAAACACCGAAAAATAAAAAAAATAGACTTGTGGGTTTATACGATACAAAAACGGAGTCTTGAGGAAGCGTGCGAAGAGCCAATATATTTACAAGTAAGACTTTTGTACTGTTATTTATTTGGCAGACAAACTACCAGGCTAACTACTTATGGCTAACTTGTTAGCTCCTGGAAAGGCTTTAATTCACGGTGTAGTGCTAATGTTTACAACAGTTTCTGAACGTTTCTAAGATGGAGAGGTTGTTCACAAATTATATTAGATTTAGAAAGTATTTACATGTTTCACAGCCGCTACGAGTCAACATTGTTATTACAAAAACCGTTAAAACATTAAAAAACTTAGTGGAGCAAATATTTGATTCATTTAACTGATTGGCACTCAATTATTGAGTAGAAGATAGCCAAATACATGCAACTTTCAAATCAACTATATGAAAACTGAAGATTATGTTTGCACTGCAGAAATCTCACCTCTTACTGCAGTGAATGTGTCTTCTTTAATGCTCAGGATATCTCTTTATGTTGAAAACAAGCTGCCAAGGTCTGACAGGTCCAAGTAGAAATACATGATAATTCAAGTCAAAATTTTGTTGCTTAGTTTCTTGACACAAATGTTGCATTTTGTTTTGAGAAACTTAAAACTTTATGAAACAGTCTCTATTTTGGCCTGTAACAACACAACCTTCTGAAGAGCCAGTCATGACATGAATCTACAAAGTGCAAAAACCAACAAAAGATGCAGCTTGGGTGTGTGCAGGAGCAATCCGTCTGGGAAAATATGCTTTTACACAAATTTTATTAATAATATTTTTGATTTTACCTGAGTAAATTCAAAGACTTGTAGTTTTACTTCTACTGCGAAGAAAATATTATTAAAATCTTTCACTCTGGTTGAATATTTTAGCACCCTTTCAACCCCTGATCATTTCTTGTAAACATATTGTTTAATTCATGGTGGATTGGGGAACAGACTAACAAGGTCAGTTAAAAAAGGATCACCTTTGACTCAGCTTTATCAATAATCCTTGCTGGCATATTTTCTGTTTTCTGTACTGGTTTATGTACTGATTTGTCTTCTCTATTGCTCTCTGTTTGACATCAGTGAGTCTATCAGAAGAGCAACAGAATAGCAGTCCATCCAGCAGAGGTGAAGTGGAGGTGGAGGAACATAAGGAGGACAAAATCCCTCTGGTGGCTCTTGCACCTGATGCGTCACTCCCAGAGGAGCAGCCCACTGCAAGTGCTGTTGTCTCCGCTTGTTCTGCTTTCCAGAGCTTAGATGAGGTAAGACTCACAAATGTTATTGAAGGATCATATTCCTTATTAGATAGCATCCTCAAGGTTTCATACAGAAGACAGGCCCCATGTTTGGCAGTTGCAGGAATTTGGTCATACATGCTTAAAGGCATGTTTGTTTACATATGAATGAGACTTGCAAATAAATCTCACCCTGTATCAATTTACAGCTAAACTGCTTTTTAGACTACACCATAATTCTGACAAATACTTCTAAAGAGAAGTGACTTTTAAATTTGAGGCCACAGTCTGATGTAAACTTCAAAATACTGCAATGTACCACAGCCTTGTAGTTAGAACTTTATTCATTTTTTGATACAAAAAGTGCATATCTTTTGGCATGACAGCTGAATATGAACGATAGAAAAGATCAATATTGTACACACACAAAGCTCCAAATACACACACATAAGTACTATGAATGGTCACAATAATGCACAGTCTTTATCATTGCTCGAATATCAACAATCATTAAACCTTGTTCAGTCTGCCCTGTGTTTTTTTTATAAAAGCTGTCATATCTCACAAAATAAAATAAATACTGTACACGTTCTGAAAGCAGAAACTTATCCAAACCTTCCCATTCACAGTGTGTATAGAATGGACTAAAAGATGCAATACAGTATTGTAACATTAGGCAGCAGTATTGTACAAGTGATGAGTCTGGTAAGCTTTTTTTTTACATGTGGAAACTGGTGCATGGCATGAAGAAATGTGCTGTACTTCATTGCAGCTGTAGATGAGGATTGGAAGAACAATAAGAGCGTTTTGATTCTCCTGCAGCAGCGTCCTTCTCTTTGGCTGCTGTCACAAACAATTTACTCAAGCATCAATAACCCAGAATGCACTTGGGTGTGATCCAATCGAAAATCCAGCTCAGGCTGCGTATTATTATACTTGGGTATTTAATATTGTATAGAATGATGATACATTAGTGGAAGTGTCTCAGTGTTATTAAATAAACCAGAAAGAAACTATTACTTTTGCACGACTGCACTGCTGCAGTTCTTGTAGTCTTTTAAACAGTTTGACTCCGACCCCAGCATGAAGTCTTTTGCAATGAATTTCAATCCCACTCAAAGCTGTATCATTACCTTCCATATACCTCACTTGAGTGGCTGCTTTTAATTATTAAACCATTTAGAGCGGGGGAAATGATAGCTCATTACTTTTTACTACTACTGTGTGCTGTGCGGCATCTCCGCTGGGTTTTATATCAGGAGGCAGCGGAACAGAAAGTGGAGAAATGTCAGTGAAACAGTGAAAAATCTCTCATGGTAACCCCCCATATAATATTATAGCCTCTATAGGGGGCTGGCCTTTACACAGCATGTGTGGTGATTTTTTTTTTTTTTTACTTTTTTTCTTTTTTGTTCTCCCATCATGGTTTATAGTCCTCTTTTTTATTGGCATCATTTTGCTTCACCATTTCGAAGGCCACACTCACTAAAAAGGACAAAGTATAGCACAGTTTAACAATTATTTTTGTTTTTACTGCATTCAACTGTCTACAGAGCTTAAAACCGTTTTTTCTTTTTACATGTATGCATGTGAAAGTGTGCAAATGACTGACTATGTGTATGAGTTTCTGAGTGTACTCCCATTACTGACTGTCTTTCTTTGTGTCTACCTGTCCATCTGACTATACTCAAGTGTATGTACCTGTCCTCTTAAGGGGCATAGTTCTTGGGCCGTATCATCATCTTGACCGTTTTGAAGGCCTGCCTGTAGTTGGTGGGGTAGTACTCCGTTGACATGTTATGCCATGTTCCCCAGAAGATCCCGTTCCTGACTCCCTTGTACCTCTTGTGGTAGTACTTTCCGTTGAGGTTGGCCGACATGCAGGCATCAAACCACCAGCCGGAGCTGTAGTAGGCGCCGCAGTTTCCAGAGGGGTACATGTCATTGTCACGGTCAGGCGTAGAGAAGAACTTCTGGTCGTGGTTGAAATGTTTGTTGAAGCTGATGGCATTTCCGGCAGTCCCACTGCAATGAAGATTACTTTATATCAGACTTCGCCCTTTAGTTTAACAATCTGATCCCTCATGCATGCACTAACAGACTCTGATTTTGTACCTGTATCCACTGATAGACAGCCGATAGCGCAGGAATTCATTAGCGACGTAGAACTGGTCGTACTTTGCATACTCCCGTACACCCTCAAAATCTTCCAGCTCAATACGCAGGATCATGTCTTTGGCTTTGGTCATCAGGTGGATGTGGTCATTGCCCAGCCAGAACTCACTTCTTCAGCAAAGGAAAAGGTGGCAGGAAGAGAGAGAAAATAGATCAAAACAATTTAGTATGCTGGAGCACTTGATTTTGAAACTGTGCAAGGGTAACTCAACCTGAATTTATTCTCCCCCACTGATGTGGAGAGGGGAGAGGTAGATGTGACAGTAAAAGAAATATAAGAGGAGATATTATTCTTTCAGTGGGAGGTTATACTGGATCTGAAGGCATGGTTATCAGGAGGTATATGGGGTTATTCCCCTCGTAAAACTCAGCCAGGAGCAGAGAGGAAGATAAAGAAAACGACATAAAATCTGAGCCTTGATAGCAGAAGACTGTAACAAAATTCAGGTTTAAAAGAATGTTCCCTTTATGCTGTCACAGGGACCTGTTTCCAATATCAAAGTTTTGTCATTTTTGCAGTTAGATAAATAACATTGGAGTCAAAACAATTGAGTAAAAAGCTTCAGATGTATTAGAGTGTCATGTTTTTGGCGCGTGTTGATCAGTGACACATAGAACAGGTGTGAGCCTGTTTATCACAAGGACAGGTGTGCATCATTAGGTCCTCTCAGTGCTGAGTGACCGGGCTTTTTCAAGATAGGGAAGAAAGCTGAAGCTTATTTGTTACATATTCTGTTGAAGTTCAGTGTTTTTCATGTTAACTGGTTCTGATCTTTTAATTATTCATGTCTCAGTTTATCTTAAATAAATGCTCAGTTTCCGTCAGTGCTTGTGCTTATGGTTTTTTATTTTTTTCTGTCTTGCTCACCCCCTAGTTGGACAAATGGTAGGTTCCAGTTGGCACGGCTAAGGAGATTTTAAAAGGCCAATTTGTGGTCCACAGGTGTGCAAGAGTATGCTGCAGGTTTCTTAGAGGCTGTGTGTTAGCTGTTGATTTTTCTTCAAAATCAAACAGCAGGTCATTTTTTAATAATTTTTTATGATTTTACCAAAGAGAAGTACTCAAGTGTTTGAGAATAATGCTGCGTAGTTGGAAAAGAGCAAAATCGGAAAAGAGCAAAATCGGAGGCCTGTTACAAGATGGCTACATCTATGAAAGTTATTTTAGCGCTTGCTTTATATTTGGACAAGGCAAGCGTCAAAATAACTTTCATAGATGTAACCAACTTGTTTCCACCTCCGATTTAGCTGTTTCCGACTTGGTAACTGGTAACTTGAGTGTGGTGTCATTTTCAGCTCAGACTTCTGACTTCCGAGGTAACTCGAACGCAGCATACACCCCACAAAGTTTGGGGGAATTTTAAAAAGTTTGTCTCTGTCTTGGTTTTTAAAAGATGTTCCACACGCCAAAACATTAGCTGCTTTGTCAACAAGGGTTTGTCCCCAATCTCAAAATGCCTTTGAAAGGAGCCTTTGTGATACTCAAACTGATTACCTCAGGTTCCCAAAGCCTTTCTTGTACTCTAGCCAGGTGCGGTTGAAGCTGACAGACCCATCAAGCCGTTGCTGTATCACGGTCCATCCACCTCCATAAGACTCCATGTCACAGTAGACCTCAAATGTCCCGTTGCGGGGATCAGGGGTCACACGGTACACTCCGTTCTTCCTCCCCTCCAGCACATTGTAGTCAGAACAGTCCCGAGGGGCCAAGATGACTGGAAGGCAGAGAGAGAGTGTGGTATAGAAAGAGGAGAGGTCACTTATTGATGATTTAAAATCTTTTGTTTGGCATCTTTCTCTGCCCAACCATGAGGCATTCATAGAAAAACTCCTTGAGGCTAAGGATGGGAGAAGAGAAAGTGATAAAGTTAGCGGGAAATCCAGCTTTGACCATCATAGATGCTCTCATTCCTGCATTAATTTCCGGGGCAGTTTATTCTATCACAAAGTAGTTCAGCATGTTCTGTAGCCAATCTGTTACCAGAATATTCCCCAGTTCCTCAAGGGATCAAGCTCAAGTTCAGGAGGCACCCAGCACAAAACACAATCCTATTTTTCATTTAGCTCTTCAGAAAATCTTTAGCTTCTATATCTCTAACTTCTCAACAGAATGTTCCTTTCTGAAAATCACAGTTCGTAATTGACATGAGAGAAAGTAAGGGACAAAAGCTGCAGTAGAAGGATGAAAGTCAGTGACCTTCCCCAGAGCTCCACCACAGGCCTGTTTCATCCAGCTCCACTCCTTCCCAAGAATTCTTTTTATACCTGCTCACTTACTTTGCAAACTCCTGCTCCTGTCCCCTGTGTCGCGCTGCAGGCCACTGACCCTAACTCGAATCTGAGGTCCAAAGGCCCCTGTCAGTTAGCATTTGGGAATTGAAAGGAACAGACTTGTCAAAACGTGGGAAAGTGTAAAAGTGGATTAGGGAGGCGTACCCCCTCCCTGCACGTTCAACACCTGGGGACAAAATCATCCTGACATTGGGCAGGCTGCATGCAGAGTTTGTTTGGTGCACTCTGCTGCTGATACAGTTTTGTCACACTGTTAAATCTGTTTCGGCGTTTGGTAGATTATAAAAAGAGCGAGGTTGGGGAGGGGGGCATACTGATTGCAGAGGCAAACGTCAGGTTTCTTTGAGAACAGGGAGGAGGTTTTCCTTTTCATTGATTAAATTAAAGGGCATCTGTAACTTGAACAAAAACAACTCGGCACAGCCATCTGTGTTTTCCTGTCAATTTTTTAGGAATCTCTGGCTGCAGATGTTATGGAAAGCAGTCTTGAAGCTGAGCGTGAGGTGTAAGATTTAACTTTGTCACGTGAACAGCTCTGCCTATTCAGCATTCAAAATAAAAATTCTTTGATTGTGTATTTCATCAAAGTGTCTGAAAGTAGTTCCTCCTAGTCTTTCCTTCTTCCCCTCTTTATATTGTCCCCATCTGTCTGTCTGGGCCACCAGCATCCCCTGGACAGGCGAGAGCCATCTCCTCTAACTGCATCTGGCACTTTGCCTGACCTAAATAACTCTGATATCAGCTGCTTACTGATGACTTACTGCCTGATTGACTGTCAAACTGTTCAGGCGACCATTAAGACAGACTAATGGTTAATTTGGTGGCTGATTGCTCTGTTTTCTTTCCTGCTTGCTAACTTATTCCCAAAAGAGGTTAAAGAGGGATAGCTGAAATGCTTAAATAGACAACCCATTGCTTTAAAACCACATCGCTTACTTGACTGACTGCAAACAGATACATGATTGACATGAAAGGAACAGAACCTTTATCAAGGAAGCATTCCCTGTTGTTAACTCGGATTAGCAGCCATGCTGGAAGGAAACACATATCCACAGTGATAGTGTAATCTTCCCATAAAAACAGCTTAGATTGAACACTGCTGTCTGTTTTGACTCATGACAAAGCAACACCCTTCCTTTGGGAAGCTGTGTGCAGTTGAGCAGTTCCTGACAATGTGTCAGCCAGGCATCTATTCTCTTTGTTTATAATTGAGTTAATGTAGCTGAACAGCAACACGAATTGCTATCCATTCACCTCAAGGCCCTCATACGTCTTGCTGGAGTGAAAGTGAATAATAGTGCTTACAGCAGGGTCGAGAATTGAGAATTGGCAAAGAGGTTGGGATAAATGCTTACAAGGCTGTGAGTGATAAAAAAAATCATGACCGACAGACTTGATGATGAAATTGCATTTCTGCATTACTTGAATATTTTGCCAGAGTTGTATAAGCTCATCCTAATCTTGTGTTTTGGGGTTTGGTGCAGGGCAGTTTGATAAAGGGATAAAAGTTAAGTGTGTCCTTAGATGCCTTTTTCTAACCCCACAGAGTGGAAATGTTGGTTGAACTTTCCGAATAGTGTAGCCTAATGAGCTGTACTATAGTGGCTGGTTTCTAATCCCTGTGCAGTTTTTCCAGAGAGTTGACATTTGTTCTAAAATGACCCCCACCACATCTTCTCTGCATGAAAAAGCATAACAAAAGACCATAGACCATGGTCGCTACTCATTAGTTTCTGATGAGGTGTTATAAAGCCCAATAACCAAGGTAACCATATTTTGATGACCAAAAACCACTCGGCCCGGCAACAAGATATTCTATATCTATAGTTTTCTCTTCTTTCTAGTGGCCTGATGAAAAACAATGAACACTAAGACATTTTTATCACTTTTTTAAAAAAACAGCCATGATGGCCAGGACAGGATGTTAAAATAGGACATGTCCCAGGAATACAGGACATTTGGTCACCCTACAATAACATCCACCATATTGCAAACACCAGCTCAGAATGGAGAGATGTTTAGCCCAAAACCCACACGATGTGGGTTTGGCCCATTCCATTAGCATCATGTGCTACACCGAAAATACATTCCTATTCTAATCGATGTGGCATCGCACAGAGGAATCATAGCTGTGCATGTCAACTTCGTCCCAGAAGGGTCTCTATGCGCTGTTCCATGGTTGATTAGCAGGGAATCGACCACAAGCAAAGCAACCTGCTATAGGTATGTTGTTGTTTTTTCTGTATACTGAGTCCAAGGCTGAACTACACTGCTGCTACACTCCAAACACGCTTCAAGTGGGCGATGGCACATACTGCCAGACAGAGCTGGAACACAACAGCAATGGATCGCGCCCAACACACATCCTGTAGGTTTTCATAGGTTTTTTAATTATGTGCCTGATTACCCTCTTGCAACCAGATTTTGCACAGTGTTGGAGGTTTTGTGATGCCAAAGATTACCTTTCCAGATTTTCCAATGGTGTGTGATGTTCTATCAGTTTTTCTTTCAACAAGCTTCCAGCAAGATTGTGGACACACTTTTCCTTACTCTAAAAATGAAGCATCAAGTTCTGAAATTTACTCCCCTGCCTCATGTGGGTAGATTTTCTATTTCGAGGATGGTAATTCTAAGACAGTTATGTGCCATGTGGTGCATGTTTATACTCTGCATATAGTGATGCCAGCCTTCACACCCAAATTTTTGCTGCATGGGACATTAGCTATCCTGCTGCAAACTGTTTTTTTTTTTTCAGATGAAGACTTAAACAAGGCTATTTAACTTGGCAGGATATGATCTTTATTTTTCTATTATCATAAGAGGCTTGATATTGGTGTTTCTGGAGGGCCAAGTGCAATGAGTGCATCAAACATTTTGCAAATAAAAAAAATGAAAGATTCAGAGAACTTAGTGGGATTTATACAGATTAATAGAGAAGTGGCTGTAAACAGTTGTATTTTCTGTCAAAAATTTGGCTTCAACAGGGATTCACTGTAATTACTTTGGCAGCCGCAACAAGTAATAAACACAACAATAAACATGACTTATTTCTGAAAAGAAAGTAATATAGAAAACGTCTTAACTTTAATCACTGAATATTAGTGGATGAGCGGATTTCTCTTTGGGGATCAATAAAGTTCTTGTATTGTAAAATGAAGTTCTTGTATTGTAGTCTGTGCGTTAGTATGTGTATCAAGACAATGGCCAATCAAGCAAGGTGACTGTAGAAGGAGGCACAACATTTACATTAATGGTAAGAGTAAATGCGAAGTATGAAGTGAGATGAATGTCACAGTCAGGGGACCAACTTTTTGAATTGTGGCAGCAACACAATTGTTTTGTGTCCTGTAATCTAAACACAATTGAACTCGCAAAGTGAGGTTGACAGAGATTGAACAGAAATTGCTGCTACAGCAAGTAATGAGCTTGACAACCATTCCCTCATCTGTCATGTTTGCTTCCTTTAAAGTTGAATTGCAAATTGTGAGAGATTTGCAAGACTTGGGGTTTTGAGTGAGGGCTGGTCATTGGTGGGTGGAATCTCTCCATACACTATCCCCACAAAACTTGTTTATCCATCATTTGTTGTTGTGTGTGTCCTCAACAAAATTTTAAGGTGTTTTTTTCCAGGCTCTCCTTTTGCCTCAAAGTTTCGGAAAAGTTGCTGCCTGGTAAATCGCCATATTGTACCGACTAGTCAGTTAAACCAACCATGCACCTTATTATGCGTAATTTAGCATAACTCTGAACCTTACTGTAATCAAAACAGATGAGTTTATAAATTATTCACACCCTGTTTAAAAGAGAAAAACTGAGAGACCAGAAAGTCTTTCATGTATTTTTTTTTTAATTCCTGGCCTTAAACATGTTCAATCCAGCAGTAACAGTAGCCACGTTTACATGGGCAGAGTTTTCTAATTTCGCTAAAACAACCACAGAAAAAGAGTCGTATTTACACCTGTGCTGTCAACAAACCAACAAATGCGGTAGTGGCTCACTCCATTCAGGATGTTTCCCCCTGTTAAATGTTGTCAATGGATGGCGCCCTTGCTTACTTATTTTACAGTTCTGTCAAAGGTTTCACTGTGCGTGCAGATGTGACATCATTACGCTGTATGTACGCCTTGTTATGTTATCGAAGGAGCAGACACGGCACCTGCGGTTGTGTTTTATGCCAGAGTGGTAATAATGAAAGCTCCTGTACTGACCTCAATAAATAAGCCAAAGGCTAAAGAGCAAAGCCCGAGTCAGGTAAGAGAGTCATGTTCAAAATAAGTGTTAACATTGTTTCGGAATAACGATCGGCATAAACCACCCCTCTTGATCATAATACAATTTCTTTACGATTGATCCGAATTGGATCAGAATCTTCCGATCGACATGTTTACATGACATTCAGATTATTTGTGCCCATTTAAACATGGCTAGTCAGCATTTTTACTTGGCTACTGCCTTAGCCAACCTCTGTGGACATTTCAGATACAATACGATTTGACTTTATTGTTAGACAGAGTCTGAAATTTGACTTGTGCCACAACAGCTCGACAATATACAATAACACTGCCTCAATCCTGAGTTTGTGTTTAGAATGTCAAAGTTGTTTATCAACCTCAGCATGCTTTTGTCGTACGCTGATTCAACCGCAGTTTGCCTGCTCTGGCCTCTTTGTCGAGACTGGGGGCCTCTCTTGAAAATGTTATCTTGATAAAAAATCTCGCTCCCTTTTAGTCATGCTCGTTTCTGTTGCTTCAGATGAAAACTGCAATTTAATGTGGTTTGTGGAAATCTCCATTTAACAAGTATTTAGATTAATGATTCAGCTACGATTTGGCAGCTGGATGGTTTCACTTTTCAGGAGTCGGGGGAGCCATTACACCTTGACTTGCTCGGCTAAGCACTTTTCGTACCGTGATAAATAACTGGAGAATATTTTTCATACTAAGTTGGATTACAGCATATGGGGTAGAGAAAATATAGGAATATAAATTCAGAATTATTAGAAATTTGGTGACTCTTTATTGGGAATTAAAAAAAAAAAAAAAAGATGATTTATGCACTTTAGTAGTATTGTATGCCAAAATTCTCCTTCTTTCACGTCATACCTTTTTGTCCTCCAACCCTTTTTAATTAAAACCTCTCATTAGTGAAACTGCAACAGTATTACTCATGTTGCAAAGCTGTAGGGCCTCCACCCTGATTTTGGTGTATTTCTATGAAAACAACAGCTGTCCCTCATCTATTTCTTCTTGGTCAGAACAAACAGGCACAATGTTCTGACTTGCAACAGTTTTGTTTGTCTATTTTGCTGCATATACATATGAGATTGATGTACAAACACAAAAGTTGCTGACCCCGTGTACCACCCGTGACTAATGTCAGGAAAATCGGCCCACATTACTCCTCTTGTCGTTGTCAAGAGATAATGAGAGCTAGTTGTTTTATGCAGGAATGAACACTCAAGAGCATGACCTCTAGAGGAAGCGGGAAGCGGGGCAGAGGCAGGGGGGGTAGAGAGCGAAAAAGTAAGGCGCCCAGAAAAGGGATTATAAGGAGAGGGAGATGTAGAAAGTAAGAGCAAGTGAAGTGAAAAAGAGTTGAGATACGGGAGGGAAATGGAATGATGAAGAACAGAGGATAAATGTAAAAGGGAAAAGAGGACAAGATCTGAAGGAGAAGAGAGGCACATTTAGGATGGGAGAAAATGTAGAAGAAGTCAGGGAAAAAAGGGATTCCCTTCACACCACTGTCCCAGCTAATCTGCTTAGAAATAAGCTTGCATGTTTTCAACATAAAAGCCTCAATATAGTGTCACATTCACATTCACATTCACTCATGCAATCACAGGATATAATTCAGTTTTAGACTGAAAGTAGCAAAGTAGCCTTGCCTTTCAACTGCACCATCATCCAAATAGGCTTTTACGTCAGTGTAAAGTGGGTTGTTTGTTATGCCTGGCTAGTTTGAATGCTCTTTTTAAATATTTTTATCACTAGTTTCCTCTCTCTGTGGTCCTCACTGAGTTGAACCTCATTTAAAAGACATTTAAAAGACTGTTGAAACTTTTATCTCATGAATGTCCTCGCCATGTTCTTAAGGAGTTTCGTATTTGTCTCTTTTAACCCTCCCTTCTTTTGGAGTTTATCCATATGGAGAGTAATGGAATGCCAGAGCACTTAAAGTTGTTATATAAGAGGGAATTTTAATTCTCACTTTGACCCTGGTTGTCATATTGCATCACTTCTGTTCAGCATGACCTCAAACTTTAGCTATTTTGCTGCCTTAATTGTTGCTATGGCTGCACCATAGCAACTTGAGAACACTGGACTGGTACTGTGGGCCTTTGAGCCTTGCACAATATAGAAATTCCACCCCCCAAAAAAGGTAAATTTCCTCATATTCTTGATGGAGAAAACATGTAGCAATAAAGAAATCACAGTGTCTGTATAGTAAACGTCAAAGTCAGCTCCAAAGATTCCAAAGAGGCCACATTAGGTGAAGGTGAGCACCCTGAGCTGGGCTTTTTGTAGTGATTACAAGTCACCATGTCCACTTAGGCATGATTGGATAGATTGATGCCAGAAAATTCACCTCACATCAACCCAAAATGAAGGACTTACCTGGTTTGTGCTTGAGTTTTGAACAGTAAGAGCATGTGATGGGTTTGAGGCAACAGAAAAGAAAATAAAGAAGTGAAGAGCGAAAAGGGAATCAATCAAGATCATGCTGAGAAACATAAGAAAATACAAGAGAGGAAGAGAAAAGAGGAATGGCATCTTTTTGAGACAGCAAAGAAAAGAGAATAGAAAAGAAAACAGCAGAAATGTTTTTTTGAGTCAAAGAGAATACATAAATGTTGAAATACTGAGAAGATGTGGGAAAGCAAAAGAGAAAAGAAAAAGTGGAGCATTCAAGGTAAAAAAAGAAAATCTTGTAAAAGCACTTACATTGAGGTGTGCTCTGCACTGCACACTGGGTGGTGCAGGTGGAGCTGATCTTGTTCACCAGTCCGGTAATATTCTCCACCTTCCTGTCCACTATGGCTTTTACGTTCTCCATGTTGAGCAGGTTGATCCCCTCCAGGCGGCCCTGCAGAGCCGAGATTTGGCTCCTGGCATTGCGTAGGCTGACTGACATCCTATTCAGCTTCACCTGGGAAAGGGCCGGAGTGATGAGACAGAGAGTGGGGGGGAAGGGTGGGGGATTATTTGTGTGCACAGAATACAAAGCAGGTGGATTACTGGAGTCACCAGCCTCCTTTATTGTTTTTTAGCAGCCAATTAGAAATTATAGAATACAAAACGAGTCTGCGTGATGATTGGCCGTCCGCCAGACTGGCTGTGAGAGTCAACAAACTTAGCAGACAGGGCAATGGTTGTCTGACGCTGATTCCCCACCCTGTTTATAATACCAGGAATTTTCCCTGATGGACGGGTGCCCGGTAGGACTTTACAGGTCCTTTTAAACATCTGACATGTTTGTATTCCAACTGGATTCATTTGGCTAAACAGACTTTGGTGACATAATTCCTCCAGTGTTTGTAAAGCACATTTTTTGAGTTTAGTTTGTCCAGATAAGTGTTGCGAGGATGATTATGATGCTGGGTTTCCAAGACTCAACATGAACCAGATGAAGTGACAGAAATTGGTGCAATATCACAGGACTGTTTGTCTAAATCTATAATGGGGCAGTGTAAGCCTTTATTGCTCCCTTTCCTGGTTTAAGATTTCCTGACAGAGCTTACTACTAACTTAAATCAACATCAGTCATCAGAAATGTATACAATAAAGATTTGATGAGTCTATACATTAACACCTTGCCTGTAACCAAGTATAATTTGAGGAAAAGAGGACTTATTCCTAAGCAAAATCCTGCATTTCACATTTAAGTGTCTTACTGTCTTTTAGTATTTTGTTGAAGTATTGTGCCACTTCTTACCTGCATCTCCTGAACTGTGTTCGGGCTTGGAGTAATCCTCCCAAAATTAGTGCCTTGCCCAATTCCACCAACATCCACACTAGCTCCGTCTCCCCTCTCCTCTTTGCTGGATCCTCCTTGCACCTCCTGTCCTGTCACATTCAGCTTCACTTCTTCCCCTGTGTTTGGGACCTGCAGCGTCTGTCCCTGGTCCGCCTGCTGATTTCCAAAAGCTCCATTGCCCCGTGCAGAAGCGCCGCGGCACTCCTGGCAACCATTCTTTAGTTTATTCACCACCTCTTTCAAGCTCTGCAGCTCCTTCATCGTCTTCTCCAGCAGCCTGAACTGCTTTGGCAGCTGGATGGTGAGGGGAGGCAGGGTGAGCTGGTAAGGGCAGTCTTCACCGTCCTCTGCCCCGGCTCCAGAGCTGCTGCTTACGCATTGGCCAGAGGGTCTCAATTTCATGGGGCAGGAGACGGGGGTACCAGTGTCAGATCCAAAAGAGAAAGGTCCTCTGGCATCCCATCTTTGGTGTGAGTTGACGGGAAAGTCCGCTGCCTGGCAGGCTGAAAGCAAGAGTACGGCCAAAACGCAAATCCTAAATGTCCTCATTTCTCCGAGACAGTTTCTTAAGTAGAAGTAAGTGTTTTCAAATTCAGAGTTTGAGCAGCTGCCTCTGATACAACCTCAAGTCTCTGAATGCAGGTAGCAGTGCGAGTGTATATGTGTGCCTCCAGCTGAAGATTGTAAGTATAGGAGTATGTGAGTGTGTGTCCAGTATCCTATTGGCTCAGGAGTGCGTGTGTGTTTGTGTGTGTGTGAATGAGCACAGCCTGCAGGAGGGGAGCGCGCAAGGGAACTGCCGCTGCCTCAGATAGCTGTGTCATTAATATCAGGACGAGCGAGAGAGAGAGGGAGGGTGTAAGAGAGAGATGCGAGAGAGAGAGAGGATGGGAGGGGCAGTACTGTTGCGTAATACACAACACCATATCAGCAGCATTGTGGAAAAACCACAGAGATGCAGTCAGAAATTGTTGGAGAAAAAAAAGAGAGAGGGGGAGAAAAAGAGGCAGGCGTGAAGGTGGGTCTTTTTCTTGCAGTCAGTGCACAGTCCTGTCCCACTGACTCGGGAGTCAGCTCATTTCCCTGAAGAGCAACATGACTCACTTCATAGGAACCATTCACTCATCTGACTTTGGGGGGATGTTTCATAATGCTTTGTTATTTTTGTGTTCATAGGAATGTGCACGCAAGACAAAAATGTAAAAGACGGTATTATCTGTCCCTGTTCAACAGAAAAGCTGTTTCAACTCTACCAGTAACTCACCTGCTTTGAATTTTGGTCTGATGGACACAATTACTGTGAAATTTATATTATTCTGCTTGCAACTGTCAACGGTTTATTTCAGTTATTGTACTGTAAGCACAACAAGGATTTCAAAGACTTACTCAAAATAATGTCAAGTTTGAACTTTTGAGACCCCACTTATTCATTTTAGCTGATGGTGGACACACACACTGGCAACTTCAGTCCTTTCCAAAATGAAACAGAAGGTGAAAAACCAGCAGTTCCTCAAAAACAAATGCGAAGGAAACCCTAGTACCTACCCATAAATATCCGGTTTGATTGATGAATTTTCCTGGACTACACAAACCGTTAACCATCATTCAAATTTGGACATCACATTCAGATGAGTAAAAACATCCTCATCTTCTCTGGTTCCCCCGCAGCTTTTGTAATATTCTTGTCACTTTTCTGCTCTGTTTCGCCTTGGGGAACTGAAATCTAACATCCTGTCTTCACTTCAAGCTTGAACAAAATATAGAAATTGTAAAGCAGTTTCAAACCAACACCTGCATCCTGTCACTGAAATGAAAGCAGAAAAGTATAACCTTTTTTCTTTGCTATTTGTTCCCCTAAATGGCTCTGCTGGCCTCGACTCCCTCCCTGGCTGTCAATTGATGTCTTTAATCAAAGTTGTTGGCTGCTTTTAACTCATTTGTGCTGCCTAATGATTTTCTTGCTTTCAGAGCTTTGTTTTGAGAAATGGCCTCAAGTGTTTTTATGTTAAAAAAGGGACTTTTTGGTGGTGAGAGTTGTTACAATAAATGGCTTTTAAGGACCTTGGAAAAAGAAATAATGCATATTGAACGGTTTGTCATCAGGATTAATTGGCTCTCTGAAGCCATTACAAGCCAATGATGCCTTGGTTGGATTTTAAAAGTTGCTCAATGGGGAACTTAATGAAAAAGTTATTAAAACTGAATCGGTTTTTCGGCATTGAGTGAGTTACTAATGCTTTTACATGGTCTAAGATGTATTCAACAAAGGTCGTCTTACATAAACAACACACTTGTTTTTGTCTGCATTGGTAATGGGGTAATTCAGTGGCATTAAGAATGACATTGCACTATAATAGCCCACAAACATTATTCATACATGAGGTAATTTTATGGGCTTTCTCTTAATTAACAGTTGTTGAGCAATTCAGACTAATTGTTTGTTTTGCAGAGTGAGCACTCACTAACACTCAAAGTCTCATTTTTAGCCTACTTTGAGTCTTGTTATAAACTTTTCACCAATTGTTTGTTTTGGGAACATGACTTTTGTTTCAATATATTCTGTGATTCATAACCTCGGGTCATGTAATTGGATTTTTTTTTCTTCTTCTGGGATAACAGTGTCTCATGCACATGTCATATTTCCAGAGAAGTGACACAGTTTCAGATAATGGGTTTCATCTTCAGAAGTGGCTCTCAGCTCTGATGGTGGAAACGCTCCAGAAAGGAAAATATTACTGCACAAAAAGAAAAAAAAAATTGTAACAAAGTGATTCTATCTGGCTGTAGGCTCGCCTCCAATTCAAACACTCAATATCAGGACATTGAGAAGAGAGAAATGGTTTCTCCCTCCATCACACAGTGGAATTCAGAGCTGTGCTCCTCTGGTCATTATTTTTTTTCCTCTTCTCCCTGAGGGTGCAGCGTACCAAAGCCCACAGGTTCTTTTTGTTAAACTCCTCACACACGCTCACACACACACACACTCTACGGGAAGCTTTATTGCTATATGGATCACATGCTCCCTTGCGTGTGTGTGTGTGTGAGTGGTGTGAATGCACAGGTATGTGTCCATGTGCCTGCATTAATGCCTTCCAGTGATTGTCTCTGTCTCACTTCAAAGATGGTCTGCCACGTGTGAGCCCTTTGCAGCCATCCCATAAAAAACTCCAATACTCCATATACTGCTGGAGATAAGTGTTGGCAGCAGAATTAGAGAGGCTGCCTGAAATCGCTTCAGGCTGTTTCTTCTCAGATAAATGCCCGGTGTACGGGCAGGATGTCTGTCGCAGCACTGGAATGTCATCTACACTCCTCAAATCACGCCACCAGACATTTTTAGTGGCTTAGTCAGTCTCAAAATCTGCTTTGAAATGTTATTTTCCCCAAATGTGATGAGATAATTAAACATTTTCTTCTAATTTGCCTTTATTAGGTTGAATAAGGTACCAATTAAAGAGATAAGTTAAGACTTAATGACCCATTTCACAATCCGCGGTGGAAATATTTCATGTTGCCCCCTTTTTCACCCCTTGCATTCAAATTCAAATCAGATGGGGCGGTAGGAGTTTGTGATTTCCTTAACTTCAGAATTTTATATTTTGATTTTTGCCCCTGTGGAGATGAATCATTTATTTGAGTTTCACAAGACTTATATCAAACTCCTGGGCACCCACAATGTATATATCCTTTTTTCTTAATGACCAAGATGCAAACAGTGCATGTTCAGAGAAAGTCAGAGATAAAAACATACGGATGAAAAGCATCTCATTTTCAGTTCTGCCGTCTTTCCTTTGTAACTCAGCCACTGCTGCCCTCTCTCTTTCATTTTTAACTGCTGCTGCAGATTGAAAATTTGATAGCAGTTTAGTCTTTTTAATAAGATTCAGTTCTTTGTGTACTTTCTGATGTAAAAACATGATATGACTCGCCAACTATCGACAATTCTGACAACTTCTTGCAGTTTTAATGGCCTGTCTTTAACTTCATTTTGAAGCGGTCAGGTGAAGCTAAAGCTGGCTTTTAACTACCCTCAGATTTAATGATGCCAATTAAGTGGTGACACACAATGAAAGAACACAGCGAGGAGATAATAAACCACAGTTACACCTTGCATGCCCTCTATGCTATTGTCTTATTTATCTCACTTCATATCTTTATTGTTTTACAAAACACTGTGATGAGTAATTTAGCATTTTTCTCATATTGTGCAGGCTTAGTCTGAAATTTAAGTTAATGTTTGAAATGCAAATCATGTAATATTATTCAGCTGTATTCCTTGTAGTGACCTGACCTTGTCTAACACAAACACACTTTAAAACATCTGAATAAATCATATTAACCACGGTGCTAATCTGCAGCATTCACAACATTCATATCTCTGTCCCTTTCAGCCCTTGAAACGTGTTCTTGCACATTTTACAATAGCCAGATAAACACTAAAATGGAATGAATCTCAAAATATAATCGGCTATACCTAATGTTTGAAGTTCGGGTAAGTTATCAGTCCGCTCGTGTGTGTGTGTGCACATAATCAGAGGGTGTGTGTGTGTTCATGGCAGTTACTCAGTCTGACCTGAGATATCCTCTGTTCTGCAGCTCTCTGATACAGACAAGGCTATCCCTCATTACTCCCCCCACTCCACCAACCTGGCAGTGAAGATAAGAGGGGGAACAACACCTGTCTTCTGTTTCCATCACCTCTGCTCACACACACGCACACAACCTTACACACAAAATGTTGCCTCAGACAGAAATTAACATCAACTCCCAGTTGTAGTTTTGTCTTTTGCAATGCTGTTGACCGTATCTTTTACTTTGCTGGTTGGTGTAGGAGCTGTGTTTCTTTTGTTATCCCTCTTTTTGTAGTATCAGTCAGGGCTAATGGTACCTGTAATCTCAAGAGCCTTCTCCTTACGATCATACAAGCCATTTTCAAGATTTTTCTCTTTCGAGATTGCTGCTGATAATTTGATGTTTGTTTTTCATTCTTCATTCTGTGATAGGGAGCCCTGATACTGAGATACCTGCTGTAATGATAAAAGTGTATCCAGCTCTGCTTGGGTTTGATACACTGTGGAGTTCAGATACACATAAAAGAGCTTCCTCTACTACAGTACCTGAAGTCTGAGTGACTGAGGTCTGGTGCAGCTGAAACAAGCAGTCTTTCATGAAACTTTCAGACTCTTTTGGAGTCCGGAGTGATTTAATTTTCTACCCGTTCTTCCCCTGGAACTTAATTTTGTCACCGAACAATTTTACAAAACTGCTTACTGGTGAGAATTGTATGTGGTTTCCAGCTATATTGCTGTATTGAATATTTTCTGCAGAAGACAAACCCACAGAGTGCTCAAATGTATTCAAAGTGTTTCAGGGTTGTTGTTTTTTTTGTGGAGGGGGGTTGTATAGAAAACTCTGAGCCGGGTCAAACAATTTTGGTGCAACCTCAGTTGGCTCTTTGAAAGATTTGTAGCCATCATAAAGATCTGCTGATAAAAGTTTCAGGGCTGCCAAGTTTCAGAAAAAGACAAGAGTGAGACTTGAGCGTTGTGATGTGTTCGGTGAAAAATCTTTGGCCTTTTTTAACACCAATTTATACCTTAAGACCAGAGCCGGTCCAAGCCTCAATGGGGCCCTAAGCGAAATTTGATTTAGGGGCCCTCTATTTCAACCAGTAATATTGATTGTTAATCATTCACACACTTTCACAAATCTTTTTGATTAACATTCCATGACATACAAACATACCTTTATCTTGGCGTTTTTTTTTCTTCTTCCTCTTTCTTTTCTCTGCTCCTGAAGGATATGTCCTTTTTTGCGACATTGTTTTGCTTTATTTTATTTTTACAATAATATGTATTTGATCATAGAAAAATCATCACTTATACATGCAAAAGATAAAAAATATTTCAAAACTTTTTTTTTTTTTGGATTGCTCTTGGGGGGCCCCTATTGGCCCCGGGGCCCTAAGCAGGGGCTTAGTTCGCTTATGCATTGGGCCGGCTCTGCTTAAGACTGATGTCCGCACCTCCATGCTAGCTGCTCTCCCTGAATTGTGGCCTCCCAATGTTAGTCTTAATTAATCTTCCGTCCATCTTCAGGAGAGCAGGAGAACGTCGAGTGGGTTTTAAATGTTGGCGCTGTTTTGTGTGAAAGATAGTTAGAGACGCCAAACCCACCCTGCATTGAATTCTGATTGATTTATATTTTGTGCTGCCTTCCATGGTTGGTCGGATATATGCTGGAAGTCAGATGTCTGGGAAAACAAAGATGGCTATATCTACGAAAGTTATTTTAGTGCCTTATATTCAGACAAGGCAAGTGCTCAGTAACCTTCGTATATATAGCCATCTTGTTTCCACCTCAGATTTTGCTTTTTGCCGACTTGGTAACTAAAACGCTGGGAACTCGGGTGTGACATCATTTTCAGCTCTGACATATGACTCCCACATGGGGTGGCCAATTGAAAGTTAAGTCCTTAAAAAAGTAGGTTGAACAGTCATTTCAAAATGATGGTTACATTAAAAGCTGAAGCACTGATAGCCAAGTTTTGATGTCTTGAGGGCACGTGGCCTTCCTCGAATGCAGCATGAGGCACAAAGTACTGATGGATTTGTCTGGGATTGGTCAGTCAATCAAAGTTACTCGAACTACGGCAAGCCAAGTTTATTATCATGAAAAAAATGAACACAGAGTATTGAATGGGGAAATATTAGTGTGAGAAATGTCAAGTGTGGCGTGTGGTGTGAGAATGGGTCAAATTGCGTGACTGTCACACTCAAAGTGTGACGCTTGACAGCTCTTAAGTTTAAACACAAAAGGGGAAAGTCAATTATATTTGGTGCTGCATGCAAAAACATAGAAACATTAAAGAACAGTTTCTATGTCCTGATGATTTGATTAATTTCTTTCTCTTTTTTTGTGCTCCTCAGTTGTTATCTTCCGGCAAAATCAGCCTCACCAAAGTGTCCAAACTGAAATCCAGCTACAGACTGCTGCATGATACTCTGAAGAGGTATGTTTCCCCTGTTGGGACAGAACTTGACTGTTGTGTTCTGGGGGCGCGTTCTGACTGCTAAGATGCTGAGAATAGGGCACAGTAGGGGAGTTCAGCTCTTGTGACAGCCAGAATCCATTCGACTGAAGTGTCCTCAAAAGCACTTTAAGTTCTTATCAGATCAAGTTTTGCTGCTCTCCTGAAAATAAGGACCTCACGTCTTGTTGCCTCAACTGTTGGCTTCCGAAGAATCGCTTGTAAAATGCGTCAGGCAATAATGCTTCCTTTTCTTGCTCAAGTTAGGATTTGAGAAATAAGTTCTAAGAATTTCAACTCAACTTTATTTGTAAAACACTTTAAAACAACCACAGCTGACCAAAGTGCTGTACATAAATAGACAAAACAGCACAGACATCAAAAAACAATTAAAACAGTGGATAAAATAAAAGCAGATATTAAAAAGTAAAATATAGTTTCAATGTTTTTAAAAACTAATTTAAAAACATAGAAACAAATAACTAAAAACAAACCATAAAACACTAAAACAGGAGCCGAGTCTCATGCAGGGTTGAAACCCAATGAATAAAAATGGGTTTTAAGACGAGTTTTAAAAATGGGGTTTCAGGAAAAGATGAACAGAAACTGACTGTAATAGGCAGTTTTAAAGCGTATTTCTATTTAAGCTTGTGAAAGTCTTTAATGGAACACTGATTCTCAAAATTGCAACCAAGGCACATAATTGAGGAAGTGAAATTAACTTTTCAGACCCCAATTTGCTTGTGGAAACAACTGATCTGTGTGTAATTTCTTGTGGAAATAAGACGAGGAAACCGAGAATGTTTAATCAGAGTGGTAAAGTACTCTTGGAGTATCATAAAAACAAACCACTTTATGTATTAATGCATTTGTTCAAAGTTTAATAACGCTGAATGACAGAACTTCAAGTCTTTTTGAAGATAATTCAATGTTGTATTAAGAGGTATCTTGTGAGGAGCAGAGATTACTCTTCTGTTATAAAGTGGGGATGTCTGGGAGTGACCTTTTTCCAAGTCATTTAACAGAAAATCAAGTCCTTACTAAGTGAGCATTTTAGAGGTTGGGAAAAAGTTTGTATAGAAAATAGTTTGTTTGACACAGCTTAATGTGGGATCACAGTCAACATGTGATTTATGTCAAATTGGTTTGCATATGACCGGCATTTCAAGTCGAGAGCTATCAAATATTTATCAGTAATTCCTTTCAACTGGAAGCAGACTTGAAAGAGTGACAGCTTTTTATCTTACAGCCAACCAAACATGCACATTTTTGCCAGGGAGTGTATAAACATATGCCAGTTTTTAGATTCTTCAAGGCCAAATGTTCATGAAGAGAAAGCTTTATTCTTGTCTAGCTCACATATAACTTTAAAGGAACGACGGAGATTGAAGTCAGACCGCTGTTTCACATTAGTTTCAGGCTCTAAATGCGTGTAAATGTACAGAACAAGGCGTAAAAAGCGTCTGTACACCACATACCCCAGACTTGAATCATTTTGTTCCAACAGTAGCCAGGACTCTGAGCTCCAACTTTTGGAGGAGGCAGAGAGGTGCCGTGCTGTGTGGGAGAATCTGCAGGCCGAGTTAGAGCGAACAGAGGAGCAGAGCACCTCTGAGCAGCCCCAAAGTGAGGTCAATGAACTGAGGCAGCAGCTCCTCCAGGCATACAACGAACTGAGAGCTGCCGAGGACAGAGAGTACAAGACGCAGCACAAACTGAAATGGTGAGCTGTGTATATATACACACACCCACAAACACCCACACCCACATGTTGTTATTATAATCAGTCATGGTGTGAGTTTATTCTCAATCTGATACTTTGCAGGCATCAATTGAAAGAAGTAAAAATTGCATTTGATCCGATAAAATACAAACTCATCTTTGGCTGAACTTTTATTTGTCTTCCAAACAAACATATGCGCACACACATACACACAGGCACACACACAAACCGATGTTCACACTCTGACTGGAACCCAAGAGATTGAGGAGAGTGAGTAGAGGACACAGAAGTGAAACTGAAGTGTTGAAGTGAGAAGTTGTGTACAGTAGGAGAGTATATGCACGCACTGGCACTCACACACACACACACACACACACACACACACACACACAAACGCACACACACACACACACACAAACGCACGCACATAAACACACTAATGCACACGGGAAATACAGTTACAGCTGAATAACCAGGGACCAAACACTGAGGTGAGTTAAGTGAGGCATCCTTACAAGTTTTAGTGACTTTAGAGGAAGATGAAGGTGAAACACACACACACACGTAAATATAAGCACATATTATTAAGTGTGTAGATTTTTCTGACCCCAGCTTCTCTTTGCCTGTACCAGTAAAACTTCTCTGTTACAGGAGTTTTCCATTAAAGTCATTTTATTGCCATGACCTAAACATTGTTTAAGTAGCCTTTATTTTTGCCAAAAGTCATGTCATGGGAGTAACTCGATGTACAAAAATAATGCTATAAAATATCGGATGTTAATGGGCTTCTGCGGTAGCTTTTGACGTAACGTGTTTACTTGTGTGAGATCTCCAGGTAGTTTTCTTTGACGTCAGTCCCACAGTCATTCCTGGTCCTTTCCCCTCTAATACTGTACGTTCTCTCCCATGAGTGTCTTTCCTCATCACAACCGATTTTCCCTTTTCAGCTGCAGATTTCTCTTTTTCCTTCCTAAAACTCACTCAGCGACCCTATTAGTGCATTCAGGGGGTCAAACGTACACACACACACATCACTGGCGTGACTATCTTCCTCCTCTGTGTACACAAACTCAACTTTTCAAGGGCCAAGGAGAGGTTACTGCAGCATTGCTAAGCAACATAAGAACAGCCAGAAAGATTAACCAAACATTTTAGCTCTTTATCCTGAAAAACAAAATGTGATGACTCATTTGTACTCCTTGTTAAAAGTTGCATATGTCATAAGGCTGAGGTTATGGCCAGTTTAAAAGTTAGGCAGTACGTTCTGCTTGGATTGAATTCCTTTCTAAAAGTCCAAGAAAGTAAAACTTAAAATTGATTTATTATTTTTTTTTTACTTTTCTTTCCATAAAAGTGTAATTAATTTGAAAGTGAAGTCCTTAAAAAGTAGGTTGAACAGTCGTTTAAAAATGATGGTTACATTTACAGCCAAAGGACTGATAGCCAAGTTTTGATGTCTTGAGGGCACGTGGCCATCGCAAATGTAGGTAATAAAGTTGCTGGACAGTAGACAGTGAGAGTAGTTAAAGTATTGTTGAATATTAAAACACACGAAGATCCCACTTATACAAGAATTTAATTGTTTAATTACCATTTAAACAGAGTCAATGGAAGAGTTAAATTTTGTTGTGCAAATTGATGTCAGAGCTGATGTCAGTCAAAGGGTAAGGGGTGAACATATTTGCATAGCCATACCATGTTATATGCACTGTTAGACTAAAAAAGGCGCCACAAGCAGTTAAAACAGTTAAAAGTTAGTGGGAGCATTTGGACTGTTTATGTTGGTTTGATTTGATTGGATTTGAACACTGAGAGCAGAGGATTTGTCATTTCAAAAGAAGGAAATAAAATCTCTTCAGGTGTCAGAATCAATCAAGGCATCATAGTTAGTATTTATAGTAACACAAGTATGAGCAATGACAGCACGTTAAGTGTCTGTACGTTAAAGACCCACCCAAGTTTTTAGCCCAAATCACATTACCTGTGTCGTTTTCTTCTGCAGAGCTCCAGTAGCTCATTAGTAATTCACCTTTGAGTCATGGGTGGAGACAGTGCTGCTCTGCACACTTCTCCTCGAGTTAGCTTGCAGCCTAAAATTGCCGGTATAGTAGAAGAAATAGGTAACATTGGAGCTATTCAGCTCTCGGACACTAGGGGCATGACAAAAGCTAATATCATAATTAGATTTCTAACGAGCATTTCAATCCGCTAAAGCAGACGCTTGTTCTGTGATGGTTTTCTCTATTTCTCCGAGCCTGGCCTGCATAGCGGGGCAACGGGGGCGGAGCTTGGATTAGTGATGTCGGAAATCTCACTGTATCTAAACCTGCCATTTGGGCCTGCCAGAGATTCACAGTGATTTGAATGAAGAAATACTCAGAAATGCAATTTTGCATTTATTTTTCTCATGATTTGTCCTCTAGTATCAGGAAAATGCCATATGAACATGTGGACAACAAGAAAAAAATGATTTTCATTGGAGTGGGTCTTAAAAGAAATAAGCACCACTTAATGTATGATGTAATGCATTGCCACCTCTTCGGCTCTACAAAAGTTACGCCAAAAAGTCATCAGTATTATTAACGTTCTAATTCTACCATTAACTATATGCATACACATTTAACTTAAAGCTCCTGTTAGGAGTTTTGTGACATTTGTGAATTTGACCGATATTCATATTGATGCCTTTTTATGACCTAAAAAAAGCAAACAAGACCATCAGTGACAACATTAACAATTTTGATACCATACTTCTCCAAATACTTGTGCGAGGGGGTAAGTGTTAGACTCAGTTTTGATTTTAAAGTTTGTCCCGTCTGTCAACATGTCAAAAGTAAAATCCAGTTTAAGGGAGCCGCCATGTCTTTTTATCCAGTCTACGGTGAAGACAGATGCATCACATAAACTCACCTCTGTGCTGTAAAGATATGATCTGTAGGATACAGTGATTTTTATTGCCGAGCACACAAACTGAGGCACAGAGTTGTAGGCACAGCAGTAATTGAAATATTAAATGAAAAGCACTGACGAAGCTTTCTGAGAGTCTGCAGTTATAGACAATAGTAGACACTGAGTTTGCACATTACTGGTGACGGCTTTTAGGTAGAGAGAGCTCCTGTCCTTCAATCATTTCAGCTTCTTCTTCTCTTTCAGCTCATTCTTTTGACCTCTCCTCTCTGATATCTCCCTATCTTCCTGCCCAAATAGCTAGCAGCCTACATATGATGGACAGATGCTCACCATGCAAATATGCCTTTAAAAATCCTTGCGTCCTTTATCTTGAGCCGAACACGTTCACATGAATTCAGCACTTTTTTCGGAGTCACATTTTTTAGCACCCACACAGTTTTCTCTGTACATCTCTTAATATCCAATCAATCAACTTGTCAGGAAGATTAATATGATTTGCGTTGTGAAATGTGTAGCTGTGCGCTTAGTCCCAGTGTAAGGTTTTTCAAAATGACAGAGCCAAATGGAAATGATTCCAAACAGGCTTTAATGGACTGCTCCAGAGTGGGATGAAACATTCATGGAAAGTTTCTAAATGCACAAGAACATGAACTTTATCGTGTATTTAGTTTGAGTTTAAGTAGCTGGAAACTGCATGTAGATGTAACGCCTTTTTCCTCTCATTGCACTCCATTTTTTCTGCTGACCCAGGAACTGAAAAACATGCTGTTTACCTCCCTCCATAACATATTCATTTTGTTTTCCTCTTTTAAAATGTTCTCCTCTCCACTCTTTTTTTCTCCCATTGACCTTACCTCACCTCTCTGCAGTCTCTGGGAAGAGAAGCAATATCTGGAGAGGGAGAATGAAATTCAGCCCAAACCTGCGGTAAGTTCATCATTGCACCATCCAGGTGTAGTTTTCAGAGTCTGTGGATTACTACTGAGACAGCGGTCTTCAGAGGGGATAAATATGACTTTAAACCTCCATCCAGGCGTAATCCTTCCATATGAAGACTGGCTCTTTTCGCAGCTATATGAAGAAATGTAAAGTAATACAGTTCTTATTAGAGTCCCCCTTTTAGATTTAGTGATGAGTTTTCAAAGTTTTTACCTGTGTGTGTTTTACTGGATGGATCAAGTGAACTGACAACAGGAAAATAAAGAGAGTACTGCATTTCCTCACTGCCTTAAAGGTAAATATGTTGAAATTCAAAACCACAGAGATTGTTTGTCATGGCACAGAAAATAGAGAATCTGATCAGAGGTACAAGAATATCAACACATGACCCCGAGGTCAATCATAAATCTTGAACAAAATCCTTCTGTTTGTGCTGCTGCTGGCAAAAGTAGCTACAGTTCGAGCTGCGTTGAACTTGTTGAATAAATTCACCAGCTTTAATTAACTTTTGGATTTTGGATGCTTTTGGGGTTCAATTATGCAACCAGCGTTTAATTGCTGATTACAATAACAAACACTCCAAGTGTTATACAGTTCTGCCTTCCTTCCTCTGGCTTGTACAATTGTCATAGCGTACAAATCTTCAGTTCTCATGGGTCAAAACAGCGTGTCATGGGAGGATTGGTTCAAAGAAATCAAACAGAATACCACACTCAAACCATCTTGTGCTAAGTTTAAAAATGGAAAATGTTAGAGTAATTTTGTCAATAAATATCAAACAATCAAGCGCTTTTATGAATAAAAAGCATTAACAAGAACAGCTCAGGTAATTTATTCAGTAACAGGGTTTGTAAAAGGGCCTTTTATGAGTCCTTTTCCCACTTGATTTACGGTATCAAATGCAGTACTAACTCCAATGAAGGACTCAAGGGCCCTCTGGGAGTTTGCATTCTTTTCTTTCTATCAGCCCCTCCCACACACAAACATGTCTGACACATATGATTAATAAGCTGTGTTTTTCATCATGGAGTCTTCAGTGTATTTCTCTTTGCTTTGCTTTATGAACAGTAAATGGATACTGGACTGAGTGGAGCCATAAAATACAATTTAAATTGATGACATTTATCAAGTTACATTAAAAACAACTAACAGACACCATTGTTTTCATCCATACTAGAGCTGGTAACAGCACATAAAGAAGTTTTACATCTACAGACTATAAAGACCAAATGGATTTGGCTTCCCTCTTGCCAGAAAACATAAGCAAATGCAGCAATACATTAAGAAAGCATTTTTTCTAATGGACAGCAGGGGTTTGTTGCAAAAAGTAGCTTAAAGGTCCTCTGGTGAACTTTTTGATTTTGTCAGTTTTGGCGCCCCCTGTGGAAAAAGCAGTCCTTGCTTATCTTCTCAGTAGGCCTGATTGACATCTTCTGACAAATAGTCTCATCCTGCTGACTTTTTAAAGCCAAATGTATCATTTGTTGTGAATATTTCATGTGGAACATTTATATTAGGTCTGCGCGATATGGCCTCAATTTAATATCATGATATATTGAGCAGTTCACCCCAATAGCGATAAATGGATGATAACTACTCCACAAGCTGCTCACCCCCTTCCACATTAACTTCATCTACTTTACCCACTGCTAAAACTTTTGAACCTTCCTCCATCTCCTCACCTGTCTTTCCCTCTTTGTTACAAAGTGGATTGGGTGGAGTCACATCTCCGATGTAGGACAGGGTCTTTAAGTGACATGAGACCATAGCCTACCTACACACATCCAAAACCAACTTTTATTTATTTATTTTTTTGACACTGAATATACCGATGGGTTAAATGACATCTGTTATTGTTGTAAATTTTGGTATTGGTAAACTTTCGGTTTATCACTCTGCCCTAATTTAAATATACATATATGTACATAAAAAGGCTGTTCCTTTAGTGGATAACTTTTTTATAGATATCGATAACTTTATTTATTTCCTTTATAGTAGATAACTTTTTGAGACATTTTACATGAAACAACAGACGATTGAATTTCCCTTCAGGGATTAATTAAGTTATTCTTATTCTTATTATTCAGCAACCTTCTCATATCAGTTTTAAGCAGTAAATATTACAATGTAAAAATCGTCAGCTAGTCTTCTCACCAGGGATCTTATTTGCTTTTGCTTTTGTAGTTTCCAGATTCTAGATGAGTTTCAGTCAGCATTCAAATGTGCTCAAAGTCATTGATCTTTATGGTGCTTCTTTAGAAATCATTAGGTGATATAACTGACATTATGTCCAGGTTTTCTACAGTCCGTGTTTATTGGAGATCACTTAAAAATTAAGACTTAGCCCATACTCTCTTTATGGACCATGTTTTATTTTATTATATATCTCCAACTGAAAAGAGAGATATCAGTGTATATAACATCGTGCTTCACCCTAACCTCCTGAGTTCTGTGGGACACTTCTGATATCTTATGTCTACAACTGAGTTAAGTCCCAAAGAAGAGTTGAAAAAAACAACTGTATTTATTCTACCCGTACAGGTCGAGCTCAATTAAATTGTCAACAATAGTTGTCACTGTCTTGATGCTTGATCTAACTCTGTTGGTGGGTCCTCCAGGAGCTGGAGAGCAGAACAAAGATCCTGCAGGACACAAATGAAAATCTGAGGAGAGAAGTTGCCCAGAGACAACTGGAAGTCAGGTATTTGATCTGGCTGCTGATGAGTTCACTCATACTGCCCCCTCAGACTGATACAGGTGTTACAAAGAAACTTCACTGGCATCATCTTTTAAAGCTTCTTTTTATCTTTCAGCCAAAATAAGTGGTGCTTTCATTTCAAATTTAATCAGATAATAAGGATTCTTTTTGTGTCCTGCCCCGCACAGAAATCTGATGGAAGATGTGGAAACCCATGAAGTGCAGATATCGAAAGAACAGAAAGAGCTGGAAGACAAGAAAGAGATCATAGAGCTCAAAGAGGTGTGTGTGCATGAGCACGAGTGTGTGTGTAAGTGGGCATACCTCACAGCCCAACATCAATAGCAAAACAAATGTCCTCCATTGCTGCGTGTGTGTGTGTGTGTGTGTGTGTGTGTGTGTGTGTGTGTGTGTGTGTGTGTGTGTGTGTGTGTGTGTGTGTGTGTGTGTGTGTGTGTGTGCAGGCTGAGAAAGCGCAGCTCATTAGCGTACCTGACCAGATTCTAAAGGAGGTTGAAAGGAAACGCTCGAAAAAGGAGTAAGTACATCTAACTCCTTAATATTTTTTATTTGAAAGAGCAGGGAACTTAATGTTTGCAACTGCAGGAATAAAAATTAGGTGGTTAAGGCCAAGTGAGAAAACACTGCAAAGGAAAAACAGCAGTGATTTCTTTTGAAAAAACTCCCTGTTTCATACAGTCTTTTTTCTGTGTGCTCAAATCCCTCTGTAATCTGTCTCCTTTTCTTCATCTTGAGCTCCTGTACATAAAAGAACAGGATTACACTGGATGAGATCTGAGCTCACATTCTGTAGTTTTCATAAGGACAGAGCATTTGCAGCTAATTGTTTGTTTTTATTTTGCTCAGTGTAAACTTGTGATCGTGTGATCGACAGAAAAACAAACACAATCTGTGCTAATCTGAAAGAAAAAAAACGGTACGTTTGTTTTTTTTCCTGCAGCAGATTCCAGGTTTGTTCATGTTGTTTGGTTTTCCTCTCTGAATTGGATCTTCATATCCACAATCCTTTTGATATTCAGCAGATTTTTGCAAACTCTGTGCAGATGCATATTTTAGCCTAAATGAGAGGCTCAGAAATGAAGGTATATTTGTTGGGATGACTTGGTGATTAATAATTTAAAGGCGCAAGTCCAATACATGCAACATGTTCTATTATTTTTTAACTCGAGCTGCTGAAGTCAAAAATCCTCGTCCTTACCAGAGAATGGTTCCACTTGAAGCTCCTCTGCAGTCTCTTTTATGTTTATTTCAAATTAATATTAGCCTTGCAAGTGCTGCAGTGGAACTGTCTCTATGAGCTGTGTGAGCTATGACTTGTAATTTGAAATTCACAAAGCTGAGGGGCACTGAGGGGAGTGTGTAAAATATGGATACACATGCTGTTATTTCATAAGATGTGCCCCCTTCCAGTGCAAGTGTGAAGTTATAGCGGATACTCTGCTCTTGGTCTTCCTTTGTGTGACTGGAAATTGTCCATCATCTTCCCCAAACGTTTTAGAGCTGCTGTAAAGAAGATGGAAGCGCTAAATACAGAGATTTCAGATGTGAAGCAGTATGTGAAGCAGGTGGAGCAGAAGAACGCCACACTGAGGAACATGAAAAAGGAGCTGAATGAGGAGCTGAAGCATCTGCAGGCCAAAGTCGAGGCCGGTCAGAGGGAGGGCAGACTGTTAGTAAAGGAGCAGGAGGTTAAACGAGAGGAAGAGGCTGAATTAACAGGAAACAGGTACAAGATCTCAGTACAAAAAAAAAATATGACACTGCAAGAAAATTGGAGTGTATTGCTTGATTGTTGCATATTCCCTCACCAGAGGAATCCTGGAAATGAAGCTGCAGAATGTCATGTGTGACAGAAAGTACTTGTATGAGAGCCAATCTGTGCAGCTCCGGGAGAAAAACAGGTAAACCGTGACGGAAAATCAGTCTCCACTGCACATGAAAATGAGTCACTGCATCCCCATACATTAACCCTGTGTCATAAACATCATATTCAGAATAAATATGTTCCTTACATACATTTACAGAGATTTTACTTTTAACAGCCCATTTCCATACACTCAAGATTTATCACTGACTGTGCAAAGCTTGGTTTCTGAGGAGGCCCTGTGAAGTCTAATGATAAAGGTCCTCATACTGGAAATGCAAGCCCTTAATAAAGCAAATTTATGCAATATCCTTAGCTTTATCATGAAAACAGAGATTGAGATTTTTTATTTTTTTGAAGACTGTCAACATGTCTATTCCTTCTTTTAAAGGGATATTCTGACGTAAAATTCAAACACAACGTAACACCAAGTTAGACACCCCCTCGAGAGATGAATGCTGCAGACTGCTTGCTTCTCTAGTTATACTAGTAATGACCGCACAATAGCAATACATAGCGGTCTAAGAAGCCAATGCACACATCTTCACCAAAGGGCCACAAATAGCCACAAATAATGCTCAGAACAGCACCTAACTTCATCAACAGTACATTTAGGGCCTCAGTCATTGCACTAACCACCAAACATCTTTTTAACTTTATCCTAATTTCTTTAGCAAAAACACTAAACACAACTTTCTCTCTTCCAGCAGCCGCTTGTTTGTACGGAGACCCCAGACAAGTCCATCACCGACTGCAGCGGGGTGATGCAGCTCAAGGAAGAACATTTATGATCATTACATTTCCTTGAAGTAATAATCACCATATTAATCATTTTGCACTGCAGACGTGGTAGTTCTCCTGCCTTAGCGTCTCCATCTGATTGCATTCCCATAAAGAAATGATCAGAAATGTTCTTCCTTGAGCTGCGTCACCCCGCTGCAGTCGGTGATGGACTGGTCCAAGGTCTCTCTACAAACAAGTGGCTGTTGGAAGAGAGTGGGTAGGTTGTGTTTAGTCTCTTTACTAAAGAAAGTTTGGTGGCTAGTGCTGTGGCTGGGACCCTATATGTACTGTTGATGAAGTTAGGTGCTGTTCTGAGCATTATTTGTGGCTATAGAGTGACTTTTTGGTTGAGGTGTGCATGTTGGCTCCTTAGACCGCTGTGTATTGCTATCCTGCCATCGTTACAAAAGTTGGTAGCGCTGGAGAAGCAAGCGGTCTGCAACATTCATCTCTCAAGGGGGTCTCTAACTCAGTGTGTTTGGCCTTAAAATTGGTTTTATGCCAGAATATCCCTTTAAGTTAGAAATCTTAACATTAGCTCTGTTGCACTTCTGCATTCGCATTTTTCCAGCTGTATTTCACTGATGGTAACCTGCAAATTTGTTTCTTAAAGTTGAAGCAGGGCCACTCTATAGCCACAAATAATGCTCAGAGCAGCACCTAACTTCATCAACAGTACATATTGGGTCCTCGCCACAGCACTTACCACCAAACATAAATAAGCACGACTATATAATCATGATTGCACAGAGGATACAATGATTTTGGCAGTTACTTACAAGGTGCCTGTGTTTCCCCTCAGGCAAATGCAAGCCTTGAAGAGGTTGGAGCAGGCCCTGACCACGACCACAGAGCAGCTAGAACACACTCAGACTATCTACAAGGAGCTACAGGCACAGGTGACCTGTGTGTTCACTTCAAATGACTCAAGAAGAAGCAGGAATTCAACTTTTATGAGTAAACATACATGAAGTAGTTACTGGTGTTAGCAGCTGGTTAAGAAATAGATTCAGTTTTTGGCAGAGGTTTCGGAACATTTGTGGGGTGAAAATGTCATTGTGACCATAATCACCATCTTTAATCTACATGACACAAGAGGCTTTTTTATTATCCTGGAGCTTCCTGTCATTTAACAGATGTTAACAGTTTTCATAGCAAAAGAGAAAGAGAGTGACGGTCATGGGAAATGTGTCAGCACATCTCCAAAACACATAAAATTGCTATGACACGCTTGGGAATCCAACACTGAGCAAATGCTGAAAACAAAGTAGTTGGACAGTTTAATTCATGTGTTTGTGCTGCTCTGCCAATCAATAACAACTCTCACATGGACATTTACTCATAATAGATTTGACTGTAAAGTGTCAGACATTGAGTCTGCCGGATAACCACAAAAATGCATCATCAATCTAAAATCGGATCGGATAAATGACTTTGATATTTCAAAATATTGCATTAAAAACATTTCACAGCATGGATTCTAGAGGATTTGAACTACTTATGGTAACCTCAAACAAATCTCAAACCTACTGATCTTGTCTGATTGGCCTATGAGGGACTAATAATCTTTGAATTTGAGATGATGAAGCTTATACCACAGAACACAAAGCCTGAAACCCTGCAGAGAGGGGCCATCTTAAGGCCTAGAGGCATTTATTAATTATGAGTTTCAGGGTTTTTAGTGTCACTGGATTTAACGGCTATCTTAAACCCCAGGGCAACTCTGATGTATCGTGTTAATTATTTTGCTATCAATGTTTCATACGGGATTTAATATGAAGAAGAGACTGGATTTGGTTTGAAGTTTGATCATTTCTTTACGGATCTCAAAGATCTTTTCCTCTTTAATATGTAAAAATGTATCCTGAGAAATTAATTATAATACATTCTTATAGCCTTCTGCCTAGAACTTGAGTTTTTTTTTTACTTTTGTAAGTGTACAGAAATGTTAATCATGCTTTCTTACTGGCTTTACATTCTGACTTGAATTTTCAGTTAGATGCCATTCCCCAAAGAGATGCCAACACTCAGCAGCGGATGGAGCTTCAGAAAGAAGTGGATGCTCTCAGGGTCAGCTTTGAAAACAAGGTAGGAACCATGAGCGTGGGTGGACACTTTGTCATAAGCATTTGTGATGTAAATTGTTAAGTAGGAACAGCCATAAAGAGATCCATCATTTCTGGAGCATTGTTGTTTTTCTTTAGTCTTGATTCACCTCCTGTCAGACATGGTTTTAAAATATGTCTCTGTAACTTTTTACCCTGTCTCCTCTCTCTCTTACTTTTCTCCAAACCTTCCCTTTGGGTTAAGGTCTGGACTGTGGCACAGAAAGTTTCAATTTCCATCCTCTATTCATCATTCTTACATTAAGGAACCCTTAGTCCACTTTGCTCCCATTCTCCTGTCACTAACAATTCAATCTGGGGCAAATTGCTGCAGTGACATTTTTCGTCTCAAAACTATTCTCAGTATGTTCTAACCCAGCTATCACGAGCAGAGGAGGAGAACAGGAAGGAGCAGCAGTATGGGATGATTCAGGAGCTGCTGAGGGAGTCAAACTGCCTCAGAGAAGAACTCCATAACCTCCGATGTTTGACACAGATCAAAGCCGAGGAGAGGGGCCAGAAGCACCGTGAACGGCTTAGAGCTGAGGTTTAATAACGGCACAAAGACACACACAACACACAAATACACAGATGTGCGTTTAAAAGAGGTTACGCCGCTGTCATTTGTGCATTTAATCACTTATGCAGACAAATTCATGCATATTTCATACATCAATGTCTCAAAAACATCAAAGGCGCTCTTATTTTAGTCACTTTAGTGTGACAGGAAAGCAGCCAAATATGATTTAGAAAAACACTTTTTCAGAGAGTGAAATGTCTGAGCTTTACTTCCCTACCAAATGTTAGTGTCCCCATAAAGGGGTTTTCAGTATGATTGGTAACAAATATAGGGACTCAGCAATTTTTCGGTATATAAAATTGAAGCCGAAGTCCAAGGTGAGCATTTTTCAGCTGAAATGACTCTAAAAACTACTTTTTCATTTTGCTTTTGCTGAAATCATACATATGCACATTTTCCTTCAATACTATATAAAGCATTGACATTTACGACAACAGAGACCTGATTAGACAGTTAAAAAGAATCAGTTTATTAATCCCACCTTTAAAAATCTATAGCATTGAACCAGGACTGCAAGATCAGCGAACTCTGTGCTTTTTTTATGCATTTAAACTGTCAGAAGAAAAGCTGCTAAATCACTGAAAAACTGCTCACTCACAAATACAATTGAAGTCTGATGTTTGTGAGCTTTCTCTCTCGCACACATACACACCCTCGTGGAAGTGATGAGACTGTAATTTTACCTGTGTAACTCCATCCGCAGCAGCTGAACCAGCACATCCAGCAGGAGCTGCAAGAAAAAGCCTTAATCATCACGGACCACAACAAGCTGAATACTATGCTGCAGCGCAGGTGTCACCCTTGTTTCCTCCTCCTATTTCCTTGTCAGCCACCTTTCATTAAACACAAAAGGGTGGGATGTGATAAAGTGGTTACAAACACACCACCAAGCAGTTAAAAGGAAGTATAAGTGGAGGAATAATAACCTGCCTGTCTACAGGTTTCTTGTCTCTTGCACTCAGGCCCTCTTTCTTACTTTTTATAATACAGACCTTTACATTAGACGGCATATTACTGTTGTTTCCTCTGCTTTCTTTTGGGTCAGATGCAGAAGCAGCAATGTGCATATTCAATTCCTTCAAACAGAATATTGATGTGACAAGTTTCCCAAATGAAAATTGATTCCCTTGTTATTTGTTTGCATCTCCTGATCTTTGTAACAGCTGGGATCACAATTAATTCAGACATCTGCACATGTTGTCTGGGCAGAAAAGCATAACCTCCTAATTGGTCATACTTCAGTGTACAGACGCAGACTAATGCGTTGGGTACCACCCAGTACAACAGCAGACGCTCGCAGTGCATTCAATTAGGTCCAGACCACAGATTACAGTCTGATGTGGATACACTTGACATGGAATCTGTTCGGAAATTTGCATCTTGTCGAGCAAAAAAAAACAGAGCAGGATGATAATTAAATGTCGTGCTCGCTCACTCTGCGATTGTAATCAGAAAACTGTTCTCGTTTTTAGCAATTATTGTTCACAACTGGCATGTTTTACATGAACTGTGAACTGGAATTTAATGAAATGTCACATTGCATTAGATTTAAAATCTGTCACAACTTTTTGATTCACTCGTAACTTATTATGATCCTCAACACAGTTTTTAACTGTCTTGCCTTCATATTTTAGTGGACTTTTTTGTAATCAGTCTTTGTCCTCTCAGGCTTTCACAATATTGTAAGCTGTGCCATATGATCATGGAAGAGAAGAATAAGTACATCAAGCTGAAGGAGATCGCCTCCCAGACAATCACAGAGCTAACAGAGCAGGTGAAAGTGCTGGAAAATGAGAGAGAAATCCAACATACCATGGCCATCAACAAGGACAGGTGTGTTTTGTCGATGGAGAACTGGGGGTTGTGCAGGGTTCATACACAGCTTCGAAGCATGATGTTTTATGCAAGTCATTTCTAAGTCCAGATTTTTACAGGGAAAAAAATATATCAAGGATGGTGAAATGATTGCCTCAGACTTTCAGCTTTATTCTGCTCCCTTTGCCATTGCATATAATCACAAATAGCCAGTTATTCAGCTTGTCCTGAACATTTATGTTCCATGTAATGATGTAGCCATATAAAAAGGAAATGAAGTGCCAAAGTGATACAAGTGGTGGTAGCATTAGTGAGGATAAGTCCTACTTGTTATTTGGGATAGTAGAGTGTGGACTGAAATGCAACCTTTGAAAAAATGGAAGTTTATTTTTTCCACCAATAACCCCTCTGTGGACATTGTTAGATAAGGTACCCAGGCTGAAGGATGGATTACTAATGTTGCCAGAACTGGGGATAGGGGGAGTAATAACTTCAAATTTTAAACCATTCAGCTGCAGAACATCAGTGGTGTCAGGATTTCAGGATTTAACAGGGCACAGAGCTGAGTGTCATCTGCAGAGCGGTGAAAGTCTACAGCAATGTCCCTGCAGGTCTGCAATTTGCATGTATAAGTGAATAAAATGGGACCCAAGGTGGCTCCCTGGGGTAACCCACATGAGATGGGACCACTAGAGGAGGAGGCATTTTCAAGCATTTTGAAAAAGACCTGTTTGACGGACAGGAAATGAACCAGTCCACTTTCATTTTACTAATTCCAACAGAGTATTTCGGATGGCTGATTAAGACACTGCGGTTGACTGTATCAAATGCTGAAGGAGGGTCAAGAAGAGTTAGCATAGAGTCAGATTTAGCCACAATAAGACATTAGAGACCCTCTCCAGAGCAGTAAACATAATATCAGTTGTCATTGTTACACTTTTATTGACTAGAGAATTTTTTAAAATAAAAGAACATAGATCTTCACCCCTGTTGTTTTGTTTGTATGTACATCATATGTCTGTCTCCATTCTAGATCCCTAACAAAGGCTCGTATGAAACTCTCAAATATTTCTAAAATGAGGGATAAACTCCACAATGACATATCCAAGGTAAAGACACACATGCGCACACACAAACAAAAACAGTCAAATCACACTGCAGTCACAAACAAAACTATTTCGGAAGATTAATTAGATTTGTTTTAAGGACTTCTAGTGTATAATTCAAGACTACAGAGCTAAATACAGATGCAGAGTCAAACTCCTGCTGAGCTGTTTGAGAGCGATGCAAATTTCTAACAGGGTTCTTAAACCTTGTTTTTGACAGCTTGAGAGTTCAGGAGGCAAACTTAAACTTTTCCACTATTTATCTTTGCATGTTACATAAGACACTCAAAAAGCAACACCCAGCGTTCATTTTTGAAAAGTTTGTGAACTTCTGTGTTGACTGCCGTGGCTGTTGCTGTCACCTTTAAGTGGAGATTCATTTCGTCGCACGTAATAGCAGGAAACATTCGCTACTTAAACTGCTTTCAAGACTGAGAACTGTAGTGGTGTTAAAAGGTGTCATTTTCTTTATTTTGTGATTCAGGCAGCCTGGAAGCAACAACAGATCAGTCAGGAGTTGGAGGACAACAAACTGGAATCAATGAGACTCGCGAAAATGATAAACACCCAGGAGCAAGCACTTCTGGAAATAAACAGGAATCATGAAACTGCCATACAGCGCCGCAATTTTCTGTAAAGTCAAAATCTGATGCTTACATAACACTAACTCCTGAGTTTAAGAACAGCATCTTGATAAGAAATGACAAATTATGCCTGTATCTCAATTTCTGTGTTATTCTTGTACAGTGGCATTCAGCTGCTGGAGCATGAGGAGGTGTTGTTTCACTACCAGAAGAAAGTGGACACCCAGGAAGGTGCCATTATTAAGGGCAATGTGGGTCTGGACGCTCTAGAGAAGGAGATGAGAGACTTGGAACTGGCTATAAACGAGAAGAAGAGACAGATAAAGCTGAAGAAGACAGGAGTGCCCTTAAATAAAAAGTTGGAGGAAGAGATCACCGTGCTGCAGATTGAGGTAGGGATCAACCTACACACTTGAACACATCATTACACAGCTCACGGTGAAAATGTTCCCTAATGGCAGCTTTCATTTCAACATCTGAACGCCATCGTAAGCCCTCTGTTAGTAAGTCATTAAAATCCATAGCTGTACTCTGATAGAAAAGGAAGTTTTTGTATCTCAAGTTTCATCTCTGCCAACTAATTACTTGCAAAAGATGTGGGTGTGAAGACGTGTCCTCTTTAAAATGGTCAGGGATGGATGATGGACGAATTTCATGGAAATCATCCATTCCTCTTTTGTTTGAACAGCGATGACAGTGTCTCAGTGACAGTTTCACTATACGCCTACTTCTTCTTCCTCTGAATCTTCTCTTATTTCTCGCCAGAAAGGAATAAAAACAGTCGATCTGCAGTGAATGGAAGTAAACCTATATAGTGTCTTTAAGTTACAGTGAAGCACAGCTGCTCTGTTTTGTTTTGTTTTTGTAGTTTTTGCCATATGTCTATGCAAGAGCCAGCTTTTGTCACATATCCAGCACACACTGGATTCAAAGTCCTTTCTCGGAGGCAGGTTTCCTTGTCTCTTAACTCTCTCTGGAGTGATCAGATGATAAATGTTCAACCGACAAAGACAGATTGTGTGTATACGTGAGCAAGATTTCATTAGAATGTTTTTGGCAAATTCTGTATGGTTGTATACATATCCGTGTCCAACAGTGCTGCAGGCTGTTGTCCAGCTGCGTGTCTGTGTGTGAAGGAGCAATTTTTGACATTTATTGGATTTATGCAGGAAGAGTCCTCATTGGTCCTCAGGGAGTACATGATTGTGTTTATATGTGAGCTGAATCTAGGGTATTGAAAACTATTATTCAACAATATGTGTATCTTTGTAAAGTTAGGGGAACTCCAGACAGTGTAGTTTGGCACAAGCTCCTGATGACTTCACCTAAAACGTGCACTCCAAGTTTCAGTCTGAGCTGGTCTCTGTTTTGAGGAAGACTGTTTACAACAGGTTTTTTTACTACTTTTCGGGGATTTTGTCTTAAAGGGATATTGCAGCGTAAAATTAAGTTAAGGTCAAACACACTGTAACACAGAGTTAGACACCCAGAGAGATGGTTGTTGCCGACCACTTCTCTAGTTATACCAACTTTAGTAATGATCGCATGATACCAATACAGAGAGCCATGCGCACAACCAAAACACCACTCTATAGCCACATATAATGCTTAGAACAGCACCTAACTTCATCAACAGTACGTATAGGGTCCCAGCCATAGCATTAACCACCAAACATTTTTTTAGCTTTGCCTGATGAGACTTAACACAACTCACCCTCTCTCTTCCAGCAGCCGCTTGTTTGAATGGAGACCTTCAGGCAAGTCTATCCACTGCAGCTGGGTGGCGCAGCTCAAGGAAGAACATTTCTGATCATTTCTTCATGGAAATGCAATCAGACAGAGACACTAAGGCAGAAGAACTATCCCGTCTGCAGTTCAAAATGATTAATATGATGATTATTACTTCAAGGAAATGATAAAGTAATGATAATAAATGTTCTTCCTTGAGCTGCGTCACCTCGCTGCAGTGGACAGACTTACCTGGAGGTCTCTGTTCAAACAAGCGGCTGCTGGAAGAGAGAGGGTGAGTTGTGTTTAGTCTCATCAGGCAAAGCTAAAAAAATGTTTGGTGGCTAGTGCTATGACTGGGACCCTTTATGTACTGTTGATGAAGTTAGGTGCTATTCTGAGCATTATTTGTGGCTATAGAGTGGTGTTTTGGTTGAGCACGTGGCTCTCTGTATTGCTATCTGCGGTCATTACTAAGCAAGCGGTCGGCAACATTCATCTCTCGACGGGGTGTCTAACTTGGTGTTACGATGTGTTTGACCCTAACTTTAATTTTATGCCGCAATATCCCTTTAAATCAAATGAGTCAAGTTTGAGATTCTTCTTTGCATACAGTAGATAAATGCAAATTGTTTGTTTTGACTGAAATACAAATTCAAAATTTGACTTCAGGGGTTTCTACCCCTTTTGCACAAGCAATCACAGATCCTCAAACTCTTTTCCTTGGCTGTTAGGAAGATATCACAGAAAATTGAACATTTATGATTGTGTGGTTTCTTGCTTGTTTTTGGAAGCTGATCCTACCACTTTGTTTTTTAAAGGTGTAGTTAACATTTGAGCCTCACAACAAAACTTATGCAAACTCCACCCTCCTGACAGGCATGCAGAGAGAGAAGCTGAACCAAGAGAGACAACCAAAACATGCTCACAGCAGAATTTTGGCATAGAAAAACGGAGACGCACATGAATAACAAACACATTCATGCCTCTTTACATTACATAGATGGTGACAGACACGCAGAAGGAGAAAGATTTGACATAAACAAACACATGCTGTGTTTTTCTGCCAGTGGCTGCATCATGGGATTGGGTGTGTTGCTGCTCAGGATCAGAGTGACTGGTTTTGACTTGCTGTTGGACCAGACTTCTGTCTTCTGAGTCTTGTGCTCCTTTGGATGAACGCAATTTTGGAACAGACTCCACCATGTGGTTCTTTTTTTTTTTTTCTTTAAAAAACATTCTTTTCTATTTCCTCCATCTGTTCACTCCTTCTGCTGTTTACCATTTGCTACAAACCTTTATTTGCCTTTTTTTTCACTCTTGTTTTCCATAGTTTCTAATATTTTGCTCCTTTGACCCTCCTTCTCCTCAAGTACTGTCCAACTTTTTTACCGTCTTCATGAGGCTTTTTTTGTAGGGTTTTGTTTTTTTATTTTTTGTTCAGCTTTTATTATCACAGAAAGTCCCCTCTAGCCCTCCAGCCTCCTTTTTCTTTGCACATTTTTCTCCACTACATTTTATTTTTCTGCTTGACCTTGCATTTGGCTGAAGATCCGGTACATTCCAACCCTCTCCTTTTTCAGGAATGATATAGCAGCGTGCTTTATGAATGGCAATGACTGCCTGCTGCTTGGTCCCCCACTTTAGACCAGAGGGAAATATTTTAAAAAGCTATTGAGGCATTTACCAAAAAAAAATGAAAATTCAGACTTCAACATCCTCCTGAGGATGAAAAGTATCAAAGCCTTTTAGCATGCTAATACATTTTAAGGTCTAGCAGATAGAAATGGAAATATTTAGTAATATCTTGCAGTCAGATTTGAGATTGAACCACTCTCTTGCTCACCCCTCCTGTCACTGAAGTGACGATGGCCTTTGAGGACAAGAAGCTTTAGTGATGCAAAAGTTTTCCATCAAAAACATCTTTTCATGCAAAGTCTTTTGGCCACAATAACCAACAACCTGCTCATATTATGTTCCATTTTAAGAAATAAATGGCTCTCAATCTTACGCACTATACGTACCTGTTCGCTTAGCACAAGCTGAGAGCTATTTTCCTTGTTGTCCAGATTTAATTGTGACAAGTTCAACTCACACATTCACACTGATGATAACAGCATACAAATGTTAAAACTAGGGCTGTCGAACAATAGATTTTATTATGACGATTACTTGCAATATATTGAGTTTTTTTTTAATTTCATGTTTGGAGTCCTATGTCATTGAAACTACTTTTCAAGTTGAGCTTATCTTTAAGATAACTTGATAACACCTGCTTATCCGCGGTTGGTTTGGCAGCACATTTTTCCAACATTCAAACTTTACTGCCTGAAACCATTTAGGCATATGACTGGTCACAACATGTGAGGGGATACCTCTGAATGGAGTCTCTTCAAATGTTGACAATCCTGCAGTTTTGTAAGCTCAGTTAATTTCTTGAATCAAGTTTCATCATCAGGTTCATAGGGACTTGCATGCTCTGAAACACTGTTGTCTGTCTGCTTAGCTTCTGCGTGTTAGTTCAAACAGGGACATTACATACAACATTGCCACAAAAAAATGAAAAATGTGATGCATACAAGACATCTAGCTTCAGCTAATTTGCAGTCTTTGTCCCTGGTCAGGCTTTGGTGTGGGATAAAAAATACTGAATACTATCATACAACTAAAGTGGATAATACAGTGGATGGCTAGGTGACACGAATAAATAAACACAGCAACAAAATTTAGGTTAACCAATTACACAAGTTAAATTTAACAGTAAATATTAATAAAGTGTGATATTGACAGTGACTTGAGAGAAGTTAATGTTCACACTTCTGCTGCTGCTTCAGCCAATGTTTAGCTTTGACACTAAACCTCTTTAGTTCTGTTTGGGAACTAAACAGATTTTCACCTAGAATGCCAATAAAACCATCAAACCATTAAGATATGCGTGCCCTTTATTTGGGATTTTTGTGTGTGTTGTCACTGTCACATTAGTATGGTGGAGGTTAAGTGCATCATCAAGGAATAAAGGATTTAAGAGTTCGAGACTAAAGCTGTAGTTTTGTAAAGAGCTGAGTCATAAATTTCTGAGAATAAAGTTGAACCCTTTCATCTCAACTGAACTTCATTTAAACAGCACCTCTCATACATATAAACATGCCGCTCAAAGTGCTTCACTTAAAAACACAAAGACAGGAAATCAAAGTTAAAAGGATAATGGAAATATGAGAGTGGATGAATTATATATATATATATATACACACACACACATATATGTATGTATATATATATATATATATATATATATATATACATATATTTTTTTTTTTTGTAAAGCATATTGGTAGGCCCCTGGTTGTTTTAAATGTGCTATATAAATAAATATGTATATATTTAAATATAAATAAAGCTGACATTAACATTGACAATGACAAATAAATACATAATAAAGAGATTTTTTTTTAAAAAGAACAAGATAAATTCATGGTAATAAACTTGTGAATGAACAAGATTAGAGTTATAAATTGACAATGTCAGAGACTTTGATTGTACAAGATTAAAGTCATTAATTTATGAGGAAAAAATTCACAAGAGTAGGAAAATCAAGTCATACATCTACAGAAGAAAGCATTTACTTTTCAACAAGAAAGCTGTAATTTTCATGAGGATAGTATTGTTATTTCATTAAGAAAGATGTCAGAATAATTGGCTTTGATTACTTATGTGTAAATATATACAGGGGGGTATCAGGAGGAAGGCCAGCTGCCTGCAGCTAAATGAGGAATGTGGATCATCTTGTGACATTTTTCTGCAGAATTAAGAGAAACAGCATTTTCAGATTATGCACAGGCTGCCTATTAGCCTGGCCTCCTTCGGAATAGACTCAGTGTCCTACACCATCAATTCAGAATCCTAATTTTTATGATAGTGCGGTGTTGATGTGCTGAAAGACTGGCTATAAAGTTTTTTTTATGTATCCTCTACCTCGGTATAACTTTCCTCACTTGGTGGTGGGCTGATCTTGTGAACTATCCCATCAAAAATATAAAGACCAAACTCAGGGTCTTATTGTTTTACGACTTAATCTGAAAATTTATGACTGAATTTGGATAATTTCAGTTGCTCTTCTTTCGTGTGTCCTTTGTGTATGTAAGTGTTCAAACACTGCTGTCATTATAAACAGCCTCACAGAGCTGCTAGCTTAACTATAGAGCTGTTAAAACTTGGAAAAACAATCAACAGTTATCACCCTGACTAGTGAATCAATTCATTAGTTCAGTGATGCATTCATCCATGCGCTCGTTCCATATTTCTCTCAATCTTCTGTCTGTAGATTGCAGATCATTTTCTAAATCACTGTTTTCCCCCCTGACAGCTGTCTAGCTCCCCTGAGTGAGAAAAAAAGCGACTCACTTGGGTCGCTTCTTTTTCGGAGAGCTTCATCGTCCCAGTCAATTCATTCTCTTTGCGAATTCAATTTCCACCCAGCTGCCTTGCTGTGGATTTATTATATATTTGTGTATTTGTATTCATCTGTGACCAGTTTATCTGTTCATTTCAGACGCAGACGCCCCCCTCCCCCTGATGGGAAATTTTGACAAAGATAGATCGAGCCATCTGTGAGACTATTGAAGTTCAATATACTCTGAGGCTTTCATTTGCTCAGAGGAATTTTAATTGCTGCAAAATATACAGAGGTTGGTGTCGAATTCTGGATTTACTACTTGTTCATGAGTTGCTGGTGCGTTGTCAGCTCAAACACACATACAGGTGCGCTTGCATCAGTGCACACACTCAGATCAGTGTCTTGTCGGCGCAGTTGTCATAATTGCCTCGCAGCAACATATGAATATTGCTCAACAATCCACTAATGACTGGCTGTACTTCTGTTCGCTGAAGTCAGATGCATAATCTCACAAACACTCAGGCAGAGATCTTGTCGGTGTGCATACACACACAGTCAGTAATGGGGTAGGATTTATATCAGGGCGGAGCTGACGTACTGCACCGTCCCAAAGGTGGTGAGTCATCTTGTTGGTCTGTCCCTCTCTTAAATCTTAGTCCAACCTGTCTGGAACTTATTACCAAGGGGAAACATGCTGTGAATCCTGTCGCGGGCAAGTTAATGTGTTTTGAAATCGAGGCTTCAAGGGAGATAGGCAGAGAAAACGCACAAGAAGTAGGCACACAGATTTTAAAAAGGCTGACAGTTGTGTGACTATGCTGTCAGTTGGTGTGTGCAAAAGTCCTCCTCAACCAATTGGAGTTAAATGGTAACCTGCCAAATCTGATTTTCTTGCTCTCAGACACATTTGGATTGATCCCAAATGTAGTCACGATAGAAGTGCAGAATTCCAGAGATGATATCTTCTTGTAAGACCACCAGTGAGTTAGCAGCTGTTCAAAACTCCCACGGCAGATTTCTAATGAGATGTATACACTGGCTTTTCAGACTGAGAGAAAATATACACCTGGATGCTCTTCTTCATACTGAGAGGATAACTCTATATCATATACAATCACTTATCACTTAAAGGCACTGTGAGGAGTTTTTAACTGGTTTAGGAACAGACTGAAAATGATACTAAAGCCTCTTCAGAAGTAAACAAGACCATCAGCCAGAAGGCAGACCATTTCATTGTAGTCATTTTTGATGCTTAAAGCCTCTGAGAGAGAGGGTAATGGTCAGACCAGATAGTTGACAACATGCTGGAAAAAAACAGCCCTTTTTTCCCTGCTGCAAATACTCCTTGTGAGTGAAATATTTTCCCCTCAAAGACAACACAAGTTTTTTTTGACTGAAAAAGCCACATAAGCTCATAAAGAATGAGATAAGAGGTATCACTTTGTCCCTAGAAGATGCCAATGTCAACACAAGCCAAAAGTTCCTCACTGCAGCTGTAAAAGATAGTCTAAATTCAAAGATTTACAGGTTCTGCCTTCTGATTGAAGTACTTTTTTAGTCTTAGCTGTTTGTAGTTCAAGTATTGTTGATCAGGCTTTGATGTGAGGAGGAAAAACAGTCCATATGGAGAACCATGCAAATGGATTAGGATAATCTGACAAGGTTTATTTATGTCTATAAACAGATATCTGCATGAAAGTGCAGCCAACAATCTGTTCAGGATAATGAATAGCCAATCAGCGTAGAGATTTCCTGACTCCCTAGAATTTTATCAATTTGACCTCCATTGAACAATGGAGCATTTTAAGAGTTGTTTCCTTCTCTTTCAATCTAGTTTCTCTCCCTATTTTAGAGGATGTTTTTTTCTCCTCTTAAAGAAAGACTTGACAAACCTTAAATTTCACTTTTTACAAATTTACATCTTATTTTTGGCAACTTAAGACCCATTGATTGTCAGCAAATTGTGACAAAGTAAGCTTCTTAGGTTTTTAGGTCTATGCCACTAGAGTAAGTCAACATTAAACAATGTGTAACTGACCATTAACAGTGAAACTGAGACTCACAATAAACTCCCCTGGGGATGTAATCCATCAAGAAGAGACACTTTGTCTTGCAAACATATCTTAAGGTCATCTGAACGCAAGGTTGCTTCTCAAAATGCTTATCAGACTGTAGACAATACAGTGCACAGAAAAAGGAGCATTGGCTGGAAACCAGAAAGCCCCAAAAAAAGAGTCCATTGTACCAAGAGGCAAATATAAATTTCTGAGGAAAGTCAGCAACATTGGACACCAAGTATTTTATCTTTTATGACCTTACCTTAACTTTTACCTTTTCTATTTCTTTTTGTGTCCCTGTTACAGACTGAGGGCAAAAGCTTTTGTTATATAGGACTTCAGTGTATCCACTCAACTTTTGGTACTTTTGGACATCAGCTTCTACTTGACTTTATCTTACAATGCAGATGTATCCCTCCTCTGATGACATTATGATCCTAAAGATTATTTTTAAGTCATCTCCCCCTCTGTACACTCCAGGATTACCCTTTCTAAAGAATTAAAAATAAAATAGATGGTTAAAAAAAAAAACATTTTATCTCTGAAATATATCTATTATTATTTACAAACACAGCAGTTGCGCATCAGCTTCATTTCTCCAGACCAGAGGCTGCAACTTGGGTGCTCCTCCTAACTTGGGAGATATCCGAATTGTACCCGAAGCTTAATGATGTTTTAGACTGTGTTTAACAAAACCACTGAATGCTCAGTGATTTTGGTAAAACACAAATTCCTAGTATTCAGTCATTCATGTGGGTGATAAGCCAGCTGTTCAGTGACCAAATACACAGTTGTGTATGGACGCAGTTCTGGATAAACTGCACATATCACAATGTGGGGATACTGGGATCTGGGATATGTCATAGCTGATTTCCACAGAGAAAAGGAAGGAAGAAAGAAAGAAAGGAAGGAAGGAGGGAAGGAAGGAAGGAAAGAACTAACGAAAATTCCGGGAATTTTCAAAGTTGGAAACTTTCCATAGGAATTAACGGGAATATATGGTGATTAATGGGAATAAACCACAAATTTACAAAATTGAAGGTTGGCCCTCAACAGGGAACTTAAATATAGCTGGGGAAAATATGTTGTAGCATAATCTTGGCTAAAACAACCAGATTTAATGCAAGTACACACCTCAATCACATGCACACAGCACACTGCTTACTGCAGGGCTATTGAGGCCACAACCCTTACATGCACTGTGGGGGGGCACTCACCGGACTCACCAGCTATTAGTAAATTTACAGCCTACCTCATCAAGAAACTGTGCACAGCATGGCGAGGGTCAATGAAAGTAGCCTACTATTTTGCCCCAGCCACTCAAACAACCAAGCTAGCAGGACAAGTGTCCTGCTTCCACCGACTGGTGACGATCAGTCTCTACAGCGAGAGGCTCACACACCGAGGATCTTTCACAATGTTACACACGTGCACACGCACACACACAGAGCAGCGATCTGAAGTTAACATCAGTATTAACTGTATAAACTTCATCACCAGAGTCTCCCTCATTAACACACCTGTCTCCTCTCATCCACACAGACAAACTTGTGTTCACCAAGAACGGAGATCTGATATGAAATAAAGGAGGAAACGTGACCTCAAAAAATATAAAATGTCCTGATCTCTGTCCACCACACATCCGAGCAGAGATATAACTGATCAAACCTTCAGGAAATATTTCTTATCTTCACTCTGGTGTCTAAAACAGTCAGCATTATCAGTCATCCAGCTCCAACAGTTTAATAATCCACTGATATTATTCAGCTGCATTGAACATCCTTTGGGGGAGCCCAGCTCGAAAAAGGTTGAGAACCCCTGTTTTAAAGCAAAGCTGACCTGGTCATTACTTTGTCATTATCGCCGCAACTCATTTTACTCAAAGTTGTTTCTGATACCAAGTGACTTGCTGTATTTATGTATAAGCTGAGTTAAAATGCATAACTTAATATCCAATTATAATTCATGCCTCACTTTGGGCTCATGAAAGGTTCAGTTAAGCTCCTCTGCTCACATGTTCTGCTAATTAACCTCACATAACCTTATTATGATTCAGATTCTTCTGCCGTTTTCCTTTACTGACCTTTCTGCTTTACTGCTCTGTCCCTTTGTCTTTTATGCTCTGTGATTGTGAGGCACCTTGTATCCTCATTTATGGAGTTGGTATATAAATCAGGTCATTATTTCTCTTTAATTTTATTCCGTTTGGCGTACCTTTTGTCATTGATTATGCAGTTGTTTTAACCAATATGCTAACTCAATAACTGGACAAGGATTATGTAAAGAATATGATAATTCATTCTACATAGTTGCTGCCACATGTTAAACCGTGTAGTGCTTTCATGAGCCAAGAAAGCAGCAATTCTTTGTGGCTGTCAGATGAAGAAAACAGGGAGGCAGGCAGGCAGAACAGAGACACTGACACAGAGACGGATGAATACAAAGAGAAAGACAAACATCGGCGTATACAAACAGAGAGCAGGAGGACGGGCATAAAAACGTTAAAAACGAGGGCACAACAATGGAAGAAAAATGATTTATTGAAGAGAGGAGAAGGAGAGTGACAGAGACGGGCCATATTCATCCATCACGCAGTGTTTAAATGGCTCAGGGTTGTCACGTATGAGGGTGGTACACAGATCAATCAAACTCAAAAGTCAGGAGTGGGGACACACTTGGTATTTTCAGATTCGAATGCAGTTGAAAAGTTAATCTTCGTTTAAAGCTCTGAAATAAATCACAACATCCCTAATGCACTGAGCTTTCTTTACCCTTAATATTTATTCATCCATTGTAACATCAGAGGAGTAAGCTAGGTGGTCAAATCAATACATCATTCACAGCAAACACAGAGGATTTCTTTATTGATTTCTTGGAGTTATAATCAGCTAGAAGAAAATGAAGTTCTATCTTTTCTTTCTGCTGTGATAAAGTCTGTCTACATGCGTAGCTCCTATGGGGTTGCCTGCTTGTTTGACTGTCCACAGACTACAAATGTTAGCATTGGTAAGCCCATTGAAACATTATGTCATTGGAGAGCACTGGAGATCATGTTATTTATGTATCTGACAACTCCTCAAGCATTAACAGCTGTGTATCATCATGGGAGTAATAAGAAATGTCGGAACAAGAACGTCACAGCCTAATGCAGGGCTGTTCTAGCCAACTGATAGCAGCTTTTTTTCTTAAAGGTGGGGTAGGCAGGATCTGAGGAAGTACCATTTTTTGGGAGAAATCTTGAGTGTAAACACTACCTCTCCTAACCAGTTTTCCCCTCAGCTCCTCCTCTACCCTCCATCTCTACTCCAGCAAGCCCCACCCACAAACGTCCTCGCCCAATTAAATTCAGATATAATGCAGATAAATACTTTGATGTGAAAGTAAACAGCATTGGTGCTACGGGTAGATGCCAACCGACTACCAACAAACACAATGTTTGCAGGACTTCTAAGACCATGATAAAGTGACATACTCCAGGACCCGAGGTAAACAGTTTAGCAGCGCTACAACACGCAGCAGGTCCTGTTTGACAAGAAACACTTCTGTTAAAGACACTTGGCTTACTTTGTTAAAACAGTTTACCTGTCAAGCAGAAAGGTTATAGGGTCCGGAAGATCCCGAAGCATACCCCATCATTTTGACCCGGCTTTTTAGCTCCTGCCTGGTCTACCTCCTTTTTAAGCGCCCGTTATTCCACCAGAGTCTCCAGTATTTACTTAGTTATCTTGCTTATGTTGGCGGTTGTGGCCAAAAGAGGATTCAGACAATTTTCTGGTTGGTTTACTGTCCGATTTTGTATCACGCTAACTTTGTTTGGGCTCGTGAATGTTATTCAAGAACGTGGAGCGTGCCTCATAACACGAGGGAGCAGCGTCTGCCTCACAACCAATCAGGTTGGGGGGAGGTGGCGCATGGCTTTGTTTACAGTCAGAAAGAGCGGGCCACTCAAAAAATTTAAAATGTTGACTACACAGACAGGACAAAAAACATTGATATTGTTATATTACCAAATGTCATCAATAACTAATAGCTATTGACTGATATTGAAAGCTTTTTTGTATGTTCACCACAAAAATGCTTCTTTAACGGATTTTACCTACCCCACCTTTAATGCATCATGGTAATTTTCATGGTGTTGGATAACCACACAGCCACAACTACACCAAAGAAAGAGAGACTGTAATGGTTAGCCAGTCTCCTTTATATACATTTGAAAAACAGCAAACTGGCTGTGCAGAGGCTTGATAATGACCACTTGGTATGGCTAAATATTTCCATCCCTACACCCTGTGCCTTAGACACAAGTTAGGAGTTGGACTTGGGAGGTATCTTTAACTCCCCTTATCACAGTGTGGTACCCTACATGTGCATGTTCAGTAGGATATGGCAACATTTCACTGGTTTTTATAGCCTAATCTCAGTTTTGCAAACTGTCTTGGCATGCATACACCCTGAGCAAGGTTTTGTTGTCAAAATCATGTTCTCAGTGAAACTGCAGATAACCCTGCATGGTCCCTGTTGGTCAGTCCCAGTTCCTGCTCCTCCACATCTCTTTTCCGTCTCTGTCTCATTCTCATCCACATCCTTCTTTGCCTTTTTTTTCTCACTCTGAGCTTCATGTTGCCTGCTGTCCTTTGCTCTTTTTTCGCTGTATCTCTTTCATCTGACACCATTAACACTTTCTCTGTTTACATCAGATCCAGCCCATCTCCATCTCTGCATTTCAGCCTCATTGAACTTACATTGAACTTTTAAATGAGTCACATGACAGTCATACTTACAAGTTAAACTTGAGTCATGTGACTTCAATAGAAGGACCGTCATGTGACTTCCTCAAGAGAGGAAGCATCTTTGAAGGGGCTGGTGGAGGTTAATCTTCATTAATCTCTTCCGTAAAAGGAGCGGAAACGGGGGTCATCACTTTGTTCCACGCTGTCTTTAAGTCTTCAGCAAACCCTCACATTAGATACAGGCACATAAACATACACTGCCTGTGTATGGATGAGTGGAGAAAAGCTAAGCTGCTATTTCATAAGCCAGATCATGTAAGGTCAGACCGCCTGTGTACAACATTTTTCCTCACCCTGTTTTCCTCCTCCTCTCCTCCCTGCTTCTCTGTTCATTTTCTGCTGTCCATCCAATCCATTTTTTCACATGTATTTATCTTCCTCTTCGATCTCCTCAGGCATCAGTTCAATTTTTTTTCTTTTTTTTTGTGTCTCTTTTTTCTCTCCTCTGTCACCAAGTCTGATTTTTCTTCTTTCAGTTTTCTGCTCACATCCCTTTTACGGTCCCTGCCATGGTTCCCTGATCATCTCAGCTTCATATACTTTTATATAAAGACTACATTTATTCCACTCTAATGGGGCCATTGGGCTTTTTCATTAACTTTCCAATACAGATACTGGCGCTACTTTAATTACTGATTTCAGACTACAATCTCTTATCACAGTTTAAGACACCACTTATTTTTGTTCCCCCTAATCTAGATAAAACTTCTCACACTACACCTAACACATGACATAACATATAGACCAGTTAGATTCGAACTATGTCCTCTTCACAGTTGTGTGTTTATTAAGCACAGATTATTTCCCAAACTTTGATGAGTCCCGTATTTTTCTCAGAGCTGATTAATCTTTTACTTTATGCAGTGACAGAAACACTAAGCACTGAGCAACACTAAGCCTTTGAACCGACTGCTTTGAACAAGTCAGAAACCCAGATTTGCTCAATCGGCATCAAGCCTCTTTTAATGTCCTCTTCAAATACCTTGAAAGAATTGAACGTGTGTTATTCCCTGTGAGTCATGTGTATAAATTCTGTATCATCAGGTGTATTGACTGCACTTTCTCATCAAGATGAAATTTATACCCCTTTCCTCCAAAATCCAGTCTGACATATTTGGGGTGTTTAAAGTTTTATGATTAAAAAAAAAAAGGCAAAGCAGAAGATTTTTACAAGTGAGAAGCTGCAATCACTTTGTTTGGTATTTTGACTTGATAGATGTTTTAAAGGCGCCGTGCAGACACCAAACCAAAAAGTTGACAGATCCTGACCTGTTTTTGTTTTTGCACCCCATAGATCGGTGGAGTAGCCTCAAACAAAATCCATACTTAAAAGCTGTGAAACAAAGCAAAGAAACATCAATTTCACCTCCAGTTATGCTCGAGACTATTCCCTGTTGAAACTCTGTGGGCTAGGTTAAGCTAAGCAAATCAGATGCTGGAGGCTGGTGGAAGCTTAGTGTTCACCATGTTGATACAAAAGTGGTACTACAGTTCTTACCGCTCTAATCCACTCACTCAACCATTGCAGCTGTTTCAAGATAATGTCAGCTCAAGGCCAGAAACCAAAATTCCAGCACTGTCCCCACTCCCTTTATTTTAATTTAACTTGTCCTCCTGCTGGCCCTTTTACCTCTTTTTTACTCTGATATCGTTTACTCCTGTCTTTTTTCTGTTGTCTTTTTTGGATGTCTGAATATTTTTAAAAAAACCTCAAGAGGGGTTTCTTTCGTCAGACTTTGCTCCTGACTTGTAAGTAAGTGCTGTGCAGGAGTGGTTCCATTTAGCTGCAGAATATCATTGGACTTGTTTAAGTTCCCTCTACATAAGGATAAGTCACTTGGAAACACACAGCAGCTGACTCACTGGTGTCCTCGGTGTGCTGTCCTGTAGCCAACGATCAAGTTATTTCCATTACTAAATCTCAGTGACAGTGAGCATTAAAGTTGGCCTGCATGAGCAGCAAACACGTCAGTAAACTCTTGACTTACACATTTTCTAATTTCTTTTTTTGATCATCAAGTTGTCAGAGGCCAGGGACAAGACACTTGAGGGTCTTAATCGAACAACTGGATATAAAGAGCTGAAAGGAAAAGACCCTTCACCTGTCGAGCTCATCAAGAAGATCGAGCAGGTTTGTACCGTCCTGAAGAGCAGTTCTGTGAATATTTCAAAATGTGCGTCATTGTTGTCTGTTTTTCTGTTTTAATAAACCCGTAATCATTGTGTCTCTGTTCACGTAGCTGGAGGTGAATCTAGCAGAGAGAGAGAGGCAGGTGCTGGAGAAAGAACTCCTTGTGGACCAGGTAACCCGGCTCTCGAAGCCGCTCAGCGAGCAGGCGGAGAACTGCCAACAGGACAGACTCTCACTGGCAAAGAAGGTAGACGATGAGACACAGAGAGAGATTTAAGGCTCAACTTGAACAGGGCAAAATGACTTCTAGTATTAAGTTATTAGTTTAAGAGGAGGGCAGTCTTTACATCTTTGTGACATACGTTACTGGAGGAGCATTTGTAGCTCATGTGAGGAGCATCCAGACAGGCACTGGGGAGTTCACCAAGCATTAAAATGTCCTCATTCACTCACGTCTCCTCTCTTTGTTTTTCCTTGCTGTCTGTATTCCTCTCACATACTCAGCAATTATAAATAGCCTTCACAAAAGCTCCTGGAACGAGTCTTATTGGATTTAACATGAATGCAGATTAATTTGCAGAGATGTAACACCAAATTTATGTAAGGCAAAGGTCCACTTCCAGCACCAGCTATACAAGGATGTGTAAGTCTGCACCTGCTGCCACAGTAAAGGAACAAGGGTGTATGGTTAAACGACACAGCGCTAAATTAGTCTATGTTTGATGATTAGCCTCACATCGTGGCTTCTGTATCTGTCAAACATGGAATCCATATCAGAAAGCATGTTAAATCAGTGTGAAATCCGCCCCTTATCTCTCTCTGTGTTCTCTGCCTCCAGCTGAACGAGCTCCGAGCTCAAATAATCGACACCAACCACCGTTTATTGGCCGTTTCTGCAGACCTTTCCATGAAGCAAGCTGTTGCTCTGGCTCTTCAGCAGGAGATCAAAGAGCGAGAGCTCCAGGTCAGAGGTGGTCCCAGTCACTCTCAGCTCAAAAAAAACAACGTTGTAACTCTGGAGTGTAAAAATACTGTGATCTTGGTTGCACACGCCATGCCTCTGTCTCCCGCTGTCCTGCCCAATCTTTCCCGTCACTCTCCACTGAACATGAGCCAAGATAACAAAGTGTGTCTTATGAATAATCCTTCACTGTGCCCCATAATTCACCCCGAACTATTAAATTTGCTTATTTACACAGAAAAGAAAAGAAAAAAAAAACGAATGAAGAGGTGGACACAAGGGGGACAAAAAATATTCAATAACAATTTGCATAACAAATGAGTTACAAATCAATGATGGGTTAACACAGGAGATGAAAGTGCAAGGGATCTGGGGTTATTTGGCAATAGCATCCCTGTCCTACAGCGAGCTGATTGATACTTATTCTTCACTCAACATAAATTCAGGATCAATATAGTTATTTACTGTTGTTTGACAAAAAGTCCCACAAAAAATTTACTACACAGCTGCTGTTTAGCTTTTGACTGAACACATTTAGATTTCCTCATTATTATTTTGGATAAATATGTAGCTAATGTTTGTCACTGTGTTTTATGCTGCGTTCCAGTTACCTTGGAAGTCAGATGTCAACGCTGAGAATGACTCTACACCCGAGTTGTCGGCTTTCCAGTTAACAAGTAGAAAACCGAGATGGACGCCCACTGTTAGCCATTGTTAGCTGTTGTTTACAGTTGTCAGCTGTCGTTAGCTGTTGTCAGTTGTTGTTAGCGGTTGTCAGTTGTTAGCAGTTGTGTGCTGTTAGTTGTTGTTAACTATACCAGTTGTATAGAGTTCGAAAAAAATATTGATGTTGGAAATAATCGCATGAAAAAAACGCTCCCGGTGTGAAAGGACCTTCACCCGTTGTTAGCTGTTGTTTTCAATTGTCAGCTGTTGTCGGTTGTTGTTAGCGGTTGTTAGCCATTGTCAGCGGTTTTAGTTGTTGTCAGCTGTTGTTAGTTGTTGTTGGCGATACCATTTGTCAAAAACGCATAACACAGTATTTTACTCTTACCAACACCATAGCACCATGTTTACTGTTAAATGTTGGCTCAGTACAACATATAACACTTTTACTGTGACTCTTTACTGTTAATGCACTGTGCTGCCATCTTGGATTATGACATTGTCATCAAGTCGTGGTTGGTGAGGATCATTTGACTTTCCGAGTCAGAAATCCAAACTCAGGGGGGCACTCCAGATGAATTTCTGACTCGGAGCTCGAAAATTCCGACTTCTGAGTACAACTGGAATGCAGCATTAAACCTGTCAGCTTACCAGTACATCAAAATAGCTGCTACTCTTTGCTTTTACTCATGCTCAAAAGACTCAATGTCACATTAACAGTAAGTGAGCTTCAAATTCTCTGTGTGGTATTTGAATATTACATTAAAGTAAGGGATCGAGTAAAGTGAACCGGGGAAAATCCCAGCAGGGTTAGACAAGAGCACTGATGCTTCCTGTTGCCAGGTTACAAAAGCTGCCTTGTCATTTCTTCTGCTTCTCTCACTGCTGACTGTTGAGTCCTTGTATGCTTTGCAATAGCTTTTATAAATTATGTTACAAAGAAAATCTTTGTGAATAATTAATATAAATCAATTATTAGCATGAGCAGCAGCTCGAGACCAGGAAATGGTAATTTAACCCAACAAGTGGTTGGCTTGTCCTGCAGGCCTTTGTGTTTGCTGTTGACAAAGCCGAAGTCAGGTGTCCCCACCCTCTTTGAAACTGATTACTCTATGATGGAGATGTGGCAGAGTTCAAAAAGTTTAACCACTCTGAAGCAAGTATGGTGTCAGCTCAGCAAAAAAACAGCAGATTCTGAGTGTGTTTTGTGTCTAGCACTGAAAACACCATACTGCACTGTTTTTGTATAGAAAACAGGCATTACCAGCACAGAAACTGTTGTCAGTTGACACAGGCCCTAATCCAAGTCAAATCAAGTCCAATGTAAATCTTTGTTTAGCTCTCCACCACATCCTGAGAGAAACATGTGGCACTTTAACTTTCAAATACCAGTAAAGATGTACTTGTGTTCTGTGCAGTTGTACCAGTGTGCTGTGGGATCATCTCATTTGCTATGATTGGACTAAAGTAAAAGGTAGTAAACATCTAAGCCCCCCATCATCCATGGGTCTGTTTCCATGGAGTTCTACTGCATGACATGTTAGATTTGAATAACTCATTCATTCAAATATCACAGTTAAGTGTACTGACTGATTAAAGGGATCATAAAAACCATCAATCACAGTTCATTTCCACACCCAGAAAAGGCAAAATGCTTAAAGTTCGTTGAGGCAAACTATTTTAAAATTCTGACTTGAACAGAGAGCCTCACAGCTCTCTGTCTCGATGAAAAATTAAAGTACTTAAACTGTGTGGATTTCCCACACGTCTTGTAAATGTTTCAAGAAATGAGTGTTAATAACCTGAGGAACCCCTGTAGCTGATGTCTGCCTGCAGCACTACACAGACACAAACACAAGTAGAAAATGCAGAGGTGTAACTTTGCCCAAATTCTGACACTTATATGAGTTGTCTTTTTTTGAGGGTGCGGTTACAGCCAAACTGTGCCAGGGCTCTGCTGACTGGAGTGGCATGAATACAAAGTGAGTGTTTCTGTATCTCCAGATGGACAGGTGCCAACAGCAGCTGGAGCAGGGCCTGCCACCGTGCCCTGATATAGAGGAGGAGTGGAGGAGGATGCTCAGAGACAAGAAGAGGAGGCAGAGGGACAAAGAGGAACGAGAGAGGGTAAAAAAAAACATGTACATATAAAAAATAAACACGGGTCAGGATTAGATGAATGCACTGAGGGCAAGGGAAAAAAAGATGGAGTGACAACGGAAAGAGAGGAGGAGCAGGGACACATCTGAAAGTAGGAATCGATTAAAATTCTGGGGGACAGAAAGGCTGCAGCATACCAGCAAACCCAAACAGAGAAGAGAATCATTAACACACACACACAAACACAAAGATTAGAGAGAATACAAGCCCAAAGGAGGGCAGACCAGGAGACAAACACAAGGAGAGCTTGTCCACACAAGAAAGACACACATGCTGTACAGGGATCAGTTGTGTCTGAGACCAGTTCAGCTGTCTGCAGTGTATCTGAGAAAGGACTGATCAGTTCAAACAAAAAGAAAAGAAAGTGCCAAAATGTAATCCCTGTATCTGATATGAAAATGAAGCTGTTGCCCTCACTCTTCCCCACAGTTAATCCTGCATTCTCAGCTTCTTCTAAAAATGTAAATGTGTTTCTTCAGCCAGATAGCACAAATATGTTTTTCCTGTTTATGTATTGGCAGTTCCTGATCTTTTTTTTTCTATTGTTATTTTTATTGCATTCAAAGCTGTTATTCCTTGTTTTTTGTTTTTTTGGGGGTTTTTTTTTCTGTGCAGCTCCTCAGATCACATGCCAGTGGATAAACTGTTCATATGCATGAGAAAAATCGCCATCTCTTTGAAGTCTCACTGAGATTTAGGCACAGTTCATTTGCATGCTGGAGTGGGGCAAAAGTCAGAGGGGAAAGGACTGTTGTGCATGCTGGAAGATATTTCCTTTCTCAGCGGGGGTTTGTGCCATGGTTTTAAATTGATCCATCAGCCATACAGGGTTCAAATCAATTTTGTCTACCACTTTCAGGATTTTTGAAGCCATATTTTTAGATGTGTGAGAAAGGAGAAAGATTTTCCAGCAACAGCTAGCTTACAAAAACTAAATGTGAAGGATGGTCCTTGGAGAGTATAAAGATTGACAATATGACAACTCCATATAAGCAAGGCCAAAAGATTGAGAGTTACCCCCACAGGCTGGCAGCAGTACAGGCGTAGAGCCAATCCTCTGTTATTTTAAAGCTACAATGAGGAGTTTTTTTTTTTTGACGGTAATGAAACAGGCTGATGTTTATTTTTATACTGTTTCATGATATTCAAAATCAAACAAGACCATTAGGGACAAGAGTGACAATTTCTGTTGTTATTTTAAATGCCTGAAACTGGTTTGAGGGGGAAAGGTGTCAGCTGGGCAGCTGAAGAAACAGCCTAATTTAAAGGGATATTCCGGCGTAAAATTAATTTAGGGTCAAACACACCATAACACCGAGTTAGACACCCCCTCAAGAAATGAATGTTGCCAACCGCTTGCTTCTCTAATTATACCAACTTTAGTAAAGACCGTACGATAGCAATACACGGCAGTCTGAGTAGCCATAAACAAACCTCAATCAAAACGCCACCCTATAGCCACAAATAATGCTCAGAACACTAACTTCATCAACAGTACATATAGGGTCCCAGCCATGGTACTAGCCACCAAACATCTTTTTAACTTTGCCTAATTTCTTTAGCAAAGAGGCTAAACACAATTCACCTACCCTTCTCCAGCAGCCGCTTGTTTGTAGCAAGACCTCGGGCCAGTCTGTTATGGACAACAGCAAGGTGACGCAGCTCAAGGAAGAACATTTATGATCATTTCTTTATCATTTCCTTGAAGAAATAATCACCATATTAATCATTTTGCACTGCAGACACAGTAGTTCTTCTGCCTTAGCGTCTCAGTCTGATTGCATTTCCATGAAGAAATGATCATAAATGTTCTTCCTTGAGCTGCGACACCCCACAGTAGTCCGTAATGGACTGGCTCAAGGACTCGATACAAACAAACGGCTGCTGGAAGAGAGTAGGTGAGTCGTGTTTAGTCTCTTTGCTAAAGAAATGCGCCAAAGCTAAAAAGATGTTTGGTGGTAGTGCTGTGGTTAGGACCCTATATGTACTGTTGATGAAGTTAGGTGCTGTTCTGAGCTTTATTCGTGGCTATAAAGTGGCGTTTTGGTTGAGGTTTGTTTATGGCTCCTCAGACCGCTGTGTATTGCTATCCTGCGGTCGTTACTAAAGTTGTTAAAACTAGAAAAGCAAGCAGTCGGCAACATTCATCTCTCGAGGGGGTGTCTTACTCGGTGTTACCGTGTGTTTAGCCCTAAATTACTTTTACGTCAGAATATCCCTTTAAGATGATCACGATAAATGACACAATTCAATGACAAAAGTCAGCAGGACGAGATTTTGTCAACAGACACTGTGGAGGACAGGATAAGCAAAGCCTGCTCTGTCTGCAGGGGGAGTCAATCACTAATCTCCCTAATGTTCGTTTTTAAACCCGTGGATCAAACTTGGATTGGCTTTCCAGTCCTGAGTTCTGTATTCAGTGCTCATTTTGTCCTTGCATTTGTCTTAATCTTTAAAAATATCAATTATTCCATTTTCAAGATTAAAATTCAGGGAAATTAAATTTAAACTATTTGTCCAAGGTCATGCAGTCTTACATTAAATATTAAAACAGCCCTTGGTCCGTGTGTGTGTGTGTGTGTGTGTGTGTGTGTGTGTGTGTGTGTGTGTGTGTGTGTGTGTGTGTGTGTGTGTGTTTGTGTGAGTATAGCTGGCTGAAGAAGAGGGCTGGACTCAGTTGCCTAATGGAGAGTACACCACAGCTGAAATCCGTCCCAATGCGTACATCCCCCAGACAGATGCACTCCCGCTGCCAAAACCGTACGGAGCCCAGGCCCCCTTCAAACCTTCCCAACCAGGTGCCAACATGAGACACATCCGCAAACCAACGCTGAAACCCTCAGAGACTTAAAACAACAATACCAACACATGCATAAACCTGAGTCAGGGTTGTGCTTTTCATTCAGAAACATTTAATCTCCACCTGAGCATCCTAACTAAATTAGTTTCCAGTGCATATCTGTCTTTTTTTTCTGTACTAACTTTTCAGCACACCACTGCTGTTTGTGCCATTTGGGAGCAAACTTGCAGACTGCATCTGTTTGTAATTTTGTTTCCCTGTTTGTAACTTACTGGCAGCGACTTGTTTACACTCTTGCTCGCAGTTACACTAAATACTGAAGTAGGATGCAAGGCAAAAAAATGAACAGGGAGATAAAAATGTACGTGTTTATCATTACATCATGCACACCGATGTGTTGTCTTAGATTTACTCCTGTTCTAAGCAACATATCAGTTTCTTTTTCATACATTGGACACGATAAATTTGTTTCTTTTAGACACTGCAATATTTCAACGTCTTTGTCCGCCATGTTGCTGTTTCATCCCCCGCACTTGTAATCTTTCAGCTGTTTCAAGCTCCAAGCCAGGCTAAGAGTGCCAGTGTAATGCCTGAAATGATAAATGTAAACAGAGGAAGAAGATTGGGCAATGAAAGAGCGAAGAGGATGACGAGAGAGAGCAGAATGTAAATGAGGAGGAACAAGAGATTGCAATCTGAAAGGGGAATAAAGGGGAAAGAAACCGATAAGAGGGGAGCTGTAAACGGGGTGGAAAGTTCACAGCCGGTTACTAATGATCGTGTTTTGCAGTGTGTAAGCCTGTTTTTGTTGTGGGCGCTGGTTTAGGAAACAAGACAACATTCTGAGTACAAAAGCAGTTCCAAATTTCTTCTGTTGATGCTCAGAAATGATCCTGACAAACTTCAAATTAAAATTATACTGTGGTCAAAGAGAATGAAGAGGAATTAAAACAAAATAAAATCACAAACTGATGTGATTAACCTTCAAATTTGAAGAGAAGCAAATTGTTGGAATAACCCAAAAATTACAAGCAGCATCAGGCTCACTGCCAGGATGAAAAATGCATGAAAAGTACTCAGTTGGTGGAAGAAAAACCTAGTAACAGTTTATAAGAACCCAACTTTTATAAAGCGACATGAGCACATAAGCCTTATGAATACATCTATAAGTCTTGATATCAATCCCTGTTAGTGGTCATACACATTTGTAACTGCTTGGCAGTGTCTACATGTGTTTCAAGAAGAAGGCAGAGTGCTGTATTTAGGTATGGTTTTTGATATTTTATAGCTTAATGCAAGATGTCTTTGTAATTCTGGGTCAAACAACATATAACTCTCACTACTTTACCTTGAGGGGGCGTTACATTTTGTCATTTTTACTAGCACTATGCATGAGCAATGTTTCAGATTATGAGGTTAATGTGTGTTGCAGTAATCCCCAAATGGGACTACAGGGGGCTCTGAATGGCTCATTAAAAATGTCACACAATGATATTTACTTAATAAATTGTGACACCACCAGATAGTGGAAGGGCAAATTTGTCATTTAATAGAAAGAAATATAACCTTATTGTATGGCAACAGTGAAGGAAGCTTCCAGAATGCTGGATTCTAGAATGCTAAAGGGGACCTTTTGCTGCGTTTCAGTAACCTCGGAAGTCGGATGTCAGAGCTGAGAATGAAGTTGACGGCGTTCCAGTTAACAAGTCAGAAAACCAAGATGGACGCCCACTGTTAAGGGAACGACGCAAATATAGAATGCGAAATTACGAAATATTCAGAGGTAAATGTTGACATGTCTGACTAAATATATCAAGCGCAATGCGTTTTTGCGACTTTCCCGGGGGGAAAAAAGATGCGTCCCGGGTGGAATCGAGAAGACTGACGCAACAGCAGACTGACTGTTTTTCAGTTCTGATTGGACTCTAATGTTGAGATGGCTGTCTATCATGACAGCATGTACTGAGTCGGGGCCAGTACCAGATAAGCACATTAAACTATAATCCATAAACATAAGGTAACAACCGAGACCTAATGGCCACTTCTGAGTACAATTGGAACATAGCATTTAAGTGTTAGCAACCTGAAACATGAAGAATTTGTTGAATTGCAAATCATGTAAATCTGCCAAGAAGCGATCAGAGGGACAATAGAAAGACAAGTGGGTACATATAATGGATAAACAGTTAAACTTAGTGGCTAAAACTGATGTTAAAGTATTTAGGAAAGTTGACTGTCATAGTATATACTGTAAGAAAGTTTGTCCAACATTGATACTGCAGACTTCCAAAGGTTAAAAAAAGGCAGCAGGTTGACTTTTCTTTGAAACAGCACCCTCCAAATTGAGTGTATGTGTCCGCTCAAGTATGATAGTCCGCTCTGTTAGACTGGACTGTTAGGGTGTATTATCCGGCTACGTAACACTAACTGCATAACAGGGTGTTGAAGAAGCAGTCAAGTGAGCGATTTATTCACGTTTCGCAAGAGGAACTCCCCCGGAGAGAGATTCTAGCAGACATCTGCACTGAGGTGGACAACACTCGCATTGAAAAAAATAAAGATTGTGTAATTTGGCATGTATGTTGGTGTTCTAAAACAGGCTTGACGCTAAATATGACTCAGCGTGTTGGGTGACTGATGCTGAGATGGTTTCCTGATTTCGGAGAACTCCTCTGAGGCTGTCCAAAACACTCAGGTACTGTCAGGGATGTGAGCGAGTACTCCCCCCCCTCTGAGGAGTTCCTCGACACTCGACTGTTTGACTGCAAGTTGAGATCATCTTTGATTGTTTCCACTTTCCACAGAAGAAACTAGCTCTCTTATCCGATGTTAGGGGAAATATACTGGCAAAAAAAATTGACCCAAAGACTTCACTATTACTTCACAACTTCTCTGTGGAACACCTCCCTCAAAAATATGACAGTAAAAGAGAAAACTACAGTAAACTTGTAGCAAAAATCTCTTTATTTACAGTCCATCATACAAATCCATCTTAGTGTAAACATAACTGATTATAAAATCCCTTTTGGGCAGAGGAATGCTTTGTAATTGTTTGCTTGTAACATGTAAATAATCTCTGGTATTTAGTCTCAAACGGAGGCCAGCATCCAGACTCTGTGTACAGAATTATAAACATATGTGACAAATGCACACGTCATAACTATTCCCAAGAACTTTTTTCATTAACAGTAAGAGTTCCGTCATAATTGAGAGCACACAGCGACATTATTCAAACCAGACATTTCATTGTGTGTGCAGGCAGGCTGAGTAATGGTGGAGTATTTTCATATTATTTATTCAGTTTGTGTCGCCTCATCTTTAACCCTTGACTATATCTGTTCATTTAGTGTTTGTAATGCATTAATTGACTGACTTTTCCATCTGTGGTAAGAATAAAGTTCCTGCAAAGTTAATGAAGTAAGCAGTTTCCCTCTTTTTATCAGAATATATGTAGTAAAATTGAGTATTTTTTCTTTTTCTGTGGAACAAAATGTAGAAGAAAGTATCAGGGCCTGTGTCCACTAACTGCTTTTTGTGCTAGCAGTCCACACAACCATAATATAAAGCTGGACTGGTGAGAGCTAGGGTACTGAAGTTGTGCTGCACAACTTAGACTACCATTGGCTTTGCCAGAAAAGTCCTGCAAGCATTATAATTCTTGCAATTTGACAAAGCCAGCATAAAGACACTTACATAAACTGTGTTGTCAGATCAGTAGTAGTTTTAGACCTGGAAATTGTTTCGTAAAAACAAGTCAGTTTGTCAGTTTCTCCTATTGTTGTTGACAAGGCTGATAACAGAAGTGTCATCCTGACATGATTTTGACAGGACAGTAATGTAATAGTCGAGATGAAAAATGAACTATTTTCAACCATATGTCCTGTGAGTTCAGCAACAGAAAAAATCAGCTGCTGTGGAGTCTCTATTACGACACTGAGAATCAAAAATACTCAGCTGAATTAGCTTTTTAAGAGGAAGTCTGCTGCCAACACCATCAACGCCATAAAGTGTAAACAGGCCCTTATGCATCGTCTTTGGCTGACATGAGCCATCAAAAGCTACAAGCTCCTCTTGCCATGAGCTTTGCATTTGTAAAATGGGACTTTTTGAGCACTGCTGCACAGTCACTGTTATTTTTGCATGGTGACAGTGCAGCAGTGCTTTGAGTTCAGCAACACGACAGTCAACTGAAGCCAAAAGCATTGGCCTCACTGCTCTCACAGCAGCTAGTACTGAGCAGTGGCTTTTCCTTAATACTCCAGACATGTTCCTGATACTAAATTTTCAAATCCCTGTCATCTTTGAGGCTAAACATAAATTTAACAATTAGACTTTGAAATATAATAATACATTCCAGATATAGAGTTATGGGTCCATGCAAATTTGCACATTATCTTATTATATATCTCTTTGGGTTGTAATTCTAAATCCTTACAAAATGCCACTGAGTTATAGAGCTTCAAAGGTTCTGTATAACTCAGTGTTGAAATCAGATTTAATGCACAGCAGCCCGTGTGTGTCCAAATCAAGCTGCCACGAGTGTGTGAAGCTTTTGTCAGTATGTAATCAAGTTGATGGGGTGCAGCCCCATCAGGAGGATAAACAAGTGTGTATGATTTATACAGTCTGTTTGCAGTTTTTGACTTTCATGTTCATAAATTGTTGGCGAGGAAAGATGCAAAGGAACAGGAGGGAATTGTTGCAGTACCAGAAATATGAGTTTGTATGAAGAGCTGCCTGCAGTTATGGATTTTTAATATAAATTGGAGACGTATGTTACCCTAGACTGAATTAAGGTGTATTTTTAATCATATTAGACCAGTTTAAACATTCCTGTTTGTGTTAATAAGATACTCCTGCTCTTCTTCCTTCCTGACATCCTCCGTGTTTAGAATAAAAGTGGAAAAACAGCGTTTCATCCTCCCCTCCATCTCTCCTTTCAGGGACGTCTCCATCCATCTCTCCCCGTGCCCCACCCTAATTTGTCATCAGCCAGTGAGAGCTTGTTTATAAGAGCTCTGCCTCTCAATCTCTCTGTGCATCTCTCACTTCTCACCCTCAATTCCTCCATCATCCACCCATCCGTTACTTGTCCTCAAGGCCCAGTCAGTGGATGATGACTGTTCTCTGAAACACATTTTCCCCCTCATCTGTTTCCCCCTCAATCCATCCATCCACCGCTGCTACGCGGCTTTGCCCTTCTGCTCCCTTCTCGGCATCCTTCACTTTTTCTCATAGCCAAGCAGTATTAGTGTCTGCTTCAGAGCCGTCTCCTCCACAAACCGAGCATCCACGTTCTCCTGCTCCTCAAAAGGGTTCACAGCTAGAATGCAGAAGGGAAAAATGGAGTGAAGGATAAAATTTCATGAGAATACTGCCAAGTACTCCCTTCCTTTCTCCTAACCAAACTTTGTGAGACAACTCACATGTTCTGTCTGAATCCCCCTAAGGCCTCTGTATCTAAACATGCAGGATACACACACACACATATCCCCACCTTGTTCCTCTATATCAGAGAGAGTCTTTGCCAGGTAGGTAAGAGGCAGAAACTCAGGTCTGAAGCCTGGCTTGTCTCTGCCGGTGAATGCAAATCCCTATGGAGGAAGGAAAAAACAAAACATAACTGGATTCTGCAGGGTTTTTTTCTCCAGGATCCACACAGTCAAGACAAACTACTACAAATCTAGAAAGTGGTCACCTCAACTTGGTTTTTCTTTTGGGTAACTTTTTCAGGGCAGCTGTATATTTTATATCTCATTGCACGAAATGCCACCGGCTTCCATGCCGGTTTGCCAGCCAGAACTAGCCGACAGCCTGTTATTTGATTCAGTGTAAGCTGGGGTTACTGTTTTAAGGCATATCATAAAAAGAAGCAGGTGGATTTTTTTGTGTTACACTGCTGTAAAAGACCATTTTTGGAGGAAAGATATAAGAGCTGCATCGAAAAACCCTTTGTCAGAAACTTGTGATGAAAATATGAACAGCCCGTGAGAATTTTCCAAAACCCAGTGGGAAATGATCAAAGCGTTTATCGTCTGATGAATAGTCAAACAACCAAACAGTCTGAATTTGAAGAGATTTAAATAAATAGAGGCATTATACTTCCAGATTTCAACGTGTCTGTGTTATACTTTCATTACCTTTAATTTCTAAAATGCTCCATATGGCCATATTATTCCAAACCCAAATAGACCTCATCAAAAAGCTTATCTTGTCTTAACTGCAAGTCTGAATCCCAAACGTAGTAAATGTTGCAAAGGGCACTTCCACTTGGCTCCATTTGGCGATGTATTCAGCTCAGTGCAGGGCCAGGTGTGTGTGTCTAATTGTCCCTGATTAAGACCAGGTGTGGGAAGTCTATATAGACACCCTTGGGCTCCTGTGCTTTGAGCTGCCTCATTACCTCGCCATCAGAGGTAGAGAGGGGTTTATTCAGTGGTTTGCTCTTGTTGTGCAGGGGTGTACGAGTCTGTAGAAGCACCACAAGAACCTGTCTCTCAGTGCATAGTTTGCTGGAGTTGCTAAACCTGCCCTCTGTGTTTTAGCAGTGTTTTTTAGGGAGTAACATCTCCACTCAGCTGCTTGGCAGAGGTGGCCTCGTTGCCTCTTAACTAAGCCACCTGTTTAGCGCAGGGACCTTGTTTGCTTTCAACCACATTGTCTGAATAGATTGTGTCTCCTGCTAATCAGGAAATATTAGCCTGAAAAACTACACATAAAAAAGCTTGACATAATATGAGCAATATGAGGCATTCAGAAAGACAGCATGGCATTAAAGGGATATTCCAGCATAAAATGAATTTAGGGTGAAACGCAACGTAACACCGAGTTAGACAACCCCTCGAGAGATGAACGTTGCCGACCGACTTTAGTAACGACAGCACGATAGCAATACACAGCGGTCTGAGGAGCCATAAGCAAACCTCAATTAAAAAGCCACTCAATATATAGCACATATAGGGTTCTAGCCACAGCTCTAGCCACCAAACATCTTTTTAGCTTTGCCTAACTTCTTTATCAAAGAGACTGAACACAACTCACCTACTCTCCTCCAGCAGCTGTTTGTTTGTAGTGAGACCTCGGGCCAGTCCATTACGAACTGCAGCGGGGTGACGCAGCTCAAGGAAGAACATTTAGAACATTGAGCGCATGGCTCTCTGTATTGCTATCTGTGGTTTTTACTAAAGTTGGTATAACTAGAGAAGCAAGCGGTCGGCAACATTCATCTCTCGGGGGGGTGTCGAACTTGGTGTTACGGTGTGTTTGACCCTAAATTAATTTTAAGCTAGACTATCTTTAAAGTCAAAGCCCTGGTGTAGCTAAAGTAGCATTTTTAATTTTCTAGCATGTCTTTAGGTAGTATTTTTTTGTTTGTTTTTTTTTGGGACATACAGTACAAACTGTCGGATCCAAGGTCAAATATGCCATGTCACCTTCTTTTTCTTGGGCTTCTCCAACAGAGTCCTGACATAATCTCTGGAGATTGAAGCTGAACTGACAGGATGGTCCCACATATGATAGATCCTCTGCACCATAGGCTGTAAAAACACAATCAAACAGACATTTTAGGCATAAAGAAACATTCCCTAAAGCACGAGAGCATCTGTTTTGTTCTGTGACACAAATGTGCTTAAAACTATCTCAGAGGACTGGACTGCTAATAACTTATTCCTGAGAAGTCTCTTTTTTTAAGCGTTGGAAAATGCACACTACAGTAATAAATAACACTTGCGTAAACAAAAACTACAGGTGTGACTGACAATGAGACAGAGAGCATCTTTTCTTGAGGCTGCTTTCTGTCGAGCTTCAAACGCGCTGCCAAGTAGAGCTGCTGAATCACTTGGAGGGATGTGGTATCATCAGAGGTGAGAAAGAGAGCAAGTTCAGACAAACACATCAGCCGAGCACACCAACGATTAATGCTTTCACTCACTATTGTCAGTGTTTTTGCACTATTAACATTTTTGTTGAACTCATTACCTGCATAAAAATGAAATACGAAGAGTTCAAGGAAAAACCACCGGTTATTATCACCAAAATAATTCCACTAAAAAGTCTTTTTTGTTGCTATCAAGCAGTTTGATTTGGCGAAAAATAAAGCAAAATAGCAAGTATAGGACCCTGAAGTAGAGCTAGCTTTGCAAAAGCATATGGATCAGCCAGATTCCAGATCGGTTATTCGGTGGATACATCTTGCAAGGCTTTCAGCTCTCACATTTGTACCTGGTTAGCACATGATCAGACTGATCAGCATCCTCTGAGGAAAAAAGCATCAGCTTAAGGGCATATTTCAGGTACTTTCTGACCATGGGAACTTTCCCCAGGAACTTTTGAGGAATTTTGGTCTTCTGTTTGAGGGTCTAAATTTAGTTCAGGGGGGAAGTATTTTCCAATGGCCCAGGGACTTCGAGGCAGGGATTTTATTTACATTAAAAAAACAGTTAATTTACATATAAATAGTGGTATCTTTGTGCACAGACAGAGGAGGGAGGAGAGATTCTGGATTATATCCTATAACCTAATGTTATTTAGCCAGTGAAACTATGTACTGTATATACATGAATTTTATTACAATGATTTTGATAGAATTTTCTATCTCAGGGATGCTTTTGGGTGTTTTGACAGTTTCTGGGTTTAGTCTTCTCGGGGAAATAATCTGTATACAATATATACAATTTATATACAATTTATATACAATTTATACAGACACCAGCTGAGCGGAGAGAAAGGTTTAACAGTTAGAGGCACCGGTGCAACAGTACAGGAGCTAATATTTCCACTAATCTGATGTTATTTAATCATCAAAACAGCTGACCTGCTGCTATGTACCTTCATTAATAAATACCACTACCCCTGGTGGAAACATACACAACAGTGGGCCACAGGAAATCGGAAGTCCCTGGAACTAAAAGATCTGGGTTCTCTCGGTCGAAATGCACCTTTAGTTGTGACAGCAGGCGTCTAAAGAGTGGTGGCCTCTCAAGAGATTAGTGCAGATGCAGCAGAGATACTCTCCTTAGAGGTGTATCATGAAAATGTAAGTGGAGATTGTTATTGAGGCGGTTCACATCACATTCAAACAGTTAATAAAATAATATCAAAGTTGTTATAATTTGTGTTAGAAGATTGTTTTTGGACTGATATATAATTGAAGCTCACAGCAAACATACAGGACTGAGGGTGGGAATCACTAGTGGCCCCACGATACGATATTATTGCAATTTGTAATATTTTGCAACACAGTGAGTATTGCGATACAATATATTGCGATTTATGCGATTTTTTTCAACTGTTTAAATAATTTAGCTTGTGGCTTTTCTTTATACTCGCCTTATTTACGCTGTATTTTATTTTCATGTAGCACATCTTGCAAACCTTAGGCACTGAGGTTATGTAGTTGTGAGGTCTATCACATCATACAATTTTTAGCTTTACATGGCCTGTAGTGAATGTGACGGATAGAGTTCATCCATTAATGCTCTGAGTTTATTTTGGAAAGGCTCTACCCTTCCCAAAGCCTGTCTGTGAGGTGTTTCCAAGAAGTAGATTAAATATACTCTATGTCATGTGTATGTGAAACGGTCTACCTGGAGCGCCAGGTTAGCGCAGAGCATCCTGTATCTTACATAACAAGAATTATCAGGATGCTGGGTTGAGCCAAGGTATGATTTTCCTCCAGGGGGCCAACATCTCCTTTTCTGTCTCAGTGGGAGTGTGTTTTTGTGTGTGTTTGTGTGTGCGCACTCTTGTGTGTTTGTGTGCGTTTTGTACCTGCTAAATCACCCCGGCCTGCCAAACTCACCGAACAAAAGTCTGATGTTCAGGAAACCGAGCACCGAGACTAAACACTCAACATTCCTCTGATCACAATGCGGATGAATTACACACAACACACACAAACACACACACACACGCTCGCACTTTCACACGACCATAGAAACAATATCATACCCACACAGGAACACGTGAAAGTTACAAAAGAAGGAGGAACACACATAAAACAGACTTGGACTCAGCAGAAAACTACCTACAGTACATTACCCCATTCTTCACACACTCTCTCTCACACACACACACAACAGCTAGTTACACAAGTGCTCTGTGATTGGCTTGAGGGGGGCTTGAGGGAGATAAGACCTAAAATAACTTCAAACTCTTAATTGGACCAGAATGGGAAGTTTTGGGAGTACCAGGAAAAAAAGAGCAGATCAAAACCATCCCTTACTAATAGACGGGACTATAATAGCCTCATGTATTGTTTTACATCCAGGCTGAGATATCAGTCAAATATGGGCTCCAACCCTGTCACAGTCAACTTCACATCATGGGGATAGCTGATAACTTGCCAAGAGTTTATTTCTGCTGTTATTACACCGGACCGAGAAGGTTGAATAAGCTCCTTTAATCATAGTGTGTTAGACAAACTGTGCTCAAATCCTCCTGGCTCTGCATAAAAACATCTTTGGCCACACACGCTCATTACACTCTGAAGTACCTCAGGGAGCCTTTTAAGGATGCTGAACTTGAGTCTCTCGTTGGCATCACTGTTGTCCAAATCTAAACACAAAGAGAGAGAAAAAGAGAGGAGACATGCTGCTAATTACTCCCTTACAGATAAATCTCACATGGCATGTCAAATTTCGCTCCTCTGAAAAGTAACAAGGGATTAAAGAGATTAATTTTTCTCCTTGATGAAAACACTGCAGGTAAAACATATGCAAATCAAACAACTAAACCTTAGACAAGGGATCTGGTTTTCAGACATTTAAAGGAAGGTATAGTTTGTTTAATTGCAGTAAAAGCAAATTCAACAAGGTAACAGAGCAGAGAATAAAAGAATTCATGAGACAGGAGTGATGTGAACTGCAGTTCCAAAAGTGTCCACTTGGGACTGGCTGCAAATGCACCTGAAGCCACACATACACATTCTTACAAAGGCCAATTTATACAGCAAAAATGCAGGTGTACGACCTGTTTCAGTGACTCATTTCTCTATCCACACACACTGTACTGGGATGAATTTTTTCAGAGCTCATTATTTTGAAGTAATTAAGATTTTGAGTTTGGCGTTATAAGAGGCACAGCTGACTTGACTTTCAGGCTGTTGATGAGGAGGCTAAAGGTCTGCCTCAACTCTTCCTCTTTGCCTCTTATTAGGCTCATTTAGTCAGTACTGCCAACAAAAGGCTGCGAAACTCTGCTTCAGAAACCAACGGGTGATTTCACTGGGACTTTATCCATGTCTTATACAGTCTACAATTACTCTACAGCTCAAAAACATTCTGGGAGATGGAGTTCATTTATCAAATTGAACACATCTACCTTCTCAAGGTGCATATTTGTATTCTAAAGAAACTAAGAAGCCTACAATTACTGGTCCAAAACCCTTTCTAACCAGTACAGTCTTTACATGAAGTCTTCATATATTCATGTTCCCAGCAGGATGAACTACACAGATTTTGGTTATTCCTTGCCTTTATTTTACCTCTTGCATCACTCGCGGGTTTTACATTTGTATGGCAGTTTTTAATGTTTTATGATGCAATGGTTCGCAATAGGACTTTTTTATTGGCCCACTTTGAATCACATTCAATCTAAGACACTAAACATGGTACTTCCCTAATTGTAATTACATACCTCTAAACAAACCTCATTGAAGTTGTTCATGTGAATAATAGTGTCACATAAAAAAAATAGTAAGCACTGCACCTGCAAAGCATTAGCAAGTTGGTATTATAGCAATTGCAGATTTTGTTATGTGAGTCTAAGACTAGTACTTTTTCAGTTTACAGCGACTTGGGTACCTTTGTACTTCTCTTAATGTATAGTAGTTCATTTAACTTATTAATTTTTTACTTTTTATTTCTCAGTGTCTTATATTTCATGGTCTATAAAACCAGAACAGCTCCAGAATTTGTTATTTTAGCACAGTAATAGCAATATCCAGCAGTAGACTGGGTCTTGAGGGAAAGGGGGTGTTTGTGATCAATTTTTCCTTTGTATCTTGTGCTCTTTCAGGAGTTCACTGTACTGTATTAATCTGTGTAAAACTCATAAAAATATTATTGAGTAAATTTAGACTAGGTAACACATCCATGAGCTCTTTCTTTGTAGGGGGTAGGGGTAAATGGTTTAAAAGGGGACATTTCAGTTTTGGTTTTGGTCTTGAAAGCCTCCTGAACGTAGTCTCTGTGACATCACCCACTAACTTCTGAAGAGGGTTTCTGTAGCCAAATGATGGTGGTGGCCATATTGGAAATACTGACTCAACCTAACCTTTGATCATTTTATGGTGGGCCTTTAGCCCCCCCAGCAAACAGCTAAAACACTCCCCCTATTGAGTTATCTTAGCCTGCAAATCTATGTGTAATGAGAGTCTCAAAATCTTCAAAATGGACAAATATTGAGAAGTTCGTCCTGGAAAATGGTTTTGATGGACAAGCAGTTAACAGGCTACAGTCCCAGTCCCAGGGGTCGCTGGTTGACTCCCCTGCGATGACCCTTTCCCACATGTCTACCCCCACCCCCCACATTTCCTGTCTCTCTTCAACTGTCCCTTCTAATAAAGGAAAAAAAGCCCAAATCTTTAACTTAAAACAAAAATAATATATTTGCACACATTGGTGACGTGGTAGCCCTGCCAGTCACCCAGAATAAAACAGAATCATGGATGATTTTTTTTATATTAATGCTTGAGGACATATCAAAGTCCTGAGCCATCCTTTCAGTTACTTTGAAGTTTGAAACTATTTGGACTCTGTCCTTTACATAATCATTTTATCGTTGGGGATCTTTGCTCTCTTCATGGGAAAGACCCGTGTAAACTATGACAAGAACAAAAGTAGCACAGAGGCCAAGATATTTTGGTTCTTGATCTCGGAGCCAAATCTCAGTTAGTCCTTCTAAACAGTGTTCTTTCCATGGTGTGAAGTCCACACCAAAACACACAAATCAGATGAGATCAGGGTCTTTATGTTTCTTTATTTACTCGCTGTGGCGTTTGTGTTTCTGGGTTGTTTTTCTCTCGCCTGTCTCCTCCAGGTGATGGAGATCACCTGTGTTCACTGGCTGTGTGTGTGTATGTTTTTGGATGAAATTTCCTCTGGGATTAATAAAGAGTCTGTCCGTCCGTCCGTCTATCTGTCTATCTGTTAAAATTGAAGGTTTTTTTCTTTGCTCCTTGGTAATTTAGTCATCGATGGTTCACTTTAAGATGCAGAACTAACTTAGCTGGAAGTCTAGTGTTCATCTTGTTACCTAATTTAGACAAGCACCTCAGGTTGTATTAGTGATAACCAAGGCTGAAAACAAGATTATGTCCTCTAAGGGTATTTGGTCTCAAAGCAAATCAAGCAGAAAGATTCATATCTTGACAAGATGGTGCAGCATGATTAAAAAGTAATGCTGTCACTAAGACGCAGCACTTTCCTCACTAGAAAATAAAGTCAGCTGACTGACACTGCTGTTAGGAAAAGAAAATTTACACCCACCAGAACAATGATTCCAATCTTCCAGTAAATTCATACTTTTTATGTAAATGACCCATATGCTAAGCCAGAAGGAGTATACCTGTCATCAGACGGGACACAAAGGTTTCAGTGAGCTGCAGGACGCCGTGGTCGATGTACTGCAGGAAAGTGTGATGAGGAAGAACACGCATAGCAAACAACGACAACAGGGTGTGATAGCCTGGAGACAGGGACAGAAATAGATGCTAATAACCGTTAAACAGAAGGAAAGTAGAGTCAAAATCAGGAATATCATGGTTTTAACATAGAGCTGTGTTTGGAGAGAGAACTGCACGACAAGCATGAATTGGAAAAAACAGGTCATCCCATTTTTTTTAGTCTTGTTATCTATGTATTTTTCTTTCTGTTAAATTTAATTTAAAGATGGGAAAGCCACAGAGTGTAAGTGTTTCTTCAAGGCCTTCTGAGCACTTTTATACTATCATACCCCCCACACTTATGTAGAGAGTGTGAGACCTCAGTCTGAGCTATTATTTCCTCTCTCAATGCCAGACAGTTCAGCATTCTCACCAACACTCACACTAATATCATGAGATGGTGTAACAGGAGGATCATGCCACTAAACAATTGAAAATAAATTCAAATTATTGAAAATATATTCACTTTTCTTTACCCAAGTCTGCACTATGCTAATGTTCAACATATTTTTGGTTACATTAGCGCTAAGGACAGCCTGTCTGCTGTTCCTCAGTGGAAACACACATTGTTATTCTGGCTGAGATAGAGACAGGCTGGATTATAACAACTCTTGTGGATGGATGTGTGTGTCAGTGTGTGTGTGTGTGTACGATACCAGGTGGGAGGGGCAGGCAGAGACCCCTCGTGGCTTCCAGGATCCGAAACATGAAGTGAAACACAGACCACTCGGCTGGACTGCCCCGCTGCGTGCTGGAGCTCAACACAGAAGAATTTTGCACAGGAATGTTACATAATGCGAGCGCACACGTGAAGAAAGGTCATCGACAAATTTGCACATGTGGACACACACACAGCGGGGAGCGGGGGTCTGGAGCACACATGAATAAGGATGAACACACACATCACACATTCTATCAGCGATTCATACAACATATTAGTGAGACAAAAGACCTTGAAGGATGAGGGTCGGGTACTCACAAGCACAAAGCACACGGGCCCAGTTTACACTTCAGCCAAACTGACTCCAGCATGTGTCTGATGAGCTCCAGCTAAACACACACAAACAGACATGCGCATGTTGGAAAGGAGATGCAAGCTTAGGGTCCAATTCCACATTTTCCCTCCACATGCAGCCAGAGTTACCGGAAACTCAACACAAACACATGGAAAATAAAAACATTTCACAACTATAATTATGTTCTTTTTTTTTTCAAGGAAATCTAGATTCAGTTTTCGTCATTTTTTTCCCTTGCTTCACATTTTCATTTCCACTGAACAACAAAGCGGAACAGGATGTGAACACGCCTCGATATGCACGCACACACGCTCATCATTTCACCACAGCTCTGTCAGCATTCAGGATCATTTCAAATACACTTGATTCATCTGAAACGTGCCTGCTGGAATACACAGACACGCACAAACACACACACTCTCACACACATACATGGCTCTCTCAATTCCTGTGCAATAACAGGAAGAATCTGCCTCGTTCACATCCTGCACACCAGTGGGAAACCCTCCACTTTCCTCTCTGAACGTCCTCCTGTGACCTCAGGGTGGGAAATTTAATTAGCTCCACTTATGAAACGGACTTTAACAAAAATAACAGAGGTGTCAGGACAAATGGAATAATAAGCTCCTCCAGGTTTTTTTGTACATTCTTCACTTATTACACATCCCTTTATTAAATTTATCACAATTGAGAAGTCCCACTCAGAAAAATAAGCGTATTTTCTTTGCCAAATTTTCAACCAGAACATATTGCTCAGCTTGTATTTCTAATTTTAATTAATCTAAAATGAACACATAAGCTTTTTAACAACATTTTTCTGTGTAAAATTCTAATATTCTTACTTTATATCACTTTTTTCATCCCTTTTCTCTGTGTCTCCCTGCAAAAATGAAGCTGATTCAGGTGGATTGCTTTCTTCTGGTGAGGATTGAGCCTCAGACCCCAGTGAAGAAGTTTAAGTATCTTGTCCACGAGTGAGGGTATAGAGAGACAGACAGGCAGGCTGATACTTCATGAGTAGGACTCTGGGCATTGTACTAAACCCGGGTGGTGGATCTACCTCTCAAGTCATCAAGAATGGTAATGAGCTTTGGTTAGTGTCTTAAAGAAGGAAACTACAGATACAAGCAACCAAAGTGAGTCAGACTAAGGGGCCTTTCACACCCAAAGTCCGCCGAGAAGGTCCGGATCAGGGACCAAATGTTTACATTGTAAGTCCGGTTAGAATTCACTTGGGAACGCTAACTCGACAAAATGCAAAATACAACAATGTAAACATTTGGTCCCTGATACAGACCTCCTAAGCAGACTCTGGGTGAAAAAGACCTCTAAGAGAGGAGCTGAGGAGCTCATACAGTCCTTACTCCATGAAAAGAGACAATTAAAATCGTTTAGCTATTTGGCTAAGTTACCTCCTAGATGCTTCCTTTTAGAAGAGGCATCCAACCAGGAGGATATTGGGAAATGTTGCTGGGAAGAGGGATGTTTGGGACAATTTGCTTAAGCCTGCTGCCTCTGCAACCCCACCCCGCATAAGCAAAGGAGAAAAGCCATGATAGATGGTGTTTGGGTATTTATCATACATGTACCGCATATAAAATAAATCAGCAAATTAATTATACTTTTGTTTGTATACATACAGTTATATCAGCACTTTTTTCATGAAATGAAAGTACCAGTATTTGCAGTTCTTGGCTGTAGGTGTAAAGTCATATGGTTTATTGTTTAACAGGAGGCACAGAGGGTGGACCGTACAGTATAAACAATGGATTTAATAGAGAATTAACACACAATGCTGCATCTTTCATCAGCCATCTGCAGCAGTGATATTTTTTACTCCACTATCTGATTTAGGTATCCATTGAAGAAGTTAAATCTTCTTGTCTTGTGGTTCATGACCACTGTAAGGATACTCATCTCTAAGTAGAGCTTCAGGGTATGTTGAATTTTCTTCATGTGTACCCCCAGGGACAAACATCTATATCTACACTTCTATAATGAACCAGCATGAGTGTGTGTTTAAAGCTTGGGCTAACATTATACCCATGTGTGAAAGTGTCTCTTTCTTTTATAATCCGGGATAATGTAGTATTTGTTTCTATTTGACTTAAACTGAGAAGTGCTTACACACATTTACCTTCTCAGCTCCTTCAGTTTTATAAATCTGTTTCACCGAATTAGTCAGAGAGATTTGAGCGTCTCGGGATTCATTTTAACAGCTAAGTCTGCACAGATGAAGAAACTGATCCTCTAAAAAGTCCCAAATCCCTGTTAAAATGCTCAAGTAATCTTCCTTGAGCCTGTCAAATATTAACTGAATATTTGAAGCCTTGAATTAGTTGTTATATGATTTCAGATTTTTTTAAAACAAGAGGACATCTTGGAGAATAATTTCTTTTATTTCTGGCTGATATATTTTATATTTTTCTCTGATGTAATTCAAGCCCATAAAGATCAGTCAAAAAGGGTAAAGCGATTTAGTCGAGATATTTTTCGTGCTAAAATGAAAGTCAAACAAAAGGCATAAAGTGATTTAAAGCCACTGAGTCAGGCGTTGTATTCCCTGTGTGACTTTCTATTTGAATAAAATCGAGGATCAGCGATTTGTCTTAATGAGCTTGGGTACGACAAAGAGTGGGTTTACTCAGAGTAGCTCCCCTGCTGAGAAAAGTGTAATGTCCTTGGGTGAAGAATAGCTTTAATGCATGATTAACAATACTCCCGCTCATTCATATCGCACTGTGGGTTTTGGCGGTTCATATTCAGGTTGTGGCAGGTCTTGTTTCTTCTCTGACTCTGGTTTTAATGGGAAGTATCTGGATGTGTGTTGCACCAGACACAGGAGATAAATAACTGAGACAATAATGTGCTGAGGAGCTGTAATGCATCATAACACAAGTTCCCCCACTCTTAAAAGCCCTAATCTATTTCACCCCAAACCCTTCCCCTGTGTCAACGCAGCCATTAGTCTCAATAAGCACCGACAAGGAGAGATGTTCGCCTATTTGTGGAGGAGAAGTCAGCGCTCCCTTTAAACAACCACATGAGTTTTTAAAGCATGAGTCAGCGTCAGCATCGCCGGGCTGGTGAGTTAGTTGATGCTCCTGAAGTAAAATGTCCCAGGGGGATGTTTCCTATAACTGTGTTTTAATAAGAGAAACTTTTCCACTTTCACTCAGCCGAATAAATTCAATGATCACCTCGTTTGTCTATCGCAGGCCGATGAAAAAATGATTACAGCCACGCCTGTTTCCATTACTTTCATTTTGATTCCACAGACGCAGGTTAAGACTCATGAGCCTGTCGTCCCCGAGCTGAGCCATCGACCGATTCTGGGAGGATTTCTTTGCGTATTTTTTTCCTTCTGTCATTTGCAATTCCATAAAGTCCCAAAACGTGGTGCATCCTGCTTTCTATTCAATTCCAGCCTTACCCTTGGCCTGATTTAATACTGTTCTGTTGATATATGCTGTATGTCTGCTCTCAGCGGCTCCTAGCTGTGAAGGGATTTACCTCTCAGGAATACTAAAGACCGACTTTACAGAAACCAAGTACCTCTATAGGGTACTGAGACGCAAAGTGGTTACGTCTTTTCCACTTGGTTATGCAGGTCCCACCTGCTGCTCTGTGGGTGGTTACAAAAGATGGGGGAGTGGGTTTCGAAATACAGAGACACGAGGAAGTTTTACTTTTGCATCCTTTAAAAGCAATCTAGAAATTAAAGCTTTTGGAGCTTTCTGTGGGGACTGGATCCTGTAGCCATGGAAACAAACATTTATATATTTAAAGTAAAACTTTAATACTTTGATCATGTGTATGTCATAGTAGGGAATTTGCAGCACTTACAGCTCCTGTGAGGATTTTTTAACAAGTTATAAAGCAGACTGAAATCATTACTGATGCTGCCATATGACCTAAAAAACAAACAGTCATCAGAGAGATGGTTGTTCATGCCTTTAGAATTAATCTTTTGCCTGTAAATGCTGCTGCAGGGTAGCCATCGGCCTTTTACTTGGTTAGGGTTTACACTCAGTGATGGGATTCTAGCTGGGGAAAAAGAGGGAAGAGATTTTATGGCAGACAATAAACTCACTTATTTACAGGACGAGATAAGCAGGGAGATCAAATGTGCAGCACTGTCGACTGGAGGTGCCAAAATAGACGTATATTGAGAGTTTAACACGGGAGAACTGAATCAAAGACAGTTGAAACAACAACTAGTGACAAAGTGAAACTCTTGGTACTTCCTAAAGCTCTTAAATGACATTTCCACGGTCCTCAGTTCTTGAGCTTGAGAAGAGAGAAAGGTTATATGAGGGGTAACAAGTGAGGACAGCAGTCTTTTCACCAACAGACACACCTCTGTGTAAAGTATCACATATATATGTGCATATACTGTATGTAACTGTTAAAGTCTGTCCATACATGTACTTATATGTTTTCAGCTCCTATGTACGTATGTTAAATTTGCGTTGAGGGACCAGGCCTGAAGAGTTAAACTTAGGAAACGGTTTGTTTTTTTACTGTGAACATCACTGGTGCATTTCCTGACCACTATACTGTATCTTTAATTTTTGCCGTGCACCCACAGCCAATCACACAGACACAAACACACCCCCTGGTTGAGAAGCGGCTGAAAAAAGGGTCAAGGATACATCCTTCAACCAGAGAACTGCTGTGTTTTACAGAAGTGACATCTGATGGCTTCCAGCAACCTCTCTAAAACCGAAGAGCGCACATCCATCTGAGCGCTCCGTCAAAGCGTTTAGTTTAAGTGGAAAACTCACCGCCTTTTCCACTGAGCCATCCTTGCCGAGTGTCACTTAACCTTCCCCAAAAAGGGTAAGGGCAGACATTAAGTAAACATAACTCGTAGAATGAAGTGCCTTTGAAAAAAGGGAGGCTCGACACACAGGAATATACAGGGCTCATCTCAGTCCTCTTTATCTCCCCCCAGCACTCACAACCACACATAGACACATGAAATATACCAACCAGTTTGGCGACATAGTTGACAACGAGCGAGTCAATCTTCTTCTTCCCCAGTCGCGGCAGGTGTCTGTTGAGATGCTCTCGGAGTTTGTCAACCGTCTGAAATTCAAGAAACAAACTGATTATTTCCCTTGCACTTGTGTGTGTGAATTTGTGTGTAGATGTGCGTGGCTTTGGCGTTTGTATGTTTAAGCATACTTTGCTGTGCACTCAGCTGGGTCAAATTGAGTTCACCTCAGATTTTCCCTCGACTACAGTGTCCTAAAATTGATTTAACCATGCAGGGGAAAAGGAGAAGAGAGGAGGGGCAGAAAAGAGAACAAAGGAAATGTGGATCTAAGAGGTGAAAACATGCAGAGGAAAGTAATAAACAAAAATGAAATAGCTTGAAGAACAAGAGGAAGAGGAGGAGGAGGAAAGGACTGAAAGAGCAGGGAAAGACAGGAGGGCTGGGTCGCTCTAAGAATAGCCAAGAGACTGCTAGCATCTAGCCTGAACTCCATTAAACTGAAGCTATCTGCTCTTTAGAAACTATGCTGAGTGCGGGGAAAACCGGAGGATATGAAATTGTCCATCAAACAGCACGCAGGAAGGGTAAAAAACTGCAGACAGGGACCTTAAAATGCCCTTTTTTTAAAGTGTCGACTCATCTGAAGCGTAACAGCAGTTTCACCTGAAAAGATGACTATGGAGAGAAAGCACCAGCTGTCAGCATTTCACTGTGGATCTTTAGTGGTCTATATATCAGCCCCCTGTTAGAGGAACAATCCACCTACAGCTGCTGCTTTAAGTCAACTATCGGCTTTACTTAATGCATCTACAGCGCAGGTCAACAATGAGGTGTTTTACTATGCCTCTTTTTTTTCATTATGCATCATCTTCTTCTTCTACAGTTGGTGACACTAAAGAGAAAATACACACACAGTTCAACAAAGGGACTGCTGTATCTTAAAAGCAACATCCAAGGCTCTGTCATTATTTTCTATTCCGCTCCTGCTCTTTGATTCTGACTGGCAGGACGGGAACTAGTGCCTTTTAGGAAAGTTGAAGGACTTTCTGTTATTAAAACACCGGCATGTTTTGTCCTGACTGACTGACTGACTGATCGACTGGTCCTTTACTTGAATGATTCATTCGGCTGACGGTATTCAGCAGGTGACGCTTTCAAGGTTTCCAAACCCTTCACAAGTCTCTAAAGCACCACTTTAATTTGAGCTTGGATTGTAATGCTACAATATGGCCGTAAGTATGTGGACACCCAGACAGTCTGGCACAAACCTTCACAGCTACTTTTACGTTGAAAAATAGAGGAAATATAATAGATTTTGTCACTATATACAGGGTAAGGCTTGCTGTTTAACCATCTTTCTGACACGTTTCTTAGCATATCTACAAACTTCCTTAAACCATGAATTTGGCACTAAGTGTTGACTTTTTAACCAGTTCCATCAAAACAGTAAGAAATGTCTTATTTCCAACATTTAACCAGCTCATTATTTATTTTAATCATAAATATATAACTAAAATCAGTGGTATAGAGCGTTTTTTTGTAGTTATGGTATCAGACGTTTGCATTGATAAGCATCCACGTACTGAAATTAAAGGGATATTCCGGCATAAATTAACTTCTTTATGGAGATGCAATCAGAGCGAGAAGCTAAGGCAGAAGAACTACCGCGTCTGCAGAGCAAAATGATTAATATGGTGATTATTACTTCAAGGAAATGATGAAGTAATGATCATAAATGTTCTTCCTTGAGCTACGTCACCCCGCCTCAATCGTTGATGGACTGGTCGAGGTCTCGCTTCAAACAAGCGACTGCTGGAAGAGAGTAGGCGAGTTGTATTTGAAATCATAATCACAGCTTTTACTGTTCGAAATAGGCGTCATTGTATGTTCTGTTTGATTTAGTTTTTCCTGGTTTCGTGATTTTCAGAGTATTTTTTTTTGTATTTATCCAAGTGTTTCTGTTTCCTTTTGTTCCTGTCCTGTGACGTTTCAGTTTGTGTCTGACCCCGTTTCCCTCATGTTCTCAGTGTTTTATCCTTTATATCAGTTTTCAGTGTTTCCTGTTTTATTTTGTAGTAGTTTCTAGTCTTGTTTTACTTCCTCAGTTTTCCCTCCTCTGTAATTGTCTTCACCTGTGTCTCAGTGTCTCACCTGCCTCTCATTGCTCGTTTCCCTGTGTTTATATATAGTCCTTATCTTCCCTTGTTTCTGTGTTGGTTCATTTTGTGTTGCATGCTGATGTCTCTGTGTTTATATCAGTGTCCCCAGTGTCTCCTTGTGATGTTTTTTCTCCCTGTGCCTTTTGTTGGATATTTCGGTTCTTTTGGTCGGACAATTTAGAAAGTACGTTTATGTTTCTTTTCTTTTTGGTTCCTTTTTAAATTAACCTTTTTTTGTTCTGCATTTTGAGTCCTTTCCCTTTTGTTTTTACTCCGGACTTTGACAGTCTTGACAATACGGTTTAACTCCAAAGTGTGAAGCCAGCTAGTGCCTCAAAACAAGCAGAGACTCCAGAGGAGCCAAATTGACACACATCTAAATTTCATTACAGGAGCTGAAATATCACAGTTAGTGTTGCATGTGAATTTACCTAAAAGTGGTTGGTTTTAGGGGCTTAGTGGTTGCATTACCAGATTGTAGCTTTAACCAGCCTTCTCATCAACACCTCATACTGGAAATGAAGGCATAACTGAAGCAGTGGTGCCAAACACTGGTGTCTGCAATAGAGCACTGTAGTGGCTGCAGGGATTTAATGAACATTTAGCCAGAAGAGCATTAGTGGGCATTATCTGGAGTTGTAAAAGGCTTTCAAGTTTTAACTGTGAAATGTTTGGGCTTGTCTTTAGCCTTAGCAACATGAATACAAAGGAGAACAACGCTTTTTTTTTATTGAGACGGAGACAGCCTTTGCAACTTAATACTTGTATATTGCTGATTTTATAGCCGCGCTAAGTGCAGGATATTTCTTTACAGACCTGGCGCTGTGCATAAGTCACCGTGCCATGAAAGAGGAAACAGCATTCCCTTAGTAACTTTAGGACTAATGGATCAAAAGACATAATTGAATAAGGGTCTATCCATATGGAGAAAATGCTTTTGACTGTGTTTATATGTCACATCCATTGACTGGTTTTAGTGTCTGTTTCTCTCACCAGGCCTATGAGCGCCCTCTGTTGTTGGTCCTCCTCCTGGAAAAGTGGCACAAGCTTCTTATCTGGAAGAGACCAGGCAAAAGTGAGTGAGCACATAAAAGAGGCGTTTGAAGAGACCTTTGATGCTGCATCTACACTCCAATGAATCCTATCGGTAGCCTGAGGTGTGTCAGTGCAGTAACATCATTAAACGGGCCATCAGGAGGAATCTGAGAAACCCAAACTCTGACTTGTTTATGACTTTAATAAAATAAAGACTGAATCTAAGGTATTAATGGATTCTTGCAGGCGAGGGAATCGCTTTAAAAATACATCCAGAAGTTTGGGGGTTATGAGGCTGCAATCCCGCTGGGTGTGTGTGAGAGTGCATGCAGTTTTTCTTATGTCAGCCACAAAAAAGTGGACCAAGCTCAAGACTGGTTACTGTAGATAAATTATTACACACACACACACACAAAGAGCAGTCTGTTTGATGTTCTAGTGTTGTATGCGACGGATATATAAAGAGCTAGCAGGGTTAAACTGAGCTGCCAGATTCATTGTAAGCCCGTCAGCTGTTCGAACGCATCTTCCATTTCCATTTTACATATCTAAAACAAAGAGTTAGTGTGTTTATTCTTCTTTCTTACATCAAAAAATGTTTGAACATAAATTATTCCATTAAATATTTATTTTAACAGAAATTATTAATAGGTTTTCCCTGTTTCTTCAGCTGCTTAGCATCAGCTGACTTTTTTAGCATGGATTTGTTCCAAAAAAACAAAAGCCAAAGCAGAAAATGTTATAGGTGTGTGAACAGCTCTGATATATGAATATAAATAGATTATTTGGTTGTTATATAATTTTATAATATAAATAATTAAAATTCCCTCATAAATAGTTACTTTAAATCAGGAGCTGTTGATCTTTTGCCTGCAGGTCTGACTGCTATCATAATAACCACTTTATTTATAAATCATGTAACTATTACTCCTGACACATCTTTAAGAGGTCACATTTTTACATCATTTAAATTCTGTTCCAGTTGGACTCACTTCATGTATCAAGTACCAAATGAACTAAAAGACCATGAATGAGATTCATATTTCTGCCTCAATCTCTCTCTTATCAATAGTGACTCTATGACCCCCTGAGGTCTCCTGTTGTTCTCCGTTTCTCCACCAGGTGTCTTTCCTCTTTCTCCATTCACACACCTGTTGCCAATCAGCCAATCAGTTTGTTCAGTCTAACTCGAAGCTCATTCTTACTTTGGTCATCATTTCTTGCCTCATCATCACTCTGCTCTATATCTTTTGTTTTGTTTCGTAAATCCTGGATCCGCTTGTCATCCCATTTGTTTGCCTTCCTTTCTTCCATACCTGCCAGTAAGTCAACCATGAACATTTTGTTTCTTAAATTTTCATTTTGAGTGTGTGCATTTGGGTCTCATCTTTACTCTCTGAGAAAATACAGGTGATAAAAAAAGTTTCGGTATTGATAAGAAAAAGTTAAATGTACTTGAAAACAATCCCCATGTTTTGAGCTGTGTCTATGTTTGTCAAACATGGATGCAAAAGCTAATATCCATCTTTAGTTCCTCATCTAAGCAGGTCATGAAACACTTGATTGGGACAGCCTCTAATAAAATGTCTGTCATATGTGATCGGAATTCAGCCTATAAAATGTATATAAACGGTATTATGTTAGTCTGCTTGTAAACATCTGCTTTTGGGTCCTACCTTCCTTTCTAGCTAAAGCTAACATCTCTACTGATCTCCACATTTAATCAGGTGATACAACACTTGTTTGCTGCTCCTGCAAATTGAAGCCTACAATAACAAACATCAGATATATCCCTCAAATCTTACTGTAACCATCTGTGCTCGGGCTCTGAAGAGATTTTTTCGAAGAGATTAAAGATAGTCAAGTTAGCTTGTATTGTGCTCTTGAATATAAAAACACAACAATCATGATGTACTTGTTTTTAACCCACAGAGACCTTTCAATGTACCCCCGAGCAGGTGTTATAAAACTTGTTGGAAAACCACTGGAGCGGCTCTTTCTCAGGTGAGCATATTCTCTATGTTTTTCATATGCCTGTGAATGTGTGAGATCATCCGTGAGAGTTAACTGAGGTAAAGGAAGGTCTTGTGTTGTGGATGGCTGATTACATCTTCACTGGAGCCATTAGAGAGTTAGATATGAAGAAAGGAAAAAAGCACCTAACTCCCCTCTGTTATATAATCGTAGCATTCTTCAACCCGCTCTTTTTTTTCTTTCTACATCTCCCCCTCTGCTCTCTTCTCTCTTTCTTCTCCAGCCTCCTCCTCTCTCCTCCTCTCTCCTCTTCCACAATAAATTAGTGTGGTTGTTGTGTTTAGCTAAATTCTCCAGCGGCCAAGAAGTATGTGACCTCAGTAGCACACACAAACACACTAGCTTCCACTTTGGAGTGCAGTGCTGTTATTTACAGCATTCACAGTTTGTGTGTTGTGTATATGTGTGTGTTCAGCATCTATAGATTTATACTCAAGTGTTTGTGTGTGTTTGGTGTGCCCATGCGGACTTACCCAGACACCAGGTGTCCACCATTGATAGAACTCTACAAAAAAAAAAAGAAGAAAAGCTTTGACTGTGAAAACAATCCCTCCAGCCAGCATTATAATAAGAGTCTTACTTTTATGCTGTAAGCCGAGGCAGTAAAAAGCTGGACTGCTGCAGTCGGCAGCAAAAACTTATCTTTACTATGTAAAGCTAAAGTTTGAAAGCAGGTGCTGGAGTTTGGCCTCAGGGAGGATAATTATGAACAGAAAAAGCTGTTGGTTTGATCATGAGTACAAACAGAGGAGAAGTATGAGTAATTCAGAGCAGGTTTACATCTGTGGTGCATTTAGGTTCATACTGATCATCAAGCCGTTTGACCATGAACTGTTCAAGAGCTCTGTTTGATTACATGTGGAGATTTCAGAGTCAAAGTGTAACACGTTAACTCGGCGAGGACAAGGTTTCGTCTTTGTTGCTGCTGTTTTGAGAACACATCACACTGACTTTGGTTATGGAAACTTATGCCATCCACCATCCTGATGTGCATTAATATTCATCACAACACACTGATGAAGAGTAAGAGGAGGCATACTTATCAGGGCTCCCAACAGGTCATGAAAATTAAGGAATGAGCTCATTAAGGCTCCAGACAGGAAGCATCGAATGATCTGATTATATTTTCAGACAATCTGAATCGAGGCAAGTGTCGACTTGATCCATAAAATACTAACACTAAAGTTTTTAAAACACGAGTTAATCATTTGATTGCATTATTGTTAACGCGCTTCAGCCTTGTGAAGGTAACGGGCTGTCCGTTCAGATCATCCAAATATCAATAATGAATAAATACAACTCAAAAGTGTTGCTCTGAAGTGTATTCAAAGCAAAATTTCAGGCACTATTGCTGCACTACACCTTCCAGAAACTACAAAAAGACGATGAGAGCTTGCCAAACATACTGTACAATCCTGCAGATGTCAGTGCTCGAACATATGGCTGCCAAAAGTCCTCTTCAAAACCCCATTTACTTCTGTTGGAGTACGTTGTGATCAAAACTACAGCACAGGCTGTTTGCAGGAAATAATTCAGGCTTTTTAAAATTATGAAACGCGTTCTTTTTCCAGATTGAAATCACCATTACAAACTGGTGGACTTATTGCCAAGTCCCCCGGAGGCTTTAGTTATTTTTCTCTGCTGGGAAACAAATGTAATTAAAAAGGACGGCTCAGACTGTTCAGCAGTTTTGTAGCTATTGTTGATTTCAAGAGTCCAAATTAAATACTTGTCCTGACCTGATTATTTTTGAAAATAAATTACAGTTTTAACAGTCAGACTTCGAAAGGCATCAGTTTTTGCACTAATGGGACGCTGAAAATAAATGCAGGTGTGGACACGGCTTTTGTCCTTCTGGTATTTAGGTCTCTGTGTAAAAATTTGTACTTCTTGTCGGACAAAACTCCGGTGGGAGGTGGACCTACTTTTTTGTGTTCTCCTCCAAGTGACTCATTTGGCTGGTCGGTCTCCTCTCGGACATCTGAAACAAGCAGAAACTCCATGTAAGGACTGAAACGTTTCCCCATCAGTTCGAGGCAAAAACTCTTTTATAAACCCATTTTGCTTCATTCTCCACTCTAACACATTGAAACAACTACCTGCCAGTGCTGTGTGTTTAATTGGGTTGTGGTTTGTGCGAAAAAATAGTATAGTTATCCAACAAAAACTCACCAGTTTATACCACTCAGCTTGTATATGTGAGGTTCTGTATCTAGGGTTAGGGACGGCATCCAGATACTTTGTCCTGTCGGTGTTCCACTGCAGCTCCGACCAGAAACCCAGGAGACTTCTGGCCTGCATGCACACAAAGGCACACAACCCCACAGTGACACAGCAAGGACATTGCTTTAAAAAAAAACCCTGAGGATGACTACATCTGAGCTGCATTCAAGCACGCACAGTTTGTGTCAAATCACACTGTTTTGCATTTAAATGCTTTTTCTACCTTTTTTGAATGAATTCTGCTGATGTTATTTCCCAACACAGCATTACAAAGTGCACCTACAGCATGTTTTATGTTATGTAACAAACACAGTTTTTAATCCCAAGAAAGCAAGCTTAATTTAGTTTGATTTACCGCCTCTGGAAAAAAGAACATAAGACCGAACTAGAGCTGTGATAGCACGCACAACAATCCTGAATTTTAATAAATGACAGATTTATGTTGTAAAACATGCTTTAAACTCTGAAAAAAGTTACCTTGTCTTTGAATACAGATTCAGTGTGGAAGTCAGTGGTACATGACACACCGGGGACCTCTGACAGACACACTGGTATCTCCTACAACACAAAGAAGCAGACATGCATGCAGTAAGAAATACAGCCGCAAGTCTGTCCTCTATGCATGAACATCCATTTTTGATGGAAATGTTAATGAGTGCATGTGTGTATATGTTTGTTGGTACCTTCTTATCAAATACAGATGAGTAAGGCAGGATTTTATCCAGGCTGAGAGACTTCTCATAGCTTATTCTGTACAAAGAGGCTGTTCGTGTGAGAGAGGAGGAGAAAAAACAGGCTTTATTCATAAATCACAGTTATGCAGAATTCATAAAACGACAACTTAAAGACAAACAAAGCACTTCAGCAAATGTTTAGCCCGACAGCAGGCTCTATAGTGTTGAAATTAAAATAACTTTTATTGTACTTTATAATTACAGAGCATGCTATATTAGTTGCAGAATTTGGGGTATCTGAGGCGAGCCTGTGTCCTTCTTTTTGAGTAAGATCCGGTGGTGCTTTTTTTTTTCCAGGGATACCATGCTGCTGGCTATGAAGGCTTAGCTGCCGAGAAACAGAAAGAAATCCACAAATCTGGTTCACAGACGAGTCAAAACAAAGAATCAGCCTTTTGCAAATCTTGGGTGTTTGCCGAACTGTTCATCCTCACTGTCAGGTTTTCTCATATGAAATACAGAATAGACATCCAAAGCTGGATGCTGTTTTTGCGTGTTTTTTTTTTTTTTTCAGAGCTGCTGTACTGTAGTCGGAGTTGGACCTGGCGGAGTTGGACATTGAGAATCTCAGAGCTTTGTGTGTGTGTAGTTCTTGTTTTCGTGTAAAAGAAAGTGAAACAGAGAAGCCGCAGTTTAGTATGCTGGACTTGTGGCTGCTTAACTGTTCTGCCAGTTTTCAATAAGGGATAAACCGGGAACACAACTTGTTTTATTCACACTGTTGTCAGGTTGTTCACAGCATGGTAAGAATGATGTTTTCATGTTTATTGATAAATGCAGATTTTAAGGGGAAGGCTCTCCCACTTACAGATTGTCAAATGATGTTTTTCTTGGCTTCTGTTTTAGTAGTGAATGAGCTTTCTGCCTATGTTTTTTTTCAGCTCTGGCATCTGCAGCAGCACCTGTGACTGTAGGACAAAGCTTCCTGCCTGACTTTTAAATCTCCCTCCATACCGAGTCTCTGGAGGAAGAGTTAAAATCTCCAGAGAGACCACGGCTTGAAGAAACAGCCTGCCAGTCAATAGTACGTTTTCTTTTTCATACTTTTATTGTCACTACTGTGAGTTAAAGCTGCTCAACTCTTCATTGTAGCTAATGTTAATATCTGTGTGATCAGCTCATTGTTAAAACTGTGCTGTTACTCCTAGCAGCACACATATTTGATCATATTACTGGACTTGTCGTTATGAATCTGTAATATCTGTTGCTTTGGTTTTGTTGATGCTTTTATTATCTTATTTGTTTCTGGATCTTGTTGCAAATTTGCAGCAATTTTGTCCGGTCTCTGTAAATAATATAAAAAAAAGGTTACGTGGGGTTCAAAGCAAGATTAGAGAGTAAATCGTGTTAGTAGTTTCACATAGCTATCGTTTTACTCATCTAGATCACCATGGTGACTTATTATAAGCTTACAACCGAGCAGGAACCAGACTAATTGGTTGAAACTGGCTGTAAACGAAACCTTTTTTATTTATTTATCCTGCTGATGTTCTCTGCATCCTTAGCTGATGAACAATCTTGGAGTTTTTTTATATGTTAAATCACACAGCATGATGGTGTGCAATTACAGTGGCACATACTGTAAGCATCAAATCACTGCAGCCCAAAGGAATTGAATTCATCTAGAAACATTTGGTCATGATTATAATCCACGCCCTCCGTCTGTTTCACCTGTCTGCTTCAGGTCAAATAAACACTCAATCGCAGCAGATCATCTGTGTTGTTAAAAAAAAAAATGGAAGGGCACAGCATCTCAGAATTGCATCAGATTTTTTAAGGCTTCAGCTTTTGTAGAGCTCACTGACAGGCAGCCTGGGTATATTGAATATTACATGGAAAACAGCTAAGATAAAAAAACCTGAACTCAGTGTTGAGAGGCTAAAAACGTGTGTTGCCATGTAAAGTTGCTAAAAGGTAGAATTCAAGTCGATTTTGACAGAGCTGACACTGTTTTGTGGCACATTTGTTCCTGGACCTAACCCTCATATTACACTAAGTTTATGTTTGTTATATAAAAGACGAAAATGATGAATATTTTAACCTTGATGGGCGTTTTTGCCTTTAAATTATAATTATAGACAATTTTACCGATCTACATTATTCAGTAAGTAGAAACACTGGTACTTATTTTGGGCTCTCTTTTAGTGTATTTCAGGGTTTAAGTGACAAATAGGTCCAATAAGTGAGCACCCAATACTCATGTTTTCTTTATGAGGTAAACATAATTATATTAAAACACTTAAAAGCACCACTGGTATTAATAAAGACTGCATATGTTGTGCAGGTCCTTTTATTTACGTTAATGTGTGCTTTAAGTTTCTCCAACATTTAATAATCTGCTCTCGAGGGAATTGTAAATGTAAAGGTAGCTTTCTACAAGTATTTCCTTTTCTCTCATGCAGACTTGAAAATGTGATGATGTCTGTTTCCAGGCCAAACCATATTTTGCAAACTGTTCCTTGCATGCTTAAAATAACTAAATTCATCCTTTAATCTATCTTTCCAGACCCCACACTCTACGCCTGGCACAAGTCAGCAAGAAGCAATTTGAAAGCCAAACAGACTTGATGAAAGACCTCCGTTTTGTGTAGACAAGATGTAAGCATTTCTGGTAACGACACACACACAGAAGGAGACATAAAAAAAAAAAGGCAAAGAGTGCAGCTCGACTCTGAAAAGAAAGAAAAAGAAGTGATACTCAGAGACTTTTGTCCCCACGCTTTTGCTGAAACTGACCCAGAATGAACTCCTGGATCTGATCAAAGGATTCAAAGGCGTTCACGTTGTCACACAGCCACTCAATAACCTGGAGGCAGGGTAGAAACACACAGGAGACAGGGTGTTACAGCAGCGGGACACAGTATAACCACCTTGTAATTTAGACGGTCTAGTTTTTAACTTTAGTCTAGCCTTTGTTATCTAAAAGAAACATTTGGTGACAAGGGTCTTGAAGGACCCCCTGACTTCCCCATAGCATGCTTAAACTGGGTCACTGAAGGCTCATTACATATTAAACTAAAATTGCACTCATGTATTTGCTAAATATAAACATCTCAGTGTTGTAAACGAGAGCACAACACCGTGCTGTTACCATGGCTGTCACTTCTTGTTTAAAAAGCGGATATCTTGCTTGATGAAGGAATAGTTCCCACTACAAACTGTGATTTTTGGACGGATGTAGCTTCAACTGCTTCACTGATATTTACATTAAAGAAACATTAAACATTTATAATGTCGAAGATAGTCTCTATTAAACTCAAAGATACTGTTCATCCCAGCAGAAAACTCTTTCTCCTGACATTTTCTTGACTGTTTGAAGAAATATGTCTTTGTCAATGTTAGTTTGAATCTCTTCTTCAAACAGTGGATATCATTGGCGTTAGACGAAGACAAAGAAGAGCGATAAGGAAGAAAAGGACCCAATTTGCACAGTGTTCTCATGAAGTTACAAACGTAGTATATTCAGGAGCTATCACCTTTGATAAAACCGCTGCTTTTCGTGTCTCTGGCCCTATTAACGGAGTCGACAAAGAATACAAAAGTTCTGTGTGGTGTCCGATTTCCCAGGGCAAGCTGCACTAATGAAGCCGGTGACTCATTTGACCTCTAAAGAGTGAATTTATTACAATCTATCAGAGCAGGTGGAACATCTTAATTTAAGTATACTCCTAATAGAGTCTGAGTCATTTGAACATTGAGCCCAAACAAAATATTCATCCATTTTTTTTTATCATTGTTTCCGCCTGTCTTCTCTTCACTTCTGTCTACAGCAGCCTGCTTTCTCTTTCTGTGTCTTCTGCCCTCCTTAAGCTCACTTCCAACTCAAGGTTGACACCTATTGAACTGCCACAGAAGTGCAGGAAGTGATTTAAATGAGGAACTATTACTGATTTTCTGACTTGAACGACACCATTAGTTATTCATTATTTCAAGTTCTTCAAATAAATGAAGACAATGTTGTATAGAAAAGTGTAATTATCAGCAAAAATGTCTGTTTTTATGTTTTATATGATGTCTGGGACTTTTATTTTTGTTGAAAAATGGCTTTCTGATGCTGATTCTGGTTTGTACATCTCCTTTGTCCTCCTGACACTTTTTCTACCTCTATTTGTACCTTCAGCTCCAGGTTTGGGTCGTTTCCCATGTAAACCAGCAGACAATGGAGGGCGGCCAGGCGCTGAGGTTCCGTTTTGCTGCTGGGACACCTTGGGTGGAGGTGACACACAGCAAATTTACTTTTATACAACATAAATATACACTCAAAAAATGGAGGCACAGAAGCAGATGCACAGGCAGAGAGCCAGCAGTCGGACACTGTGGTGTGATGTATGTGCTGTTTGAAAGGTTAAAAAATGAATAACTGAATACAGGAAAAGAATAAAAAGAGCTCCAGAAAAATTCAGCATGAAGGCACTGATGCATCTTTATCGGGCAGATTGGTGCACACTGGCAAGGATTCAAGTTCAAGCTAATGTTTATTCTAAAAAGACTCTGCAGGTGTGTGCGAAGAAAAAAAAAATCCTCTTGCTCTCTGCCTGTGTGCCTGTTCCCACCTTTAATTTATTTCTCCTCCTTTGTGCATGTAAAGTACACAAATATCCCATTTCTGAATCCAGTTTTGAATCACTCTCACCTAGAGGGGGTGTCTGATCGCAGTATCTGCAGCAGGTAGGCAGAGCTGAGTTCAGCAGAGTGGATCCTCCCAGTGGCCCGATCCAAAAGTTTACCATTACGCTCTTCCTCTGAATGCAACACTGTGATGTTAGCCGACTGACACTGCAGGCCCAAGTCTACATCAGAACCTTGAGTTTGTTGAAAGACAGAGACTTAATAAGACTTGTAAATCTGGCTTTATATGCAGGGGAAACTGTAACATTTAGGAGGAAAAAGTTCCGCAGAGGAGGAAAGAAAATGTAAACAAACTGTTCGGCATACATCAGTCATCCTTGGCTTGTCTTACCCGAGAGAAAGAGGGAGTGACAGAGCATCTCCTGCTGCCTGGTGTTGATACAATGCAGGAAATAACCCTGCAGGTACGCCAGGATGTAGTAACCTACATACAGAAATAACACAGCCGTCACTGTCAGAGCATGTGTTAGTATTCAGTCTGCAACGCCAGACATTTATTGAGCTGCATGAGGACACACACTCTTGTTTGTATTTATGTATCTGCCTTGAATGCACAAGTAGAGGATGTATTTTGGCAGAGAAACTCAGGACTTGGTTGAATTTGTAAAGATTTTGATGGGGGTGTGTGCAGTGACCTATAGGAATGAAGAGCGGATGGTGCTGTGTGGCTTTCTGCGGAGACTCCTCACTGCCCAGAGAAACCCTGAAGGTCTTGCTGCAGTCTGCAAAAAAAAGTAAGAAAATCTCACTTTGTACCAAATTGTGTAATACACAGAAACATGAGTAAAGAGACTGTAAAATATAAAGAAATGCAGACCTTTGTGAACTAAAACCACAGTGTAGACGACTTCATGTTTGTCTTTGATTGGTTGGCTGTAGCAAACACACATGCTTCCTAAAGAAGACCAGAGAACAGCACAGGTTTAGGATGCTCACAACAGTTACAGTGTGTTGTTTATGATTAATGATATGTTACATAATTAGTGGCCCATTAGTGTAAAAAAAATGAGTTAAGATTAATAAAGCGCTTTAAGGTGTTGAACTCAGTGAAAGAGGTGGTTTAAGGGAGACTGTGATTTTGTTATTGGTTAGAAATTAAATATTCAATCTTAAGTTCAGTGAAAGATTCAAAAAGCAGTTCCTAAAGCGAGGGTGGATCTACTGCTATCTGAAAAAATGATCAAGAAAATGTAATAAATTCTACATTTGGATCCTCTTGCTTTATGAGAAAATGATTATTTTGGTATTAAACTGTAGCAGCAGTCTTAGTATAATGCCACCCATCGAAGATTGATTTTCTACTGCCCGGTGCTCAAGCATAAAATCCACTGATTTGAGAATTTGTTGTGTTAATAAATGTTGCATAATAAAGTAGAGCAGATTATTTCTGTGGTGTCAGAGTTCTGCTTGGACTTACTTTCTTGTTTCACAAATAGAAATGAAAGACAAGCAAACACAAAGAATTAGTCCTGCAACTCCAAAAATGTCAGTTCATGTGCATCTTGTGTTAGAGGGAAAAGGCAGTGTGTGTGAACATGGTACCTATTTGGTTTGTGAACACTTCCATCCTAACAAGCTCCTTCTCTGGTCTCTCCGTGTGATAATGGTCAAAACCCAGGTTTACAAATCTTTTGGGAACGCACACACACACATATACACACACACACACACACAAACACAGATGTAGGAATACAACACACTTAAAGCTACACAACACAATTCATTTTAGCTATTTGCAATACAGAAACATTGTATGAATGCATCAAACAAATTTATAAAACCTATAAAGGAAGACACCTGTAAAGCTTCATAACAACCTTTATGAGTGATAATAAGCATTCATAACAGTATATAGCAATGTTTAATAAGTCTTATATGCAGAGAGCATAATGCTTAATGAAATAATGGTTTATAATGTATTACGAATACAATGCAAAAGAAAAACTGCAACTTTTAAATTCTGGGTTTATAAAAACATAACTCTTATAATTTAACCTAGTAAAAAAAGGTTAATTAAGTCCTCATTCTATGTGTCATTAAAAAAAGAAAAGTCATATTTTCTGTGGTTATCAGTTTGTAAAATGTCTTCTTAATACTCACAACATGCTGAAGCCTGACTTTGGGTACTTAAAGTAAAGTGACAGCACTGTGTGATGAGATCCTTTCGCATATTTAGAAGAACTCAAAAGCAGAATTTTTGTAGCTTTAAATGAAGTGTTAACAAAAATACGTGACAAAAAATGATCAAAATGATTCTTCTAAAAACATTTAAACTTTTTTTTCCAACTCTTTCAGAGCATTTTTTAAAACCTTCTCGGTCTAAAACATACAAAAGAGCAATCAAAATCTCAAAGAACAGCTATGTGTACAAAAAAACGGTTCATAATAACTCCAAGCTTTGGTTTTTATTTTTATGATTTTCAGAATACTGTAAGAGATTGAGCTTTTGTTGTTCAGACATGCAACATCAGTGTCAGAAATATTTTAATCAAAAAGCCTTCTTTGAAATCTTTGAATTTTACTCAGTGCTTCATTCATTTCATGTATTTATTGTTTCATATCATTATTACCATTATTATTGTTGTTTTTGTTGTTGTAATCATTACCTATAAATAAAAGTTTTTAGAATTATAATGTTATTAAACCATGAATCCAAAGATGCTGTTTTTTTGTTTTAGTAGAATACATTATTAACCATACCTTTTAATAAAGCATTATACTCTCTGCTTTATAACACTTCATCAACATTGCTATAAGCTTTTAGGAATGCTTATCATAACTCACAAGGATTGTTATAATGCATTTGAGGCTTTATAAAAGAGTTAATGATCTATTATAAGAGGTGAGTTCACATTACGTGTTATAGTATCTGCAGAAAAGAAACATGTTTCTACATTTTAAGTGTCTTGATAGTTTGTACTGTTGAGTAGATGTCGCCTTACTTGACAGTGCGGAAAGGATTAGCAGGCAACTCTAATGGGAGTTCCAACTACAGGAGCGCAAAAGAAGCATAATTATAATTTATTATCAAGTCTCATTGTGATTCTGTGCACGAGACTGTAAATCTGATAAATGACGAGGCAAAACGATGACTTACCACAGTTTCGCAGTTACGGCTGGGGTAAAACTGAACACATCGAATCAGGAACTTCCCCTGTGAAAGAAAAGATGTGGATTATTTGTCTGGTGGAAATACATTTGTGCAATCTGAAACAGTTTCTCCTTTGAAGCAGGGTTGAATATGATTTAATGCAATGTCCTTTTAAAGTGTAGGCGTGCATACATCTTACATTATGTGTGATATAGTAGAGTCTCTGTGTGTGTCCGTCCCACTGGACCCAGTTAAAGTCTTCCACTATTCGCTCTGCAGTTTTGGTCAAACGCTCAGGATTTGCCATCACCTGGTTCAAATAATTGACACGAGGCAGTTCATTTTCAATCAGACAATGAGGTGAAATAATATAGTGTAGCTCTATGTAATGTAGATATGTTTCTGTGTGGATATGCATATAATGAACAAATGTGTGCAACCTTTCAGATCATTTACATCCCAAACCCTCAGTGTAGTTTGTAGTTAATCTACTTAGCTTCTATCTGCAGACAGTCCCCTCAAAGGAAGAGCTTTCTAAGTGATGCGTAGTTCAACATACCACTCTATAACCCTCCTGTTTTGCCAGCAGGACATGGTAGAGATCCACATCTGAAACACACAGAGTTGCATCACTAACCCATTTTCTGAAGTTTCACTGGATGGCGCAGATTTTTGTGTTAGACAAGCAAAAGAGCACAAAGACTGACTGACTCACATCCGTCTTCAGTCAGCAGCAGCAGGTGGCTCTCCAGCACTGATCTCCTGTCAGTTTCTGAATTGAGGAACTGGAGAAAACATTAGTCAGCATGTGAATGGGGAGCTACGAACAATAATCAGATGACAGGCCGCTGATTTTTGTATTCAAGTGTGACAATCTTGGCCTTTTTAAAAAAGGAAAAAAATGGGATTTAAGCAACAAACTTTAAGGAATACATCTGCAGTGGCATAATAAAATATATGTTCAGAATATTTCTCAGATGATAATAAAAAGACACAACTGAAAGAAAAGAGACAGATTAAAAAAACTGCACTTTCAGCTGGCTTGTAAAATAAATGAGCTGTGGCACTTGTACACTATAAGCTCCAATGGGTCAGAACTGCAGCATCAGCTTGTGGCTGCAGTAAAAGAAAAAAAATCTTCATGAAACAGGCCAGGACAAATCACATAAACTGTACCTGCACTTTGACCCTGCAGTCCACAGCTTTGAGGACTTTAGTGTTGTTGATGGGGTGGATCTCAATCAGGAGGGTGAGACACTTAGATACTAAAAAACAGACAGAACGTGAGAGGAAGTTCAATTTGATTTTCGATAATTCAATATTTAATAGTTGAATCAATCATAAATGGTGTGTAAATGTAAAAAAGATGAGGATATTACTTGGTTTTAAGCGTTCCTCTCCTCTTGTGTTTTGTGCCAAGCTCACAGCTGAAGAGGAGAAAATCATGTGACTTCATTTACATACATTTTCTTGAAACATTGGTCGAATCAGCATTTCCTTTCTTTACTACTTTGCTACTCAACGGCCATTCATCTGCACCAGTTTGTTTTTTGTTTTTTTTGGATCATACCATTGTTACAAGAATGCTAATCAGATAATGCTGAACTTCTCATTTACAGCCCCAAATTAGGGTCAGGAACGCAGTCATGGTCACGATGTCTGCTTCTTCTTTCAATTTATGATCTGTACATTACCGAGGCTCACCTAGCAGTGTCTCCTCCTTGTTCAGGGAACAGCTGCTGACACACACCTGCTTGTCAAATGTGTATAGGAGCTGTTGGATAGAATACAAACCTGCATTAGAACTAATGTGCTTTTGCAGGACTTTAGACAAAAAATAAGCATCTGTGAAACATGAAATATACCTTGTTCTGTTTGGTGTTGGAGTCATATTTCCCGATCCTTGTTGTCCCTGTTGCTCCCTGTCAGAATAGTCCCATAGTTAGGACATGCATCTTTGCACTAATTAAAGAGGAAGGATCAATAATCCTAATCAGTCCTGATCACATGGACCTCAGTTCCCACGGGGGGCTTCCACCACTCTAATTTGTGTGAAACATAGTTCCTGACCTCTTTATTGCCTTAGCCATACCTGCTGATTATCTGCAGTAAACCTGCTTCACTTCAAACCAGAATCCTCCTTTTTTTGGATTCAGGAGATTTTAAGTTAAAGGGAATTGACCCTGAAACTAAAGGCGCAGCAAGGCACGCATAAAACTGTGAACCTTGCACTAAAAAAAGGGATTATTTCCTCTTTGCGAGCTGCACGTCGTCTTTCTTTAACCTGCTAAACCTGCAGACTCTTTGGCGAGCCTAACATAAAAAATTTATGTTGTGCAGGGAAGCAAGCTTTAAACACTGAGCTTTATTTTAGATTCATCCAAAGATCACACAGTTTCCTAAAATACCAAATATGTAAAACAGAACTACAGAGGGATCTGTTCAATAGAACTAAGAACTCCTATGTAATGATGAATGTTTGCTTATTTCTGAGAATGGCAAGAACTAGGACAAGCAGGTGACTTAAAGTTGTTACATAAAAATACTACAGGACTGTCACTTCAAGGTACTTAAACTGAAGGAACTTTATAAACTGAATCTAAACATGGATATTGGACCTACTTTCCAGGAGTAAAGGATTCCCCCATCTCTCTCAATGTTCAGGATGCGAGTGTCGACATCTCCAGAGTATTCTGCAGACAGCAGCAAACAAAGGCAATAACAATGTGCCCCGACATAATGGCTACACCATGTTCCCAGTGTAACCAGAACATGTTAGTGCCCACAAGCTCATGCGGGACTTCTACTGTGTCCTACTGACCAGTAGCAAGCCCATCACTATCAAAATATAACATACTGAGAAGACAGCAATATGCAGTGTTTCATGTATCCATATTTTTTTTCATAGTTTACGTTTTATTCAAATATCTCAATTTCTGACCACAATTTATAAGATTATAAGTCATGTCTACTGATATGAAAAACATAACATTAAGTGTTAGAATAAACATTATATTCTATTTATTTATGATTAAATGCACATATTTCTGCAAGAATTGCTTGTTTTTTATCCAGTACATGCCCTTAGGTTTCCTTTATATCCTTGAATAAAATTATATTTCCTATTGTATATATTGACAAAAGTGATTCTTTCTTAGCTCTTTATGCTTTTATTCTTTTCCCCTTAGAAATGACACTGGAGTGTTTTAAATTCTGATTATATGGAAGGCTATTAATACATGAACTATGAAGAGTATCTATCGCCATCTACCGGTCAATACGTATAAATCATTAACAAAACACAGACTTTGATTTGTTTCTTGTTTCCAGAAGCTAAGACTAAAGTTTAAAGCACTTTTAGCGACTTATTCTTAGGGAAACAGACTTTTACGTGATATGGGGCAATCTTATATTGACATTTGTCGGACAAATTTTACTCCTTCAATCTGAATGGTGTCAAAACACTGAGGTTGGACTTTAGTGGTACTTTTAACTCGCACTATTAGCTGTCTGTTTTTGCTAACACAATAGTTAGTGTTTGTGCGTTTATACACAGTTACAGTAAACGAGCGTGTGCACCTGAACACCTCACCTTTCACCCTGCAGACCGACGCTTCTTTCCTCAGGATATCACACTCCACGTCTCTGTGCAGGTCAAACTTTGGCTTCAACTTCAGCATGTTTCCAGTCTTCGGTACTATTTGCTTTCAGCTCAGAGAGTCTTCTTTTAAGAATTTAGTTTCCATTTGCAGAGGCAGCACCTGGCAGTTTGTGACTGTTCAGCCATGGTATCATGTGACCGGCAGCAGCCTACACAGCAACTTTCGGTACATCCGAATGTGAAAGTGTATCTTTCCCTTTTGAACTGCAAACTCTTGATAAACCCAAAAACGTATTTGTATTGACACGCGGAAATGTCACATTGTCCAACAGTTAGCTCCTCCCTCGTCTGGGAGTCGAGTAGCGGGTAGATTCGCTGCAATTGGCCGAGGAAAGCATCAGTCCAACGGATTGGAATGTCACACCGCCCCGCTGAATGTGTGAGATATCCAGGCTTAGCGAAGGACCTTTACAGTGGTGCTATAACTGTGACATCTTCTTGAGGTTAATGCCAACAGCTTTAGTAAAATAATTTCAGGCTGGACATATCGAAAAAAATAATTTAAGCCAAATGTGAAGTCAGTGCAGAAAGCTTTACATTGTAAAATCCAACAAGTGCTTTCACCATGGACTGTGATAACATAGTGTCAATGCTTTACACTAGTGGTTCTTTTCTGGTCTCATTCTGGGGCCCACATTTTCCCATGGTCCTTAAGTCGCAACCCACTTTTACAGAATTCAAACCAAGCAAATCAATTTATGTATATATATTTATATATATATATATATATATATATATATATATATATATATAAACTCTTCTCTCGCCCAGCCTGGGCGGTATTGTGTCTCTTCAAGCTCGGGTCCTCTGCACTCTTTTGGAGTGTCTGATGTTTCTCCAGTATGTGGGTTACCGCCCCGAGTGCCCTGATGACCACAGGCACCACTGTTGCCTTCACCTTCCAGGCTTTCTCTATCTCCTCTTTGAGCTTTTAGTACTTCTCTAGTTTCTCGTGTTCCTTCTTTCTGAAGTTGGTATCGCTTGGGATGGCGACATCTACCACAACGGCTTTACTCTGCTGTTTGTCTATGATTACAATGACCGGTTGGTTGGCCATTACCATTTTGTCGGTCTGGATCTGGAAGTCCCACAGGATCTTGGCTCGGTCATCCCCATCACCTTGGGAGGTGCTCCCCATTTTGACCTTGAGGTTTCCAGTCCACATTCCGCACAGATGTTCCTGTACACTGTACCGGCTACCTGGTTATGGTATTCCATGTATGCTTTTCCTGCCATCATCTTACATCCTGCTGTTAGGTGTTGGGCTGTTTCAGGGCCCTCTTTGCCTGCACCTGGGATCTTGCCTGGTATGGTAGATCTAGGCCTCTATTGCTCTGGTGCTCAAGGTCTGTTCTTGTGCGGCCATGATAAGTGCCTCCATGCTGTCCTTCAGTCCAGCCCTCTCCAGCCATTGGTAGGATTTGCTCATATCAGCCACTTCAGCTATCTGTCGGTGGTACATCCCATGCATTTAATAAATATCATATTAAATATTTACTTTTTTGACCAGCCGTTCATGACCCATCCAAAAACATGTCTGCGACCCACTTTTAGGTCAGGACCCATCAGTTGAGAACTACTGCTTTATACCATATAGGGATGTAGTGCAATGATACAAAGTTGCTATTATTTTCACATCAGTGGTCATATTTCATTCATTCCTTTATTTAAATCTATACGGCCTATATATATGCAATCATAGCGAATAGCAATAACTGCATGCTGTCTGTAAAATGTCTTTGACAACCAATCTGAGTGTGTGAGATTAAGCAAATGCACAGGCATGCATTGAAATAACTAATCAAAATTTTAAGCAGAGAAGAGACCTCCAGGGTCCCATTAAAACTCATCTGGAATAGAGGAAAAAGACACAACATGTCAAGATATTTTTAACAAACTCCAGCAGGCAATGCAGTGATGAGTTAGTCTGCAGGAAACAGCTCATATTTCAAGTTATCATTTATTTAAAACAAGGATACAAGTTATCATTTTGCAGAGGAGAAATGATTGCCTCTTAAATTTAATACAGCAGACCATTAGCTGCATCCTTGCATTATATTAAGTTTATGTAAAGTAAATAATGGGAAATTTAATTGAGATAAAGATTATTTCTCAGCCTCTTAGTGTTTTACACTTCACATTTTTCAATATGACAATATCACCAAAAAAAGCTGCTTAGTCAAACAAAGGCTTTCTGCTTTTAGAAGGTCCCTTTTCTTTTCTACATGTTCCCTAATTGGTTAAGCAGTGAGCAAACACAAGACATGGCATGGTTTCAAAAGGTCCACTTTCATAAAGCGAGCTCTTTAACACCATGCAGGTGGAGTTAGTCTTTCAAGTGGGACTTTAGCTGGAGCATGTTGTTGGATCAAGGTTGCAGAAATGCATCCAAACATGGGGACAAAGCCCAGAACTCTAGTTCAGTCTGCAGCCAAATAGAGCACTTGTGACATGCCAAAATACTCTGAAAAAAGTATGTTGGGCAAGATGAGATTTTGCCTGCCTTTGTTGGCTCTTTGTGAAGCGAGTATTGATCTTTGAACAGGACAAAATGTTAGAGCTCTTTTCCTGTGTTTTATTCCTTTGAATAGAACTGTATTGATTTAATGCTGTTGACTGTAATAACTATATTTGCTTCTTTTCAAATAGAAAGAACCCACTAAAGGCTGTTTGCTGTGGCGCCTTTGTTCTCTAATAAAAAGCAACTGATAACAAAGGCCTCCTCCCTACTTCTCATTATTATAACACTACACTGCTTTGAGGCCTTGAAGATGACAAGTTCACGTTTCTTAAAGCAAATATTGCAGCGTTTTTTTATTTAAAAAAAAAATAATACAAATTCGGTATTACATTTGGCAGTAGTTCTGAAGTTATGAATTCACAGCTTCTTTAGCATCTATTTTAACTCTGGCTTGTGCATGATTTGCATGTAACTGATCTGGGTTGAACTTTCCCAAGCCCTGGTGGGTACTTTCACTTTTTGATTGGGTAGGTGCTTGTGTGAGGGTTTTTAGAGTTAGTTGCAACAGGTTTTGCATGGACTTTTTGTCCAGTGAATTTCCCAGAAGTTCTTTCAGTTGTAATAAATGAACACCTTCTTTGTGCAAGGCTTTATTTTCTGTTGTAGATTAATTTCCTGGAAAACTAAAACCGGTTTCACGTCTGAAATTGTAAAAACATTTCATGGCCAACACTGCCTCCCTCCTCTGAGCTTGATAATTGCATGTGTGAAAGGCTCAAATCTGCTGTTCTGTGTTTCTGCAGTAGAGGAGGCTGCAGTTACAGATCTGTGCAACTGAGGGTGAAAAGCACCCATCACTACCACTATATCAGTGTCTTACTGACAGAGCTATACATAGGCAAAACTAAGATTAGATTTGAGATTAGAAAGCTAATTTAGAAATTTTCAAAATAAGGCTTATACAAATAGAACATTGTTGGAAATAAATTTGACTGAGACCCAAAATAACGATAAAATTGAAGTCTCTGATCCCAGAAAAAAGCCCATTTGTGTGGGTATTTTTGAGCAGGGTGCTGAAGGGTCACGGCTTCATCTTCATTCTTATAGCTAGATCATGTCTTTGAAACTTAAAAGGATATTCTGGCATAAAATTAATTTAGTGTCAAACACAAATGTTCTTCCTTGAGCTGTGTACTCCCACTAAACCTCATAATGGACTGGCCCAAGGTCTCGCTACAAACAAGCCGCTGCTGGAAGAGAGTAGGTGAGTTATGTTTAGTCTCTTTAATAAAGAAATTAGGCAAAATTTAAAAGATGTTTGGTGGCTAGCACTATGGCTGGGACCCTATACGTACTGTTGATAAAGTTAGGTGCTGTTCTGAGCATTATTTGTGCCTATAGAGTGCCGTTTTGGTTAAGGTGTGTGCATTGGCTCTTTTGACCTCTGTGTATTGCTATCGTGCAGTCGTTACTAAAGTTGGTGTAACTAGAGAAACAAGCGGCAACATTCATCTCTCAAGGGGGTGTCTAATTCGATGTTAAGGTGTGTTTGACCCTAAATCAATTTTTCAGGAGAGCTAGGGGCAAAGTTTCTCCTTAGACTTGTTTGAAACTGACACTTTCATGGCGGTCTCATCCCAGGATGTGGTTCATCTTCTAGAATAGACGCGCTTTGGTCAATTCGGGTTGACTGGCCGAGTCGAACCGAAAACACCCGAGTGAAGCTGCAAATTTGATGACGACATTACCCCGCCCCTTCCCCCGCCCGGTTCTCTCCGCTCGTCCTTCCCCCCTGCCCAGCTCCACTACAGGCTGGAGCCCCCGGCAGCACGGCGCGCAACACAACACATTGACAGCTGCGACTGACTCAAAACCAAGGGGGGGAAGATGGAGCACAGAGACGCCGACTTCAACATAATGTTAGCGACCGACTCATACAAGGTATCGTACCCGGGCTGTTTTCAACCAGAGGCGGGGTGGGTGGAGGGGAGCGGCTGATGGGTGAAAATTGATAAAGTCAAGGTGGTTTCATCTTCAGTCCCAAGGCCATCATACTGCTCTCTGTGGCCGGTCTCTGTCGCTTCACAGCAGGCCGGGAGAAGAGGAGGAGACGGGGTACCATATTCAGAAGCATCCCTCTGTAAGCTAGCTTACTTAGCATTGTGTAAAACCGCTGGCTGCTTGGGAGCCAGACCCCAACCGGCTTTGCTAGGAACAGTGGGATTCGGCTAGCGGTGTTAGCTGGCGTGCTAGCTGACAAGGAGCGCAGAGAGGAGACCGAGGGGATTGATACATAAAATAAGCTAATATTAGCCGCTAGCTAGCAAGTGCTGTGTGAATAGACCGGTGAACTGCACATGGGCTAAAGCACAACCAGGTATAATGTTAGCCGGATGGAGTTAGCCACACACGGTTACGATGCGTCACTTCGGGGAAATCAAAACTGAAAGTTAATATGATATTCCCTCTGACAAAGCGAGATAACACGAGACCGGAGTCTTTTTTATATATAAATTAAATCCCCGAAACCTTCAGAGGACATTTTATGTTCCTTATTGTCACTATTATCTAAAACATGATATTGTTACTGTTCAGTACCGGTGAAAAGAGAATAAACCTCCTGGTAGTAATGAATAAATGCACGTTGAGGATGGTTGCCATGCTTGTTGCCATGCACAGCAGTCATGTGATAGCATTGATGGTGGTGGTGATGGTGGGATAGGACACTCTATGGGACAGAGAGCCTACTTTGAAGACAGTAAAGGGAGGGAGTGGGAGTCACCAGAACGACTTCATTATGTAATACACCGACCCCGCCAAAACATTATAGATACCTGGGCTATTTGATGAAACCCTTAGCCATAAATTACACTCTTACAAAGCTTCTATATTTTATTTTTATGTTGCTATAGTCAAACAGGTGATAATTGTGCTCTAGATCAAGAAGTTGTTGCAGGTGTAGCAGGTGTTTGTTAATAAGGCAGACTTTAAAGATGAACACCTTTAATGAGGGCCCGACCGATATGGATTTTTTGGGGCCGATGCCGATAACGATTACTGTACAGTACACATATATATACTGTAGGCTACTGCTCTTCACACAGACAGAAGGACCGACTGATCAAACTCAGACCAGAAAAGCGCTTTCAACATTTACATGGCGCTTCACCGTTAACTCGGCGTGACCGAGACCAGCACAGTGGGGAACATCATGAAGTGGGTTGAACTGAAACTTGTTGACTTATTGTGTATTTCACAAGCTGGTTTATTTACCGTTATTTACCACTCTCCTGCATGCGTCCCTGAGCTGCCTGCTTCAGATCCGTCACTCTGCTGTGCTGTGAGGTAGTTAGTGGATCAAGATTGCCATGAGGTCACTGCGCCATCTACTGGATAAGTCGAGGAACTTTTCAAATGGCGGAACATTTTCGAAGTGAAACCGAATCTTATTCTCCCCTTTTTTTTTTTGAAAATATCGGCAAAAATCTGCGAGTTTTGGCTGATTACCGATTAGTCTCAAACGGGCTAGAATTGACCGATTTAATGGTCTCGCTGATAAAAAGGTCCATTTTATAATGAAAAGCACCATATAAACATACTGTAAAAACTATCATGGCTTTAAGAACCATGACATTGATGAGTTTTTTTAATCGTACGTGGACTAAACTACCCTAATGTAAACTGACTCCGCTGAGATCAAAGTCTGTTTCAGAGTATTAAATTCAGTGTTGTTGATGTTTCATGCTGCTTGAGTATATTTTAACAAACTTACACCTTTTGTGGATCTCCTGATGCGTTAAACTTGGTACTCTGTTAGAAAAGAGTTATAACTCATATAAAAAGACCTCACATCAAAACCTCAAAGACCATTAGATACTCAAGATGAGAAAATTGCCCAAAAATTTCCCCAAAACTCCTTAAATCCTTTACAGCATGAATTAGATTTATTTTTAAAATGGGGCTCTTTTCTTAGTATTTATTAAAATGAGGTTGTGGTTTTGGTGTTCGTCATTTAACATGTAACCTGGATTTTCTTCAATTTCAAAAGAGCAGTGTGGTTCAGTTGTTGTTTTTTTCTTTTCTTTTTTTAAACATCACTCGTTTTGCTTCCATTTCGATGCAGCCTTGGGTATTTACAGTTAATTCAAAGAGGAATTAAAGATGAGTTTAAAATGGATGTGTGTGTAAGGATCTGCACACAGTATTGATCTGAAACAGTCAATAGTGTGTTTGCATTTCATTATATTTAACCACTGCTGATTAGCCCTGAGCCAGTAAACGTGTGGGGATTTTTGGGGGGTCAGGGAAATCATTGAACTGTTTGCTAGGTTTTATATGTTTTATATAAAATTCCAAGTAAGAGGTGCTGGTTTCATAACTTGGCTTCATACTCTTGGCTTTGGGGATTCATTTCATCCATTAGCCAACACCATTGTGAAATAGCTCAGGTAAGTCCAAAGTAAAATAAAGCTGCTTCATATACATATCGCTGAATAACCCAACCTTGATCAGTTAAAATTAAACCAACATTAATTATATAGATTGATATATTGAAATATTAATTTTTGCCCAGGTTGTACCTGAGACACAAATGTTGACTTTTCGCCTCAGTTTTGAACAGTGTTCAAACTAGCTGTCATTATTGTATTACTAAACTAACTGTTAGTACACCGGGAAGGTCTACGCCTCTAATACCTCTAAATAATTTGCCCAGCAGCAGGTATTAAGGAAGTTTCTGCCATTAGAGGCTGGAAGATCATTGCTTTAAAGAAAAGAAGAACAGCTTCTTCCTCGCCACACAGAGATAGAAACAAGTTTGAAAAAAGTGGTTAAAGTTGAAAATGGAGTCGATGCTGAAGTGCAGAGAACTGCAGGTACTCAAATGTCCACATGAGGCAGACTGTAAAGGCTGATGTATCCTCATTGAGCCTCATTTAAGATCTCCCATTTTTGCTGCATAACTACACATGTGAACAACCTGTGTGAAAGATAGTTTTATTTTTTCATTACGCTTCCTCTTGGTTTATGTAAGGCTTTAAGTTGTGCATCAGGTTGTGTAATTACGGGCATGGTTGACTGCACAGACAACTGGGTGTGATGCAGCTGTTTACCTTGAGGTTTCCAGACAAGGCCTTACCAGGAAGGAACATCATCAAGACCAAATTTGATGTTTTATACAGTCTTTGGGAGAGACTAAACATTGATGTGGACATTAGTGCTTGAACTGTTGTGGGCAATGATTGAATTTCAGGTCCAGTCTTTGTCAGGGTAGGCAAGCATGTGCCTACAAGCATGTTCTGCACTTTTAGAGTAACCATTATGTTCTTTTCAATCAGCCAGCTGAGTTACAAAGAAATAAAAATAACTCAACTTGGGAGCCAACCAGGCGTTCATCCAAAAACAGCTGACCAGAACTTTCATAGGTGCACCATGTCCATAAATGCCAAATCTGTGTTTACAGTGTGTTTTGGTCTGCTTTGTCACCCAAAACCAGCCTCCACACGTGTATCCTGTTAGTTCATCATGACTGTGTCATAACCATTGTGGCAAGAGAGGCGGTATTGCTGCAAGCATGGTACCTGACCAACTCGCAAACCAACCAGAAGCTTTCACTTTGTTCACAGCACAGGAGACTAAGCTGCACCTGAATGCCTTTGTGTTTCAACTCAAAAAGAGAAACACAGTCCCACAGCCAGGCTTGCCTATTGTCTGGAAACACACATACACATACACACACATACACACTCATGCAGGGTGTATAGTCTGCACGAGGAGTTGGTCAGATCTGAACATACAACAGGGTGGAGATGTTTGTTGTGTCTTTGTTTCCATAGATTTATTCAAAGTGAAATCATGACGCAAAACTATCAGGTTGTGAACAAATGTGCACAACGTTGCTGACTTTGGCCCCAGAGTCCATAGAGAAGTATAGAAATAGTGTAGAAATATAAGATGAAGGCCTAGAAGTCTGAAAACTCCTTGGGATGGTCCTGTTGATCAGTATGCCAGTACTTGTAGCTTCTGTATACTTTTGATGCTGTGCTGTTTGGACACACCAGAAACATCATCTCTGGTGGCCATATTCGGATTTCTCATGTCCAGAGATGAATTCTTCATTCTTTGTGTAAGACACTGCTGTAAAACATTTAAGAGCAACAGAGAAATGACAAGACTGCTTGAAAAGGTCAAAATTTATGCCCTCAAGAACCTTGAGTCCCAGACTTTTATAGAGAGTAGCTGTGCGTGTCTATATTTCAGTCTGCAAATCCATTGTGATGATATTGAACTCTTCATAACCTCACTTTTATCAGAGGCTTTAGGTAGACGAAAGTAGAAAGTTGGTTATTTTTTTAATGATTCAGATGAAGAGATTGGGCTGAGCATTGATCTCTAAACTTTAGATTCAAGTCTTTGAACAAACAACAGCATGAGCAATTAAATGGGGGTCATGTATATGGTAACCTCTGACTCTAGTTTTTAGTTCTACGTCTCCATGGAAGAAGACATAAAGCAAAGAGTCAAGGACTGTAGCCCCTGTGCTTGGGGCTTGTAGTTTAATGGATTACCTTGAGCTCGACACCCATTTTAAATGATTTAAAATAACCAGCTTTTTAAAACACAAACAACACAACAAGCTTCCCTCCGTCCAGTCATGGAAACTGCATGATGTTGTGAGTGATTTTTGTAAATTTGTTAATACAGGCAGACTACTCAGTTAAAGTTAAATGCTGCGTTTGATTTACCTCGGAAGTCAGAAGTCCGAGCTAAAAATGACAGCACACCCGACTTACCAGCGTTTCAGTCACCAAGTGACTGAAAAAAGTAAAAACGGAGGCAGAAACACGATGGCTACATCTACGAAAGTTATTTTAGCGCTTGCCTTGTTTGCATATAAGGCAAGTGCTTAAATAACTTTTTTAGATGTAGCCATCCTGTTTCAGGCCTTCGATTTTGCTTTCTTCCGACTTGGTAACTGAAACACTGGTAACTCGGGTATGACGTCATTTTCAGCTCCAACATCTGACTTCATAGGTAGCTTGAACGCCACATAAGTACCTTAAACTGGGGAAGTTTAGTACTAATAATACTAAGAATTTCTTTTTTGGTTTAATAGAAACTCAAATTTTTACTAACATAATTAAAACAAATGTACAAATTTTTGTACATTTCATCAAACGGGTTAGTGTTATCCGTGAGTGAATCATGTCAAATTGGTTTGCTGAGTGTGGCAAGACTTTCAGTCTTTGGTCCTCCTTACAAATCAGTGTCTACATGCCTGTTACGCTGGTTAATGCTCTGGTTGAGTTATTGTTACTGGTTGAACCAGACACAGCCTACTTAGAATGTTATCTCCAATTTCTAGATCAAAATAGAGTCAAATCATGCTGACTTTCAAAATAAAGCATGTTACATAATGGCTGTAGCTATCAACCAGACTTAACAGCCCCGACTGGTGTCAGTTGGCTGCACTGCAGTTTGGACATGACAAATGACCATCATTTTAGGCCTACAGTGTTGAAAAAGTCTATTCATTTAACTGCCAACAAAGATATGTTCAGTTTAGTCAACTCGATGTGCACATCCCTAATTTATACTACACACCATAAGAAATGTGCACTTTTTAAATGTGCTGCTAACCAAAATATGTTTAAAACAGTTCTGCATAATTACGTAATTGAGAAGAGATTTATCAACCTTTGATTGAAAGCGGTGTCATACTGTGATCCATGGATTATCAATGAACCATGTCTGTGGATGAAAGGAAAAGAAAGACTGTCTTGTGTGCCTTGAAACTGATACTGGTTTTGTGAGTTTTAAAAACATGTTTTTATGTATACATTGATTTATTTGCCAGTGAATGTTTGCACACACGTGGTCAGGCCCAGTGTCATGTTGTGTGTCTCAGCTCTATTTTGAGTCCTCGAAAGCTCATGGGGAAGGACAGGGACAGGGGTCAGAGAAACTGAGTAGTTCATTGACATTTATCTCTTCTCTTCTGCACAAAGTGAATGACAGTGAGTACAGCCAAGCCTTAAAGCCTTCTTAGAGGTGAATACACCTGTGGTTTAAATGTGATCTTTCCCTATTGAAAATGTGGAGACATTAAATGTTTTCTGAAGGTCTTAGACTAATAATAGAAAAACCTCTGATTCCTCTTTGGGTTCTTTTAATAGGAAATTGCACAACGTCTTTCAAGACTGAATAATTTAGCTAGAGCGGATTCCCACTTCTCTCACACAGTCATATTTTCCGTCACCTTTGAAGGGTTTAAAGTTTATTCCTCATGGATATTGAAAGTTTTGCAGTAAATGAGAAAATGATTGAGTAAACTGCAGATGCTCCCGTCGTCTTTTCAACCTTGTTTTGGGAAAATTGACCCTGTGTACTCAGTAGAAAACCCCGGACTCATTTGGGATTTAATTGATGACCAGATGTCTCCAGCTGACTCAGAATCTTTTCCTTGATGGGTGTTTGTGTGTAGTCCATTTCAGACAGTTTACTGTGTCCTCCGCAAAACATGCCTGGACAAGTCTGGAGCTGTACACTCAAGGTTTTAACTATCAGTGTTTCTGTTATCATGCAGTTGAGCTAAGATTAGCAGATCAGCAGGAGTGCACACACACACACACAATAACAATCAAGCTGTAGAAGAATAAAGCCAAAGTACGTGTGAAAGTGTGGGATAAGTCAAACTTGCCTCACCTAGATTGCTACATTTTGAGAGTATTATTTCTATTGTTGGACTGGTATGTGTGCTATCATCCCAGATAAAATGCCACAAAGACAGAGCTCTTTAAACCTTGGAGTTGTGTCAACCTGAATGTGAGCTGTAGTTTTACAGAGGACTGCTAAATCCTTCTCTCAATACCAAGGATGAAATTTTGATTTGCTGCCTCAAAGTGTTTCATTGAAACTCTCCCAAAGTCCAACAGAACTAAAGTTTGATCAGATGTAATGAGGCCAAATAAGCAGTTTCCATTCTTGCACATTTGTTGCCAAAAGTAGACTTATGTGTAATCTTCATGGTGTTACAACATATATTCAGAAGGTTTTGACAGTTCTTGTGAAATAATTTACATTCTGGTGTTCTCCACTATGAACTGTGTTGTAACCCTGTTTTGCAATGCAAAGATATTACAAGATTTGGACAGCTCAGAACTGGCATGTTCAGTAAATCTATGTCTGCACCCTTAGTTTGTCCAGTACATGTACCTTTATAAATGAAACCTGCACCTGAGGCTCTTTTTAGACATTGAAAGCTCATTTCCTTGAATACCCTGAAGTAAGGACAGTGAAGGAGGGCAAACAATAATCATAATTGTTCTCATAAGTCATGCTGCTGAAGTTGAGGTTTTGTGTGTGTATTTGTTGTTTGGGTGCAGTGCCATAAAAGCACGGGCACGCTGCCAGCATTATTACTCTAGGCCTTAGTGTTTAGTATATATTCGCAGATGACCTCAAATACTGTGAGTGCAGAGTTATGATGCCTTGATGTATCTGCCACAGGAAGCACAGATGTGTCATTACCAGCCTTTACGCTTTAGGAATTTTCCAAACAAATGATTGTTTTCTGCAGGGAAATTCAGCTGTATTAGCATCAGCTGATTTATTGGGCTGATGAAGTCACCTGCTGGACCAAAACAGATGAGCTTCTCAGATAATTAAAGTTATTGTATCAGCGTGTATCTGAAAACATACAGACTAATTCAGCCTCATCGACTGTTTTTAGGCCTGTATCATTTATAGGTTTAATATTTCTGAGGCTGTTGTAACTATCTTGTGTCTCTATTATGTGCATGCTTTTTTAACTCCGTCTTAGGGCTGGGCGATATGGCCTCAGATCAGTATTATGATATATATAGCAGTTGACCTCGATAACGATAAATGGACAATAACTACTCCACAAGCTGCTCACCTCCTCCCACATTAACTTCGTCTACTTCAGCCGCCACTCCAGCCGCCACAACTTTTGAACCGTCCTCCATCTCCTCACCTGTCTTTCCCTCTTTGTTACGGACTGGATGGGGTGGAGTCACGTCTCCAACGTAGGACAGCGTCTTAAAGAGACATGTGACCATAGCCTACCTACACACACATCCAAAACCAACTTCAATTTTTTTGACACCAAGTATACCGATATGGGCAAAATGACGTTGGTTATTGTCATAAATTTCAGTATTGGTTTTCAGTAAATTATCGGTTTATCACCCAGCCCTACTCCATGTAAATCTAGACATGCTTATTTATTGTGAATGCCCGTGCTCACTTGACCCACTCTGTCTCCACAGGTAACACATTACAAACAGTACCCTCCCAACACGAGTAAAGTGTACTCCTATTTTGAGTGCCGTGAGAAGAGGACAGACCCCAGCAAAAGCAGAAAAGTCAAATATGACAAAACTGTCTTCTACGGCCTACAGTACATTCTCCACAAATACCTAAAAGGTAAGTGTACCCTCAGATTTCACCTCTACTGCGCTACAGAACTCCTCATTTTGTTTTGTAGATTAGATAACTCTGCTCTTAAGCACAACCCGGCAGTAGCTTTCCAGTAAATGATGTTGCAGCCTGCAGGTCTGCAGCCTTTATTAATGATTCTCCAGGATGTTTGTGTGAAGACGAATGTGTTTCCAGTCAACTTCACAAATTAAATAAGGGTGACATTCCGATATATTTGGATTACATAACCCAAGCATGGACTTACAATATTCTACTGTTGTCCGGTTAGCAATCAGGGCACATACCAAAAGCCTTTTGTGCTTTTGTGATGCATTATTGGTCCCCGTGGGGGCATTTTATCTTTTTACCCCCCTCCCTCCCTCCCTCCAGGACAAGGTCAGAGTCGTGCAGGGTCGGCCGCAGAGCAGCATGCCTATTGCTACTCAAGATTCAGTGCATTGCTCAAGGACACTCCAGCAGGATAGGTGCTGCCTGTTGAAGGCTGCAGCTCCAGTCTGGTTCTAGTGTGCCCCCTCACCGTGATTAGACTGTACAGAGCATAACAAAAAGCCACAGCAAAGTTTGGCGCTTACAATCCAGCCTCTGCTCGCTCAAACTCGAGTTTGTCAAGGCGGATGTTTAAGTTAGGGTGATCCTAAGGGGCATGGGAGAGTGCAAGAGAGACAGAAAAAAAAGTAGTGGGAAGTGAAAAAAAGAAAGTATCACCCTCCTGTCTCGTAAAAGGATTTCATGGTGCTGTAGCAGAGGTGCAGGGGAGAACAGAGAAAGAGAGAAGACAAAAGCACAGCTGCTCTTTTACCGTCTGTGTGAGAAAGGCCAGCTGCCTGCACAGGGCGCCCCTCGAAGCTCGGTGATTAGGCCAACCATTAGAGATGCATCCTTGATCCTTCAACTTACGAAACCAGAAGTGTGCATCACGATTCTTCTGAGTCGCGGAATACATTGTCATTGTACCGCTGACTGTGATTTTGTCAAGGAAGTGCTCCAGCACAGAGAGGCATTATGATACTGAAAGCAGAACTTGTGAAGGACACAGAACAATGTGGAGTTTTTGCCTGATATTGTTATGGTAAAGAGAGAAAAAAGGTTTTAGCCTTTTTTCATTTTTTTTCAAACTGAGAGAATTTGAGAAAAGTGAGTTTACTGTCCTCAAGGGAACAACACGAGCCATGTTTAGGGGGATTTTGAAGACAATGAATCAGGCCTCATGGATATTAGGACAATTTGTGGGAAATTTTCGCTAGACCAAACTAAAATGAGGAAGTTGATGTCATTTTGGATCTGTGTGACTTACATAAAGCTCACAAGCATCAAAAGTAGAAACCACTGGCCTTGACCTGTAAAGCTCTCTATTTCACTTTGCGTTTCTTCCCCATTGGAGTTAAAAAGTTTACTCACAATTTGTGGTTTTATTGTTTCGTAGTATCCTTTAATTGGAAGGTGTGCTATAATTTCAAGGTGGCAGGGTAACTAATGAAGACTAAAGGACACTATATTGCTCAAAAAGCAGCCATGCGCTCACCCCCCAAAATAAGGGAGATTATACTTAGTTGTGTTGATTTCTATACCTGTACAGACCCAGGCTTGCTATTTGCCTTTCCTTCCAAGTAATTTCCCTTTAACTGTAAAGACACCAGCGGTATTTTTCATGTAATTTGAGGCAAGAAAGAAGCAACCACATTTCCCAAAGGCTGAATAGCTTCTTTGAATGAGACAAAAACTCAGTGTGTTTGAGGAACGACTTCTTTTTTTACGTGCATGGGATGTTTCTGGTTCAACAAGAATAGAAGAGGAGAGAAACATTCCAATATTTCTCTTTCTGCCTTCATGTGCATCTTCTTTCTTGCACCATCCCCTTCATCCCTCATTTCTTCCTTCCTCCCTCCAGGAAAGGTAGTGACTCCAGAAAAGATCCAAGAGGCCAAGGAGGTATACAGAGAACACTTCCAGGATGATGTTTTCAATGAGAAGGGCTGGACTTATATTTTGGAGGTGAGACACTTTTTTCAAAGTATTGTGCTGCAGTTAGTAACTTTTTTTTTTTTAGACATATTGATGGTTATACTCCATGAGGGTTACCATCAAGGAAAAGCTGGAATTCAGAACTAAGGATGCAAGTGTACACACACACAGATGCTGGTGCACTTCAATGTTTGCACATGAAACATTCTGCAGGCAATGTCTGTTTTATCAGAGGCTGTAAATTACACACAAAGAAAGACAAACAGTGTGTCCCAGCGGTTTAATGTTTTTGTAACAAGTCTTGATCATAAAAACTCCCAGTCCTCAGAGTCACAAATGACCAAAGTAAAGTTTGCGGTTGTTTCTTAAAGGCTAAAGATTACGATTCCCAAAAACTGTGTTTAGTGTTTAAAGAAAGCCTGAACAATAAAGTAGTGAGAAATGAAAGCACCCAAAGGCAAACACTGTAAATATAATGACATAAAAGTAGAATAGCACAGCTTTAAATGAATCAGTCTAAATAAAATGTACGTTGTTGTAAAGTGAAACAGTTTTCAGCACCTTGGAGAGAGAACAGTGCAGCCCTCTCTTTACAGCCTTGTTTTTGACGAAGCCGCTTTATATCATGCTTTTACTTCTTTTAGGAAATCACAGGCAACACATCCTCCTCTCTAAAGAGGAGAAGGACTACCAGGCTTGTTATCAGCACACACACAGTTCTGACACCAGCATGCCTAATGGCCTGGAGATGCAAAAGTGCTGATGGCATGGGTAGCTTATGCACCCGTGAAGGCACTGTTGATGCTGAACAAGTTACAGTCTACAGGATTTGGAGAAAAGTCTGCTGCTGTTCTTTTTTTAAGGAAGACCTAAGCGACACTGAGCGTGTATTACAACAGCATGGCGCTCTCCTAGAAGAGCGCAGGTGTTAAAACTGCCTGCAGCTCCTACTTTTACCAACTGAAAACAGAAGAAACATAACGAAATGAAACAACTCGGGAAAGAAAATGTGAAAATTTTCTACAGCTTTATGACTTTTTTTTGGAGTTTGGAGTTTGAGTAGCATATCTCCTTTTTTGAGTCATGTTGTTCAAGTACTAACACTCCTTTAAAGCTCCTGTGTGAATCTGATTCTGGGTGGGATAACTGTGCGAGTAACTGTGTCTTTGTGTTTCCAGAAATACAATGGACACCTGCCTATTGAAATCAAGGCTGTGCCGGAGGGGAGTGTCATCCCTCGAGGCAACGTTTTGTTCACAGTGGAGAGCACGGACCCTGAATGCTACTGGCTGACCAACTGGGTGGAGGTACACCTTGTTTTGTTCGTCCTCTGGGCACTGAATAGGTAGCAGGGTTGATTCTCGAGGGTGGAGATTAGAAACAAGTGTTCAGATATCAAACAGGGTGGGTCTGACTTAAAGCTGCTGTTGGTACCAAAGCTGAAAGGTTGTGCTCTGTATTTTTAGTGCCAGAGCTTGTCTTGTTTGAGTCCCTAAGCTTTGTTAACAAACACTCTTTAATTTCTTGAATGCTGCTTGTTCTCAGCTCTGTACAAGCTTTGGCAAACAAAAGCCGCTAATAGTTTTTTTAACCCATTTTCCCTCACATAACCGTTTGATTTTAACGTTATTTTCCCTTTCAATGTTACCCTTATGACCATGTAACTATATAGCCTGGCATATCAGTGAGATTTAATGATAAGCTTCAATTGATTATTGATTAAAAGACAAAATACATTGGTAACATTTATATCCTCTTAGTTACATAGAACAAGAAAAAGCAATAATCAGTTTATCTCGGCAGAACGCCCAATCACTCCTCTTATCCCTTTTAAAGCTCATTTAATTACAGCCTTGTCATGGTTTATTATATAATTGCTGCTCTGAGAAAAACCCAAACCGGAGGAAAGACAATCCTACAAGTTGGTAAAACAGGACAAGAGAAGAGAGAAAAGTGAAAATAAACTTGTTTATTTGAATTTAAAGAGCAGATTTGGTCTCCTCCACAACAAAGACGTGTGCAAGCATCTAAAAGTACCTTGTCAGGATTATTTTAGACACGCGTTTGCATCTTCAGTTTCAAGTTCCCTCTTACTACACTTTTGTGGTTCTGCTCCAGCACCTTCAACCATTTCATGCAGCCTTTGCTCAGAGGAACAGTGACTTTAATAATGATAGTGCTTTCACCAAAACACAGCACAGTTCTGTGTGCAGTACCTCTCCAGGCTCTTGTGCCTCAACCTAAAACCACAAATAATTTAAGCTCTAAATCAGCCCCCTGCCTTCTTCCCAAAAAGCACCTCATCTTGAATTTCTTCTGAACACTGTGAAGGATGTCCGTCAACTGTATTTATATTTTAATTTAACAGCACTGAGTCAGAAAGTGAACTGGGCTCACCTTTTAAAGATGCAGTTTGAAGCCCTTTTTTACAGAAGCTGCTTTCTCGAGGTTATTATTATGTGTCTGAAGTTTTAATCCGGATATGATGTCCCTTCTGCAAACTCAGGATAAGAGCTGTCAATCACGGGTGGGCTGCAGTGAAGATGAACGGTCGCTCACAGAGATACTTTGACATTTTTTGAAGTTTCCGTATTCCCTCTGATATCTCCTCTGAGTGTGTTTTCTGAGTGGAGTTCAGCATAGCTTAGCAGAAGTCCTTAAAACAGAGGGGAACAGCAAGCCTCACTCTGTCCAAAGGTAGTTTCATACATGCTGCAGTAATTTCAGTGCTTACATGTTATACTGTGAAATGTCTTCGATGCATACAAAAACAAAAACATGCTCTGTAATCTGGGTAGTTATTTGGGAAGCTTTTCTCCACCTGCTGTACTACTTCCTCAATTCTGGCGACCTACTGACTGATGCAAGTGAGTTTTCATGTTTTACTCCCAACATAGCCTCTTGAATTGTACAGTAAAAATCAGATTATGTGTCGGGTATAGCTTTTTAGGTTGACACAAATTTCCCCCCGTGGGACTCACAAAGGAATATCTTATCTTAATATCTTAAGTCAATTTTGGAGACAATCTCTGAAATTATGTGCTTCCGTCTTCAGATATTTATATGCCTCTGGGAACAATAACCAATTTCCCAGGCATTGTGATGTGAAGCCGGCAGTTATCAATGATAATCGCATGTTGAGATTGATTTAGAGGCAACTTGTCAGCTAGGATTAAGGCATAGTAATGCATGTCAACGAGGGCTGACACCCTTCAGGCAGTCGGTGGATTAGTTTGTCAGTGAGCTCTCATCTCAACAAAATCTCACATGTCAAACAATCACAGCTGCTACTTTTGTGGGTAAGAAGGTTATCCCTTTATTTTCCTGGGATGGGTGAATGAGTCGATGTTTCAAAAACTGTCTGGCCATTATGCTCAGCTCTTTGTGAGTAAAACCCACAGTGCCTCTGGGGAAAAGAGGATCCTCTTTCTCAGTTACTATTGCTCTAAGATGGTTTAAAATTTGAAGTTAGTTAAATCCAGACTAACTCTGAATAGTTACTGAGCTGTGAGCATCACTCACCGCTCCAGGAGCTAAAAGTCAGTCCTTCATGATTCTGCCCATATCTGGTAGAAGTGCCTCAGTCCTCAGTTGAACAGATCATGTGATACTATCATTGTAGTATAAGGACTTGATCATTGACTTAGGCCACTATTTTAATAGGGTGACGATATATGAATATAGGCAGGTATTCCAGCTCTTGATATTTTCCATTTGAGGTTTATTTATGCTGCCATCGTTGGCTCACTTTTATCAGGTTTATCAAAAATATTGATTGACTGCATATTGAATGACTGCATTTCTAATATCGACCCTGTTGTCCATGTACTATCGATTCTGAAGACTAGAGTCCATAAAACCATTGTGATGGCCATCAGCATCTTTTATTCACTCTATCATCTTTTGATTTGTCTCTGCCGATAAAATTATTTTTAATTTTTTTATCAGGTCCTCATCAGGAAAGCACATTCCTAAAATGTTTAACTAATTCTTTAGCCATCCTCAGTGCTGCATTTGTTGCCTGCAGCTTAAGCACTGTGTCACTCCCCCCCTGAGACGCAGAGGATCTCATAAACCTAATGCCCCGTGAACAGACTGGCTGCAATGACTCGGCAGAACTAAATTCATTTACCGTGAGCATTATCTTCGCTCTGTGTCTCCTCGTCTCCTAAGAGCTCCCTTTGACTCATCTTTCCTCTGCCTCTCTGTGCACATATCAGCTTCATTCATAAATATCACATTTGCCTTTTTGAAACAGATAATCACGCTGTCTATTCTGGAGACATCGGCTGTTTAACCCCTTTGACTTCTCCTACTTTAAATAATCATGCAGTAATTTCTTGCAAAAAATTACGAACCAGACAGGACTCTTTTTTTTGTACTTACTGTAACACTGAGAGAATAAAAGACTCCAACCTGCAGGCACATTTTGAAGTAAACAAAAACTTCCCTTTAGTTTCTATTAACTGGAGTATTCAAGCAGGTTTTGAAAGATGAGATTTTCCTGGATAGTTCTCTGATATGTGCATCTCTATAATTTATTATACACACAGTCAACTCTAAAAGCACATAAAATGGAGGAGTGTTTGGTCGTAGGTCACCCACAGCCAAGAGCACAGTCATAACTCTCACACACTGTCCTGATAAATTTGGACACACACACACACGCACGCAAACATGCAAACACACACTTGGTCAGTCTCTTCAGCTGATATAAATACACACACACACACACACACACACACACACACACACACTCATTCTTCATGGGTGATATAAAATTAGCCCTCTGTCCTTGGGCTTGTTCTCTTCCTCCCCTTCACTCTTGCTCTCCTTTCTGCTTCTGTTGTCTTTCTTTGTTTCTAACCTCATCACACTCATTTTTTTCTTCTTCCTTAACTTCCTTCATGTTTTTTTCCCCCTCCACCCTAATTGTTATCTCCCCCTTTTAGTCTTTCCTGACCTCCCTCCATTTTGTTCTTGGATGGTGACCGGGAAGTTATGCTGGCACGCTCGCTCATGAGTGTGTATGCAAACATTCCTGCTGAGTGTTGCTTTTAACCGTACCGCTGCCTCAATAGACCGCCATTATCACACATATCATTACATTCTGTGTGTAACTTTGATAAAGGTCACAATCACCTGAATTCGAGGCGGGTGTTTTTCTAATTTTACTGAATAATTTAGTGTTAATGTGCAACAGTGTGAGCGTTTATCCTCATAAAATCTTATCATAGTCATTTTATTTGTTGTTATGCACAGGTTCCTAATGGAAATGTCAACAAGCAGATAAGGTACAGGGCACATGGCGTGTGTCTGCGTATGCCTGTCAGTATTAGCCTCGCTCTGGCAGTCACATGAGGCCATATTATGCTTTAGATTATGATTAGTCTGAGGAGGCATGTGACTGCGCTCAGGGTCGGAAAGTGAGGAGGCACGCTGTGTAGTAGTCGCAGACAAAGTCAAGTGAGGAGTCTGAACAGGAAGTTTTTTAAGAGTTTTTTTTTTTTTTTGGTTTTGAGACTCAAGTTCCTTGAGGGGGAGGAAAAATAGCCATACATCCTGGTGTTTAGAATTTTTGTCACACTCGATCTCTTTGTCTGCTGCTAATGAGGTTTGACACGTCCATTCCTGATGTTTTCACCTCTTTCTAAAAGTTGTGAAATGTTGCGTACAAGCAAAAACATCAGCATGGAGTAACACTGGTCACTATCGAGAATGAACAAGGCGCATGCAAAAAGGAAGAGCTGAACTACGAGTCATTTTACATTGAAGAAGAATCGAATCGGGAGAAAAGCATATAATCCCAGCCCAAGTAGTCTGTTTTTTTTTTTTTATAAAAGCTGTATCTTTCTTTCTTTTGCAGTCAAATGTATTACTATTGAAAATATTTTCAGTGGAACATTCCCCGAAAAAAGTCTGTCTCTGAGGTTGGCAGTAATGCTTTTTTTCTGACGCCTACCCTGTGGTGTAGAAAATTACTTTATTACTTTTATTAAAATAATCAGTCTTGTTTCTGATGATCTCATTTCGCGCAGCCTATAAAGAAGAAATATGTGCAATATCATCACCAGATAATAGCTGAAAAATTTGACTGTCAGTATTGGCAGACATGATGTTTTCTGCAGCATCTTCTCTCAATAGCTTTCAAGTACCTACAAAAGTTCCAATATCTGCAAAACAGGAGACGTCTCATTCTCCTCCAGTTTAAGCCACAACTTCTACTAAAATTTCATTTGTTGTTAACCTCTCCTTCATTACATCTGTAGTTGACAAGTTGCTAACTGGTGTTTGCAGACCACACTTCGCACAGTTATGCAAGCTTATTCAGGAATCCCCGGCATGTGTACCCTCTTTAGGTAAATTTATGCTTAGGTGTCCACACATTCACCAGCAGCAGGTATTAGACTGCGATGGCATATGGCACTGATCCTTTCTCAGTTTGATTTCAGCAGAGGGTTCAGCTGCACTTACACTTGTCGTGTACAAATGTGGCTTGTGTGGATGCTGCTGCATTACTTGATTAGCTGCTGAAAAGCTGTTTACTCAGAAATCACTGAGCTTGTGAGAAATTTCGTTAAGCTACATTGCCACAATTTGTAGCACCTTAACTACTCGACACCGGTGACTTTATCAGATTAAATGGTGGTAAATGGGGATAAAAGTCTTTATAATGTACTTATCATTTCTGAGATTTTTAAGGCTTAAATTCACTCAATTTCACTCATCCAGAGATACGAAATACTCACTTTGGTTTAAAAAAAGTGTTTTCAAAATTTGATGGTGAACATGGATAAGCCTCTTGTTTTCATACTGAATGTGTGACCGGAGCCCAGAGTTGACATGAGGCACGCAGGAATGTATTTTTCCCAGAGTTTGTCTTGTGTGAATAAGCAAAACCCTCTTTGAACCCCGTGAGCCTGTTAGTTTGGGGGTTAGTACTGGGGGGTAAAGGAATACGTGGACCTGCCTTTCTCTGGTGTGGTCAGCGCCGGAAAACAGCCGTGCTGCAAAGACGAGTTTCTGTACATGAGACATGAAGCTGTTTTCAAAATGTGTGATAAATTTTTATGAAAATACTGCATCAAGTGAACTGTTTGTCTTTCTTTCTTCTATCAGACCATCCTGGTTCAGATCTGGTATCCGATCACTGTTGCAACCAACTCCAGAGAACAGAAGAAGATCCTGGCCAAGTACCTCCTGGAGACGTCTGGAAACTTGGAGGGTCTAGAGTACAAACTACATGACTTTGGCTACAGAGGCGTCTCCTCTCAAGAGGTTTTTAAACATGGCTTTTCATTGAAATAGTGATTTTGATTAGATATGCTGGCAAATATTTTGAAAAAAAGGTTTCTTATATCAGGCGATTTAAGAACCCAGTAGCTTGTCAGAATGCTGATGTAGAACTTTGGGACTCTTGTTTAAGTCCTCTCAATATCACAATCAATACACGAGGTATACATACCCGCTTTGCTGGAATGATTGACTTGTTTATGATAATGGCTAATCTGTCTCCACCTCCTTCCATTGTACAAAAGTGAAGCCAACATGGGGGAGTCTATGTATTGATGTCCTGGACCCTTTGCTAACCAAAACAAAGCTGGATCTCACTGGTAACACAGCAAAGACAGTAAAGTCTGTCATGTAACAACTTATTGTATCAGTTTCAAGCAACCGCTCTGGGTCACGGAAACTGATCTTCTCAGAAAAATATACAGCGGGACATAAACCAGCATGAAAAAAACGAAACTTTGATGACAAAAACTGTGATTGGGAGACGATTATTTAGTGTGTATTCAGATTTTATAGTTTGCCCCATGTCTCATCAGTCAACATGGAGGCTTATAACCTACCCAGCAGCCTGTCAGTAGGGCGCGCTTTAATTCTTTTGCTTCACTTTTAAGGAGCTGATATGTCGTTCATCTTTTATTTAACCTTTGTCTGGAGCTTTGGACTGTATTGCACAGAGAGCTCTGGAAAAATATTTCATATTGTTTTAAACTTTTTAATTTCCTCGAGGAAACTTTCCCAGAAAGATCAATAAAGTCTGTCTAATTTAATCAAAATATTAGAGAGTAATCAATAGACTTTTGTGGAAATTGAAAGGTAGATAAAGTTCAAAATTGACTGTATAATGACTCATCTTTGCCCTTTAACTTCATTGGGCTTATGCAAATAAAATCAAATTAATCATTATCTTCCACATTTCATCTCCTGCCTCTCTGCAGACTGCAGGCATCGGTGCCTCGGCTCATCTGGTCAACTTCAAGGGCACAGACACAGTCGCTGGCATCGGGGTCATTAAGAAGTACTATGGCACTAAGGACCCAGTGCCTGGCTTCTCAGTCCCTGCTGCAGAGCACAGGTACTCTACATAAACACACTTCTCTTTCTTTTATTTATGGTTTGTTGCTTATTGAAGTATCGTCCATACGTAGAGTAAAGATATCTGTCTCTGTAAGCTGCAGTCATCAGCTTTCAGGGTTACCCGGCTCTTCTAAAACCCTGAGTGGCTCTGTTTCCATTGTAATGTAGGGCAGTAGTTCACCACCCGCTGTAATTGTTAGACCTCCAAGGTATGATGGGTGTCTGCCAGCATGCCCGACACTTCCTTTAACGCACAGGCAAAGTCAAGAGAAACTTTTTTAAACAACATCTTGCCTCTGGAGGCCACTGAATTCCTGTGCACTGTGTTAATTACCAGAATGTATTCATATTCCCAGAATGCACAGGGGCAGTCGGCATAGCTCGGATCCTTTCATCTCCTCTGCTGGCTCTGTTGAGGAAGTCCACTTTTGGGCTGTCAGCCAACCTTTTTTTGTTTTACCCACAAGCCAAATGGGTTTTGAAAATACAAAATAACTTTATTTGAATAGCTGTTGGTTGCCAGCCAGATTTCTCAATGGAGCGAATTTATCAGCCAGAGTGAGAATTAACTCATCATTTGGCTGAAGTTGGTGTTAATTCGCTCCCCCTGTTTGGAGCGTGGTCACCCTCACACTAATTATGTGCTTCATCTGTGTCATGTTTGTGAAAAGAGCTCTTATTGGCCGGGGCTGGAGGCTGTGATTGGCTGCTACCCTGACGCACATGTGCCTCACATGTCTGTGGTGTTGTTTTATGGCACTGATCCATTTAGCCTCCTCTCTCTGTCACACACACACACGCACACATTTCCTCCCTTTCTGTTTCGCTCTCCTGCACACACAGGCGCTTCTTCTTCCTTGCCACCAGGGCAGTTACTGCTGCTCCAGCGCACCCTTCTTCCCCGCACCAGTGCATTGTGGGATGGTGGCAGTAGTTGTCATGGCAACTGTTACGTAATAGCCCCCCCTCCTCCTCTTAAAATCTGTTTGGTTTTCTACCTCTGAGGGAGGAGTCACAGTGAAATTCCACTTAGATTTTATGTAAAGGCAAAGAGGTGGTTGTTGTGGAGCAGAGCTGTGTCACCTTCAGAGCCCTGAGAAGTAAAACTTTTCCTGCTCTCTAATGTTTACTGTATACTTAATGCTCCTAGAAAGACCTGGAAATGAAAATATGAGTGGTGTGCAGAAACATCACATGATATCAAAACATGACCATGTGTCAGATAATATTTACGTATATACCATATCTTGTCTAGGAATATTTAGCCAAGGACCAAAATGCTCAGGTTTACTCTTGTAATAAAGACAACATTCAGATTTATTGTTGGGTAGATCCAAATAAACCACAGATTTTGTACTTTTAGCGTCAGGTCATAGTGTCCCTGTAGTTGTAAGAAGTAGGTAAAATGATATCATTAACAACAAGGCTTTGTTGAACTTCTCTGCTGTACTAAAACCAACAACTAAAAACTGGTGTGCACTGCCCTCTTCTGGATGATCCTTTTTATTTCCATTTGATGAATGTCTTGTGACTGTCTTAGCCACATTTCATCTCCATGTTTAGTGTGGACATTTTTAGCTCTTATAAACCACCCTTTATGTGTGTTTTTTTGTTTTTTGTTTGTAATCATAAAGATTTCTTTACCAAAGCTAATAATCTGAAAAAGTTTTTATTAATCTAATTGAGATGATTTTAATAAAAAGACTATATCTTGATGTATTTTCTCCACAGTACCATCACAGCATGGGGGAAGGATCATGAAAAAGATGCTTTCGAGCACATCATAAAGCAGTTCCCCAGCGTGCCTGTGTCCATAGTCAGTGACAGCTATGACATCTACAATGCTTGTGAGAAGATCTGGGGAGAAGATCTACGAGGCCTGATAGAGACACGCAGTGCAGATGCGCCACTGGTCGTCCGACCAGACTCTGGAAACCCACTTGATACAGTTTTGAAGGTGAAGTCTCAGGCCCCTCCATTCAGTTTTTTTTTTTTTTTTTCTGGGATCCTAAAGCCAAGCGAGGGCACTGATCTCTCCGTTCCTGCACCTTACTCTGATATGTTTCAGGTTTTGGAGATCTTGGGTAAGAAATTCAATCCAAAGGAGAACTCTAAAGGTTTTAAAGTTCTCCCCCCCTACATCAGAGTTATACAAGGAGATGGAGTTGATATCAACACCCTGCAAGAGGTACATACAAATGACACACTGAACTCATATAAAAGATCTCCAACTTTCAGCCCAATAGATGTGAAAGAGTTCCATTGCAAAGTTTTGAATGTGTATGTTTTTTTTCTCGCAGATCGTTGAAGGCATGAAGGAACATCGGTGGTCCATTGAAAACATCGCCTTTGGGTCTGGAGGGGCTCTGCTGCAGAAACTGACCAGAGATCTTCTCAACTGCTCATTTAAATGCAGTTATGTTGTCACTAATGGACTTGGGGTGAGTAAAGGCCAATCTGAATATCTGAATGAACCATTACAATATAAGAAAAGTGTGGGATTAAGTTGGCCATTATTGCAAAATCAATAAACAATCAGATATTAAAAAGAAATATTTGCAATAATTTAGTCAAGGTTAAGTTTCCTTTGCCCTAATATATGCCAGTAATATATGGTTCAGCTCGTGTTTACCATACACAGCCCACAAATAGCTTTAGACCCGTGCTCTAGATGATTAAAAAATAGCCAAAACACTTCTTGTACCAGGCTGTAAACATGTCTCGTTATGTTGTAAAAATGGGCATTTCAGTACGGGCTCTAATTGAGCTGACTTGACTTTTTAAGCAGGCCTTAGAGACCACTTGATTGGCACATATTCATTAATCTGAAATTAATCTGAGGACAGTTGATAGCTAGCTTTAGCTTCATCCATCTGCATGAAAGTGATGTAAGAGCACAGACGTTACACCCAGGTCTTCACCCAGCGGATAAGATGCATGCATGCTGAGCAAGAAAGTATTGCTCATAAATTGTTTTCACATTTGCGGAGTTTAATTTAGACTTCTGGAGGGTGTTTTGCAACTGGAATTTGGTCATCATTCCTGTCCAGATTTGTAAGAAGGGTGTGGAGTGTTGCATTTTTTTTGTCCACTGTTGAAAACTGTTCATTACACAATGAACTCGATCGATTTTGTGAGATAAGTTTTTCCTGTGCTCTTATAGACTCTCTTGTGCAAAATTACCCTTCGTTTTAAAGTCGTTGTTTTTTTTTTGTTTTGTTTTTTTTTTGTGTGGTGGAAAAGGTAAATGTCTTCAAGGACCCCGTGGCAGACCCTAACAAGAGGTCAAAGAAAGGCCGACTGTCCCTGCACCTGACACAGAGCGGAGATTTTGTCACCCTAGAGGAAGGCAAGGGTGACCTGGAGGAGTATGGCGTGGTGAGTCCAATGTCTAGAAAAACTCTGACTCTTTAAAAAATATGTCTCAGTTTTGCATTTTCTCATTTTTTCTCTCTATTCTCCTCCCTCTACCCATTGTCACCTCCCTCTCTCTCCCATCTACAGGACCTGTTGCACACAGTCTTTCAGAACGGGAAGATTGTCAAGATGTACACATTCGACGAAGTCAGAGACAATGCTAAGCTCAAAGAGAGTGAGCTTGATGAGCTGCTGCTCTAAACGCAGCACTGCTGAACCCACACTTTCCACCCTAATATCCCCAAAATATACACCCCCCCGACCTTCAACTTTTGGCCTCTGACAACACCTCCAGAAATGGCGGTGGTGTGTTCTGGTAATAAAACCCACTCCGAAAGTCTAAGAGCTCCTAAAATGTTCCTAGAAACCTTAGATCCACCTTAATATTTACAGGGCTCCCCCTTAAATTTAAAAAAATAGCCGCTCTGGGTCTCTAGCAGAGTCGGGAATTCGAAATCAACACACCCCGAGGAGAAAAAATGAGTGAGACAGGGATTACAGACGTGAGGGATTAAAATTATAATGACAAACCACATGTTGCCTCCATATACCTCTGCCCCCCCCTCAAATCAAAAAATCGGCATGTTGCACTGACAAGCTAGACATATTGCTAAGTGAGAATGTGATTGGCTACTGAACGGCAATGTGTTAGCAGACTTTTTCATGTCGACACACAAAGAAATCAGGAGATTGTAGATTTTTGAATAACCTCCAAGCGCAGTGCACCCTCGATGAGGCCGAGTGAGGAAGGTCATGAGTGAAAGAGATAACGAATTATGAAGCCACACCCACACCAATGAACGTGCCCCGTGTATTGTGTACAGAACTGTTGAGAAAAAAAAAATACATGTCTGAATCTTCTTAGCTTTGTCTTTTATGTGAAGGAGTATGATG